>CM032479.1:3339993-4539993 GCA_019059595.1 Marasmia exigua | reverse complement strand
CTGATTAATCAGTCTGAGCAATCAAATCTTACAATAAAGTTGAAATTGGGAAAATATTTTTTTCATTATCTGGTAACACTGAGCATTTAATAAATCGTTTGTATTTTTAGCTTACAAAACACAACATACTATGAAATATTGAAGGCTTTCGTGTGAAAATTGATGTTATTACACTTCTTATGCTTGTCCAAATCATTGTGACAAAATTTTACCGCACAAATCGTCATAGTAAATTAATTTTCAGGGGGATACTTACCGTTGAGGAGTTGACCTTCCATCATCAGCAGAGCCACAAAATTAACACAATCAGACATAAATACTGGTACAGCTTTGAAAAAAGATACAAAAACATTGCATGTGCCTTTAAAATTTGAGGGTTGCCCTAGATTTTTCTGAGATCAGATCCTGACACGATGACAATGGGCCAATTTGGGAGTGTTCTTTAAAATAAAAAAAATTCAAATCTGTCATTAATTGGCGAAGAGATCGGTGAACATGCATAAAAAATTATAAAAAAAAACACAATCGAACATAGAACCTCCTTTTTTGAAGTGGATAAAAAAGATCAACATACCTCAATGAAAGTATCAGAGACGAATCTCTGCACCAGCGAAGTCTTCCCGCACTGCGTGTCCCCCACCAGCACAACCTTGACTTCTTCCTCAGCTGTGGGGGTGCCCGCTGTGCCTCCTTCAGAGACTTTCTTCCCTGGCCACATGGTCACTTCACCTGTTCAGTCTGGGGACAAAAGAAATTGAGCGGTAAGAATTAGGATGAATATGCATGAAACTTTAAGTACCGGATCGTGATCGTCGTCCTGTGTTCGATTCCTGGGTCGAGCGAAAAGTATGTTTCGAATTTTTCGAACATATCTCGGGTTTGTGATCAACAATCCGCATTCGGCAAGCGTGGTGATTAAGCCTAATCCCATCATAGTAGCGATGACTTGATTTCTCTGATGGAGGCTTTTGCCCTGCAGTGGGACAGTTTATAGGCTTATAGTGTTCTACCATTATTTAGCTCCCGTCGCTGCACACCTACGAAGCCTCCTCGTGTTCAGCGTCAGCTTTGGCCGCAAATCGGAATGACAAGCTAAGATGATGGGGATTTGAATATTAGAACCTAACATTAACGTTATAAAACCTTCAAGAGCTTTCAACAGATTATAACAACGATATTACTTAGATTTATCATTTTACTAAAATTTTCATCCATACAGCGATATTTTACCGTAAAAGCTTACTAAGGTATAAAGGTACTTTACGATGAAGACATTACGTCTCGAAAAATTACCTCCAGATAACGTAATGCGTAGTCAATAAAAGAGGAGGCCGTTTGAAAAAAAACAAACGTTTCAGTATAATATCCTCCAACCGATTACGGCTACGGCTGCCAATCTCAACGATCAGCCACGTAAGCAGGATATATAAGATTGCTCAAGTGTGTGCGCAAGCACAAGTGCACTCTCTATTCCCTTACCCTTTTATTCCGATGTGACATGACCAGAGAGGGATTGGGCGCAGGACCAACGGCTTAACGTGCTTTCCGAGGCACGGGGGTACATGACTGTTGACTTCCAGACTCCAGTCTGACACTAAGAATTTCTTACCGTAAGTTTTCGGTAAGAATTCGGTACAATTTTTTTCGTTCGGATATCTCTTAATTTTGTTAGTTTTTTTAATATAAGAAAAGACTATTTTTACCCGACTACGGCAAAGCCAAAAAGTAAGTGTTATGATTTTTAGCAGTTTAAGTATGTAAGCATGTAAGTACTTAGGTATGGAATTATGTAAGTATGTAAATATGTTTGTATGTTCCAAGACTCTGCCTAGCAGATTTTGATGAATGAGATGTCAATCGATTTCTTATTACTGTCCAGGTGACCTAGGCTTATATTTTTAGCTGTTTCCTCGTGGTCCTACTATTTTGTCTGGTGGAAACACAACCTAACACATTTCAACATAAAAATAATAAGACAAAATAAAAAGAAATAGTTGACAAGCACAGAGGCGATTGTCAACACACCCAACATCATCGGCGAGACTAAGGAGTATCGTTTTCGCTGGCTTGGCCATCTCGAGAGGATGGACTAAGGTCGTCTCGTGAAAAAGCATACCAACCCGTGGGCCAACGTCCAGTTGGCCGACGTAGCGCTGGAAAGATATCGCATCGAGATTGATCTGCGAAAACTTCAGGTCATTGACTGGCAAGAAGTATTGCAAGATCGACCAAAGTGGCCAAGACCCGGTTCGGGTCATCGAACCAGCAGAGTAAGTATGTAATGTACTCAGTACGGAATCAGGTCAATTTATATGATGTTCTACGAATTTGTTGACTTAAACTTGTAAATTCTGCTAGCCTTAGCAGGAAGAGTGAGAACTCAGGACATTCGACATAAATCCTGCCAAGAACAATTCAATCGAACCTCTCACCGCGGAACCCTACGAAAGAGGAAGATATCCATAAATCCGAGGTGCTTAAGTATCTACCGGTGATTCGAAAATAATTTTACGAGCGGAAAATAGGCTCTCCAAGTAAAAGGACACGGGTTTTTATCTTTTTTATTTTTCCTGCTTTTAAGGTCATTCCGTTTAGATATTTCGTAGTAAGTTAGAAAACGATCTAAATAACTTTGCCTAATTTTTGGCCACAGATGGCGTTAAATAGAGAACATTTGAGAGATTTGGGGGAAGCCTTTGCCCAGCAGTGGGACAGTAGACAGTTAGGTGAAAAAAAAATTGAAAAAGCCATAAAATAGGTAGGTAATTATGTCTCCAGGTATCTTCCTATTGACATGATTATCTTCCAATAGAACTGCTCATCTTCCTAGATGTAAGTGACTGCCGCCTATGTACAACGTCACCCAGAAACTAATCAAACACACGAACGTTTATCCAGAGAGGGAATCAAACCCACCCCTTTTAGCGCATAAGTCAGGGTCACTGACCGACATGAACCTATCTCTACATAGATAAACATTGGCGAAATATGAAATATTGTATTGTAAGGCCAGTAGCCTAAAATAATAATCACCAGAATACAGTAGTTTGTTCAACCTCATTAGGTGCCTATTTATGAATTGATTGTATGGTCGACGACATGGCTGAAAAGGAAAGCAAATCAGGCGTTTTATGAAAAGACAGGGTGGGTGAACGACCATTCAATCAACAACATACTCGTATGTACTAACCTCATCTACTGGATGTATCATATATTTTTTATTTAATATCTCCCGAGTGCGCAACACCATCATCCGCAAAAAAGTGATTGATTTTATATATATAGAAAGGCCAATCAGGATGACCTCACTCTGCCTGATGGTAAGCGGCCGTGAAATCCAAATATGAGGCTGACAGGCACAGAAGAACTAACAAAGTACCCATTGTGTCTGCCATCCTCACCCTAATGGCCTGCTGAGATGCCGTTTCACGCCTCGTCTAAAAGACCCCGGATTGTATGAAGGAGGAAACACATGAGCTGGGAGGGCATTCCATGCCTTAGGCATTTAGGGTACCGAGCCGCAAAACTTAAATGGGCGTGGGCCGGTCATGTGTGCAGAAGGGGAGATGAGTGATGGAGCAAAGATGTTCTTGAATGGAGAACAGGAAATGGAAAGATGAGTGTTGGCGGACAAACTGCTAGATCGTCCGACGACATCAGGGCTTAAGATGGAGTAGCGTGGTCCAGGAAGAACGACGACAGAGAAAAGTTCCTAAATCCACTTTCCTAAATAAATATTTATATGCTCATATAGTACTACACGCCGTAAACTAGGATACCCGTACCATCTGAATGGGTGTTGGTACACTACTGTGCGCTTTACACGTCATTTTTTGCCACGCACGTCCTTATTGTGGAATACGCAGGGGTTTTACCGAACCATTACGATATTGATTTGACGACCCGTTTGCAACAGTGTTAGTGAACGCTGCCTCTGGTCCAAGGGTTTCGTGTTCGATCCCCGCACAGTACAAACATTTGTGTACATGAACATGTCTGTTTGTACTGGTCTGGGTGTATTCTATTTAATATAAGTATGTATTTGCAATAGAATTATAATTCCACAGTTGATTCTGATATCCGTAACACAGGTGCTTAAGCTACCTATCTCGGAGTCAGATCGATGTATGTGATGTTGTGGAATATTTATTTATTAATTTATTTATTAATTATTATTAATTGAGATCTTCAAGAGACGAGTCTATACCTGCCTAAAAGGGATGAAATACGCTTTCAATAACTTTAAATCGCGACTTATAATAAGGTGGTTACAGACTACTGAAACCAACCAAAATATAAGAAAAAGATCATGGTTACCCCATAGCATAAAAGTGTACTTAGTAAGGCGCGAAAGAAAATTAATGAAAGTTTCAATAGATATCTGAGCAGGGACGATAACGGGTATTTTTCCTGAAAAACCTTTTTTACTGCAATAAATTATAGGATTTTCTCAAGCATTGTTTTACGAGACTGTAATTTATGGCTGAGGAAGGATTGGTTCATCTTTGAGCAAGAGTTAATTTATATTGTCTTTGGGACTCTAGGGATATCGAATTCAGGGTTTGCAAATTTAAATGTCGCCCGATTCATATCACTGAGTTGTTTATCAACTTATTCGTATGTACTGATTATGCCTACCGTAAATGTCTGAGCATTTGGCTGAAACTAACTTACTTAGAGCAGTTTCACACTACGCCCTGAAAAATTATTGGCGGGTTGTAATACGATATGTTAGTCAGACATTTTGTGGCGGCGCGGCGCGGCCTTTTTGGATCAATTTCCATCGCACACACATACACACACGCACACACGCACGCACGCACGCAAACACGCACGCCCGCACGCACGCCCGCACGCACGCACGCACGCACGCACGCACGCACGCACGCACGCACGCACGCACGCACGCACGCACGCACGCACGCACGCACGCACGCACGCGCACGCGCACGTACGCACGCACGCACGCACGCACGCACGCACACACACACACACACACACACACGCACGCACACACACACACACCACACGCACACGCACACGCACACGCACACGCACACGCACACGCACACGCACACGCACACGCACACGCACACGCACACGCACACGCACACGCACACGCACACGCACACGCACACGCACACGCACACACACACGCACACACACACACACACACACACACACACACACACACACACACACACACACACACGTCAAACATAACACCCCGTCGATCTTTCGTAGGGGGTTAAAGATATAAGGACAGAGAATTATATCGAGCCCAGTTCGATTATTGCTTACGCACTCTTAACCCAACATCTGATTAAAATCCACCATCTTACACTACTGGTGCGGTAATCGACACGCCTGCCTATATTTTAATTTTATTAAAAGTACAAAAGTGTACTGTAACCATTTTACTGAGTCGATGGTTAATTTAATACAGATTGTTTAGAACCAAAAACGGTATATTTTATACAATTAAAAGCAAATTTTGACTGAACGATAGATTAATTTGTTTCACAAACGAGGCATCAGCTGGAAGCTAAAACGCGCTGTTTATAATTTAAATGGGGAATCGGAAAATAAACTTAGTAATTAAGGCGAAGCTCACCCCGTACTAGCGATGTCGATTGATTCAATTATTTTACAACTACACTGGATCTATTTCTAACAATTGTGGACTGTCGGAGACTAGGCAAATAATATGGTTTAAAGTATGAAATTTTCGACACTTATACTATGTCGCCTTAAGCCACAGAAAATCACCATGAAAAAAATCTACGAAAAAACTAAATAAAAAGTGTAAAATAACATTTGTAACACTTCATACACTTTTAATAACATTTAATCACAGTACACTCGAGAAAACGTGTTATCGAAGTCGGCGCCCAAGTATACTTCATTCAATTATTTAACAGGGATTAGGCGCCGACTTCAATAACACCCTTTCTCAAGTGTACTGTTCTAAAATGTTATTAAAAGTGTATGAAGTGTTACAAATGTTATTATATACTTTTTACTTCGTGGTTTTTGAAGGCGCGTTTTTTTTCGTAGATTTTTTTTTCATGCTTTGTAGTATTTCATTTTTCGGTAGTAGATAAAAGCGGCTTTTTTTGGCGTTAGTCATGGTTTCGAGTAACTAAAATACTTACAACAACATCCCATAACATTAACCTGATTCCGTACTAAGAAGCTTAAGCACTTGTGTTACGGATATCAGACAACAGAGGAATTACAATACTTAAAAACATTTATTACACCCAGTCACTGAACAAACACAACTGTTCATTATACGAATATTTGTCCAGGGTGGGAATCGCACCCACGACCTTTGTTAATAGATTCATTTTGAGAATACTGATTCGCCGAGACTCCGAAAGTCCGCAATTGTTAAAAAGTGTGTACTGTTATAAAATGTTATTAAAAGTGTATGAAGTGTTACAAATATGTTATTTTACACTTTTTATTTGGTTTTTTCGTAGATTTTTTTTCATGGTGATGGTGTGGCTTAAGGCGACATAGTATAAGTGTCGGCAATTTCATACTTTAAACCACATTATTTGCCGAGTCTCCGACAGTCCGCAATTGTTAAAATAGATCCGGTTTTGTAGCAAAAAACGTAAATCAATTAGCGTCACTAGTGTAGGGTTCCCTTCACCCAAGAAATTGAAAGAGGCCATTATATCAGATTGCATTTGAATATTTGCTTTTAGAACGTCTTCAAAATTAGGTTTCGATGGAAAAGGCATTAGTAATACTATACTGGCCCGCACGATGCTAATTTGAGCATTAAATTAGTATATCATTTAAATTTAATGTATTCTTCTCTTCTTCTTCTTTGCTTGTTCCGACTTTAGGTGGGGTCGGCTCTCCTTATCCTTCTGCGCCGGGACAATCTGTCCTGGGTTGTCGGGTCAGGTAGTTGGGACTTCTTAACTAGGTTGGCTGTACTGGTCCACCAGGTCAAGGGCGGCCGTCCCCTTCCTCTCTTGCCTTCTGGGAATGCCAATGCTTTCTGGACCACATGCTCGCTGTCTCTACGCATCTGAGACGTAATTAATATACGTGAATTAATAATATTTAAATTTAATATTATTAAATTATTAGAGAGATTACCTATACCTTAAGAATAACCGAGCAACCAAATTGTCAAAAAGGAATCCTTTTCCTCGAGGTATCAAATTATTTCAATTCATTTCAATTATTATTAATTTCATAACTGAGCGGTTCCTATAATCTTTAGACATCAAGTTATTGATATCAATCAATCAATTAGAAGGTATTGAGGTCGGTTTAACGCAAATTGAAAAAGTTACGCCAATTCGCTTACGGAAATATTTGTGAAAGTCCAATCAAAAGGAGAAAGAACCCGTTCAATCTGTTGTTTTAATTTATTGATTGCTTTACTTAGCTACTAAAATATATAATTATATTTTTTATGCTAGAGGCGGAAAGTAATCAACGCCGCCCATAAACATCCGCGATATCAAAGAGATAGAAGCTAATTATAACAATAGCCGGTCTCAATACGGCATAATAATTTCAGTAGAGACTTTTTTTTTCGTACTTTTTAGAGATTTTTTTTTGGTAGTGGGGTTTAGTTTTCAAACTTTAATTTAATTTAACATATTTTTAGTTATGTAAATATAATTAAATATTTAAAATGTGCTAAATAAAGCTCTTTCATTTGATAGTATCCACACGGTACCGTCAAGGAAACATTTTTTTTAGTTCCTTACTCTAAATCCCCTAGGGGGCGCTGTAGTCAATTTAACGTGACGTCATGTCGCTTTTAACCAGAAGACAATCAAGACGCTTCTAACGACACCTCATTTTGTGATATTAATGATAATAAAATATTTGCAAATATTTGTGTGGCTATCCATCTGTAACTTTTTAAAAATCATACATACACGTTAGATCAGAGGTTCGCAAACTTATTTTGTAAACGTATGTTATGTTAAAAATGTTTTTTTTCAATGTGGGCCATCCATCTGTAACTTTTTAAAAATCATACATACACGTTAGATCAGAGGTTCGCAAACTTATTTTGTAAACTTATGTTGTGTTAAAATATTTTTTTTTTCAATGTGGGCCATATCGAAAAAACAATTTAACGAACCCCATTTTAACCATACGATCTCGTAAAAAGGAAATACGCAGTTCCTAAAACTGGATTGTTCCCCAATTGAAAACTCCGCAAAGTGTCAATGTCGGAGTTAATAAATTATTGTACTATTTGTAATAAATTATTGCGAATGAAAATGTGATTTGTTTTGTAATTTAATTTATTTATTATTATCATTAAAACATAAATATTGACATGTAATTAGTGTATAATATTAGATATAAGATTGAATGAATCTCCCTCTCACTTAATATACAATTTTTAATTTATTTATTTTTTGTCCATACGTTTACATATGTCTTCTTTGTCTGTATTGTCCATGTGTATGTTTGTTTTGTTTTAGGTGATGTCAAACTCATTAAAATAATATCCACTCACCACACCGGTCAATCTTCCAAAAAACGCGTGTCTCTTTAATTACTCACATCACTCGACATTGGCAAAATTATAAAAGTGTCGCAAGACATAGTAGCAGCCATCAATTAATAAAAAAAAATAGATATAAGATGACATAACATGTATTAATTAAGAAATAGATAAACAAGTAGTTTTTAAGTTGACAATATCAATTTGAATGCAATAATAATATATTTTTATGACGCTGTACTATCGCATTAAGCCCATGCTTGTAAGGATAGTTAAGTCGTTTTAAATAAATAAATAAATAAATTAACGAATAAATTTAAACAAAGTGCGAACGCATCGAATCGTAAACTTACTGTTTTACTGGCAGTAAACGCGAGCAGTATATACCTACATAGGATTTAATTGAACACCGTGATTGGTTTCTCCTTGTTTGCATTTACAGTGTCTTTGAGGGCTCAGGCCTGGATTACAAGCAAATTGAAGTACATATATAGAGGTACGTGAATTATACATACAACCTGTGCGGATAAAGAATGGGATCAGAAATGGCGGCCAATCTATCCACTTCTCGCTCACAGACTATTTGCGTCTATACTCGCACTCGTGGGGTGCGCGTATAGACGCAAATAGTGTGCGAGCGAGAAGTAAATAGATGCGCCGCCATTACTGATCCCATTCTTTATCCGCAGAGGTTGTACAGTAGGACATTAGACTTAGGAGGTGTCACGTTGAAAGACAAAATAAATAAAAAATTCACTACATCACATACATTGATCTGACTCCGAGATAGGTAGCTCAAGCACCTGTATTACGGATATCAGAACCAACAGCGGAATTACAAATATATACATTTAATACCTTTCTTTTGTAAATGCATTTAATTCTACTATTTTTATTACTTTAATTTATTCATACATAGAGAACACCCAAACCAATATAAACAGATATGTTCGTGCACATAAATTGTACTGTACGGGGATCGAACCCACAACCCTTGCACCAGAGCGTTCACTGTCACTGGCACTGATCCAAACGGGTCGTCCACATATACATAATACCGCACGCACGCACGAACGCACACACGCACGCACGCACGCACGCACGCACGCACGCACGCACGCACGCACCCACGCACGCACGCACGCACGCACGGACGCACGCACGCGCACACACAAACACACACACACACACACACACACACGTATATATACACACACACAAAGACACACACACCCACACGCGAACGCACACGCGCACACATTTCATCATACATTATCATTTTTCAAATGTTTTGTGCATAAAAGGTGCCGTCGCTCAGCTGGTAAATATTTATCGTGCACTAACTGTGGAGAAAGCACTACATCTAGACAAACTACGCAATCTAGATGGAGTGGCATTTCCAATTGATAATCGGCTACTAGCTGGAGCCAATGTATCGACTTTCTAATGAACGTCTGTCGGTTTTATTGCTACAAGCATTGCAGTACCTAGCCGTTATAGCTAATGGTACGAGACGAGATAGATAATAATCTATCTTTATTGAGGAATAGTGGCCCGCCTTCACTTCGTTTAGGGACATTAGTTCCACTTTATACCATTAGATGGCGCTAGGTGTCGATTACATCGCGTAAGCGTTTCGTGTTTTCGGATTACCTAAAAGCGTTGGCTGCTGTTCTTATGTCTGTCTACGATCGTAGTATGTTCTACTTAGTTTGTGATCAAGGATATTTTTTTTATAATTCTCACAACATCTCATACGTTGACCTGATTCCGTACTAAGTAGCTTAAGCACTTGTGTTACAGATACCAGACAACAGAGGAACACAAATATTATACTTAAATACATATATTACACCCAGACACCGAACAAACACAGGTGTGATTTATATATGGCGACCCGATTGGAACAGTGGTAGGGAACGCTGCCTCTGATACAAGGGTTGCGGGTTCGATCCCCGCGCAGTACAACATTTGTGTGCATGAACATGTCTGTTTGTATTGGTCTGGGTGTTTGCTATGTATTATAAGTATGTATTTACAAAAGAAAAGTATTATATGTATATATTTGTAATCCCACTGTTGATTCTGATATCCGTAACACAGGTGCTTGAGCTACCTATCTCGGAGTCAGATCAATGTATGTGATGCTGTGAAATATTTATTTATTTACCACTTTATAATAGTATAGATCTCATCAGTTAGTCACTCTTTTGTTGTCATTTTACCGACTAGGTAGGTTATTAAAAATAATATTTATTTGCCATCCAAGTGAATCTTGGCTTTGCCGCCGATTATATGCCCGCCATCCACCAAGCATCGACGAAATTATTTTTTTGTGACTCTAAGGTAGTAGACGAACCAGGCTGTTCACCTAATGGTAAACGCCAAGCCTAAAGCATAGAATTATTAGTCTAAAGTAATTTCCGCCACTCATGGACAAGTGCAACAGCAGTGGAGTCACAGTGCGCTGCCAACCTCTCAACCCCCCTTCCTCCCGGATCGGGCCTTCGGTACCCCCACTCATTCAGCGAAACACAACGCAGGCAAAACACCGTATCTACTTCGATCTCATTTTTCCAGCGGTATCTTGAACAATATCATTGTCATTTAAAAACACAATAAAATTCATATCCGCTTGTCGAAATTTATGAACGCTTCAAAAGGCGAAGTGCCTATCATTATTTAATTAACTAACAAAGAGAAATGAGTTGAATGGCAAGTAGTGGCATTTAAGTATTCGGCATAGTTGCAAAACGCATTTACAAAAGGAAATGTTTTCATTTACTCGTATTACGTAATATCCCTTTTTTGTAGAGAAGTCATTGTCAAAACCCGCGACAGAGCGGCTTTCATTAAATTTCTGCTATCCTGGTACTTTTAATTCATTGTTAACCTCATTAACCAAATTTGCTATGTTATCTCCTAGACTCATGATTATTTGTTTATCTTAACCTACTGTGAAAAATAAAACATCCTTCCAGCTCATGTGTTTCCTCCTTCATACAATCCTCGGTCTTTTAGGCGAGGCGTGAAGCGGCATCTCAGCAGGCCATCAGGGTGAGGATGGCAGACTCAATGGGTACTTTGTTAGTGCTTTTGTGCCTGTCAACCTCATTTAACGGCTGCTTACCATCAGGCGGAGTGAGGTCATCCTGATTGGCCTTTCTATAAAAAAATAACACTTGGATCCAACAGTGTGAGACCACAGGATTGGTACCTAGGTTAGAAAAGATGGTATTTAATGGGTCGGTTGAGATAATTGAACCTGCCACTCCTTGGGATAACTTCATGTACCATTCACACAAAAAAAATGGATTTGGATTATTTTGATTAGTTAGTTAGACATCAGAATCAGTAGGTACTTCGGCGAGATAATAATTATACCATTTCAACATGTAAAAGTAAAGTAAAGTATCAGGCTATAAACTGTCCCACTGCAGGGCAAAGTCGTCCATCACAGAAATCAAGTTATCGCTACTATGATGGGATTAGGCTTAATCACCACGCTTGCCACACATGTAAAAATGTAATAATGTCCTCCAAACCGATATTTCATTTGTTAAACTACTTTGCACTGCCTTCCCTTATTACGAATACTATATTTCTTTCTTCTACCCAAAGGTTGTCTGGAAGAAATCGCAACAAGCGATAAGACCGCCTTTTTGTACTGTCTGTTGCTGTTGTATCATGCTTGTTTTTTATTTTTGTGCAATAAAGAATATCTATGTATCTATCTATCTATTTCGGAAATGGCGGCCAATCTCAGCGTTAGCTATCGACGCAGGACATATTATAGTGCACAAGTATTTGCGCAGACACAAGTCCACTGTCTATTCCCGTACTCTCTTATTTCGGGACACTAGTGTGACACGACCGAAGAGGGATTAGGCGCAGGACCAACGGCTTAACGTGCTTTCCGAGGCACGGGGGTACAAGACCGCCAACTTCCAGACTCCGGGCTAACACTGAGAATTTCTTAACAGAAAAACTCAGATACAATTTTTGGCCCGACCCGGGGATCGAACCCGGCGCAACCGTCGCTTTAAAGTGCGACCCACCAACCATTGCGCCACCCAGGCTGTCTTTCAGCTTTTAAACAATTCAGAACTAAGCACAGTCGCCTGCAATGAAATGTAAACACCTCAAATCTGAAGAATTAGGTTCATAAAATATGTATTAAGTACTTATTAGAGTGAGACTCCGATCGATCAGCAGATCAAACGCCACAAATGGAACTGGATCAGCCAGACGCTCCGAAGGGAACCGGACCACATACTGAGCACACATGCAAGCCCTAGACAGGAACCCCCAAGGGAAACGGAAACTTGGCCGCCCTAAACAACTTTGGCGGCGGACTATCACTGCAGAAGCGAAATTTATTATATTTATGTTCTACATAATATGCCTTCAGTATCATTATCTAATTTTGTTTATTATACCTACACATATCTATTTATTGTCATTGCTATGTGTTGCTTCGTTTTTATCTTACACACTTGTGGACTATTATTTTAAGATAAGATAATTGTTTAAAGGCACCTTAAATTTTCTTCCTGTTAGGTATGTACTAATATTGATTTTTAATTTATTATTATTATTATTTTTCCCTGTTTTGTCCTTCTTCTTTCTTCCTATTGTATGTTATGTATGTGTGCACGTACGTCGCCCAAGGCTCTGCCTGAAAACCAGCGCTGCAGCGGCTTCGGCCAGTGCAGCAAATGCTGAGGTTGGACCTTGTTGGCTACAGAATTTGTTATACTTGTATTTATGTCACTCATGTTTGATTTGTGTTCTGTGGCCAATAAAGAACTCTTTATCTTTATCTTTAAAACCTTAGGACTAACTTGGAGCGAAGTAAAGCGCGAAGCTCAAGACCGTTCGAGATGACGGACCACTTTGGACGCCCTGTGCCCCACCTAGGGGACATAGGACATTAAGTAAGTCAAGACTTATTCCTCCTCTAGTCGTAGTCCTCATTACTGAGGGCCGTGATTCCTCCCGTGGGCGGCCAGTTTGCATTTTATAATAGACCTCCATCTATGTCTGTCTTTTGCAATGTTGAGGGCGTCATACAGCTTGGTGTCCAGCGTCGAACGTATTTGGTCCGACCATCTGATAGCGTTACGACCTCTAACGACAAGACGCACTATTGTGTTAGTGCACGTAAATGACAGCATTGAAAACATAGTTTATTTTTAAGAATCAACGGAAAAAACATAGGCAAGTAAAAATAAAGTTTTAAAACTAAAACCCGACTACCAAAAAACACTCTCTAAAAAGTACGAAACAAGAAAACTGTCTCTGCTGAAATTATTATGCCGTATTGCTGTGGTCGTATGCCACCTATTGTAGCAAAAAAGATTCATTATAATAATAAAATAAAATCAATGTGGCATACGATCTAATAATTTCAGCAGAGACAGTTTTCTTGTTTCGTACTTTTTAGACCGTGTTTTTGGTAGTAATTCAGAAATGTGCTAAAAAGTTCTTTCATTTGATACCCCACACGCAAATTTTTTTTTTTAGTTCCTCTCTCTAAGTCCCCTAGAGGGCGCTGTAGTCAATTTAACGTGACGTCATGTAACCTATAACCAGAAGACAATCAAGGCGCTTCTAACGACACCTCATTTGTTCAAATATGATAACTAGTTTAGAAGTTATGAGGGAACAGATGAACATACATACATACATACATACAGGTCAAAATCATAACCCTCCTTTTTGCTTCGCCGTAGTCGGGTAAAAAGAGATTGTATTTAGGCTTTGTAATTAAAATATCACGTTTATATACTAGCTCCGAGTGTGACTTACAACTTGCGAAAATGAAGAAATGTTAATAACATTTCTGCTTACTCCGGAATTCCATTTTTGGCCAAAAAGTACTCATAAAGCTTTACACGCTGTTTTTCAACGCTCTTCAAACTTCAAACATTATCGTTAAATCTCGAAACAAGTTGGGCAACTTGAGTGTCTGGGGTACTTTAATCTTTTTTAAGTTAATTTAAGTAAGGGTTGGAGTTTAAATCATTCCTTCTCATTATATTTTCCGGCTGCGAAAACCATTTAATTAAGTTCAGAAGTGTTGGTAACATAAATATACACAGAAGGTTGGCTCTCGCTGACATTCATATCGAAGAGTTGACCTACCCGCCAATAGATTTGCATTAATTGTGGCGATTATGAGACATTTTAAGCATATCGGTGAATACCCAGACGTAGAAATGAGATTATCGGCCGGTTGGGTGGAACCAGACTCCGTGTCACAAATACTTACAGGACATGTGAGTTTTAACAGCAGACTACACGCGATGACTCTCTGTCAGTCACCTGTATGTCCCTGTGGAGGAGCTGATGAAACTCGGGACCATGTGCTGTGGGAATGTCAGCTGTATGAAGACTGAACAGGAACGCGATAGGGCCAGTATACCATCAAGAGATGGTCAACTCTGCAGAAGGTTTTCGACGGGTGCGTGCGTTTGCACACAAAAGGCTTAAACGCGAGTCGCTTGTGTTGTGGTGTTTCACGCCCCATTTGGGGAGAAGTGACATTGAGATGGGACACAGACACAGACTTTGTAGGGAGTGAATAAACGCACCGGGGAAAGAGCCCTTAGCAAGTACCTGGTGAACGTCTCCCAAGATTCGGTCCGTATGCCGAGACGGTAGGAAGGACCATGGGCTGGTGGAGGGAAGTATATCGGTGAATCCATAAAGGATAATATTGTGAGATAAAATTATGTCATAATTTCTTCCTACAAGTAACCATAACTTTCGTAATTGCTAAAAGTGGCCACTTTAGGCAATAATAGTCCACTGCTGGACATACAGACCATTTACTCGCTCGTCCACTATTGGACAGATCGGTCATGTGCCGCTCGCATCCAATGGATACCCGCGATCTTCACCAGATCGTCGGTCCACCATGGGGTGGGCCTGCCAACGCTGCGACTACCTGTACATGGCCTCCATTCAAGGACCTTTCCACCCTATCGTCTGTTCTCCTCGCTATGTGCGATTGGCAGCGAGGAGAACAGACGGCCGTTGCCGTCTGTTCCCCTCGCTATGTGCCATGGCAATTGCGACTTGAGGCATGCAATCCTTTGGGCTATTTCTGTAACCTGCGGATCCCATAATTTCTGATACGATCACGCAGGGAGACTCCGAGCATAGCCCTCTCCATTGCTTTCCGTAACCGTGTTACTTGTAAATCTCAAAAAAAAACTTAATAATGTCCTTTATGGATTCACCGTTTTTTTTTAATGCCTCATAATCACGACAATTAATAGAAATTACTGGCGGCGTTACCTAGTTAGTCCCCACTGCTGAGGCACGGGCCTCCCTCAATCACATGAGGAGTGATTGCCATACTCACCACGCTTGGCAGACGGGTTGGCGAGGGTTTTGATATAAATGCAGAGTTTTCCTTCTCTGGGTGCTCATGGGTGGATCATGCCAGCAGCTCTACCTTAGTCGCCTTTTACGACACCTCGGTAAGAGTGAAGGTGGCCTATTCTACTCTGCCGGGACCATAAGGTAGACGGTAGGTTACGTCGATGCATCACCTTAAACCAAACGTGAACATTAAGATCTGAATCAATCGAAGACCCTACAAATATTGAGGTTTGGCTGTCTGAACATTTTGCATAAACTTTAGTAACTAAGTCACACATGTCTATACTTTGCTCTCAAATTATTCGCTTCAAAACAGTTACAAACTTTGACAGCTTAAGACTTTTCAATTGAAAACTTAAGTCCAAAGTACTCTAAGTACTTTGGACTTAAGTTTAGATTTAAAATTTAAAAGAAAACTTCTGTTGAAATATTAAGTGCATAGAATAATTTAAACTTAAGAGCGAACGGTTCAACCCTGGGTATGCTTTAGATATTTTATGCCAAAGATTTGCGGTTCTCGTTTGGCTCACTAGCGCCGTGGTTTGATTTTAGTGAATTGTGAAAAGTTTAATAATGTCTTCCGTATTGGTTGGTATTTTATTTTGATAGTTTCATAGTTTATAAATTCACTCCGCACCTATGAATATTATGGGTAAAGCAATTTTTTGCAATTCATTCTTAAGTAAATAATGCACTAAAGAAACAGATCGTGGGTTCAAGTTCCACTCAAAGTTTCAAAGACTGTTGATACATTTTTAAATGTATTATTTACTCTGTACCCACGAGAAACCATCATATGGCAATGATAATAAGTTCTTTTGGTAAAAACTGCGATGAACTGACCTGTTTTAAATAGTATAGTGATGCCCCGTTGGTCTATTGGTTTAAGTACCGGGCCGTGATCTCCGGTTCCTGGGTTCGATTCCCGGGTCTACCTAAAAGTTTGTTTCGAATTTTTCGAACATAGCTCGGGTTTGTGATCACCAATCCGCATTTGGCTGGCGTGGTGATTAAGCCTAATCCCATCATAGTAACAATGACTTGATTTCTATGATGGAGGCATTTGCTTCAGTGGGACAATTTATAGGCTGATACTTTTTATAGTGATGCCAATTTACTTTGTCATTTAGAGCGATAAGGCAGACATGTTTTTTTCCTTGAAATCGACCGGTTAATTGAAATGGTTCTCTTTAATTAGTTGAGTATTATTTTTTACGTAATTTAACAAAATATCTGGGACGCCATCTAGAACAAACAAAACTTACAGATAGAAACACAAAATTTGTTGGGAGATAACAAATAAGTGTACTTTTTTTTATTAGAATAGCCAGACATTTGGCCACAATCTCACCTGATGATAAATGATGATGTAGCCGAGGATGGATCATGTCTGTCTAGTAACAGCCTATTCACTCTTTTCTTGAATAAGTTCAGATCATAGCGTTCAGGGAACACATCTTTCGGCAGAGAGTTCCATTTCTTAGCTGTACGCAACATGAATGTACATTTGAACCGTTTGGTACGTATTGCCGGTATTTCTTAACTTATTAAGAAGACATTTATTCTTCAAATATATTAAATTAAATCATTTACATATAATTAGAATTTAATTTTCCATGTATCTTCATTTTGTTGGAAATAAATATGTTTTATTTATTTTTTGCCGTGCCGTGTGGTCCCCGGCAGAGTAGAATAGGCCACCCTCACTCTTACCGAGGTGTCGTAAAAGGCGACTAAGGTAAAGCTGCTGGCATGATCATCAGCACCCAGAGAAGGAAAACTCTGCATTTATATCAAAACCCTCGCCAACCCGTCTGCCAAGCGTGGTGAGTATGGCAATTACCCCTCATGTGATTGAGGGAGGCCCGTGCCCCAGCAGTGGGGACTTAAATGGGCTGACGATGACGACGACGATGATTTATTTTTTAATTTTTCAAACAAAAATTAATTAAATTAATTAAAAAACCCTTAACCTCATATATATTATATTATATTATAGCAGTTACTCGTTATTTGCGTCAAATAATCCTTTTAAGTAATTTTAAGAAGTCATAGACTCTTGTATTTGGAATAATCCGCTTCTCGGCATTAGATACTATGTTAACCAATGGTTAAATAGGTTAATAACTACGGTCTCATAGAAAACGAATATAAATTAACGTGAAGCAGCGTCTGTGCAGTGATTCGCATCTGTGACTAAAGGTTGGCAGCGCACTTGTGACTGCAGTGGTGTTGCAAGTGTCCATGGGCGGCAACAATAGCTTTGCCCACTGGTGATCTGTCTGCTCGTCTGTCACCTATCAGTTTTTTATTCTTTTAATGTTTGTATGTTTTATTATCAGTCGTCGCTCGAAGGTAAGTACAGCCTGAAAATCAGCGCTGCAGCGGCTGCTTAGCGGTTGTTGCAGCACATGCTGAAGCTGAACCTTGTTGGCCGCAACTTTAATATGTTCTGTCCTTATTTAGATTTGTATGTAATGTGGTATGGTCAATAAATGATTCCTTATTCTTAATCTATCACATAAAAATATGGCTTACATAGAAATGACGGCGCTAGTGGAATGGTCCACCTGGCATGGGCCAGGGAAGTTGGAAAGATGATTCGAGTTTTTATATTGTTTGATTTTATGTCTGGCTTGCCAAGATGTCTTGTATTAAATAAGTTACTGTTCAAGGAAAACTTTTAGAGACGATTGAAGGAATAAAATGGTGAGAAATATGAAATACTTCTAGAAGCCTGAATTACCTTCGGTACAATTATTATTTTATTTATTTACTGAACTTAATCTATTGTTACAGGCTGAGTCCCAATGCAATAGACAAGCAACATTTTAAAAATAACTATTATATAAGTACATATTTATACAGTAACTATCACTTAAATGTCATTGCGTAGAGATGTAGCATCACTGTGCATCTTCTATCGCAATTACAACAGGGAATGTCCGAGGAGCTGTTCGGCCTTATTCCAGCTGCAATTTTTCACCACCGCACATCACGTCAGAACGTCACTCACTCACTCACACTCACTCTCACTCAGGTTCTCCTTATATATAGATGTATACATATTATAACACTTTTCTTTTGTAAATACATACTTATAATTAATACACAGAAAACACCCAGACCAATACAAACAGACATGTGCATGCACACAAATGTTTGTACTGTGCGGGGATCGAACCCGCAACCCTTGGACCAAAGGCAGCGTTCACTACCAGTGTTCCAAACGGGTCGTGGAGATGAATAATTTATAATGCGAATTTACAAAAGTCATGGACAAAACAGTGTTCACAATGGTTGGTAGAAAACATGGTTAAAGGAATGTTTACCGATACACCCTGTCTAAATATAGGTCGAAACTCAAACAAACTTATTACTTAACAGTTAAATTATTTATTAATTTAAAACTTTATTGCACGAATTTTATTACAATAGGCGAAATTTGACAGTTTCAAGCGAATCGTCGTGTCGGTTGGTCCCGATTTCTTTGGTACAGAATTACAATGTAAAATTAATTTATATTCGTCATAATTATATTTTAATTGTACACCCGACACTTTGTACAATCAACTGTGAAATATGTATTATTATTAAAATCACCATTGTGATTCTCAACGCCCCGTTAATCTAGTGGTCGATTCCCGGGTCGCCGGGTCGCCAGTATTTAAGCTTGATTGTATTAATTTTGTGGCTCATCTAATGACGGATGGTCAACTCCTCAACGTTTAGGCGTTAAAAGATAACTATGTTTACAAATAAATAAATTGATTAAATCTTTCAATTCGTTTCAATACTATACCTATCTACTCACATTTAGGCTGTTAGTTATTTGGCGGGGGCGAGGAAGGGGGGAGGGGGACTAAACTAATCCCTGTTGAATTATTTATTGTATTACAAAACTAGAATCTATATACCTAGTATTGGGTGCCGATTTCAGTAACACCTTTTTTAACCCCCGACGCAAAAATGACGGGGTGTTATAAGTTTGACGTGTGTCTGTATATGGCATCGTAGCTCCCGAACAAATGAACCGATTTTTTTTTTTGAAAAATCGATCCAAGATGCCCGTCTAAAAGATATGGAATGTATGTTTTAACAAAACTCCCACAATATGGGTATCATATAAAAGGGCTTGGGTAGCAAAATATATTTATTGTGACAAATTGGAAATCCAAGAAGGCCACCGTCGGGTTTTTAAAATTTTCAAATTTTGTTATTTATTAGTGTAGGTACTGTTATAAAATGTTAGGTATCTGAAGTGTTAAAAATATTATCTTACACTTTTTAGGTACATCGTGGTTTTTGAAGGCCGTTTTTTTAAAGAATTTTTTTATGCATTTTAGTGTCTAATTTTTTTATATGACTAAAATTTTGCTCATACAAATTCCACGATGCATCGTCAGGTTTAATTTAAACTCTCGAAATTTTAACTAAACATGTGGCTGCTCTTGCCTATTTCCCTACCGATAACGTTAATAATATCATTAATCTACAGTGGGAGAGCCACGCTTCGGCATGAATGGGCCAGCTCGACCGGAGTAATACTACGTCCTCACAGAAAACCGGCGTGAAGCAGTGCATGCGCTGTGTTTCCCTGCGTGAGTGAGGGTACCGGAGGTCCAATCCATTGTTTCCTTACTGCCGTTCTGATGAAAGGCGGGGGTATTCAATTCGGTCGATTTTATTCTGTCAATATTGAATTGTTAATATCAACAGAATAAAATCGACCGAGTTGAATACCCCCGCCATGCTGTCCAGTCGTCTTT
This sequence comes from Marasmia exigua, assembly GCA_019059595.1. Taxonomy (NCBI): domain Eukaryota; kingdom Metazoa; phylum Arthropoda; class Insecta; order Lepidoptera; family Crambidae; genus Marasmia; species Marasmia exigua. The sequence continues at coordinate 4,519,335 of CM032479.1, read as the reverse complement.
ATCAAAGTATTTTATTCAAATAAAAACAATTTAAATTCAAAAAACAATATCGCAAAATTCAAACTGCGCATTAAAACTCTCTCCATTCAACAATACGATTCAAACAATATTCCTTTCTGTAGTTACAGATTTAGAGTCCATGAAAAGTGACTTTAGAAGGACGCTCGGATTAACATTGTACAGGCGTACAGTAAAATCACAGCAGTCGAACGTCTGTCTTTTGTATAGTAATTAAATACATATACTTTTACATCTCCCGGGGAGGGTTAGGTTGCCAGGGTTCGCCTTTTTTAAACCCACTCTTCCTAACTTAAGGGTGGGGGAAAACCGCTGGGGTTTAGCCGGTATGCCTCTGGCCAGCTTCCCCTGTTGGACATAGGCCTCCCCTAATGTTATACAAATACAAATACAAATACAAATCTTTTATTTGTAAAACATAGGTGGATTGATACAGGTGTTAAAATGTTTTTGTAAGTGTAGCACTATGTCTTGCCCTTTGTAGGCGTACAAATATAGGTATAGGTAGGTAGGTAAATAATTATTTATAATTAATTTTGATTCTGATCAGATTAAATTTTTATACAGATTTCAATACTATTTCAATTATACACATTCTTAAAAAAAAAAAATTACAATCAATTATACATTCTTACAAAATACAATTCTGGTATTATAGTTTGTCAGTTAAAAACTCCGTCAGTGTATAATAAGCCTTACCTATAAGAAGAGCTTTTAATTTTTTCTTAAACATATCAATGTCAGAGTCTCTTAGGGGTTTTGGCAATTTGTTGAAAATTCTAGGAGCCATACAAAAGAAGCTATTGTTTTTTAGTGCTGTTTTGGACATAGGAGCACTTAGTTTATCACCATGTCGTCGGCTTACCTTTAATTGATTGGTGGAGATAGTAGGAAACAAGTGTCGATTTCTCCTAACAAACATTGCCGTTTCATAAATATACAGTGATGGTACAGTTAATATTCTAAGATCTATAAAACTTGATCGACAACTATCTCTATATTTTAATGATTTCATAGCTCTGATACACTTTTTTTGAGCTCGGAAGACCTGTAATTTGTTAGCGCAGTTTCCCCAAAATAATATACCATATCTTAGGATCGAAGCTACACAGCCGTTATAGGCTGTTAAGACTGTCTCTAAGTTGGCTTTTCTTGATAAAGTTTTTAGTGCAAAAACAAATTTATTCACGCGTGTGCATAGATCGTCGGTATGTATTGTCCAGTTTGTTTGGTAGTCTAGGTGTAGCCCTAAGAATTTTGTAGAAATGACTGGTTCTATAGTTTCATTTTGGTATTGTATGGAAATGTTTGGAGCTTGTGTATACTGTCGAAAATGTATTATTTTGGTTTTGTCAATATTAATCTTCAAATTATTACTATCCATCCATTTAATTATATTATTCAATGTCATTGTAATTTCATTTTCATATGTCATATCATTTTTACATTTAATTATAATAGTGCTGTCATCGGCAAATAGTGTCATTGGGTAATCAGTGCTAGTCGGCAAGTCATTTATATAAATAATAAATAAGAGAGGGCCAAGTATTGTTCCTTGAGGAACGCCGTGCTCTACGTCTCTAAACTTTGAAAGATATTCATTTTCTAGTAACGTCTGTTCCGAGATTTTCCTAATGGCCGTTTGTTGTGTTCTGTTGCTAAGATATGATTGAATTAATTTTAAAGCTACTCCACGAATTCCATAGTGGTAGAGTTTGTGAAGAAGGATACTATGATTGACGTAGTCAAAGGCTTTTGACATATCCATGAACAGAGCGCAAATTTTCTCTCTCTTATCGATAGAGTCAGTGATAAGTTTTAACAATTCGAAGATTGCCATGTTTGTTGACTTATTTTGGCGGAAGCCATACTGTTGTAAAGCAAAAACATTATATTTTTCAAGAAATGAATACATTTTTAAATAGATGACTCTTTCAAATACTTTTGACAGTATAGGTACAAGAGCAATTGGTCTGTAGTTCTTTACATTCGTCGAGTCTCCCTTTTTGTGGATTGGTTTTATTATTGATAATTTTAAGGCTTCTGGGTATACACCTTGACTGAGAGATAGGTTAATTATGTATGACAATGGTGGGGCTAGATACTCAGCACAGCATTTTATTGCCGTTGTGCATAGATCATCATATCCCACGCTGTTTGTATTTTTTAATGATAGTATTATTTTGTGTACTTCATGTGTAGAGGTTGGGAGCATAAATATAGAACTTGAATTTGATGGTGTTTTAATGTCAGTTTTGATTGTATTATAAGTCAGTTTGGATGTTGTGTTAATCTGATCTATAAAGTAGTTATTGAAAGTATTAGCTATGTCAGACGGATTTGTTTCAGTTTTACCATTATTTGAGATTTTTCTGATGGTTTCCCGGGGTACGTTATGCTTCTTGTTATTTATTATAGACCAGGTAGCTTTAGATTTGTTCTGTGCTGTGTTTATTGCATAGTTATTCTGACTTTTTTGAGTCAAGTGAATAATTCTTTTAAGGCGTTTTGAGTAGGTTTGCAGCAATGTTTTATTTGCTAAAGTGGGTGTTTTTCTGAAACGCCAGAGAAGTTTTATTTTGTTTTTGCTACAAAGTCTTATTCCACGAGAAATCCATCTCTGTCTCTTTCTACATTTTATTGTGTAAATTTTATAGGGAAAGCATAAGTCATAAAACATACGAATTGTTGTGTATAAAGAGCTATACGCTATATTGACATCTGACATTTCATATATTTCAGAAAAACTTAAACTTTCTAAAGCATTATGAAACTTTTCCAGGTTGTCTTTGCACATATCCCGTTTACGTATGCGCCACGATCTGATCTTACAGTTCTTTCTAACAGGACATGTGAGCAACTGGGAAGAGTGATCAGACAAATTTAATTCTAGCACATCTGATTTACAAGACTTTACATTGGTAGCGAAGTTATCTATGCATGTTTGACTAGAAATTCTTGTTGGCTGATGAATTTGTAGTTCAAAGTTGTAATTATATAGTAGATTCACAAAGTCCATACACATTCTACTTTTATTGAGAACATTTATATTGAAATCTCCACACAAAATGATTTTTTTCTTATTATTACGACAGAAGTAATATAATAGTTGTGAAAGTTTCTCTAAAAATAAGTCAAAATCTGTATTAGGTGGTCTATAAATACAAACTATGAACAAATTCAAAAGTGGAAGTTCAACTGAGCAACACTCGAATAAGCATTTAGTACAGAATTTAGACACATCAATCATTTTGTATTCATGCCCGTAGCGAACAAGTATACATGTACCTCCTCTTCGTCTGTCTCTTGAATAATTGGCTGCTAGCTTATAGTTACATATGGATAGATTCGATTTATCATCCTCCGTCATGAAATGTTCTGTCAGACATATTATATCTAAGTCATGTCCTGCAGCATACAGCTCCTCAATACATACAGACAATTGATCAGACTTATTAAGTAAACCACATATATTTTGATGTAGTATATCTATGTAGTTAAAGTCGAAAAAACGTTGAATGTCCATTTTCTTTACTGGTTGACTCTTCTAAGTTATTTACTTCGGGAGTATAATGTTTACATTGAAGAAAAGTCATTATTTCCTTGAATATGGACATCATACCCCTTTTGTTTAGTTTGCCCGTGTATGTAGAAAACATGTCGTATTTTAGTAGGCGATTCGAGTCAATTAAACGTGCGTAATTGTGAGTTTGCACGTCGAGATTCAGTAGGCTGTTGAAGATTTCCACTCGGCAATTATAAATAACAGCTCCGCATATGTAAGTTGGAACAGCTATTATTATGTTGGTGTGTTGTAATTTCTGTGTAATGTTTCTTATTTCGTAGATCATTTGCGTGTAGTTCTTAGAGGTGATGAAATCTCTTTCTCCAATTAAAATGATACAATAATCATTTTTGTCATAGCTGCTTAATTTATTTTCCAAGTTATAAAATAGTTCCGTTACACCACAATTAGTCATAATATGGTTACAATAGGTGAATTTCCTATCAATGTTGCATTGCTCAATGATTTTGATTAAGTTATAGTTCTTAGAAGTGCTCAAGATACAAAGCTTATTTTTTATTACTTTTTTAGATTCCCTCGATTTCATATTATACGACAAACCAGCTGAATTCAGTGGGCCATTAACGTTCAGGCTTTTACGTGGAGATTCATTCTGTTGAACGTTAAGTAGTGCATAACTTTGATCGTGTTTGCCTCTAAGGTGTTGCGACATTTTATGTTTCTTACTACTAGATGTAATTTTTGGTGTCTCCTTACATAATTTTTGTCAGATTTTTAATTTTTTGTGCACTGCCGTTAAGTTGTTTTCTTAAGTTGTAGTTTTCCTGAACTAAGGTATCAATCTGCTCATCAGCCGATTGTAGCTTGATCTGCAGCTGATTTAGAGCCTCTTTCAATTCAGATATCTCTTCTTGATAATTTCTGCCTATGTTAGGACAGCTTCTGTTTATGTGACTAACGGTGTCTCCTGACATTTCGCCGTCCTCAAACGTATCCAGTGATTGGAATGAATTTTCAGTTGAAATATTAATTTTGTAATTTTTTCGATGTGTTACATAATCTGGGTGCTTGGTTGTTGATGTAAATTGTGGACTATTATTTAAAGATGTAGGGGAAGATGTGTTAAAGTGTTCTTTCTCTGTATTGCGGCATAGGTCACATTTCCAATTACTTTTTGTTTCCTTATTTGTAACATAAAAGGAGTTAAATCTCTGTTCTGATACGTTAGTGCATTTGAGATGAAACATCATGTTGCATTTCACACAAAGTAGAAAATGACTGTCGGAAATAGCTTCTATGCATTTTGCGCAACATTTAGCCATTTTTTCTTCCTTTTTTTTTTTTTTTTTTTTTTCTTTTCTTTTTTTTCCTCTTCAATATTACAGGAAAAAAGAAAAATAATTAAAAGAGATCATTTGTAAATATCAAATTGAGAAGCCAAAAAAAAATTATTGATTCTCCCGGGATTTGAACTTGCTCCTTGTTGCGTGTTATGCTGTGTGATGTACCACTGGGCCAAGTATCATTCAGTAAAGAGATTCGAAATTATATGTTGGTTCTTGCGATTCTTTGCGTGTGATGACTCAGTAACCATTTTGCGCCGCCGTATATGGTAATGAGTGCGATGATTGGACAGTTCATCCAACCCAACAATGTGACTCACCCGTTTGGAGCTTTTTGAAGAGAAATTAACGATGATATTTTCTTTGTTTTTCGGTATTATCCAGTGTTTCACTTGTTTCTATCTGTACCAATGGAAGCATTACTGTATTCTGCGTATTTTAGTATAATTTAAGAGTATAAAGAGACACTTTATCCTATAGTTTAGACGAAAAATGTTTGGAGCACGGTCTCAATGTATTCACAACGCGAGGGCGCGAGCGCGAGTCTTGTTCTCCACACAGATCGGACATATGCCCCCGGATACAAGGGATACCTGCAAGTTTTACCAGATCGTCAGTCCACCTTGTGGGGGGCCTGCCACAGCTTCGACCTCCTATACGCAGCCTCCACCCGAGGACCTTTCTGCCCCATCGGTAGTCTGATCTCCTTGCTACGTGCCCTGTCCATTGCCACTTGAAGCATGAAATTCTTTGGGCTATGTCTTTGACCTTGGTTCTCCTGCGTTATCCATCTTTCCTGATACGATCACGCAAGGAGACTCCGAGCATAGCCCTTTCCATTGTTCTCTGCGTGACTTTGCCCGATATAACCCTTCTGATCCCCAGCAGGAAATTTTGCGACCACAGTAGGTGACTTAAGCTCACTTTTCGCGGGACTTCTTTGATGGCGTGGACTCAAGCAGATATTTTCCGGCGTGGCCGATATAGCACGTCTCACGATGTCCACCATCTGTCCTATTTAACCGACACTCTGGATGCTGTTACCTCTTTAAGGGCCGATTTTTGATTCGTAGTTAAACTAACCGTCTACCGCAGTGTCTCAAGACGAAAGTCTTCAATGCGTGTGTGTTGCCAGTGATGACATACGGAACAGAGACATGGTCGCTTACAAAGTGCCGATTAAGGAGGCTCAAAGTCGCCCAGAGAGCAATGGAGAGGGCTATGCTCGGAGTCTCCTTGCGTGATCGTATCAGAAATGATGAGATCCGCAGGAGAACTAAGGTCACAGACATAGCCCAAAGGATTGCATACCTCAAGTGGCAATGGGCAGGGTACATAGCGAGGAGAACAGACGGCCGTTGGGGCGGAAAGATTCTCGAGTGGCAATTAACAAGGTGGGCCGACGATCTGTTGAAGATCGCGAGAATCCATTAGATGCGGGCGGCGCATTACTGATCTGTGTGGAGTGTGCAGATTATTGGGGGAGGCCTATGTCCAGCAGTGGACGTCTATTGGCTGAAATGATGGTGATGATGAGATAAACTAAACTAATGGTTTAAAAAAGCAACCAATGGTCTAAAGTGTATTTTATCAGCAATAGTTAGCTAACCCAATACTTATATTACAAGGAAATATGTCACTTTGACGCCGTCACATTGACTTTGGGTAAGACAGTTAACAATAGTTATTTCAACCAAAAGGTAATTGCGGATCAATACTTAAATCGGCCCTAAGCAATTTACCGTTTTAGGTTTCAAAAGTCAAGTTAAACCACTGGTAAACATTACACTGGGCAAGTGTACAGTAAAATCTAACGAGTTCGAAACAATCGTTTGGGCAGACATTCATTTCGCTGGATTCGGCGATTCCAGGCTGCATCGGATGTTAATTATTTTATGGAGTTAGTACTTTGATTTAGTGCTACTGCTTAATGCCTACTTATAAATAAATAGATTCTAAAACGAACTTGATTCGAAATCGAATGCCAGCTAAGAATGGGGGCGACGTCCTGTGGGTAGACCACCTGCCCGATGGTCCGACGATATTGTGACGGCAGTGGGGAAACAATGGATAAGGCTGGCAGGGGACCGAAGGGAGTGGCGTGATAAAGAAGAGGCCTATACTCAGCAGTGGGTGGATGTGGGCTGATATGATGTTGATAATGATGTCAACGAACTTTAACGTCGGAGGCCCTTTGGATCGCTTAGCCAATCTGTTATAATAGTAAGTAGTTGAGTAGGTACCTAATTTTGAATTGTACCAATCGTTATACGAGAATAATTTTATGGTATACCTAATGCTTTATGGTAAGAATAAGAATAAGAATAAGAAATAATTTATTGACCACAACACATAACATACAAATCTGAATAAGGACAAAACATTATCAAGTTGCGGCCAACAAGGTAGGAAACTGAGTTTGAACACGCGTTTTTTTTATAGTGGCACTGATTGATTCGCCCCAGCCTGATGGTAAGCAAAAAGAGAGGTCACGTTGCCGATACAACAGATAAGCATACTGGTCTGCAAGGTGCTTCTTCACGCTTCGTTTGAAAGAATCTATGATGTAGGATAGAGGAAACATGCACCGGTTATGAGTTCCATGTTCCATTTCTTTATAATACATCAGAAATGGGAGCTGGCAAACTTTTAAGTCTTTAATGAAAATTAGATGTTTGTTTGTGTTTTCGTAATCGACATTCAATTTTTGGGAGATAATAGTTTTTTAAGCCAACGAAGCCTAAAAAAAAAAACTAAGCCCTGAAAATAAATGACATACTTAGGGCCGAGTCGACCAATCATTTATCCATGGATAAATCAATGGTATAACGTTAGATTTTTATGAAATAACAGCGCTGTATCATAGATTTAGTCTCGGATTAGAAAGAAAGAAAAATTTATTATTTTGAACATCACAACACTACATACGAGTACAACATTAGTTACAAAAGAACAAACAAAGAAAAAAAAATAGATACAGAAAAACAAAGAAAACAAAACAAAGGAACCAGGCAGTGCAAATAATATATTGTGTGTTGTGATCTCTAACATAAATGGCCCCCACTTGGCCTATATCATGACCCTGAAAAAGGTCATAACGCTGATTTTCAGGACTTCGGTATTAAGATTGGTCGAGTCAATCCTTAAAGTAATCCCATAGATATGAGTACCCTGTTAGTATTAAAAATTAAATATGATAACCTATAAATTCCTCAAAGGAGTTGTGACTCTACTGGTGTCGCGGGTGTCCATGGGCGGCGGCAATCGCTTACCATCAGGTGATCCGTCTGCTCGTCTACCACCTATCACATAAAAAAAAGGATACGTAGCATCTTCTTCTTAGTTTGAGCCTCATAGGTTTATATTTTCTGTGGTGATGAGCCTCTTCACCCTGAGTGGGTTCCGCGTTCTCACTCTGAGAATTTCTTCCTGGGCAATGTCAGGAAATTACCACGGTTGGTTTTTTTTTGCTTGTTAGGTACATAGTTTGTTTGCTGATTTGAAATTATAAATAACTAGCTGACCCGGCAAACGTTGTTTTGCCATATAAATAAAAGGGTTGATCGTAGAAGGGTGAAAATTGAGGATTGTATGTATTTTTGTATGTTGTATCATAAAAAAAGAGAAATTAAAAATTTTGTCTAAAAAATAAAAATAAAAATTTAGGGGTGGACTACCCCTAACATTTAGGGGGATGAAAAATAGATGTTGGCCGATTCTCATAGATACCGGATAAGCACAAAAAATTTCATCAAAATCGGTCAAGCCGTTTCGGAGGAGTATGGCAACGAAAACTGTGACACGAGAATTTTATATATTAGATTTTGCTCCACGCACAAACAATAGTTTTCTTACATACAGAGATAGGAGGCAGACGAGCAGACGGATCACATTTAACAATATACCGTCACAGTCCAAGCTTAAGTGCTAGTTTTGTTTGTTAGGGAGAGGTGTAAACGGCCTTTCTCTTTTTATACCTACATATTTTTATAAGTTTGTAGTTCGGTAATAGTACTAACTCTGTGCTTATATAATAGTTTTTATGCTACTTACTTACATTATTCGGTTCTAAATATACACAGTGTTACTTAAAAATACTTATCTAAATGTTGTGTTCATCCATCACAAATCCATATCAAAACGAGGAGAAGGAGGCATTGCTGGCTCTCTAGGACCCATTTCACCTTCCTGCACCACCTCTCTTAACTCCTCTGCAGGGGAGAATAGGCCGCGGTTGGTTTTAGTGGGTATGCCTCTGGATGGGCTCTGATTAGCAGAGGGCCAACCCAGAGGGGAGCCTCACACTACCCGTCCGGCTCCCAGCAGACGTGTGTGCATATTAAGGCGGTGCCGAGCACAGGCACCAACGTCGGCTCCTATAAGTGAGCTGGCGGCATTTCCACTGCCATACAATAAAGAGTCTCCTTGCGTGATCGTATCAGAGATGATGAGATCCGCAGGAGAACTAAGATCACAGACATAGCCAAAAGGATTGCATTCCTCAAGTGGCAATGGGTAGGGCACATATCGAGGAGAACAGACGGCCGTTGGGGCGGAAAGGGCCTCGAGTGGAGGACTACCGCGTATAGAAGGTCGAAGCCGTGGCAGACCCCCCACAAGTTGGCCCGAACGATCTGGCGAAGGTCGCGGGAATCCATTGGATGCAGGCGGCACAGTACCGATCTTTTTGGAGAACATTGGGGAAGGCCTTTGTCCAGTAGTGGATGTCAATTGGCTGAAATGATGCAATGATTACTAAAAAAAATGTCATACACCGAGTCATTAATGTGGCACACGCATAGGATTTTCACAGCTGATCTCAGAGCTATACAATGCTATCCTATTCAATGATAACATCATGACGCCTACCTCTATAATATCACGGTACAAAGATCGCACGATGACGCAACCACTCGAAATAGTGTGCAGTCGAGCAGTATGGACATTACTACTCGCGCGACTGCCGCTGACATATCGAGTTTCGTCGCCATATCAGCAAGGTCTTTGATAAGGTAAGTAAAACATTTAAATGTTTGAGCTTTTCTTAATGTTATTATTTAACAACTACAGATGTTGAATCGTTGGACTGGCGCGATGGGTGGGGCATTTGGTAGAGATCTGCCTCGTAAGCTAAAGGTTGGTTAGATAGACAAACATTCGTGTAACACACGTGATTGTTCGGTGTCTGGAAAATTTAAGAATACTCGTAACAATTAGTATGATCACTATGATCAGGGCAATAAAAGATGTTGTACCTATGAATTCATTTTGTTTATTTATTATCGATAAATAGTTTTCTATGGTTTTTTTTTGTATATGACAAATATGTTTTAATCATAAAATAAAATTTAGGATTCGAGGAGAATATTAATGTGACGGGTAGGGTACACTAGCAACACCAATCGAGTTTAATTTTTAGTTACTAAACCGGATTTTATTTCGGGGTTAAAACCTCTCGGCAAACACTTATACTATTTATTAAATAACCATGCACAAATGTTGGGTCTGTTTTTGTACGCGAAATATTGATTCACGCTAATAGTGGCCGCTTTTGGCGGCAATCAATTTTTCGCGTACAAAAACGGACTCAACATTTGTGCATGGTTATTTAATAAATAGTAAAAGTGTTTGCCATGAGGTTGTAACCCTGAAATTGTTTAGTAGCTAAAAATTAAAACCGGCCAAGTGCGAGTCGGGCTCGCGCACAAAGGGTTCCGTAGCAGCAAAGTCCAAAATTACAGTTAAATCAACCTATCTCAAAAACTATAAGAGATACTTTGATCAAACCAAAAATCGTTGAAAGAGTTAATTAGCATGCATCACCTCTATTTTTTTTAGAATTTTATACCCCGTAGTTATAAAAATAGAGGGGGGGGGACATACTTTTTACGACTTTGAGAGCTGATATCTCAAAAACCGTTCACTTTAAGAAAAATGTTTTTTAGAAAACTTTATATCATTTTAAAAGACCTTTCCATTGATACCCCACACGGGTATGTACATCGAAAAAAAAAATTTCATCCCTCAGTTACATGTATGGGGGGCCCCACCCCCAATTCTTTTTTTTACTATTTAGTGTCATATTTTTGTAGCGGTTCATACAACACATATTCCCATCAAATTTCATCACTGTAGTACTTATAGTTTCCGAGTAAATCGGCTGTGACAGACGGACAGACGGACAGACGGACAGACGGACAGACGGACATGACGAAACTATAAGGGTTCCGTTTTTGCCATTTTGGCTACGGAACCCTAAAAACGATTGGCGTCGCTAGTGTGCCTTACCCGTCATCTTTATAAATTATTTCCTTTTAAATATTTCTAAAAGTTTTAACAGTTGTAACATTTTGACAGAAAATCAAGGGGCTGCTATACGAAAAAAAACGAAGAAAAAGTAACATTTCTACAAATTCAACCTTACAACAATCTTCATGCTAACAAGGGTAAATATTCGTAAAATATTTTCTAACAATATTTTATTTTTCGTCATGTTTTCCTTTACACGTGTAAAAATACAAAATTGAATGTTGTAGCCAACTGGTTTTCCTCGGGAAGTCACGCATTCCGTACCCACGCTTGAATCCCGACTAAAATAACACGCAGATATACAATATAAACTCCTTACGCAGAGCACTGGCCGTCAGCCATTCACTCTCAGTTTAAAAATACAACCAGACAAGTCAGGTCAATGACGTTTGGCCTGTTATCCGACAACTAAATAAATCAAGTAACAATGGACATAAACGAGGGTAAGATCAAAGAGGAGGTAAGCAGCTTCGTATCGAGTCTTCAGAAGCTCCTCCCCAAGAAGAAAGAGTTTATAATCATTGAGAAACAAAAACCAAAGTTGATCCGCCTGAGTGATGTCCACGCAGAAGCCAAGAGTGTCTTCCCTGCCTGCTTCACCGGCGCCAAACTGGTCGTGCTCCGAGAAGTGATGGACAGAGTGAAATTAGTCCAGCAATACAACTTCGGCAAAGCGAAAGACTCATACAAATGCTTCACACATGTCATTCACAAGGAGTTGGAGCAGAAGACCTCCGACCAAGGTTTATTGGTCGACTCCTCCGGGTCAGCGACGGCTTCCTACTGCGAAATTCTCGAAGGGTCCTACCATATGCGTTTAACGTCCAAAATCAAAGACTTGATCTCATCAGAAACTGAGGTGGAGATCGAAAAGGAACATGAGAAGTCGATTGGCTCCGTCTCCTGCTCTGTCAAGGACGTTGATCCAAATACCTTGAAGATGGTGACTCATTGGACTTACAAGATTTTACCAGAGTTCAGTGTGGGGACTGAAGTCAGTTTCAGGCCTCTGTCGTGTCCCACGTCTCCGGATGTCTCCGTCAGTGCAAGGTACGAGAAACCGAGCTTCGCCCTTTCCACGACCGTTTGCAGGACCGGCTTCCAAGCGTGTCTTTATAAGCAGTTCGCGCCAGATCTTCGAATAGCGACCATTGTGAATGAACGAACGCAAGGGCCCACCACGATAGGGGTGGCGCTCCACAAGAAATACGAAAACAGTTCAGAGTTAAAAATTTTCGTTGATTCTCAGCACTGTGGAGGGTTTACATTTCAGAAGGATGTTTTGTTCCACGAGCCTCATAGCGAAGTGAGAGTGCTACGGCTGGTTGGAAGTACCTTAATAGACAGACAGAGACGGGTTCGTTTCGGATTAGGATTCAATCTGGACTTTTGATCCCGGGCTGTGGACAAGTGTACGGTCATGCGTCGCTATTGCTATAAAAACCTAGGAAAGACCTGATTCCTCTGTGATTACTTTGAAGGTATATCATTGATTTACACTTTCAGGTTTCTATATCTTTAGGGATATGATTTCATTTGTGTAAAAGCCCTCCCTCAGAATAAATTGGCGGTAATCATCAGAGGATGTGGTGTTGAGCACTTTTTGTAGAATTATTTGTTTGTATATAAGTATACATAGGTTTTAGTTATTGTTTTATCTTATTAACTGGTGTGTCTTCCGTTTCGAAGTGTGATTAAAAATTGATCGAAAAAAACTTCATTCTTTTATTTTTACCTTCAAAGAAGAATAGTAAAGTGAAAATGATGCGTAAACAATGCAAGAGAAAGAGTTATATTTATGTGATATGAGAGCAATGGAGAGAGCTATGCTCGGAGTCTGCCTGCGTGATCGTATCAGAAATGATGAAATCCACAGGAGAACTAAGGTCACAGACATAGCCCAAAGGATTGCATGCCTCAAGTGGCAATGGGCAGGACACATAGCGAGGAGAACAGACGGCCGTTGGGGCGGAAAGGTCCTCGAGTGGAGGCCACGTACAGGAAGTCGCAGCCGTGGCAGGCCCCCCACAAGGTGGACCGACGATCTGGTCAAGATCGCGGGAATCCATTGGATGCGGGCGGCACAGGACCGATCTGTGTGGAGATCATTGGGGGAGGCCTATGTCCAGCAGTCGACGTCTATTGGCTGAAATGATGATGATATGATGTGATATGTGGCAAACGAGCAGACGGATAACGAGATGGTAAGCGATTTCCGCCACCTATGAATATCTGCAAATACCAGTGGAGTCACGAGGGCCTTGTCAATGTTTATACTCCTTTCCTTCGGATTGGGCCTCCGGTATCCTCACTCACTTGACCGAGCCGGCCTGTTCATGCCGAAAACGGGGCTCTTACACGGTAGATAGTTATTATGTGGCTATAATATAAGAAATGGAGCGATAGTAGAACGCGTCTTCCAAACGTAGGGTCGTGGAGACTTCTTATTGGCACTGTTTTTTTCAATCAATCAAATCAAAAAAATCTTTATTTGCATAGGTTTGTACACAGCCCTTACAAATCGTCATACATTTGAATTATTTAAATCTATTTATAAGTACTAATGTAATAATTTACATGTTAATACATATTTATGTTGATACATAAAATATACTATAAAAATTAAATAAACATAATGCGATTCTACCACCGGCTCGGAAAGATTGTTTCTGGTCGAGAAGATCCGGCAAGAAACTCGCCAGTTACTCTTTTTAATCGCCAACTTTTTATACTTTTCATACAATTTTCTTATTGATATAAGTTTAGTGCATTATTTCGCTTGTTAGTCTTCCAAAAAAAAATACCATGCCATTAGCTTCATCATTTCAGCCAATAAACGTCCACTGCTGGACATAGGCCTCCCCCAATGTTCTCCACACAGATCGGTCCTGTGCCTCCCGCATCCAATGGATTCCCCAGATCGTCGGTCCACCTTGTAGGAGGCCTGCCACGGCTGCGACTTCATGTACGTGGCCTCCACTCGAGGACCTTTCCGCCATTAGCTTAGCGGTAAGTAAAACACCCTGAGGGAACCTGCATGATTTCAGAAACTTCTGAAACCTGACCAATTGAATCATGTGTAACCATGTCAAAGGGTTGCGAAGGTCAGATGGCAGTCGCTTCATTGTCATTGCCAGACACAGACACACAGAGCTGACACGGAGTGACAGCTTCGGATGACACCCTAAGATGAAATGGAGACCATAAGAATGGCTGCAAAACTTTTCTACAACCTGTGCGGATAAAGAATGGGATCAGAAATGGCGGCGCATCTATTCACTTCTCGCTCGCACACTATTTGCGTCTATACTCGCATTCGTGGGTGTGCGAGCGCCATTTCTTTGCGAGCCATTTCTGATCCCATTCTTTATCCGCACAGGTTGTAAATTGTTCATCCACGTTTATACTTGTCTGTCTACATATTATTGTACGATCAGTTGCAAATAAATGTATACACTTTAGTATGGTCAATCTCATAGCTTAACACTTTAGTACCATGTCAAAGTAACTGTTCTGCCTATTATAGTCAGTTTCTAAGGGGTACGTAAAAAATGTTACTTCGACATGGTACTAAAGTGTTAGGCTATTAGGCATTTGGATGTTGACCGTACCTTGTCGTAATAGATAGATACCATCTGACTTCTAATTTCCTACACAGATACGGGCGGTATTATTGTGACAAGGTACTAAAGTGTATACATTTCTGCGCAGCTGACTTTACACGAGACGTCTTCGTTACAAGTTCTGAAATGGGACGATACATCATAAAAGTTAGATTTGATACCAAGAAGGGCTATTCACAGGGTGTTCAAGAGCCATAAGAGTTCAAAATTAAATGGTGGAACATTTTTTTTTGGTCAATAGGTTAACGCTTGACCACAATCACACCTGATGGAATGCGACGATGAGGTCTTGGATGATTTAAAGATGTCCAAATTATAGTGGTCAGGAAAACAGAAATCGGCAGGGAGCTCAATTCCATAGCTTTACTTGTACTGTATTACAATTTACAAAGAGTGACCGGACCGGAGTTGACTGACCGGATGGCGCAATTGGTAGTGACCCTGCCTCTTACGCCAAAGGTCGTGGGTTCGATCCCCACCCTGGACAAACATTCGTGCGATGAACACTTGTGTTTGTTCGGTGTCTGGGTGTAATATATGTATTTAAGTATATATTTGTGTTCTTCTGTTGTCTGATATCTGTAACACAAGTGCTTAAGCTACTTAGTACGGAATCAAGTCAACGTATGAGATGTTGTGAGAATTATAAAGAATTATTATAAAGAGTATTGAAATCATTCCAATTAGTTTTGTCCATTTTATTTATTAAGAAAGTGTATTTTCTGTTAGTAGGTACAGACAGCAACACATCAAGTTACTACAGTCTGTCAATTCCTATTTTGACGTACTCTGTTATTATTATTGATATTGTTTATAATTATTCTGACCAAAGTAATTTAGTATTTAGTAATAAGACTTTTTATGTATAAGGAACCCAGTAGGCTTACAGTCTCCCAAAGCGCCAAACATTTGCCACATACTTGTGACAAATGTTTATAATAAATAGATAAATAAATAAATAAATATTTCACAACATCACATACATTGATCTAACTCCGAGATAGGTAGCTCAAGCACCTGTGTTACGGATATCAGTGGGATTACAAATATATACATATAATACTTTTCTTTTCTAAATACATACTTATAATACATAGGAAACACCCAAAAAATTAATAAAAATTACAATGAAGCGACTACCGTCTGACCTTCGCAACCCTTTAACAGTGGAACAAGACCAACTGAATCATGGTTACACGTTTCAGAAACTATCTGAATCACGATGTTTTCCCTCACCGCCGAGCTAATGGTAGATTACTACCATTTAATAATGGTAGATTAATGGATATTAATCCATGAGCATTTTATATGTACTCGGTATAAGGGAGGTTTAAAGGTTGGCAGCGAATTTGTGACTTCACTGGTCTTGCGGATGTCTATAGGCAGCGGCATCGGGCGATCCGTCTGCTCGTCTGCCACCTATCACATAAAAAAAATCGAACAAAGAAAAATAAAAACTCCACCAAAATTCGTAACGACTTCCATACTAACCAAATAACTTATTATGATTCTGTTATCTGGACACCCTGTATAACACTTTAGAAAACTTCCAAACTTGTTATGTCTTGTGAAGAAAAATATACACGACAAATTGTCGTTGTTAGAAAACTTTGTGCTCAAATAGTACCTAATAGGCTTGTATAAAATAGTTCACTCAAGTAAAAATATTTTTTTACAGACGAGCAGCCGGATCACGTAAGCGATTGCCGGCGCC
This sequence comes from Marasmia exigua, assembly GCA_019059595.1. NCBI lineage: Eukaryota > Metazoa > Arthropoda > Insecta > Lepidoptera > Crambidae > Marasmia > Marasmia exigua. The sequence goes on along the minus strand of CM032479.1, from coordinate 4,502,802 downwards.
GCCCATGGACACACGCAACACCAGGTGGAGTCACAAGTGCGCTGCCCCATTCCCCCGGATTGATTCCCCAAATCCTGGATTCCATTTTCATGTTTTTTTTTATGGGATAGGGGGCGAGATCGAATCCAGAATGAGGTGATCCGGCAGAGAACCAAAGTTATCGACATTGCTCACCGGATTAGCAAGCTTAAGTGGCAGTGGGCTGGCCATATTAGCCGCAGAACCGACAACCGATGGGGTAAACGGGTTCTGGAGTGGAGACCGCGTCTTGGAAAACGTAATGTAGGGCGCCCTCTGGCTAGGTGGGGGGACAATCTGCGCAGGATGGCTGACAAGAGCTGGATGCGAGAAGCCATGGATAGATCACAGTGGCGAACAATTGGAGAGGCCTACGTCCAGCAGTGGACTGCGATAGGCTGATGATGATGATGAGGGGGCAGACGAGCAGACGGGTCACCTGATGGTAAGCGATTACCGCCGCCCATGAACACCTGCAACACCAGAGGAGTCACAAGTGCGCTGCCGACCTTTTAAAAAGGAATACGCTCTTTTCTTGAAGGTTTGCAGGTCGTATCTGTCCGGAAACACCGCAGGCGATAGTTCATTCCATAGTTTTGTCGTACGAGGCAGAAAGTTTCTTGAGAAACGCACAGTTGAAGACTGCCAACCATCCAGATGATGTCGATGGAACTGTTGTCGAGTGGAGCAATGGCGAAATGAAGCGGCAGGGATCAGTCCGAACAATTCCTCAGAGCATTCTCCATAGTATAGGCGGTAAAGTATACATAGCGAGGCTACATCTCTACGCAGTGCTAAGGAGGAGGTTTGCCTTCCTTCCCAACCTGCTGTACCAGCTGTTTCCTAGAAAGCTACAATATAGTCAAGTTTTCACTAAAATATTCCATTTTTATAATCTCTAAAGCTAACTTAGCGAATATTTTCCAAGCTCTGCTTCAATTTAGGTATCATCTACATCATAGTTAAGGTGACCAGGATTTTGATAAATGGGGGACCACCATATTTATGCTGGTTACCAGATTTTTTAACCTCTCTAGGTAACTTTATTTTAAATAGATTTACTCGTATGACTTAGAGTTGTCGCATGCGACGTAATTATGACACTACAACAGATTATAAATACATATATAAAATAGAAAATGCTTCTACTGCTCGTTGTAAGTACGAACGATAAAAATGATTTTCCTTCGAAATACGATATTCCTATCGTATGTCGAAGGAAAATCAGTAGAAATCGTGCAATCGTCTCGAGGCGAGTAATCAAAAATAGAGCTCCTGAGTACTTACTTTAGAACTCGCTAGACATACATACATCCGACACAGTTCAGTTCGCTCATTTCAGGGTGTGATTCTCAGTCGCACCCAAACACGGCGCCTTAGACCATGATTAAGGATTTGGGGAGTCTGGTATTTACAATCAACACTTAGTCACACTACGGGAACTGACCTGTGGAGTCTTAGGACTTAGGTTCAGGGGACAACAAAATGGAATTCACGACACGATGGAAAAAGTTAAAATATCGAAATATTCCGATCTGTGCCTTCGATTTGTCCCCATGTGACAGATAGGACAAACAAGTTCGATCTGTCCCCCTGCTACTGATAAGGAGACAGTTCGAGCTTACACTTTACTTAGTGTCTTATCTGTCTACTTGATACTGACTGAGGAACAGATAAAACATTGAGGAGATGAATAAAGTTCGAATAGTCCCTTCTTACGCTCACAGGGGGACAGATCAACATTTTTTTGTCCTATCCGGCACAAACGGGGTGATGGATCGGAATATTTCAGCCAGCCATCCTGCGCTGATTGTCACTCCATCTCCACTTTATCGAGATGTGGTCTCCACTCCAGTAGGGCTAACATGCGCACCACGAGATAAGTTTGTCTACACTCGTAACAACATTTTGGCGAGGAGCGCATGTATGAAGTTTGACAGCTAAAAACGAGATATTTGTCGTCCTCGCTAGTCTACGACGACAAATATCTCGTTTTTAGCTGTCAAATTTCATACATGCGCTCCGCGCCAAAATGTTGTCTACTCTCGTCCGTGCGAGCGCATCCTTCTATCCCGCTCATCGCTCAGTCTGGTGAGCGAGAAGCAACTAGCGAATACGAGTGTAGACAAAATTATCTCGTGGTGCGCATGTTAGCCCTACAGAACTCGTTTACGCCAGCGTTGTCAGTTTCCTACCTAGTAAGAAAAACGATGCAAGTAAGATGATATCTTAAGAATATTCTCGAAAAATATGGGATATCTAGTCACCCTTGTCAAGACATTCTTTCTAGAGTATTCTCTCATAAACTTGAGTAGATAATCTTCAAAGTAGTGTGCTTTCTAAATGTAATACTGTTATGGGTTCTGCTTGAAACGTTATTGTCTGTAGGTAACACATTATAGTGTATTAAGAATGTTCTTATGGTAATGAGACCTGAGCTAATAGTTCGAAAGATAGATAGATATAGGTACTTTATTGCAAAAACACACACAAAACAAAAGCAACGACTTAGTTAAATACTAGTTTATGAATCTTTATGTATTAGCCAACCCTATTATTAAAAAGCAGTTGTAATTTTTTTTCTACAGATTGTATGAATCACACTCACACATGTGCACATATGAGTAAGGTAATGATCGATAATCGGAGTAGGTACAGCTATTTCGGTTCATTGACCGCAAACATGGATGTTAATATGGACATGCCCCGGGAGTCAGACTATGATCCCGGGATTCAAATAAATATTTTTTTTATTTTAGAGTTAATATTTAAGGCATTTTAATCATGCAAGGTCTTATCTATAAACTTTCGATACCAACATATTTACTTACAGTTTGTTCCTTTCAAAATTTCGAAAGAACAAATAGAACTTTTTCAATTAACATGGTATCACAAAGCGTTTGTGAATAAGATCGTAAGGTTTATGTTAATTCTCGTATGTATACACGAAAATAACTGCTAACAGTATAAAGTTTATCTTTAATCCCGGGATTCCCGGGATTCCAGGCATGTCCATATTATTTGAAAAAATCGCAAGTACCAAAACAACTACCTACTCCGATCATTGGTAATGATACTCTGATTACGTACACCCTAACCTGGATCTAAGTCAGCGGAATGTGCTATCTTAGGAAAAAACGTAAGAGAGTGTGAAAGAGATCCAACCGGTCCTGACGCAGATACTTATACGGGTGCGGTAGAGAAAGAACGACGCGTCGCCCAGTACGTCACCCCAGCTTCGCGCAGTTTTTCAAGTATGTCTTTCTATGAAAAGGCACAGTCTATATAGGGTGCATGTCTGTGCCGTAAGCAGACTGAGGCTTTTCATAGAAAGCCATAATATTTGAAGAACCGCGCGAAGCCTGTCAGTACTAGGGTGACGGGCGTGGCGACGATCTTTCTCTACCGCACCCGTATAGAGATCCATTATGCCATCCATTGCGTCAAAGCCGGTTACATCTCTTTCACACTCTGTAACGTTTTTTCCCCAAAATGGCACATTCCGTTTAAAGAGCACGTTTTTGATTCAAAAGATTTGTTTTTAATTTGCAACTGTTTTAACGCGTAGATTTTAATGAACGTTTGTGAAATAGGTATTATTAACAACGAAACGCATTCTGAGTAGGATTAAAATTAACAAATATCAGTACGCGCGAAAATCTACAATGAATCTGACAGATCGAGCGACAGACGGGTGTGGTATCGACTAGTGATGCTAGCCATTCGATTTTTATTCGGCTAACAGTATCTACAATTAAACGTATTTTAATTAAAAATCCATCACGAGCTGGTAATGGTGTCTTAAACTGCACTTAAGGTGACGCATTGGTGTAACTAGCGCCGCCAGTAGATTTGTATTAATTGTGGCGAGTAAGAGACATACATACACACACACACACAACACACACACACACACAAACACACACACACACACACACAAACACACACACACACAAACACACACACATAACAATTATTGTATCTTCAACTTCAATTTAAATTAATTAATTGAGTGAGTTTAGTCTATTGTCACTATGCTTTGGAAGAGCGGTGTTGCCTATCACAAGCACACATCATACACAAAATATTGTTTTAGACTAAGTTACTGCGATAAACATTTTTGTATTTTTTATTTTGTTTGCCGAGAGATTGTAACCCCGAAGTTGTTTCAAATAGATCTGGTTTAGTAGTTGAAAATTAAAATCGTTTGGCGTCGCTAGTGTGCCCTACCCGTCACCTTAAGTTGGTACCGCCCTAAGCCGGCTCGCGGCGTAATACCGCGCGACACGCTACATGCACTCATATGCAGCTCTAAGCTGCGATTAAGCGGTATAAGTTCGCAAAGCATTTAATATTGTGGTCTTATGAAGCACGAAACGGGCGGATTCAGTCTAGATTGAGCTTGGTGTTTACACGAGTACCTAACGTCTCAAATGACTATTCATTTGAGACGTTAGGTAGGATCGCTCGATCGACGATTGATCGACGTCCTCGATCGCCGATTGATCGATGCCTTTGATCGACAATTGATCGACGCCTTCGATCAACGATTAATCGACGTCCTCAATCGACGATTGATTGATGCCTTCGATCGACATGTAATCGACGCCCTCAAACGACGATTGATCGATGCCCTCGGTCGACGATCGATCGATGCCCTCGATCGATGCCCTCGATCGATAATTTGATCGTAGCCCTCAATCGACGATTGATCCTAACACCGTTAGATATTTCTCAATTTTAAAAATAGCAGGATTGGCTTTTTATAACAAAAAGAAAAAAGATAAAACAATATATTTTTAACAATCCATTTTCTTTCAGAATACAAGATTAGCAATTTCTGGAAATATTTTCAAATGAAAGGCTGTTTCAAAGAAACAATTCCATGTACCCGGAAATTAACAAGATACTAAAAGCGAGAGATTGTTAGACTGGGTTATTTGGAAAACATCAAAACTTTTTGGGAGCAAAAGTACTGCGTGTGTTCTACTTAAAGAAACTTTGGCTTGTATAAGTAATATTGTAATGTATTTTCGGCTCGTCTACCGCAGTGTTTCAAGACGAAAGTTTTTAATGCGTGTCTATTGCCAGTGATGACGTACTGAACCGAAACGTGGGCGCCTACAATGAGCCGCTTAAGAAGGCTCAAAGTCACGGAGAGAGCAATAAAAAGGACTTTACTCGGAGTCTACATGCGTATGGTGACAGGAATGATGAGATCCGCAGGAGAACCAAGGTCAAAGACATAACCCAATTGCATGCCTCAAGTAGCAATGGGCAGGGCACATTGCGATGAGATCAGACAAGCCGATGAGACAGAAAGGTCCTCAAGTGGAGGCCGCGAGGCGCGGCAACCCCCCACAAGTTGGACCGACTATCTGGTGAAGGTCGCAGGAATCCCTTGGATGCAGGCGGTACAGGTCCGGTACTATTATTACTACTTTTGGGTTTGAATTTATTAGCATGTTTAAAAAATAAGCAAACCGGTTTACACGTGCTTAAGCATTCCGCCACACTCCCACTTCCACCCGCTCTACAAGTAGCATGCTTAAAAATCGACCAGCGTGAAGGTCGCAGGAATCCCTTGGATGCAGGCGGTACAGGTCCGATAAATCATTGAGGGAGGCATATGTCCAGCAGTGGACGTTTATTGACTGAAATGATGATGGTGATGAATGTATCAGCCTATTGCGAAGGTCACAAGGCAGTCTGTTCATTGTAATTACCAGATTACCCATATCCTGGAGCATAATCCAAGCGTACCCCGGCAATTGAGAATGACACGTTGAGAAATGAAGCTTACACATACAGGGTGTATCGGTAAACATTTACGAGTACAGGTGGATTCACGAAAGATGACCACAAATCATCATCATCATCATCATCAGCCCATTAAAGTCCCCACTGCTTGGGCACGGGCCTCCCTCAATCACATGAGGGGTAATTGCCATACTCACCACGCTTGGCAGACGGGTTGGCGAGGGTTTTGATATATGTGCAGAGTTTTCCTTCTCTAGGTGCATGATCATGCCAGCAGCTTTATCTTAGTCGCCTTTTACGACACCTCGGTAAGAGTGAGGGTGGCCTATTCTACTCTGCCGGGAACCACACGGCTATACCCACCGACCACAAATGGCAAGCGTTTATGCATGTTACCTCATGAAGTAAAGATTTAAGACAAAAAACATTATCAATTAAACATAAATGTGTCTGTATGAGCTGCTTAGAAATGCTTGAATGTAGTATTAAAAGTACTCTGTGTGTAGTATGATGAAGTTGAAGTGAAGAAAGATGATGCTTGAGTGTAGAGTAGGTAGATGCTTGTTAAGTTAAATCACTTGGACGAAGTTATGAAGTTTATTTAGTAAAAGCTTTGTTTACATGAGTTGATTAACGCTTATTAATTACAACTAACTATAAATCGATAAACATGTGGTTTTGTAGCGCGCGACCAAAATGTGGGGCGCGCAGTCAGCAGATTGTACGTATGTAAACTGTACAGTGTCTAAGCCCATATAATGTGACAAATAGAGAATTAGCCATTTCTTGATAAAATGCGTCGGTCGTCATTTGTGGTCATCTTTTGTGAATCCACCTGTACATCCCTTTCAACCACGTATGCGAACAATCATTCTGAACAATATTTGTTCTATGACTTTAGGATACTCATATTCGGTATAATATTATTATTACTATCCCAAGCTAAATCAGATACAGATCCTAAGATTCCCAGGCCTAGCATTTTAGGACTTCCACATCCTCCGAAAGCCCACAAAATCTTTCCTGATATAAAGACATTTGCTAAGAAAAGCCCTCCGGGCCTTATAATCAAGACGAAGCTTGCATTACGGTATTACGGCACGACCAATAAAGTCCTTTTAACAGAACAGCGGTGCTCAAGCAGTAACATTTTTCATAATACTACCACAGTGAAGATAAAACCAGTACAGTCAATTTGGTAACTTTGAATTACCTTGTAACTTTGAATAAAACTGGTTTAAAGATTTTTTATTTTATTCCTTGGAATTCCTATACAATTTAAAACGGTATCTACGTTGAATGGATCGACCTTTAGATGCCGTTTTAAATTGTATAGGAATTCCAAGGAATAAAATAAAAAATCTTTAAACCAGTTTTTTTCAAAGTTACAAGGTAATTAAAAGTTACCCAAATTGACTGTACCATAAAAACCGACTTTTTTATGACAAACGGGCAAACGAGGGAGCGGGTCATGCTATTTTTATTAATTTGAAAGAAATTGGGTGAGCCTTGCGTCTCATAGCCACTGCGACCAGTAGATGATTTATTGTGGCAGACCCAGAACCTATTACAGCACCTCGTGTAGCTCCAGTTCCAGGATAAACCCGAGAATGGGTTTTTGATCTCGTCTGCCGAGATCATGTATGCTCCCAGTTGCCGGCTTCTGCAGCGGTGCAGCGCTATGCACTCGCCGAGGACGTGGATAATCGTTTCCTCGTCCTCGCGACAGAACCTGCAGATTTCGGTATCTGAAAGGCCCATGTTGTTCAGGTGCTTGTTTAATTTGCAGTGCCCCGTGAGGGTCTGAGTGAGCGCCCTAACATGTCCTCTACTCAATTTTATTATTTCTACAGCTCGTTTCTGGTCGAACGTCTGTATCAACGCCTTGAACTGTTCTAGTCGACGTAGTCTTTTCCAAAATTCAGTGCTTTGCTTATGCTCCCACTCTTTTAACTCGAACCTGACCATGCAGGCTGGAACGCCACTTATTGGTTCCGGTCCGAGTAGTGGGCTCTCTGCCCCGGCCTTTGCTAGCACGTCAGCGACTTCGTTGCCCCTGATATTGCAGTGTCCGCGGGTCATGCTAAGAGTTTTTTTTTAAATAGGGGCAGACGGATCACCTGATGAGAAGTGGTTACCGCCAGCCATAGACATCTGATCCACCAAAAGGACTGTGGATGATTTGCCAGTCTTTTAGAAAGATGTATAAGGTTCGTTTCTAAATCATGAATTAAACGTGGGGGAGCCACGCTAGAATGACCGGAGTGATACCACAGCCGCACAGAAAACCGGCGTGAAGCAGCACTATGCTGTGTTTCGCTGCGTGAGTGAGGGTACCGGAGGCCCAATCTGGGGGAAAGGAGGGTTTAAAGGTCGGCAGCGCACTTGTGAACTCCAATGGTATCAATGGGCGGCGGCAATCGCTTACCATCAGGCGATCAGTCTGCTCGGCTGCCACCTATCACATAAAAAAAATGTTTTCGCTCACAACCCATTATAAGATTCTGTCTTCTTATTGGGTTTTTTCACTGTGATGCTACAAACGCAGTATGAAAAGAAAAGCTTTTGGGTGTAATAATGTGGGGAAGTAACTTTGTTCGTTCAAATTTTGTGATTTGTTTTGAACCTTAGGCGTAAGGTTATCTTCTTGAGGTTTGCAAAAGGCCGAACTTGTTCAAACTGGAGTTACGTAGACGAAGCGCATCCCATGGGATTATACGAGTATGTATAATTTACCTACCTGTGCCCTGTGGTTTCACTTAAGGGGTGATAGAATTGTGGGATTATATACAAATATACATGTGTTATTCTTATGTAAGTTATATTATTCTGAAGTTTCATCAAAATGCATTCAGGGGCCTTAGCGCGAACAGGATGTTACGGCCGAATCGGAGTTTTTCTCCCATTCACAAGTTATCTGTTTCTCCTTTGTTTGGATTCGAAAGGTATATCTCGATGGTTACGTGATGTTTTCGCGCTAAGGCCCCAGTAGTTTTTGCGTGACAGAGCAATAAATATAGGATAGGAAAATATCGTGAGGAAACCTGAACGTTTTGGATACGTTGATTCTGAAACGGGTAACAATTATTCAGTTGGTCTGGTTCACCTGTTAAAGAGTTGCGAAGTTCAGACGGCAGCCATTCATTCATTCATTCATATCAGCCCACATCCACCCACTGCGTATAGGCCTCTTCTTTATCACTCCACTCCCTTCGGTCCCCTGCCAGCCTTATCCAAGGTTTCCCTGCTGCCGTTACAAATCGTCGGACCATCGGGCAGGTGGTCTACCCACAGGACGTCGCCCCATTCTTGGCTGTTTTATAGTCGAACCTTCATCTTTAGGCCTTGTCAGACGGCAGTCGCTTAATTGTAATTACCAGACTCGCCAAATTCTGACTCATGGTCTAAGGGTACCCCGAGCTTGTAGGCGACAGCTTTGGGTGCAAAAGAGAATTACACGCTATTACAGGGATGAGGACCCATAACACCCTACAATGAGGATGAGCATGGATGCTCTCGATAGATTGCAGTGACGGGCTGTACGCATTATAGATGACGAAGAGGTCACCAATACCCTTGAACCTAAGAGAAGAGCGTAGTCCTTTTCAACCGACTTCAAAAAAAGGAGGAGGTTCTCAATTCGACCCGTATGTTTTTTAATTTTTTTTTTATATGAGAGTTGGCAGACGAGCAGACGGATTTTCTATGTTAATTATGAACCGATTTGAACAAATCTTTTTTCGGCTTATAGGTAATACCTCAAGGGTTGTCCCATTTAAATTAAAAAGTAAAAAAAACAACTCCCAAGGCTGGAAAATTGGGGATGAACTTTTTATACGCATTATCTCCGCCGATTATAAACCTATTTGAACGATTATTTTTTTGTTGAATAGGTATTATCAAAAGGGTGGTTTCATGCGAATTTGAAGAAAATATTTCACCCCAAAGGGTGGAAAATTGGGGATGAACTTTTTAATACACAATATCTCTTTTTTTTAGTTTTTTTTTAATTCACGCATTTGAAGTCGGTTTTATTTTTTTTAAAAAGGCCGGCAACACATTAGCGATCTCTCTGATTTCGCGGATGTTCATGGACGGCGAAGATTACTCTCCATCTCGCTCGCTTACTCGCTTTTGTCGCCTCTAGCATAAAAAAAGCATCTTCAACTACGTAGAGGCATCGAGTCGCTTAGCGTCTTTTAACTGTCTATATCACGGTGAATGCTCTGAAGAGCTTTTCTCCCTCATCCCACCGTCACAGAACTACACGCGCCGGACAACGCTGTCACCACTTCGCAGTGGAAAACATTCCATCACGGACTAAAGAATTTTGCAGTTCCTATTTCTGCCGCACCAATTTTTCATCACGTCAGAACGCCAAATTCCATCCACATCACCTGGATGGATTTATATCGACTACAGTGCGTTTCTCACGTCATTTCCTACCATGCACAGTAAAACTGTGGAACCAGCTGTCATCCGTGGTGTTTCCGAACAGATACGACCTGGTGTCCTTCAAGAAAAGGGTTTACTCCTTTCTTAAGAGCCGGCAACGCATATGTGATACCTCAGGTGTTGCAGATGTCCATGGGCGGCGGTGATCACTTTCCATCAGATGTGCCGTCTGCTCGTTTGTCCGCTAATGTAAAAAAAAAACCATCAAGAATTGGAACTCATTGCCAGCGCATGTATTTTCTCCTTCCTACAATATGGATTTCTTCAAACGAAGCGTGAAGAAGCATCTCGTGGGCCAATATGGCGGTGCCAACGGATGCGATGCCTTGACATCGCTTCCGCTGTAATTGTAACTTGAGCTCTTCTCTTGCTTACCATCAGGCTGAGGAGAGCCAATATACTGATGCCTCTAATAAAAAAATGAGAATCATAATTATGCTGTTTCCTGATTACAAACAAACCTCACGGCTCTCAATGTATCCCTCAAATATAGGACGAGTTTTCCTTCTTTGCAACGTAATGCCCCCTGTGGGCCGAACGCCAAAAACTATCAGGCTAAGCTGGAGACGCGAAAATTACAACCCAAGCGAAAGTCGTCGAGAAAACAACGAGACAAAGGAAAAAAAGGCCGCATCTGTCGAGTCTGTCTTGAGATATCTGCGGAAAACTGAAAAAGTAACTGATGTGTGTTGAGTAACGTTATATTCCCTCTTAGAGGAGCTGCATTTTTTTACATTATGGCAGACAAACGAGCAGACGACTCACCTGATGGTAGTGATTATTATTATTATTATTAAGCTTTTATTGCAGATAAATATATCCATACAAATTCGTTAGTAACATTTTGGTGCCTAATTATTGGGGACAGGAGTGTGTAAGGACCTCCAGTGTCCCAAAAATGGACCATCTATCTGGTCCGCTATAACAACGAGGAGGCTGTTGCCGCTGGCCCGTGTCCGCCGCGCCATCGAGGCAGCCCTTTTGCGCATAATCGTACGGAAGCAGTCCGTACGCGCCTCCGCGAACATCTGCGAGGCACTGCAGAAGCGAGGCAGCCGCAACAGCGCCCTGAATGCGTTATTATATTGGACGCGAAGGGAATCCAGCGCTCTTGTCGTATGCCTAATCCACAGGCTGCACGTGTAAAAGGCCCTTACCGCCGCCCATGGACATCTGCGACACACGGGGCATAACAGATGCATCGCCGGCTCCTAAGGGTGGAATAAGCTCTTTTCTTAAAGGACACCAGGTCGTATCTGTTTGGATACACCATCGTTGGTAGCTGATTCCATAGTTTTACTACGCGCGTTAGGAAGTGGCGTGAGAAGCGCACTGTGGTGGAATAAAATCCATCCAAATGATTATGAAAAATGGCGCATCATCATCATTTTAAAACAAAATCTAGTTAGTATTTTTTTAATTAATGATAAGACAGCATGATTCAGTTTTTAAATCTCTATTATCATCATTAAATCCCCGTTTCGTAGGGTCCGCTTATTTTATTTTCATCATCATCATCATCAGCCCATTTAAGTCCCCACTGCTGGGGCACGGGCCTCCCTCAATCACATGAGGGGTAATTGCCATACTCACCACGCTTGGCAGACGGGTTGGCGAGGGTTTTGATATAAATGCAGAGTTTTCCTTCTCTGGGTGCTGATGATCATGCCAGCAGCTTTACCTTAGTCGCCTTTTACGACACCTCGGTAAGAGTGAGGGTGGCCTATTCTACTCTGCCGGAGACCACACGGCGTATTTTATTTTACCGCTTATTAATACAGTGGCATTTACAATGGATGTCTTACGATTTATGGAGAGCTAATAACAGGTCTTCACTGATAGAAATAAAGTAGATTTTTATAATAAATAAATAAACGTTTGCCGTATTTTGGAACCCCCTTAAGTTTGGTCTAACATTGGATAGATAGATAGATACTTTAATGCACAACATTTACAGACCTTAGTCTATTATACTAGTACAATGTAGGCTGTCCTTATCGCTAATAGCGATACTAGCCGCCTACATTTAAATTTATATTATTTCGCATAGAACTTTTGCTCAAATTAATGTCAACGCCAGATGTCAATACCAGAGTCACCGACATAGCCCACCGAATTAGCAAACTGAAGTGGCAGTGGGCTGGTCACATTAGGCGCAGAACTGACAGCCGTTGGAGCTGTAAAATCCTTAAAGGACTGAGTCTGTTACATCACAAGTCCAAAGGCGTCACTTTGGAGCCGGTACGCGTGGACCATATTCCAGGATTTGGCGAGTCTGGTAATGTAAATGATGCGACTGCCGTCTGACTCTCGCAGCTCTTAGACAGGGAACCAGACCAATGGAATCATGATTATGCGTTTTAGAAACTGGTAGCTTAAACAAATAGGTTTCCTCAACCCGCATACAGTGAGTTAAAAGTTGAATACAAGAATTGCTACACAATATTTCTAGTGAAACTTTTTTCCAACCAAATTACTGGACCGAACTGCGTTTTATTCTGAACACAATGCAATCAAAACTACGTGTTTGTAACACAATTTTAACTAGTTTATCCGCTTGGAGGAAATTTAATTTGTCCTCCAACAAAGCGACGATTATGTCTAGCGAATTTTTGCTGAAATGCGAAATTGGATTCAGCTTTTTATTGTACAGACTCAAATACAACGGAGTGTATTTTCATCGGAAGGAATTGTTTACAATTCATCTTATAAAGTATCAGCCTATATACTGTCCCATTGCAGGACAAAGGCCTTCATCGTAGAAAACAAGTCAACGCTTTTATGATGGGAATAGGCTTAATCACCACGCTTGCCAAATGTGGATTGGTGATCACAAACCCGAGCTGTGTTCGTTAAGTTGTGAACGTTTAAAAGTTTGGAACATGCTCGCCCCGGTAATCGAACCCAGAACCCTGAGACCACTGGACCATGAGGGCGTTATTCATCTCATATTAGCGTGTAATTGCCTGTTGCGTCATAACACACCATAATATTCATTTGGTACTGTCTGGACATGATTGAATATATATTTTTTCCTTTTGTTTTTATTTATATGTAAATTTGATTGTTTTATGTTTTGTTTTCTGTTTGTGCCAAATTGTGTTCTGTTTACAATAATAAATATTTTTATGTCTATAATAATAAATATTTCTTTCTTTCTTTCTAATTATACTGTTACTGTACTAACTAGGGTTGCCTATTCTTTTTCACAGCCTTTGCCAATCCTCACTGAAAAAAACTTTACACAATTTTATATTTAAACGTTACAGTGAATTTTTAAACAGGTAAAAATAATAACCCTGTATATTCCATTACGTATGTTAAATGAGGGCCTGAAAATATGAAACAACCATTACTCGAAACACGCACACACAGGAAGAGCCTTTTAACAGGGAAATAATTCAAAACGAATTTGTATATTTCGTTTGCAATTTATTATCATGTCTGCTCCAATTTTAATATAACACGACCGCATTTCGTTAAGAGGGTTTTAGGTACTCATGATGATTAATATATTCATCATGAATACCTAAACCTAACCCTGGGAGAGCCACGCTTCGGTATAAATGGGCCGGCTCGACCGGAGTGATACCACGGTCTCACAGAAAACCAGCGCGAAGCAGCACTGTGCTGTTTCACTGTGCTGTTTAAAGGTTGACAGCGCACTTGTGTCTCCTCTGGTGTCGCGGGTGTCAATGGGCGGCTGCAATCGCTTACAATCAGGTGATCCGTCTGCTCATCTGCCACCTATCACATAAAAGAAACGCCCGCGGCATTACCTGCGTAGTATTCGTTTTTGTTTCATCAGCATCATCATCATCAGCCTATCGCAGTCCACTGCTGGACGTAGGCCTCTCCAATTGTTCGCCACTGTGATCTATCCATGGCTTCTCGCATCCAGCTCTTGCCAGCCATCCTGCGCAGATCGTCCCCCCACCTAGCCAGAGGGCGCCCTACATTACGTTTGCCAAGACGCGGTCTCCACTCCAGAACCCGTTTACCCCATCGGTTGTCGGTTCTGCTGCGTTTTTGTTTATCCCACAGGAACCTAACATTTTCCGGGATTATGTCTGCAATGTCGATAACCTTACACTTTAATTTAGTTTTAGTTGGTTAATGTGTATTTCTAATTAGCAATTATGATTTACTGGGTGTAATTTTAGCTCTCATATCTCATCTCATTTATAATTTCAATTTTCAGTTTACATAAATTATAATAATTTCAATAAATTATTTATTTACTGAACTATTTGTATTTCGTATTTGATTACCAACTTCATTAATATTAATTAATTCATCATTATATTTAATGGTCGACCCTGTTAGCTCATTAGTAATTTCGCTACACGCTTAAAAGTTGTGGATTTGATTCCTATACAGGACCAAAATTCATGTGACTGTGTGTTCTGGGTGTAACCTCTTTAAATATCTATATCATCATCATCATCAGCAACCCACACTCGTCCACTGCTGGACATAGGTCTCCCCAAATATCTATATATTGAATTGGAATTGAGGCAGATGTGAACGGAAGAAGACCTAGAGGCAGAAAGCCTAGAAGCAGAAGCCCTGTGCGCTGGTCGGATTAAATCAGCCCATAAACACCACAGTCTGTGAATGCGATACACGCGGCCGAGGAGAGTGAGCGCGGGCGGAAGACAGTCCGGGAGAAAAATACTCATCGAGACCACGACCCTCAGAATTGAGGACAAAAGACGCAAGGAGAAGTATATTGAATCGAAGGTACCTTTGTACATTATGATAAATACTGTGGCAAATAAATGGAAAATTAAGTCTGGCGCCAAAGTTTCCATATAAAAACTCAATGTTAATATGGTGGCTGAAGAGGTGTTGAAGAAGTGGAATTATTTTATAGTCTAACTTTGTTATGGCGTTAGTTCTGCATCTTATAACTATTATTATGAGGTGAGTGATCACCAAGAGTCGATTTTTTTTATTGGTTAGTTACCTTCATACAATAAATCGTCTTTCCTGGTATGCCCATGTAATGAGAAGAGGGGAAGAACATGTTACCAAAAAAGTAATGAGTTTAAATGTAAGTGGGTGGAGGAACAGAGGACGGCCGAAAAAGAGATGGATGGATTGTGTGAAGAATGACATGATGGAAAAAGGGGTGGATGATTCGATGACGAATGACAGGGACGTATGGAAAAGGAAAACATACTGCGCCGACCCCAGATAACCTGGGAAAAGGGCAGGAGGATGATGATGAGTTACCTACATACCATAGACTCTAGGTCCGTGTCTTTGTTTGCTAGTCACAAAGTTTGTTTGCTTGCTTATACTAGATATGTTTCTCCGCGCAAAAAAAAATCTTACATTAATACATTGATTTATCTGTTTTCTTTGCTAACTTAATAATACCGCCACTAGTCTAAGCCCCGAGAGGTCGAAATTAGGTAGAGTTAATTATGTACTTGCATGGAAATGATGGTGTGAATGTGGATCTTCCCGAGATTTGTAATCATCATCAGCCCATTTAAGTCCCCACTGCTGGGGCACGGGCCTCCCTCAATCACATGAGGGGTAGTTGCCATACTCACCACGCTTGGCAGACGGGTTGGCGAGGGTTTTGATATAAATGCAGAGTTTTCCTTCTCTGGGTGCTGATGATCATGCCCGCAGCTTTAACTTAGTCGCCTTTTACGACACCTCGGTAAGAGTGAGGGTGGCCTATTCTACTCTGCCGGGGACTACACGGCGGAGATTTGCCTCCGTAGCCGTAATCGGTTGGAGGAGATTTGTAATGCACATTCTAAATTAAAATTTTTGCCGTAAGCATTTATTTTATGCGGTATTTACTAAATTACTGAAGATTTTATTTATGGAGCGAGTCACCTGATGGAAAGTAATCAACACCGCCCATCAACATCCGCGAAACCAGAAAGATCGCTAATGTGTTGCCGGCCTTTTTAAAAAAGAGTACGGTCTTCTCTTGAAGGTCCATAAGTCGTCACCATCGGTAAATACTCCCGCAGCTAAACCGTTCCACAGAACTGAGGTAGGTACGTGATAGAAATTTCCGCGAGAAACGCACAGTGCTAGACCGCCATCCGTCGAGATGATGGGAATGGAATGACAATCGCTTGCGTACATGTATGCATTTCAGGCACCGTTGAGGAAAACCGCATGAAAATATTTATATAAAATAAACACATTCACTTTATCCTTTCGCTGTATGGAATCAGTGTCAGTACCAAATTGATTCTACCTTGTTTCGACCTCTGGTGATCAAAATTGCACCAATCAGCTATTACTGTCGCTGTTTAGTAAAATAAACTATTTTCTTTTCACCCTTTGAATGCTTGGAAAATCGTTTGAATTTATGTTTATATCTGAGTGACTGCCTCGGTGACGTAGTGGTTAGTGGGTCGCACTTTAATCCCCGGTTCCGGGTTTGATCCCCGGGTCGGCCCAAAAATTTGTACCTAAGTTTTCCGCAAGAAATTCTTAGTGGCAGCCCGGAGTCTGGAAGTAGGCGGTCTTGCACCCGCATGCCTAGGAAAGCACGTTAAGCGGTTGGTCCTGCCCCGATCCATCTCCGGTCATGTCACAGTAGTGTCCCATCGGAATATAAGGGTAAGGGAATAGAGAGTGTCTGCGTTTGCGCACACACTTGAGCACTATAATATATCCTGCGTACGTGGCTGATCTTTGAGATTAGCCGCCGAAGCCGTAATCGGTTGGAGGATATTATATCTGAGTACGTTGTGTGCTTGACTAAGCATTATTGAGTAAGAAAACACGACAAAATCCATAAGAAATTAAATATGACGCGCTTTGGGCACAACGCCAGGAGCCCGGAGATAAATGATACTTCTAAATGGTGATAATCCGTATTTTAACATCTGTTTTTGGGTAAAAGCATAGAGTAAGATAATAATGGCGGTAAAAGCTTGGAATAGTACTTTCATAGTGTTTTAAGTGCGTTTATCTTGGGGATTAGTGGCTATAATTTGGACGACGACCCGTTTGGAACAGTGGTAGTGAACGCTGCCTTTGGTCCTAGGGTTGCGGGTTCGATCCCCGCACAGTACAAACATTTGTGTGTATGAACATGTCTGTTTGTATTGGTCTGGGTGTTTCTTTGTATTATAAGTATGTGTTTACAAAAGAAAAGTATTATATGTATATATTTGTAATTCCGCTGATATCCGTAACACAGGTGCTTGAGCTACCTATCTCGGAGTGAGATCAATGTATGTGATGTTGTGAAATATTTATTATTATTTATTTATTTATAACTAGTCATTACGACTAATTTAAAAGTGTAGTTACAAACATGGAACGTATGAGTTGTCTGTTTTCTGTACCCACAAATAGTTCGAACTTATCGCAAGACCTATTCATGGATTCTTATTTAGTCGTCTGCTGTAGACAAAATATTAATTGACTAATTATGTAAGAATAGTTCAATGTTCACTAGTACCTGATTGTTGACAATGGAATATAAGCGGACTCGCCTAGCGTACCGAGGGGATGGGATTTCCGTAGCAGCAAGTAAGATATTACTTAATTGTCATCATCATCATCAGCCCATTTAAGTCCCCACTGTTGGGGCACGGGCCTCCCTCAATCACATGAGGGGTAATTGCCATACTCACCACGCTTGGCAGGCGGGTTTGCGAGGGTTTTGATATAAATGCAGAGTTTTCCTTCTCTGGGTGCTGATGATCTTGCCAGCAGCTTTACCTTAGTCGCCTTTTACGACACCTCGGTAAGAGTGAGGGTGGCCTATTGGTGGCCCTACTCTGCCGGGGACCACGACGGCTTAATTATAAATGGAAAGTAAATTGCGGTTTATGAATTATAACGTAATAAAAAAAAAACTTCTTACTAGATCTAGTTCAAACCAATTTCCGTTGTTAGTTTTTATGGTAACGTATATCCCATTTTTTTTTTAGTATTATAATTATTTTATTATAGAAATTAGAGGGGAGGACTTATTTTCCTCCTATTTTTGTGTAAAACTCGTTATGCGGTTAACAAAATACATCTCTTTGCTAAGTTTCAATAGTATAGTTCTTATAGTTTCGGAAAAAGTGGCTGTGACATACGGACGGACGGACGGATGGACGGACAGACGGACAGATAGACAGACAAATAGACACACATGACCAATCTATAAGGGTTCCGTTTTTGCCATTTGGCTACGGAACCCTAAAAACCCCCTTATCCATTAACCAGAGTCCCTATCCTCATCTAAGTGCCGCTGCCACGGACGCTAGGTAGGCCTCATATACCATCGTTAACACTGGTAGGTATAAAAAAAAATCCAGTAAAACTTCGTTAATTGTGGCACTGAAGACGGCTATGCTCGGAATGTCCTGGCTTGATTGTTTCAGAAATTATGAGATCCACAGGGTAACTAAGGTCATAGACATAGCCCAGAAGATTGCATGCCTCAAGTGGCAATGGGCAGGGCACATAGCGAGGAGAACAGACGGCCGTTGGGGCGGAAGGGTCCACAAGGGGAGGCCACGTACAGAAAGTCGCAGCCTTGGCCCCCCACAAGGTAAACCGACGATCTGGTAAAGTTTAGGGAAATCCCATGGATGCCAGCGGCAAAGGACCGATCTGTGTAGAAACATTGAGAATGCCTATGTCCAGCAATGGGCGTCTATTGGCTGAAATGATGATGATGAAAAGATCTAAGAAATCATGAATGCAAGAGTAAACGGACATTTTGTAGGCAAACGCGTAGCATCCTAAGACTTCATCGTATGAGTTGCGATTGTAGTCAAGCCCATAATCAATAAAAAACAATATATTACATAAATATCATTTTTGTTCCGAAGGTTTTTCGTGCTAACTACATGAAACCGTGGGAGAGCCACGTTTACTCACAGAAAACCTCACTGACATTTGATTTAGTGGTAGTGTCATCATCATCATCATTATCAGCCTATCGCAGTCCACTGCTGGACGTAGGCCTCTCCAATTGTTCGCCACTGTGAACTATCCATGGCTTCTCGCATCCAGCTCTTGCCAGCCATCCTGCGCAGATCGTCCGCCCACCTAGCCAGAGGGCGTCCTACATTACGTTTGCCAAGACGCGGTCTCCACTCCAGAACTCGTTTACCCCATCGGTTGTCGGTTCTGCGGCTAATATGGCCAGCCCACTGCCACTTAAGCTTGCTAATCCGGTGAGCAATGTCGATAACTTTGGTTCTCTGCCGGATCACCTCATTTCGGATTCGATCTCGGAGAGAGACGCCGAGCATTGCGTTGCGTTGCATTGTGGTAGTGTAAATAACGATAATGAGAGGGTATCGGAACACTAACAAGCCGGGCGTAGCAGACGACGCCGTGCACCTCCAGTCCGCTTGTGACCACGACCTTTGTAACGCGGCCGAAACGTAAAAGTATGTCTTACATATAAAAATAACCGCGTTTTGTACTGTGTACATTAATTATTTGAAATGAAAATAGTTTAAGCAATTTAAGTCATGCTGTCTCTGTCCTTAGAAATTTATTCCATCCCATTACTTAAGTACTTTACTTTAATCTACTAACACATTAATTAATGGTCAGACCTCTCCGTTCCGCATAAGGACTCCTCACTGGTCCGCTTACCTGAAACAAAGGAGAAACTTTAACAGAATGAGAGAGGGAATCAACAATACGTCGTTAGAACAGCATGGGGGTAGCCAGTAACAATGCAGAAAGTTTAGGAGCTCAGCGGGCCTACAGAGACACGGAATTCACGACCAAATCCCCCGTCCCTTTTCCACGAACTGTGCGTCTCTTGTTTTTTTATATCATAGGTGGCAGGCGAGCAGACGGGATCACCTGATGGTAAGCGATTGCCGACGACCCATGGACACCCGCGACACCAGTGGAGTCACAAATGCGCCCCCTTTCCCCCGGATTGGGCCTCCGGTACCCTCACGCACGCAGTGTAACACAGCACAGTGCTGCTTCACGCCGAATGTGTTTGAATATATAGAAATATTAGGAAAAGACGTAGCACTTGAGCGGATGTAATCGACAACCTGTGCCATCTATTGGTCAAGATTGGAACTATAAGCAAAATTAGGTTCCAAAACGAAGTGAGTGCGGGCCTCAAGTACTGTGATAAAGGGAATACGGGGTTTGGTGTTGTCCCTGGTCTCGGTTATAACCTAAACAGTAGTCTTTTGAAAGGACTTATTTGATAAGGAAGCAACAAGCATGCGGGTCACCTGATGGTAAGTGATCGCTGAACAGACCAGAAGGCATCGCAACTGTACGCTTGGCCTTTTGCCGGGAAGGACTATTTCGGAAACACAGGTTCGGGAAGTTGTACTCCACATTGAAGTGTTTGGCAGGCAATGTTGGGAAAAGGGCACAGTAGTGGACCGCCATTGTCCATTGAGATGATAAAGAGAGAGATAGATGACGACCCGTTTGGATGATTTTGGTAGCATTCGCTATCACTCATCCAAACTGTCAATCAATCAATCAATCTGACGCAAGGGTTGCGGGTTCGATTCCCGCACAGTACAAACATTTGTGTGCATGAACATGTCTGTTTGTATTGATCTAGGAGTTTTCTATGTAAAGTATTTATTTACAAAAGAAGAGTATTAAATGTATATATTTGTAATTCCGTTGTAGGTTCTGATATTGACACAGGTGCTTGAGCTACTTATCTCGTAGTCAGATCAATGTATGTGATGTCGTGAAATATTTATATTTATATTCACACCTCACAGAAAACCGGCGTGAAGCAGCACTGTGCTGTGTTTCGCTGCGTGAGTGAGGGTACCTGAGGACCAATCCAGGGGAAAGAGGGTGTCAAAGGTTGGCAGTGCACTTGTGACTCCACTGGTATCGCGGGTTTCCATGGGCGGCGGCAATTGGTTACCATCAGGTGATCCCTCTGCTCGTCTGCCATCTACCACATAACTTTACTTTTTTTACACACATCGAGTTACTGGCTATCAACAATGTGCCGAAACAAAAAAGGGGCAACTTTAACAGAGTATGGGACAATATGTCGTTAGGCTCTGTAAATATGTAGGAGATTACTCGTTTTGTAGTTAATAGCGCGTGAGTTTACTAATGTACAAGCTTTAGGAACAAAATAAGTATACTTAGGTATTTGGTTCTTTAGAGTGTAAGGTTTCAAATCATGGAGTATTTTTATAATAATTATTGTACAATAATTTAATAAATTGAATGAATACCTTATTGCTTTAAAATAATTTACCAAGAATATTATTATCTATTCCTTGCATTAATGCACTATAAATTTGGATTATCTGTGGAATGTCAGAATGACATAAGAAAATAGAAAAGAAAAGAAATGACGTTTTAGAAAAATATCCCGCGTATTCGCCATAAAAAAAAATGTTTTGTTATGATTTTTAATAATTCTGGTTGATAAGGAATGTCTGATAATATCAATGTGAAATTAGATACTTGTATAAATAAACAAATGAGAATGATGGCTGGTGTGAGCTGGATGCGGACCGCTCAGGACCGGGTTGGTTGGCGCTCCTAGGGGAAGGCCTACGTTCAGCAGTGGACGGCGATAGGCTGATTGATTTATTGATAAATAAACCATTAGAAAAGAATTATCCGTGTTTGCTGTTATCTTATAAAAGCTTAACTAGCGAGCTTCGCTCGCGTGGAATTCGGTTTGCCACTTAACGATCTATGTCACTCTCTATCCCTTCAAACTGTCACCACTTAATTGTTTGGTCTGTTTTTGTACTAGATTTGACAATAGTTTCGAGTACAAAAGCAGACCAAAAGGAACAAACTGATTTGATTTGATATATTGAGATAAATAATTAAATAACATCCGTATACATACAAAGCATCAAAAATTGTAGACAAGGGGGTAGTTACAATTACTTGTATGGTATACAAATTGCGAATTGTCCCTCGCTACTGCAAGTCTCACCCGAGAACGTGTTATAGGAACGCGATGCTTTATTTGCGACAAAGGAAAGTATATTTTATGTTCGCGGTATATGGCACATACTAGCCCGAGCATGCGGTAACACACACGTACACAGAGGTGATTACTATAACTACGAACTTAAGCCTATACTATATAAGCTAAAATAATTTTATTCAGTGACAGTATACAATAAGCTAGTACCTAAACTAGGCCGATCCTGTGCTGTAGGCACTAGATTACACTGTGAGTCTCTTGTTTTTTTATTTTATTTTATTTTATTCGGAAGACCAACAGCTGTCTTAATACAGTAGCAATTACAATGAATGTCTTAAAGCTAATAACAGGTCTTCACTGATAGAAATAAAGTAAGTAATAGTTTTAACATGTGAAGATCACGGAATCAAGTTGGCCATGATAGGTAAAAATAAATTTAACAACACTATTGCATACTGTTGCCGTTATTGGCGGCTTCCGCAGCCGCAGAACAGAACCAATACCTATGTAGGTAGGTACTATGCCTAATTTCCTCAACAAATGAAAACTAAGTTAGGGTAAAGATCTATTGAGGAAATTTGTCAAATTTGTAGACATATGGCAGACGGATCACCTGATGGTAAGCAATTGACGCTCATGGACACCAGCAACACCAGTGCGCTGCCAACCATTAAACCCCCTTTTTCCCCGGATCGGGCCTATGTCGATAGAATGGTTATTTTAGAGTGGAAACTATCGATACTTCCGCAACACTAACGGGAATTATTTCCTGTACTATCATCATTAGATTTCCAAAAGTAATCTTCTTCATTTTAGCGTGTAATTCCCGATTGCATCCGAAACTTTGAAACCAAGGGCAAGCTTAGACCATGATTCAGGATATTGGGAGTCTGCTAATTACAATGAACCACTGCGCCAACGAGGCTGCGCAAGAGGTTAGATAGATAGATAGATAGATATTCTTTATTGCACAAAAATAAAATACAAGCATGATACAACAGCAACAGACAGTACAATAAGGCGGTCTTATCGCTTGTAGCGATTTCTTCCAGACAACCTTTGGGTAGAGAAAAGAAATATCGTATTCGTAATAAGGAGAGGCAGTGCAAAGTAATTTAACAAATGAAATTGAGAATGGCAGGAATATACATTATTCCGGGTTCCGAGTTCGATCTCCGGGTCGAGCCAAAATTTGTAACTAAGATTTCGTTACGAAATTCTTAGTGTCAGCCCGGAATCTGGAAGATGGCGGCAATGTGCCCCCGTGCCTCGGAAAGCACGTTCAGCCATTGGTCATGCACCTAATCCCTCTCCGGTCGTGTCGCGCTGGTGTCCCATCGGAATATGAGGGTAAGGGAATAAAAATCAGAACACTTTATTGCAAAACGAAAGTTACATTTGTAAACAGTTAATCAGTACATTAGAGTAATAGTCTCTTGCGTTCGCGCACACACTTGAGCACTATAATATATCCTGCGTACGCGGCTGATCGTAGAGATTGGCCGCCGTAGCCGTAATCGGTTGGAGGATAATAATCACAATGAAGCAACGGCCGTCTGACCTTAACCATTAAAAGGGGAACCCTTTCAAAGGGGAGAAACCCATTAAAAGGGGAACTTACACCTTTCAGGAACTATCCGAAACGTGCAGGATTCCTCACGATGATTTCCCTCACCGCCGAGTTAATGGACGGTCAACAGCACATCACGGTATACACTTGCAGTACGATAATAACGCTTATGCCCCAGACATAAGGGTGGTCTGAAGGTCAAAGTGTATATGTTAAGACTAGGAACGCAACCTAACTTGTTTATAAAAAACGCCGCTAGAGGCGCCACCCAACGCTTTTGTTGTTCACCATATTGTTCACGTTATATTGTAGTAAGAATAAAAAACTTTAATCCGTCTGATGTGTTTTTGACTGGACATAGATTTGAAAATTGGTGCATACTCGGATTCAAACAACGACCCCGACGTAGAATGTCCGTTCCTATCCACTGAGCTACCATCGCTATTACAGAAGACCTGGTAACTTCTAAATGATGGCTCGATTTATTTACGACCCAGTGCATTAAATGAAGGTGGACATTAAGATCTAACGAGAGGCAGTTAAAACGTATCGGCGATATTTCGCTTTGCATACCATTAGCTTTGACAATAGAAGCTCAAGTGGGCCTAGTGATGGCTGGGAATGGGACGTCCCAGTATGAAGTATACAATGGGACACAATTCACTATAAGGAGGGGGAGCCGAAAGGGGATTTCGGAATTTACTCGAGCGTGTCAAATTAAGATGCAGGATACCTTGTACCCGGTTTACTACCTCCGCCAAATATATGCCTCATTGTATAGCCGCTAATTCAGGATATAGGATCAATTATTTAGGAAAAAAATGGACAACTGTCCGATATGTTTTCTATAATTAAATTAAGTTAACAGATCGAAGATAACTTATTGGTGCTAACAGATGGCGTTGGGTGTATACTGCATCGTATAACGATTGTAGAAGATCACACCAAATTTTTCTATCATAGAATGGCATCATTTCCATTTAAAAAAAAAATATCTTTCTTATATTCCATACTAGACTGCGCCCGCGGCGTTACTCAAGCAGTTTTAGTCTTTATTACAAAAGTCTTCATTCAAACTTCAAAACCCGCAACCCGCGCAACTACCCCTAAGGGGTTGAAAATTCAAGAGTCACTTTTTTATTTAAAACCGGTGCCCAAAATACATTTTAAGATTCTAACTTTTAAACTGTCTAATTCCCCATACTGCATTTCATCCCCTAATTTACCCTCTCAAAGGGTGATTTTCCCAAAAGTGTTTAAGTTAATTACTTTTTATTTTAATTGTATTACTATATACGTATACAATACGTATACAATTTTCACACAATACGTATACAAACATCAAAGATGACGTACTTCCATACAGATTTCAAACCCCCTTTTCACCCCTTTAAGAATTGAATTTATAAAAATGTTAAAACAACTTGTTCTTGGTTTAAAATAAGGAGAACGTATAGCGATTTTCAAGATTCTTACTTTAAAATGGCTAAACCCCCATACTGGCATTTCATCCCCTATTTTACCTCCTTTAAGGGTTATTTTCAAAAAACGTTAATGGGTTACTTTTTATTTCAAATAATAAGTTTGAATACAATTTTTCACATTTCTAACATCAAAGATGGCGGACTTGTATACAAACTTTTAACCCCCTTTTCATCCCCTTAAGGGTTGAATTTTCAAAAATCCCTTCTTAGTGCTCACTTTCACTATTAAAGGAACTCCCTTCCCAAATTTCAAGTTTCTAGGGTCAGTAGTTTGGGCTGTGGGTGCATTCCTAGTCACTTAATACCTTAGTCAGTCAGGTTCTCCTTTTATATAGATTAGTCTTTGATCATAGTTGAATACAAACGCAGAAAGTAGCAGGTTCGATCTCCGCTCAGTTTATAAAACTAATTTTACAGCATTTTATCGGTTTGGGTGTGGTGGGAAAAGCCCACGCCTTTTGTCATCTAGTACTTGTATAAGTCTAAAATTCAAAAATTCAAAATTTAAAAATACTTTATATTTGCATACATCTCTTACAAATTGTCATACATGAAACATGTAATTATAACTAATGTATATTATACATGTAATTCAATATTCGTTCACGTATAATACGTTTCGGTTCCGTCTTAGGCTTCGCTACTAATCTTTGGCTAGAACTGTCTCAATTTTCATCGGATTCTTGCATGCATTACTAAAATATACAAGTGCCTAGGTACCCATAGCCCAAAATCATTTGAACAAATATGTCTCACGTCTGATTTGAGCAAACACGTTCCGATTTATGCAAACATGTCCCATTCGTGACGGCACTATTTCCTAATGAAACCGGCTCTTCAGTGGCACAGGAACGTAGTGATGCGATTTGAGTTCAACACCCCCGAAAGTTTTTCAGTGGTTTAGCTAGTCACCGCTGAATGTTTTTGAGTGATTTATCTATTACCCTTTTTTATGACATATAACATCAGTGGAGTCACAAATGCGCTGCTAAACTCCCCAAAATTGGGCCTCCTTGGATTGGATTCGCGTCGATCAAGCTGCTAGCTAGCCAAGCCTTTGCTGTGTTTGACTGAGTAAGTGAACCAGGGGGAAATGTAGTTTAAAGGTTGGCAGCACACTGCTTTCGGCGGCGGACGAACAGATGGATACTAGAAATGCAAGTATCAAATGTCCGTCTGTTCGTCTGCCATCAATCTTTTTCTTGAAAAGAACTGTTCTTCTTTCATTATTGCATGACTATGCTCTGGAATTATTAATGTCTATGAGCGGTGGTTACCATTTACCATCAGATAGGCAGCAAGCTCGTCTGCCTATTTATTACAATAAAGAAATCACATATAAAAAAGCTGTAAGTATGACAGTAAGTAACAATTTTTTCACTCGATTCTAAAGTCTTTCGAAAATCGGAGAAACCAATTATATTTCTTTTCTTTTCTTTTTCTCGGACTTAATCCCGCGCACGGCGACGGCCACACGTGTGATTCCGACAATGTCAAGTGTTTAGAGAGACACGTCAAATTATAATTCACTCGAGTCATTAGTAGTGACGTTACTCGTTAGTCACGACACCGCAACCGATTCCTGATAATACAAAATCGCTGTTATGTATTTAGCTATTAATTATAGTAACTACTTTGGGCAATGGCTGTAATTTAGGAAATGCTCAGTGAATGAAGTTAATGAAAGGACTGGTTTAACGAATGGTTGATATTATTATAGCAATTATTATGGTATGGAAATTGGGTTACTAGTACAAGTAAATATTTGGAGTCCAATTCTCGTGCTCGTGATATTTTGAAAACATGGCGGATATCACCTGAAAACCATACAGAAAAACTGTGTTTTAGTGATATATGTCGTATGAAAATAAATATCACGAGCTCGAGAATTGGGCTCTTGAAATGAAATCTATTTATTATGCCAACTCAGTTCAATATCACTTCAGCTGCCATCGATGGTATTTCCGAACAGAAACGACTTGGTCATCTTCATGAAAGCTTATTCCTTTCTTAAGGTGGAAGCTCACGCAATCCTGCTAAACGCTTGCTAAGAGATGGCTCTGTTGTCAGTGAATCGAGAAAATAAATAATTACGACTTCTACAGGACAGTAATTTTAAGTGTAGAGTGATTCGCGACATCTACGTAATAACTGCGATTTTTTGATGTATTTCAACAATTATACAACTAAACCATAATCGTTATATTGCTGCATCGTTGCTAAATTAATATCAACTTGTGTACGTACGTATCGTCCCCACACACACATACAAAGCTGAAGCATGTTTTTTATCGGATAGCTGTTATTCCTCGCTGGCAATAGATGGCGCGCTTAACACTAAAAATATGATGTGGATAGGAATTACGGAATATGTGAATTTCTTCTTCAGATCTATCGAATGGACTACGCATAGGTAGCGATGGTAATCTAGTAGATAACTTAACACACACGACTTCGAAATTGAAGTGCGGTTTATTATGCAACTAACGGTCCGCCCTCACTTCGTTTCGGGACGATTTTTTGCCACATAGCGTCTGTAGACCTAATAGAGTAGGCTAGGTGTGCGTAGGTGGGCGACTTCTAATAACTTCATGTAGGTAGGTTCGTGCAGAAGAAGTGGAGTGGTATAAGTCCTTAGGAATGTTAATTAAAAAACAATCAATATAATAAAATCTATATTTGAATCCTTTAAAACCATTTCATTAGTATGTATAATTTACATGTGATTACATAAATATGCCGATACATAAAATATATTAAAATATAAATACAAATAATGCGATTCTACCACCGGATCGGAAAGTTGTTTCTGGACGAGAAGGTCCAGCAAGAAACTCACCAGTTACTCTTTAAACGCCATATTTTTATACAATGTTTTATTACACATTATATACAAAGTATACCTTATACCAAGTCAAACAGCTAATAATGCAACACAAAATAATAAGCTAAATATGATTTAAACCAAAGCAGACCAGTCCCCAAAGGTGGCACCTGTTCAAGTATGACATATGTTTCAGCCATCACTTCACTCAACTATAGCAGAGTGAATGTTATGACCAGCCACATAGCACCACAACCTCGGGGACATTTGGGGAGCATGATCATTCGTGAAGTTCCCGTCATATGTTACAAACAAAAGTAAATATTCCAAAACTAGTTAACTGTATGACGACGTGTACAAATTAGTTGGTGTAGGTAGGTAGGAGGTAGTATCAAGTCAATTTTTAATAATTAATAAAAAATATTTACATCAATTTATATACAATAAAATGCTTCTAAAGTAACTTTGAGTGTTTCTTGAAAATCACTTGAAAAGTTGGTATATCCATAAGCGCAGTCATCTGGGCTACTTGTGCATAGTAGCTGCCACTTGTCACAGCACCCCAAACTTGGGCTTTATTTATGTGACCATCCTTTTCACTAGCTCGCTTCCAGAGCATTCCACACATGGTACATTCAAAAGAGTAAACACTGTGTAATCCATTTTTTGTTTCATCATTCAGTTCAATTTGAGGTTTGGTTAGAGAATAGGTCTTTCTGTAATTGAAAAGCAAAGTTTATTGTTCTGTACATAGTAAAAGAGTAACACATTAAAAAGCTTGATTTGTTTGTCCATCCAAAGTCCATTGTGAACACCCAGCTCCTCACTTCATCTCAAACAAAACTATCAAGAAAATCAACAAAATATAGGAAAGTCAATCAAATTGCATATAATACCTAAACAACGATCAGAACAAGTCAGCCAGAAATTCAGACATAATGAAAAAAAGTTGTTTGAAAAAGTACGAGTAGAGTTGTTTATTTTGCTATCAGAGAAGCTGGCAATTTATCGATAAAAGCATTATTCAAATGAAAATTTATCATCATAGCATAGCATACATTTTATTGGAAAAATACTATTAAATTTTAAATTACAGACTATCACTTTTTAAAAATAATATTATCATAGGTAGTAGAAGTTAAAAGTAGCAAGAAAAGTAAGTTAAATTGGTAGGTATGTACTTACCAAGCTTAACTTTTTATACTTAATTCAATCAATGACCACAAGAGTTACATTTGACTCTTAATTCCAAGTGTTTATCACGAGTTCCCATAACTTTAAGGCCAATACATTACCAATGGAGTCACTATTTATCCATCCACATTGGACTTTATCCTCTAAACTCATCACTTAACATTAGAACATTTAAAACACTGCCGCTTGATTAACACTACGCGACGTAAACAACAAATTGCACAGATGAGTTCCTAACTTTGTACCCTGACGAACTTGATTCAATATCACTCAAAAAAACCGTTCGCTCATAGAAAATTCGTAGCAACATTCGACTCTAAATACAGTAATTTCACTAAAACTAAAAAAATAATTGGTTGTACTTGTACGTATACTTTTGTCCCGGAACCCGAACGGAGCCGAGAGTAGCAGTAGTAGAGTTCCATCCAACTCTGCTGTATTGGCCTACCCGTTGTACTATATATTATATATTATCAGATAAGTACGGATAGCGCGTGGCTGTTACGTTTCGCGCGAACTGCAGATGTTCATGTTTGTATTTCAATTTCTTCAACAATGCACCTACCAAACCAAGGCTATGAATATCATCGATATTTATTTGTTTTAGCGTTGAATGGATTGATGCATACACAGCACTAGTTATCACAAAAAATTTGATTACGTTCCGTTACAGCAAATGGTTTATCATTCCTTAGAAATATATTATAATTAAGTTATTGGAAATAATTATGTATGCACTATTATTGACCAATCATTTGTAACAATAAAGTAGGTATTTCTTAAAATTTAATTACTTTACAGTTGATTTTTTTAGTTGAAAAGTTTTGGAAATTAGCGGTAGGTACATTTTGTAAAGCGTAAACAGGATCGCACTTCGGATGATGCCGCGATGCTAAATTGAGTCATAGTTGCCAGGTACGATTTTGTATTTGTCCCCAAATTCCTGTCCATATATATACAGACTAGTTTTCTGGCCCCAGTCTCACGGCGATTTTAGACAGCCAATACCAAGCTAAACTCTGTTTTTTTACTATGCAGACTAAAACTGACAGAGATGGCAATGTGTTATCCTAGTACATTTTTGCTCATTTTGACATATCAATTGTATTTCGTACCTGGATGCGTATATAAATTGCATGTTCGTTTCATGTACACTCACTTCACAATATTTCTCCTATGGAACCAATGAAAAAAAAGGAAATTAAAAAAAAGAAAGACTAAATTTTACCAAGAATTTCAGGAAAAGTACCTTCTGGCAACCCAGTAAAGGAGCAATCTAAAATCCCGAAATAATTTCAAGTTGAAGAAATTGGTGCTATAGAAATATGGCAACGACGCGTAAGAGCGGCAACGTCGCTAGCTAACACATAATGCCATGCCTCGATGGCGCAGCGGGTAGACAGACGGTCGCACTTAAAAGCCTCTATTATTTCTTATCAATGTAAAGTCAAAGTGTGTGACCTTTTTTGCATTTTGTGTTTTATTATAGCAATAAAAAAATACAATTTTTAATATATTATGAATATAAATTAACAAATCGCTAAAATATCATGCATATTTTTATTGCAGTTCAGCGCCATCTGTTCGATAGCCAGTTCGTTTAGCTAAGCAAACATAGCCTACCATCTAGGAAATTTAACTAGATTCGTATAGATGTCGCCGTTTTTACGAGAGATTGCATTCGTTTCAAGCACACACACATTCAAGCGATTTCGCAAATTGCTACGTTTTTTAAAATCGAAATTATACTTTGTTTATGTTTTAAACTTGAAAGATTATACCATTCGCGTAAATAGACACACATATATAATTTTTTAAAAGACATTTTAACCATATTCAAGCTTCTGCCTGTAAGTATTCCTGTAAAACAAGTTTGTATAGGAAACGGACCACCTTAAGAGTTGGTAACGCAACGCATCTGTGTTGCAGATGTTCACGGGCGGGTTGGTAATCACATACCATCAGGTGAGCCATCTGATCGTTTGTCCGCTATTATACTGTAATAAAATTATTAACTAGGGGCTAAAATTAAATTAACCAAATGGCCATTTGGTTTAACACGAATAGTACCCGCCATTATGTATTCTTAACAAAATGGCCGACCAACCGATGAACCTACTAAACTCAAAAAATTTTTAGGTTTAGAATTTTTTTCCAATTTTTTATTTTTATAAATTAATGGTACTTAGTAATGCCTGGTTATTTGATTTCGTATTTTTTTATGTCAAATACGACAAATGAGGAATAGAGTCACCTGATAGTAACGTAATCACAGCCACCCATGGACAACTGCGAGATCAGAGAGGTCGCTGATGCATTGCCGTCCTTATACATAGGAAAGTACACGCTCTTATCTTGAAAATCTCTAAGTAATAGTCACAGTTCCACAAAACTGAGGTACCTAGGTAAAGTTCCGTGAGAAACACACAGTAAAAAAAATGTGGAACAAAGTCTATAAAATAGAATTTTTTGGACTATAAGCTAACGCAATCCCCACTGATGGAAAGTAACACTGAGGTCTAGGATGATATGCGTTTGCCTAGAAGATGCCTGTTCATTCTTACCTTAAAGAAAGATGTCTAGATTACAGTGATAATTAAAAACAGACATCGGCACTTGCTCCAAAAAAGAATAGGCTATTTGACTTGTTTTGAAAAACCTAATCATATTATTTATTGGTGTATAGGAACCCTAAAAATAATATGAACATTTCGTTTAGAAAATCATTATAAAATATAATGTAATTATTTAATCTGTCAAAAATGCTTCATTCGACAATATGGCGTCGAATCATTCGAGTGACGTCAACATTTTGTAAACAAGTAGAAATTCGATAGCACACGATAAAATTTGATAGACGATTAGCGTCCCGAATAGATAGAACACAATGGCGTCGAGTCTGTCACTTGTTTGCTAACAAAAGGCTGACGTCACAGAAAAGAAAGCCAATCAAAACCGTTTATATTCACGTGGATCCAAGCACAAAACAAATTAATTTTATTTTGGTTTTTTTAGTTAAAATATTCAATATTTTTTATGTATGTTTATTGATAGTTCCTTTTTAAAGCTATACACTACGCAGGATGACTATAAATAAATCTTATTTTTCATACTGTCAAATAGCCTTGTATTTGTATTTCAATAAAAGCTTATCTCACACATGCAGTTAGATATTGTGGCTTAGAGCTAAATTCCAAATCCTACATGAGTGACAAGCTTAGTCAGCTATGTCGTCATTCGCGCTAACACCACTATGCCTCACAGTGACGTCATACATGTCCAATGATTTCGGAATGAATAGAGCAGTGTAATCCTTGTTGACGGTCCTATGTGTCTACCGTGGGGCTGTGACAACATCTGACAGCCAGAGAGTATTGCAACTCTATAGAGATATGTAATTACTAGATATCTCTATAGAGTTGCATTCTAGATAAATAAATAGCAAAGAGCATCTAGGATAAATCTTGTGATTGCGAAACTGGATCGGGACTTAGAGCCGGCAACGCATCTGTGCACGCAGAGCTAGTGTAGCTCAGTGGTAAGGAACGCGCCTACCATACGGGAAGTCATGGTTTAAATCCGATCATGCACCTCTGGATATTTTAAATCTATGTGCGTATTTCACCGAAAACCAGCATTGTGCTGAGTTTCGCTGCGTGAGTGAGGGTACCGGAGGCCCGATCCAGGGAAAGAGGGGTTCAAAGGTTGGCAGCGCACTTGTTACTCCACTGGTGTCGCGGGTGTCTATGGGCGGCGGCAATCGCTTACCATCAGGCGATCCGTCTGCTCGTCTGCCGACTATAACATAAAAAAATTGACGCGAGGAATGCGTCATTGTCACGAGATATGTCACAGATTGACAGGAAAATGTACCATTCATTTTCCTGTGTTATTTTAATAGTAGTATACGAAGATAAATGACATACTATATGAAATGTGCGTGAAAGGGACACGACATATCGTTTAGCACGTACAGTCTTTTGAGTTTTGAGACCTGGCGAAAACGTATCTTTCAAAAGATTGGAACATTTGCATCTGGATCAGTGCAGAGATGCGGAACAGTGAAACCCTTCATTTGGAACATCGACTCTCAGTTAGAGCAGTGATTCATTCCGCTCATTCAGATCGTTCGGCTCAGCGGATCGTTCCGCTCATTCGGATCAATCGGCTCATCGGATTATTCGGCTCACTCGGATCATGCGGTTCACTTGGACTCGAGATTCATTTGAGTGGAATGAGTAGAGATTCGGAAAAGTGTATCATTTGGCTGAGTCGAATCACTGAGTCATTTCAGTAAAGACTTACGTCTAATTTTGAGAAGAGACACAAAGTACAAGTGCGACCACTATCGGTTCACTTTAGTGACATTGACAGGCGGGCGTTGTTCAACATTTTTCTATGGGGAAAATGTCATAACAGCTTAGCTCCGACTTCAACAATCCGAAGTCAACAAACTCTTCGAAATAAATGTCAGAGCTACCCTCCTGTGTCTTCTATTTTATGACATTAGGTTTAATCTGCAAAACTGCAAAACTTGGCAACCCGCTTCAGACTAACTTACTGACTTACATCGTCCATCGTATAAGGTCGAACTCAGCTGAGGCCTGTAATAAACCGAGGCCTAAACGGACAGTAAAAGCGAAATACACTTCCGTGCAAAAAAGCCGGGCCCACCGAATTGAACCTACTTGGTCTATTTTTCGTGATGGAACAAGGGTTGAATCACTTAAACATAATTTTCTACTTTCCTGTGGAAAAGCACCCTTTTTTGGCACAATACTTCAAAACGGTGTCTATTATACAGGGTGTATCTGTGAACATTTATATCCCATTAGCCACGTGCTCTACCAACCATTCTGAACAATATTTGCTATGACTTTTAGTAATTCATAATTCGTATAAATATAATCAACTTTTCATACAACGACGGTCCCGTGATTTGGATATTTTATATGGGGATTCAACATTTTTTTTCGAGTAATTTCGATAACTACTTACTCATAATAAAAATATGACCAAATACATAATTTGGACCAAATAACGCATCGACCAAAAGCATTAAATCAACCTAACTTAATTAACTAATAGAAACAACAGCCGTGTGGTCCCGGCAGAGTAGAATAGGCCACCCTCACTCTTACCGAGGTGTCGTAAAAGGCGACTAAGGTAAAGCTGCTGGCATGATCATCAGTAACTAGAGAAGGAAAACTCTGCATTTATATCAAAACCCTCGCCAACCCGTCTGCCAAGCGTGGTGAGTATGGCAATTACCCCTCATGTGATTGAGGGAGGCCCGTGCCCCAGCAGTGGGGACTTCAATGGGCTGATGATGATGATGATGATGAGAAACAAACTTTCATTACAGAGGCAAATTTTACAAAATATGTTTAAAAAGAAAAATGCCTTAAATAAAGTTAGCATATAACGGCAATGAATATAAATAAAACGGTTTTAACAGCTGTTATTAAGACTATTAATTTATTTGCATTTTGGCAGGATCTGATTTCGAGCACAGATCCCAAAATAATAATAACATACATTTATGCGTTCGTATAATGCAAATATGCAAAATTATCACCAATTAATATTATGGAATTTGCAAAATGGGCGATTAATCTACTAAAAAGCTGAAATTGCTTTTTAATGAATTATATATGCAGCTCCATATCAAATCTTACTAACAGGCTTCTAAGTATTTGGTGTTTGAAAAACGTGAGTTCCTTAGAATAAAGTAAGATGAGAAGTACCTAAGTGAAATATTACTTATAGTAAGTTGCAGGGATTCTTTCATCTCCTAACGCCAAAATCCAGTAAAAATCAATTTGGGCAGTTTTTCAGCCATTAGTATCTCTTAGCCGTCAATTTGCGGGCCTTTTTTTGGCACCAAGTGTATGTAATATGGGAGGGCGTCCCTGAGGCCCGCGTCGAATGAAAAAGTTACAGCAAATGATTGATGGGCCAGTAACACGAATACTTGGCCAATATTCTTTATTACCCTATATGGAGTTTTTACAACAGGATAGAAAAGCTGGGAGAAGGGATTGCAACTTATACTTATTACTCGTAGAGGTTGGTAAAAATGTTAGTCTAGTGCGTACGAAATATTGATCATACTTACTACCTGTGCGGATAAAAAATGGGATCAGAAATGGCGGCGCATCTATTCACTTCTCGCTCGCACACTATTTGCTAGCGAGAAGTGAATAGATGCGCGATCTATACTCGCACCCCACGAGAGCGGAGCGAATTGCAGGCTGTAGATTATTTTTTGGCAGGCTAGAACGCGTCGGATTTTTTTATGTGATAGGTGGTAGACGAGCAGATGGATCACATAATGGTAAGCTGTTGCCGCTGTCCATGGACGCCCGCGACACCAGTGAAGACACAAGTGTAAGGCCGTGGCATCACTCCGGTCGAGTCGAGCCAGTCCATTCATGGCGAAGCGTGGATCTCCAACGGAAAAAAGCCTTTAGCGCTTAAACTACTGCACTGAACAGGTTGAAATGATTCAGTAAAAATCTCCAAAATCTATTAATCCATCCGATAACCAAGATCTAGCCATTTCTCCCATTCGTTTGAACAGTCTTAATTTTGCTTGGCCCAGTGCCTGCGCAATAAATGTTCTATAGGTAAAAAGAGCAATCATTTTTTCCCGATATGTTCCTTTACCACCTAGCTTTTTGTAGGAAAGATATTGTTTATATTACAGATGCGCCGAATATTCGATTTGTATTCGGTATTTGGCATATTCGGCATAATAATTTACACTATTCGTATTCGGCCGAATTATTCGGTACTATGGCCGAATAATTCGGTTTGAGTATTATTAGTTTCTCTTGCTACATGACTATGAATAGATCTATGAGACAAAAGTTATTCTGTATGATTTATGTTTTATATGTAGAACTTAAAGAAACAAATTTAAAGGTAATAAAATGCAGCAAGTAGACTTCAAAGCAATTTTGAATCCCTTGGTAAGCATATTTATTTCTTAAGCTGTCTATTAGTTAGTAGGTATATTCAACATTTATTTGAAACCCTCTATCAACATTTACCTACTTTTAACCCACTTTTTGTAATAAAAGGAATTGAAGTAAAATTCTGTCAATGCTTCTGTTATGATAACCACATTATCATAACATTATATCTCATCATTCATCATCAGCAACCCACACTCGTCCACTGCTGGACATAGGTCTCCCCTAATGCACGCCACTGCTCCCGATTTTCGGCCACTCTCATCCAGCCCACACCAGCCACCCTTCGAATGTCATCATCCCATCTTGTCGCAGGGCGTCCTACACTACGCTTACCAAGTCGCGGTCTCCACTCAAGGACTTTACGGCTCCAACGGCTGTCAGTTCTGCGGCTAATATGACCAGCCCACTGCCACTTCAGTTTGCTAATTCGGTGGGCTATGTCAGTGACTCTGGTTCTCTGTCGGATTACATCATTTCTGATGCGGTCCTACAGAGATACTCCGAGCATAGCCCTTTCCATAGCTCTTTGAGCGACTTTGAACCGGTGGACTAGTCCAGCCGTGAGTGTCCACGTCTCGGCACCGTAAGTCATGACCGGAAGGACGCACTGGTCGAAGACTTTCGACTTCTATAATAATTTAATCGACAATCAGCCACATGACTATAAGCTGATGTTTTGAGTGCAATATCATTTGTAGGCAAAGGAGCCAATGCTTCAACTGCCGTTTGTAGTAGATACATCCTTCCTTTTCAGTCTTTTCGCCGTTAGTGAAGGTTTTAATAGTTCCGTTGGATCTATGGCATCCCATTGTGGGGCTCTGCAAGCAAAAGCAACATAATGTGTAACAACAAAGTAAGCGAAATTGCATCCTGCGTACTATCACAAACGCTCCATGGTTCTCCAGAAATGAGGAAATACATGAACACCTTAATATGCCAACCATTTAGCATTAAATCGAAAGATTTAAAAAGAAATATGCAGAACATATTTGGAAATACTGCACAAATACATACAACTTGCAAAACAATGAAATAACGTAAGTTGACGGGTAGGGCACACTAGCGACGCCAAGTGATTTTATTTTTTAGCTACTAAACTGGATCTATTTTAAACATTTTCGGGGATACAACCTCTCGGCAAACACTTATACTATTTATTAAATAACCATGAACAAATGTTGCCGAGAGGTTGTAACCCCGAAATTGTTAACAATAGATCCGGTTTGGTAGCTAAAAATTAAAATCGATTGGCATCGTTGGTGTGTCCTACCCGTCACCTTAAACCGACGGCTGTGCAAGAGGTTCGATCTCCGAGTCCGGCCTAAGTTTTCGGTAAGAAAATCATTATCCATCATTATTTATTTCCCGCAGCGGTATTTCCAAACCCATACGACATTGAGAGAGGGCTATGCTCGGAGTCTCCTTGCGTGATCGTATCAGAAATGATGAGATCCGCAGGAGACTAAGGTCACAGACATAGCCCAACAAGTTTTGCCTCAAGGGGCAAAATGGGCAGCACATATAGCGAGGAGAACAGAAGGCCTGTTGGGGCGGAAAAGTCCTCGAGTAGACGCCACGTACAGGAGGTACCCCCATAAGGTGGACCGACGATCTGGTGAAGGTCGCCGAATCCATTGGATGCGGGCGGCGCAGGACCGATCTGTGTGGAGATCATTAGGGGTGGCTTATGTCCAGCAGTGGACATCTATTGGCTGAAATGATGACGATGATGACGACATTGAGATCTTCCAGAAACGAACCTTAACCTTCCTAAAAGGCCGGCCACGCTTCTCCACTCCTGGTTTGGCTGATGTCCATTTGCGGCGGTGATCACTTGTCATCAGGCGACTCGGTTGCTTGTTTGCCTCCCTTTCTCATGAAAAAAGACTTGGCAACTCTGCCTCTAAGTGTAGCCTGAGGAGACATCTTGTACGAGTATCCGGCAACTTTGTCCCGACAGCGAACAAACTCCAGAAAACTTTCAGTCATTAAGGGACACATGCTCTCGTGTGAAGAAACTATTCTTTGTTGTTTTTCGGTTCAATATTGTTTTTAGGGAACTTGTTTTTGTTCGGAACTTTAAGGTCATGTCGATGACCTTTATTGCAGGGTTTTTCTGAATCTAGCGGGTTCTATTCGTACAAAATATGAAGGGTAAAAATGTCAATGAGACACTTGAAAAATATTATCAATCTCTGTATCAACATTAACATTATTTGTAAAAATATTATAATATCAATATTTTTATATCACACTTGAAAAATACTGATAATATTTTTCAAGTGTGATGCAAATATGACTTTTGAAAAATATTGCAAAATAACCGCAAAAAGAGGCCTGGGAAGGCACCACAAAATATATCATAGGCAACTTAAAAAAATCATCCGGCATCTCATACACTATACTGATTCTATACTAAGTACCTTAAACATTTGAGTTAACGGATACCAGACAACAGAAGAAACTCTATATAAAAAATGAAGTGCATTATTTACTTAAGAATAAATTGCTAAAAAATTGCTATACCCAAAAAATGCATACAAATATAGAAACATAAAGATATTTAGATGTGCGTGTGTGTCTGCTCGTTTGGCAGCTATTATGTAAAAAAAAACAATAAAAACATAATATCGACAATTAAGAACCAATAACATCTATTTACGATTTTTTTGGTAGAGTAAATTTGAACAAAATTAGGTTAGGTTTAAAGTTCAATTTTGATCTTACGCTTTCTTGAAGATAGATGGCATTGGTTCTTAGCCGTCGATATTACACCCAGACCTTGAACAAACTTGTGTTTGTTCAAGGTCTGGGTGTAATATCGACGGTCGATGTGAGCGTTCTTTTGATGAACACTTGTGTGTTCATCAAAAGAACGACCACAAACAATAATGAACCCTTTATTATCCATTTCCTGTAAACGTTATTTATTCAGTTTCAGGCATTAAATATGGAGATCTTGTCACGGTGTAGATTGTAGAGGCGAACGGAAAATAAATTTAAAATTCTAGAAAGCTTACTGCTTTTGTGACAAAGACACAAACTAACTAAAAGGGAGCTCACAGTACCAACACGTAGTGCGTGCTCAGTATATGTAACTACTCGTAGCAAAGTCCACTTGCTAAAGAAGTAACTTTCTTTTTTTTTTCAAGAGAGTCTGCAAATGAATCTCCAGAATAAGAAGATATTCATCTTCTCAGATAGTCAAGCTGCCCCCAAGGCGTTAACATCCTGTGAACTTGACTCCAAACTCATTAGCTAGTGTGTCTTACTCCTACACCAGCTTGGCAATGCCAACATCGTAAAGGTGATTTGGGTACCGGGACACTGCAATATCAGAGGCAACGAAGTCGCTGACGTGCTAGCAAAGGCCGGGGCAGAGAGCCCACTACTCGGACCGGAACCAATAAGTGGCGTTCCAGCCTGCATGGTCAGGTTCGAGTTAAAAGAATAGGATATGCTCCTATTCTTTTAACTGCAGGTTCTGTCGCGAGGACGAGGAAACGATTATCCACGTTCTCGGCGAGTGCATAGCACTGCACCGCTGCAGTAGCCGGCACCTGGGAACACACATGATCTCGGCAGACGAGATTAAAAGCTCCCCCATCAGCTCCATTCTCGGGTTTATCCTGGAACTGGAGCTACATGAGATGCTGTAATAGGTTCTGGGGTCGCCACAATAGATCCTCTACTGGTCGCAGTGGCTATGAGACGCAAGGCTCACCCCATTTCTTTGAAATAATAATAAACTTTCATCAGGTGTGCCGTTTGCTCGTTTGTCCGCTATAAAGTAAAAAAAAATATTTGCTTAGAGACTTCCGCTCCGATATTGTTTAAAATAGATCCGGTTTAGTAGCTAACAATTTAAATCGAATGGTGTCGCTAGTCCTAAGGCTACCCGTAGCCTTAACAGGAGAAACAGACCAACAGGATAATGGTTACGCGTTTCAGAAACTATCCGAAACATGCAAGTTTCCTCACTATGCTTTCCCTCACTCCTGAGCTATGCGTGTGATGGTAGACAATCACACGCTTACATGATAAAGATAAAGATAAAAAAATCTTTATTCAATTTAGGTCCACACAGAAGCACTTATGAATGTCAAAATAGGTACATAATATCTACCGCTGGTTCGGAATGTCGATTTCTACTGTGAAGACACCAGCAAGAAACTCAGTAGTTACTCTTTTCAAATATTGATGATGTTACAGAGTTTCAATTGAGAAGAGAAAAAACAAAAACAATTATGAAAGTTAATAGACTACTATGAATAACAACTCAAAAGATTAATCAATTAACATGACCAAGAATCCTTATCATTTAAATAGTCTTGTACACTATAGTACCTTTCTTCATTAGGCAGGTTTTAATATGAGACTTAAACTTATCCAGTGATAGGTTAATGATATTTTGTGGTAGCTTATTTAATATCTTAATACTTAAGCCAACAAATGAATTACCGATTTTATGAATGAGTGAGCCTGTAAACAACTTCATTAAAAGCGGTCATTCACCCTAACATTGTCGCGTGTAGCTTAGCTTTATCTTCCTTATCCTCACAGTCACGAACTTATTCCATCATTAATAAGGATTGGGGGTGGAGTGGTAATGTTAGAAATTAGCGAGGCATTTTCCGCCTCTGATATAAGTGGTAGGCTCACAACAAAGAGGAAAGTATACTGCGTTACGCGCCATTACTGGTGCTTAGGGTTGCCACTTTACCACGATTAGAAGCTACCTCTTATCGTCTTGTTGGTCTTTTATTATTTATTTATTTATTTATTGGATTATTAACATAAGAAACAGCAATACATAATTATTATCACAGTGACATAGAATTAATAATTTTAAAGTGGTTATAGTAGTAGGCCGTGATCTCGGAGTCCTGAGAGCCTAATTTAAAGTAGACGTGACTACCGAATCGGAGTTTCCCTCTCTTTCACACGCGCTGTGCGTATCCTTTGGTGGGATGCGATGGGTGGGCGAAGTCACCAGGGTCTGATTCGGGTCGAGCAATAAGAAACATAGCTCGAATTCGTGTTTATCAACCGGTTTACCAATCCGCATCAATTAGGAAGGTTCTTTTTAAGTGATAGGTGGCAGACGAGCAAATGGATCGCCTGATGGTAAGCGATTGCCGCCGCCCATAGACACCCGCGACACCCGTGGAGTCACAAGTGCGCTGCCAACCTTTAAAACCCCCTTTCCCCCGGACTGGGCCTCCGGTACCCTCACTCACGCAGCGAAACACAGAAGAGTGCTGCTTCACGCCGGTTTTCTGTGAGGCCGTGGTATCACTCCGGTCGAGCTGGCCCATTCATGCCGAAGCATGGCTCTCCCACGGTAGGTAAAATAAATAAGTAGGTAAGTAAATAACGCATTTAAAAAAACATTGCGTGTTCAGGCGGGAATCGAACCCTCATAATTGTTTTAAAGATTATGTCGTTTCTAAGACAGTGCGATTCCGTAGGGGCATAAACTAGTTTAGATTGCTAACCTACGAATCCTATATATGCTCAGATTTCATTACGGAACCCGAGAGCGTCCCAGAGGGCATCGATGAACCCTAATTAGGGCAGGGGCAGCTGTGGCCCTTGAGGTGACGGGTAGGGCACACTGGCGACGCCCATTGATTTAAACTGTTAGCAACTAACTAACTAAGAGCCACGCTTCGGCATGAATTGCATAGGCCGGCTGGACCGGACTGATACCACGGCCTCACAGAAAACCGGTGTGAAGCAGCACTGTGCTGTGTTTCGCTGCGTGAGTGAGGGTACCGGAGGCCCAATCTGGGGGAAGGTGGGATTAGAGGTTGGCAGCGCACTTGTGACTCCACTGGTGTCGCGGGTGTCCTTGGGCGGTGGCAATCGCTTGCCATCAGGTGATCCGTCTGCCCATCTGCCACCTATCACATAAAAAAATATCTATATATATTTTTTAACACTTTCCAAGCTCCACCCTCTCTCGGAAAGCTCTTA
The DNA here is from genome assembly GCA_019059595.1 of Marasmia exigua. NCBI lineage: Eukaryota > Metazoa > Arthropoda > Insecta > Lepidoptera > Crambidae > Marasmia > Marasmia exigua. The sequence goes on along the minus strand of CM032479.1, from coordinate 4,460,630 downwards.
AACTATTTATTTAACACTTAACTTTATGTCTACTTTTGTACTCTAAATTTGAATTATCTCCAAAAACGGCCCCCTATGGCGTCAATCAAAATTTCGAGTGCAAAAACAGAAAACCGGCCAAGTGCGAGTCGGACTCGCCCATGAAGGGTTCCGTAGCAGCAAGTAAGATATATGGAAAGTAAATTGCGGGTTACGGATTATAACGTATTTAAAAAACACTACTCACTATATCTAGTTTAAACCAATTTTCGTTATTAGTTTTCATGATTATGTACATCATATATTTTTTTTAGTTGTATAATTCATTTATTATAGAATTTAGAGGGGGGGGGGGACACACAATTTACCACTTTGGGAGCTTTTCTTGCACAAAGTATTATGTTTAGAAAAAAATGTTGTAAAAAATCTCAACATCATTTTTAAAGACCTATCCATAGAAACCCAACACGTATAGATTTAATGAAAAAAAAATAAGTTTCAGTTTCAAGTATGGAAACTCCCCACTTTTTTTTATTTTTTCCAATTTTTGTGTAAAAATCGTAATGCGGTTAACAAAATACATCTATTTACCAAGTTTCAATAGTATAAGTTCTTGTAGTTTTGGAGAAAAGTGGCTGTGATATACGGACGGACGGACGGACGGACAGACGGACAGACGGACAGAGGGACAGACATGACGCATCTTTAAGGGATCCGTTTTTTGCCATTTGGCTACGGAACACTAAAAAAAAGTTGTGCACAGTTATTAAACAAATAGCGTAAATGTTTGCTTAGAGACTAAAACTCTAAAATTGAAAACTTTCACATAAACGTTGCCTTTTCAGTTTGGAGCCTATAAATACAAAAGTTCCACTTTTATGGTAATGATTTAAATGTAAATCGATGTCAAAAATATTCTATTTGAAATTACTCCAGAAACATGCCAATTACCTAAAAAGATAGGTAAATTTAGACTTCAAAACTTGGCACGTGACCGTGACCGGCTAGACCGGAGTGATACCACGGCCTCACAGAAAACCAGCGTGAAGCAGCATTGTGCTGTGTTTCGCTGCACAATGATGTGTGTGAGGGTACCGGAGGCCCAATCTGGGGGAATGGGGGGTTTAAATGTTGGCAGCGCACTTGTGACTATAATGATGTCACGGATGTCCATGGGCGGCTGCAATCGCTTGCCATCAGGTGATCTGTCTGCTCGTCTGCCACGTATTACATAAAAAAAATGTGTGTTTGAATCAAAGTTTGCTGGTTAATTTGCCACTCAGTGTAATTTAATATAACTGAAGATATTAATCGGTCGAAGTACTTTGCCCGATAAATGACATTAACTATGTCGAGAACTGTGTCCATTAGTTTAAATTTTTGCCATAAGCAAAAACAGACCTGTCGTGCTGAAGGTTGAAATTCCTTCTGAAACAATTTGGGAGCTCCTAACCCCTACCATTTACAGGTCATTTTGGGGAGATAGTTAAAATTAATGATGTTGCGACGGTCAAGGGTGAGTAGCCGCGAAAGTTAAATAGCAAATTTTTAAATGTGTGTGTGTGATACCACTGCCTCACAGAAGACCGGCGTGAAGCAGCGCCTGCGCTGTGTTTCGCCGTGTGAGTGAGGTTACTGGAGGCCAAATGGGGGGAAGGGGAAAAGGTTGGCAGCGCACTTGTGACTCCACTGGTGTTGCGGGTGTCATGTAGGCGGAGGAATTGCTTACCATCAGGTGATCCGTCTGCTCGTCATCCACCTCTCATATATAAAAAAAAGCAAGCGCAGGAATACCACGCTTTTTTTGCTCGCCATCATTATTTTCTCTAGAAAGGTTAGGATATAACATCAACTTGGGTATTTCGATGACCAATTTGGATCAGTGGTAGTGATTGTTGTCTCTGGTGCAAGGGTTGTGGGTTCGTAGCTCTCCCATGGTAGAATATCCTTAGGTATGTTTTTACCCTTCGACTTACAGAGTAGGTACTTCGGAATACCCCGGCATAGATAATCCTTCCTAGATAGAAAAGATTTAAATCCCTGGGGACTGAGAAAGTCCTTGCTTTTATACTGGGTCTTGATTGAAAGAGCGATTTTTCTAGTTCTAGGTTTTAGTTTTATAAGGATTCTTCGTTCTGGGATAAGATTTCAATTATAAAAGAGTGGAATAGTCAGTTCTGAAAAGTATTTTTATGGTCCAGTTGCGCCACCAACAGATTTTACTGATTGTAATGAAATTAAGACAGTAAATGAAAAATTGATCAAAGCACTTAAATTAAAAAAGGATTTGAGATTTAAGGCTATTGTGCCATTCATTTCAAAACAATAATCTGTAGCAAGATTGATATAAATCTTTCATAATGAAATTAATTATAGTCAGTAAAAATCTGTTTTCGATCGTGGGAGAGCCACGCTTTGGCATGAATGGGCCGGCTCGACCGGGATGATACCACGGCCTCACAAAAAGTCGACATGAAGCAGCACTGTGCTGTGTTTCGCTGCGTGAGTGAGGGTACCGGAGCCCCAATCCGGGGAAAAGGGGGGTTTCAAAGGTTGGCAGCGCACTTGTGACTCCACTGATGTCGCGGGTGTCCATGGGTGTCGGCAATCGCTTACCATCAGGTGATCTGTCTGCTCGTCTGCCACCTATCACTTAAAAAAAATCTGTTGGTGGCGCCACTGAATCATAAAAGGGCTCTAACCTTGAATTCATGTTGATCGCTGGCACTTTAGGTAAACCGAAAGTATCAAAAGCTCTCACAATGTTGTATACACCTAGCGCCATCTATCGATAGAGTTTAGAACTAGTGAAACAATGGTACCTTTTGGAACGATAATAGACTAGGCAATGTTGTCTTGATATCAGTTAGTTTTGTTCATATCAAACATTTGTATACCTGTAACAAACAAAAAAAAAGGTTATTATCATATAAATACGTACTGAATTTCTTAGGACCGGAAAAGTTAGACTTTATTTACCTACAATTCTCGATACTTAATAACATGGAGCTGTTCATAATATCAGCCAATAGACGGATATAGGCCTCCTCCGATGTTCTCCACACAGATCGGTCCTGTGCCGCCCGCATCCAATGGATTCCCGCGATCTTCACTAGATCGTCGGTCCACCTTGTGGGAAGCCTGCCACGGCTGCGACTTCATGTACGTGGCCTCCACTCGAGGACCTTTCCGCCACAACAGCCGTCTGTTCTCCTAAGCTATGTGCCCTGCCCATTGCCACTTGAAGCATGCAATCCTTTGGAGCTATGTCTGTGACCTTAGTTCTCCTGCGGATCTCATCATTTCTGATACGATCACGCACGGAGACTTCAAGCATAGCCCTCTCCATTGCTCTCTGGGAGACTTTGAGCCTCCTTAATCGGCACATTGTAAGCGGCCACGTTTCGGTTCCGTATTTCATCACTGGCAACACACACGCATTGAAGACTTTCGTCTAGAGACTCAGTAAAGTCTCCCAACAAGTGGGTCTGAAAATGAACATGGACAAGACGAAAATCATGTCGAATTCCCATGTCTTACCCACTCTTGTAACGGTTGGAAGCTCTACACTGGAAGTTGTAAACGAGTACATCTACCTCGGACAAAAAGTCCAGGTTGGTAAGTCCAACTTCCAGAAAGAGGTCGATCGAAGAATCCAACTCGGCTGGGCAGCGTTCGGGAAGCTACGCAGCATATTTTCGGCCCATCTACCGCAGTGTCTCAAGACGAAAGTCTTCAATGCGTGTGTGTTGCCAGTGATGACATACGGAACCGAAACGTGGGGCTGTTAATACCACCGATTTCCGAAAACTCCTTAATTGTTTTCCACTCTGTGAAGTAGGTACCAATCTTCATGGGGCTAGAAAACGCTCTCTGTAAACGGAATGTGCCATTTTCGGAAAAAAATGTCACAGGTGAAAAGATTCAAACAGCCCTGACGCAGATTCTATACGGGAGTGGTAGAGAAAGAACGTCGCCCAGCACATCACCCCAGTGCTAACTAAGCGGTTTTTCAAATTATGACTTTCTATGAAAAGGCACAGTCTGTTAAGGGTGCATGTCTATGTCAATTTCTAATAAAATTGTTGACTTTTGAGTGTAAAAGTGTTCATTACCAACGCTTCTTTTTTTTGTGACATTGTTTGTTTTACCGACTATTATTGTCTTACTCTATGGTTTACACTTCAAAAGATGTATATGACACTGTTGGCTCGTTGGAGCAGTGGGTAGTGCGTCACACTTGCGATAGGGGTCCCGGGTTCGCCCCGTAGTGTCTCACTGGTGTCCCATCGGAATATGAGGGCAAGGGAAAAGAGAGTGCACTTGTGTTTACGCACACACTTGTGCAATAATCAATGATCGTAGTAGATAGAACTATTTTTGGTACTTGCGATTTTTTTCAAATAATATGGACATGCTCGGAATCCCGGGAATCTCGGGATTCCGTGATTGGAAAGTGTTACAAAAAGCGATTCACGGTCTTAGAGAGTCAAATCCCAATTACATAATACAATACAAGTGATCTCTTTTATATTTTTTTACTAAAATAAATATTTATTTATTTTGATCCCGGGATCATAGTCATAATCCCGGGGCATGTCCATATTAACATCTATGTTTGCGGACAATGAACCCAAATAGCTCTACCTAACCCGATCATTGATTATAATATATCTGCGTAAGTGGCTGATCGTAGATTGAGATTAGCCGCCTTAGCCTAAATTGGTTGGTGGATATTACTATAATAGCTCTGTTAAAACTTGAAGGGTATAAGCCCTAGTGCACATCAACAGAACTGGCTCAGTGCCAAGGCACCAACATGGCGCTGGACAGCCACGACAAGCTTTTTGTTTTAAACGCCCTAGGATTTCGCTGAGAAATGTCTTTTAAGATCTGTTTTGAAATACTGGCTTTTATTTACACCGGGACTAGATAAAATGCCCCGTTGGTCTAGTGTTTTAGGTACGGGGCCGTGATGCAGGGTCGAGCAAAAAGTATGTTTCGATTTTTTCCAACATTGCTCGGGTTTGTGATCAGTCACCAATCCGCAATAAGGCAAGCGTGGTGATTAAGTCTAATCACATCATAGTAGCGATCACTTGATTTCTATGATGGAGGCCTTTTCCCTACAGTAAATAGGCTAATATGTCTATATCTAGATAAAATGGCTGGTATTTATTGTTCTCCCAAATTTAATTAATTGCTAACTTAACCTAATAATATATTCCCTATAAAAATGTATACCTAACCTAACAGTAGTGTTATACATCAAACCCACAATATATCAAGATCCTTAAAATTACGGAATCAGCTGCTAACGATGGTGTTTCCTAACTGATAAAACCTGGTGATCTTCAAAAAAAGAGCCTAGTTTAAGAGACGGCAACACTTTTGTGATGAAATATTTTGGATGAAGATAGAATAACATTTGTGGCTGAAGTATCTACTAATTCAACTTTGCTTGATAGCTTGGGTAAAGTAGAACGTCAAAATATTTTAATGGATTATGATATGGGTAAAAAATAGCCTAAAAGTGTTTTATTAGATACGTATTATGTCACTTCAATACTGTTTTGACAGCTGAATGGATGAGGAAACTGAAAAGCAGGACTGAAGTTGGTACCTAGACTCTTCTTTTAGAGAATTCTTTAGAGAATTCGTCATTCGTCCTTAGGGTATAAAATCAATCTGATAGTTTTAACAAAAATAAATAATTAGCAGATTGTTCATGAAAATTATACCTTTTTACCCGACTACGGCAAAGCAAAAGGAGGGTTATGATTTTGACAGGCTATGTATGTATGTATGTATGTATGTATGTATGTATGTATGTATGTATGTTCATCTGTTTCCACGTAACTTCTTAACTACTTATCAGAATTCGACAAATGACATATCATTATAAGCGTCTTGATCGTCCGCTGGTTATAGGCTATATGAAGTTTCACAAAATCTAATGTGGCGCCCTCTAGCGGACAAAACATACAGAGTAAAAAAAATAAAGTTATGATAAATATGCCGTGTTTGGTATCATTTGAAAGCGCTTGACTTGTACATTTTGAATATATATAAGTATATATTACTAGCACTTGGACACCAAAATAGTACAAATAAAATAAAAGTAAAAAAACTAAAACCCAACTACGACAAAAAACGTCGCTGAAAAAGTATAAAACAAGCCTTCGTTGTCAATTTATGCAATATTCACTATGTAGAGATAAAATTTCATGTTTGGAAAGGCGTAGTCACACGTTAAATATACTACACTTTGACAACGTGTGACTGCGGATTTCCAAACATGAAATTTTATCTCTACATAGTGAATATTGCATAAATTGACAACGAAGGCTTGTTTTATACTTTTTCAGCGACGTTTTTTGTCGTAGTTGGGTTTTAGTTTTTTTACTTTTTTGGGTCTAAAATTCGGCTAGGTTTTAGTATCTAACAGTATGAAGCACTTATATTACCTACAGACAGATATAGTATTTACAGACTGTCCTCGTACAAATTTGCATTTATCCATCCTTCTTCAAGGTATAAAATTTTAAAGCCCTGAATAAACATACTTCAAAAGAAGAGGAAGAGTTTATCACTAAAATTCTCAAACATCCAAGCTTGGGATGTGGAAATATTTTCGTGCAAATTTAAACTTTTTTCCTCGCAGTTTTGGCAACAGTCCACTGGGCACCGGGTGGCGGAGAGCGAGCCGCCTTAATAAATGTGATGCGACTTGTGATATATTATGTGACCTGTAATTGATTTTGCGATGCACAGTGCGCAATGTACAGAAAAAAGGCACAAAAGACAAGCTTCATAAGTCACCGTGTTGCGCTACCTTTGTAGGTATAAAGGGGTGTGAGATTTTATTGAAGGAAGAATATATGGAAAATGGATACTACAGCTGATGAAGCCGCTCAAGTGGTTGCACGACTGCAAGCAGGGCTGCGGCAGTGTGATGTCGCCCGGCAACACTAGTTACTACACTAGGGGGTAACACTAGATTTAAAGTTTATTTTAAGACACATTTTGTAATTATTATTTTTTAAATTATCGATGGTTAATTGTGACCTCATTAAGAACTTTTATTATTTTTCAAAATTTTATGTTTTTTGTATATTTTTAATAAAAAAAAGATTACACTTAATTATTTTTGATACTCCTTTTTGTTGCCTTTTTAATTATTCCTGACTCTATCCTCTACTTAAGGTTTAGGAATTTTTGAATGAAATTTTTAAAAGGTGCGATTTTTTTGACGCCGACACTCGGCGGCAAATATCAAAATATCAATAGGTGGATATTATTATAATTATAACTGTGCCTTGTCTAAGCAAGGAACATAAGAGAACGTAAGCATTAAAAGTACTAGTTTGCCCAAACTTTAAAGCAATATTTCATCTTAGAGTTTTAGCAAACATTAAAATGGAGCTTCCAATTTTAAAATTAAGGTTTAATTTAATGGAGTTAGGTAATTGCAAAGCAGCACCGAGTTTAAAATTTTTGATCCTTGACAAACAAATTATAAAGTTTCGAGTTGATTAAGTACTTGATTACTTTATGGAAACTTCCATCGTAAGATGGCCTAAAAGGCCTTGGTTTCTTAGTAATTATTCGCTTACCGCAACATTTTATTAAATCCTTTCATGTAGAGCTTTATTTAGTTGCTCAATGTGGTTCGCGTATATAGTTTTTATTATGTAACTTGTGGCAGACGAGCAGACAGATCACCTAATGGTAAGCAAATGCCGCCACTCATAGACCCCCGCAACACCGTGTCGAGTCGAGTCGAGTCACAAGTGCACAGCCAACTTTAAAACTCCTCTTCCTCTGACACCCATCTATGATTGAAGGAACCTATGTGAAATTTTCTTTCCGATGTGTTCCTCCACTGATTTTATAATAATTCAGAAGTGCGTGCTCAGATTCGAACTTTTCCCGATCAGGAGGCGCACTTTCTGATCCACTGAGCACATACTTGTGAATTATATGCTGCTACGTAAATCACTAGTCCTTGAATTTAGTCACCATATTTCACAATAGGAATCTGATAATAGCCAAAAAATTGGCTGGAGGAATTTAACCGTACTATATTGACACAGAATTCGAAATAGCGAAACGCACTGATCCCGTTCGCTTATAAATTCAATTAAACGGCGATCATAGATAGAATTACTCATGAAACATTCGAGGAATCTCGTGATCGTTGGAGCTCATCAACCATTCCGGGCAGGAAGCAAAGCGGCCGAAGCCGAATTCAATGAGCTAATACTTTGGGCCGAGAAAATGAGGGTAATTTAAATTTACTCAAATTGATTATCTGTGTTGATCAGTGGCGTTTAGGCGGCGGTAACGAGGGCCATCACCTGCAACTTGGTAAGTATTCAAGGGGCCTCCTGCGGGGTCCTAAGGGTCTTAAGGGCCATCTTGATGGAAAGATGTGCGCTACGCTACGTTGCTATGAATGTCATCATGCAGAGTGGAGGCAGATGAATGTATTTTTGCGGCTGAAATAAGGCAATTGTGCTTTTGAATGAATTGAAAGTAATTGTAACTGTAAAATGCTGCATCGATGGCTGATCGCTGGGATTTGCCGTCATAACCGAAAAATCGGTCTAGATGACATTATTATTATTAATTGTTTTGTAAATTGGCCATTCAAATTAGAAAAAAACTACGTATGTAAAGTGGATCTTATTTCATAAAAGCGGTTTTCATAATTTTTTCGAAAATTTTGTATTTTTTTTGTTTATAACGTCAAATCTGCTTTAACACCGGTTTGGCTAACTAGGTTAATTGAAGGTTTATGAATAAAGCCCAGTATTTAAGGTTGACGTCTTTGGCATTTAAACAAAAACTTGCACCAAAATATTTTAGGCCACGTTCATAATGTTGCATGTGTTACACATAAATGTCGCACTGTAACACGCCTGCGTGTTAGCTTTGACAACAATGTAATCAAATAGCCATTTCGATTCACGCATATCCGACCGCGCGCTAGTGCGCCAGGTCAGCTGTGAGCACCGGCCGGGTTATTGCCTTTTACACCCATTGGAATAGGCTTCCTGGAAACGAAGCCCCATTTACAGGCAGGTTTAGGGTTATCCCAGATGACCGACTTTTGGTCGGCCCGATTATCGGAACAACAAAAGTCGGCCAATATTTCATACAATTTCTCACAGATTTTTTTATGGTCGTGTGCGTTACGCTATTCATGTCATATACATCCGCTATAAATGATACGCTATGATGAAAAATAGAACGTACTGATAGTCATCAGTACATTCTATTTTTCCCTACAAATATCGGTCATGTGGAATCATCCTTAGGGGCATTCTGTCTACACCCATTGGAATAAATAAAGTCAAGTGCGAGTCGGACTCGCCCATGAAAAGTTCCGTAGCAGCCAATAAGATATATGGAAGGAAGATTGCGGTTTACGGTTTATAACGTATTAAAAAATTACTTACTAGATCTAGTCCAAACCAATTTTCGTTGTTAGTTTTCATGATTATATATAGATAGATAGATATTATTTATTGATCAAAAATAAAATACAAGCATGATACAACAGCAACAGACACTACAATAAGGCGGTCTTATCGATTATGTGCATCATATATTTTTTTTAGTTTTATAATTCATTTATTATAGAAGTTAGAGGGGGGGGGGGGGGGGACTCACAATTTACCACTTAGAGAGCGTCTCTTGCGCAAAGTATTGTGTTTAGAAAGAAATGATGTTAAAAACCTCAACATCATTTTTAAAGACCTATTCATAGATACCCCACACGTATAGTATTGATGAAAGAGAGTTTCGGTTTTAAGTATGGCGACTATTTACGAAGTTTCAATAGTATAGTCCTTATAGTTTCGGAGAAAAGTGGCTGTGACATACGGACGGACGGACAGACAGGACAGACGAATGACGAATCTATAAGGGTTCCGTTTTATGCCATTTGGCTAAACCATATCAATTGGAACCCTAAAAATGATTTTTTTTTCTAGTTGCCTACCCATTATTTTTACTGGACATGATCAGACCAGACCATTAATTAAAATGAAGTGACGACATCACTATAAAGTACCGTTATAAAACCTGTACTTGCACCCAAAGTGCAAGTAGTTTCAGTACCGGTTTCAAGCCCTAAGTATAAGTCATTACTTTAAAAACAATCATGTCACATAGTACTGAAAAATGTAGACCAATATCAACCGTGTAGAATATTATTGATATCGTATTTTGCTTCTGGCATACAATTCAAGTATCAACTAGTGATGTACCTACAAGGCCTCCGAGGCCTCGGAATATTATGCGACATTTCTCGGCAAAAGAAAAAATGCGTGAAATATCGTTAAAGGTAGCGGGTTCGATCCCCGCACAGTGCAAACATTTGTGTGCATGTCTGTTTGTATTGGTCTGGGTGTTTTCTATGTATTATTAGAATGTATTTACAAAAGAAAAGTATTATATGTATTTTATATATTTGTAATCCCACTGTTGATTCTGATATCCGTAACACAGGTGTTTGAGCTACCTATATCGGAGTCAGATCAATGTATCTGATGTTGTGAAATATTTATTTATTTATTTATGATGGGTAAAATAGAGGGAAGGCGACGCGTTGGAAGAAGGAAAAAGTTGTGGCTGCGTAAAATAAGGGAGTGGACTGGCATCGCATCTGTGGAACGGATGTTTCGTCTCGCAATGAACAGAGATGATTTTGGAAAGCTTCAGAACTGAAGAGGCACAGAAAGAAGAAGAAAAGTAGACCTCGATGATATAAGATTTATACATCACTAGTGTAGCCCCGGGCGCATGTTCTGGACACATGTGTCATCGGCGATTGGACTAGTTGTGGCCGCTGCGGAAATCAAAACGTCCAAAGTTATAGCCATGTACTGACACAATTTGTGTGGCAAGGAAGTGAGATGCCAGGGGAAATAAATGTGAAAATAAATAAGACATCACATACAGAGGTGGATGAATGAGTTCTTTTTCTATAGGCCATACAAGATAACATAAAAGCCCCGTTGGTCTAGTGGTTTAAGTACCAATGGGTCAAGCAAAGGTATGCTTCGAATTTTTCGAACATAGCTCGGATTTGTGATCACCAATCCGCATTAGGCAAGCGTGATTAAGCCCTCCATCATAGTCGCGGTGACTTGATTTCTATGATGGAGGCCTTTGCCCTGCAGAGGGACAGTATATAGGCTGATACTTTGCTTTATTGGGATCCTATCAACCCCAAAAGTTTTCTATGCTCCCTCGAGATCATAAAGGAATTAAGCCAGCTCAATGTATGCTAAGCTAACTACTTGGTAGTAGTTATACTGTTACTGGCTACTACTTACAATTTATCTTGTCAGTCTCAAGTCGGTATCAATTGCCCGTCTTCAGTCTGACAAATCGAGCCATCGTTTAGCCGCTATCTATAAAAGTGAGGATAATGACGGAAAAGTTACGAACAAAAACCTCCACAGATGGTGTAATCGATTGCTCGTTTGCCACTCCACTCGCATCGGGCTTAATTTCACTTCCCGCTTCGGGGGATTATTTGGTAGTCAATCGATAATTTTTATTTTATTATCATTGGCCTTAGCCACTTACCATTTTTACAATAAATTACAATCTTCGCGATGGCATAGCATTCCATCAATAATTGGTATAAGGCCTGTAAACAATCACAGTAATCAAAACTGATCCCTGTGGCTATAGGGGCGTTTAGAATACTGCCAAGGTATTCCCGGCCTGTCGTAAGAGGCGACTAATAGGGCCTTCGGAGTACGCGAGCATAACCACTATTAATTGGGGAGTAGCTTGCTCAGTATAAGACTCCGTGAGGGACGACGTTATTGGGTGTCCTGGTACGTCATAGTCAAGGGCTAGCGCGGCGAGCGCGATTAGCGGTACGGTCCAGTCCCGGCTGTGGGGTTTTGCGTTGGGTGATTGCGCTGAGACGGGCACCCCAGGTGTTTTGGTTAGAGTTAGAGTCCCACACACCATCTTGTTCCCTACATGTGACAAGGTAAAGGCCATGATGGTTTCCCCTGGAAATCTAAACTAAGCCAGATTATTATTCCTTTTATAAATCTACGGACAGCCACATATCAATGTAACAAATCTGTTTCTCAACAATCGATTCTCATTTGAATATAAATTAATTCTTATTTAGTTCAATACAATAGTAATATTGAAACACTGTAATTTTATTTCAAGAGCAGTGGATTATGTGAAGTAAATAAATAAATATCGAATAAAGATATTGGACAAATTGTAGTGACACGTGTGGCACATTCGTGATTATCTCTTTATTAAATATCGATTTTTTTAGTAGATAAATGGCAGACAAGAAGACGAATCACCTGATGGTAAGCGTTTACCACCGCTCGGAATGATGTCCTACAAAGACATGGAGTCACAAGTGCGCTGCCAATCGTTAAATCCCCGTTTCCCACGAGGGAACCATCACTCAGTCGGCAAAACACGACACAGACAGTTCCCTTCCCACATCCACGTGTAGTAAAAAAATAAAAAACAAAAATAAGTAAATTAAGTGCATTATTTACTTAAGAATATATTGCAAAATATTGCTAGATACAAAAAAATAATTAAAAAAATAAAGTCTCAATTTTCGAGTGCTTCAATAATCAGCTTCTTCCGTAATCATTCTTGCGGGGAAAGTCACGAGGCTTGCGGACGCAGCTGATACTGCGTGCACATTGCATATTGCTCTGAGAAGCTATTACTATACTTAGCTACCAGCTTTTCAATTTGCTATAAAATACCCGCATGACACGGCAGCCCGCATCAATGAGTTTCTGTAAAGTAAGTAAAGTATCAGCCTATACACTGTCCCACTGCAGGGCAAAGGCCTCCATCATAGAAATCAAGTTATCGCTACTATGATGGGATTAGGCTTAATCACCACGCTTTCCAGATGCGGATTGGTGATCACAAACCCGAGCTATGTTCGAAAAATTAACAACATACTTTTCGCTTGACCCGGGAATCGAACCCAGGACCCCGAGATCGCGGCCCGATACTTAAACCACTAGACCAATAGGGCGTTGAATTTCTGTAAATAACACAATATAAACACACATATACACTCAGGCCGTGTGGTCTCCGGCAGAGTAGAATAGGCCACCTTCACTCTTACTGAGGTGTCGTAAAAGGCGACTAAGGTAAAGCTGCTGGCATGATCATCAGCACCCAGAGAAGGAAAACTCTGCATTTATATCAAAACCCTCGCCAACCCGTCTGCCAAGCTTGGTGAGTATGGCAATTACCCCTCATGTGCCCCAGCAGTGGGGACTTAAATGGGCTGATGATGATGATGACGATGATGATATACACTCTTAGCGTGATCGTATCAGAAATGATGAGATCCGCAGGAGAACTAAGGTCACAGAAATAGCCGGATAGAGGACCTTTCTGCCCCACCGCATTTCAGGGGTAATAAATATTTGGCCGATCATTTAAACAATATGGCGTGTGGCATACTAGAGGCCCAAGTCCTCACAGAAAACCGGCGTGAAACTGCGTCTGTTCTGTGTTTTGTCGAATGAGTGAGGGTACCGAAAGCCCAATGGACAACATTTCATATTTTTAACATGTCCATATTGTTTTTTTATATGAAAGTAGACATAAAATGAACAGACCCATATTTTTTCTTTTTTCAAAATTTGTCCATTTTCATGCATAAAATAATTATTGAAATTCTTTTTATTCTAAATAGACGTAAGCGCCAAATGACGTCATCGGACGGCTGAATACAGCGATATTCCTTTGCTTACCATTGTTTTCATAAAAAAAAGGTACTACTGTCAAAGGTAAATAATACTAGTGTCAACATTGTCAACGTCATTCATACATTCAACGTTGACAAGTTGTCTTTTTTTTTGACAGTTACATGTCATGAGTTTGGCATTACGTAAATTTAAAACTATAATGTGCTAAGCAAAGAAATATTTTACATTCTGCCGTCCGATGACGTCATCTTACGTTTTCTAGTTTTTAATTTTTTTCTCAGTAAATAAGCAATATAAAAAATTAATAAATATATATTCGAGCAGCGGAAAAGTAAACAAAGAATTGGTATTTTTTGTTTCAGAGCTTAGCAATTTTGAAATGTTGTCCATTCGAGGACCCATTTTCCCTGATTTAATAGTTGGTAGTTACTCCACTGGTGTTGCCGCTGTACACTTGGTGGCTTATAGAGACTCGCAACACGTGGAGTCACAAGTGTGCTGCCAACCTTTCACCTTCTACCTCCCCCCTACAATTTCCTCCCTTCTTTCTCCCCTACTATTATTATTAGTCTGTAACCATTGAATGTAAGACTAAGATTTTTTTGTGATAGGTGGCAGACGAGCAGACGGATCACCTGATGGTAAGCGATTGCCGCCGCCCATGGATACTATATCTGCTTAAAAACGTCAATTCGTCGCTACATCTTGCTGTGAAAGACCGACAAACAGACACACACGCACTCAGTAAGAAATCCGTAAAAAAACAGTAAGTAAGTATTTATAGTATCAGCCTATATATACTGTCCCACGACGGTGCGCTTTGGCCCCAGGTTCAATGCCCGGGTTGGGCCAAATTAGTACCTGAGTTTTTCTGTTAAGAAATTCTCAGCCCGGAGTCTGGAAGTTGGCGGTCTTGCGGTGCCTCGGAAAGCACATTTTAAGCCGTTGGTCCTGCACCCGATCCCTCTCCGGTCGTGTCACATTGGTCCCATCGGAAGTTGAGAGCAAGGGAATAGAGAGTGCACTTGTGTTTGCGCACACACTTGAGCACTAATATATATGCGTGTTTGCGTACATGGCTGATCGTTGAGATTGGCCGCCATAGCCGAAATCGATTGGAGGATATTATTATTATTTTTAATTGTAACTAACTAGCGACACGGTAAGCGTAGTGTAGGACGCCCTGCGACAAGATGGGATGACGACATTCGAAGGCTGGCTGGTGTAGGCTGGATGAGAGTGGCCGAAAATCGGGAGCAGTGGTGTGCATTAGGGAAGACCTATGTCCAGCAGTGGACGAGTGTGGGTTGCTGATGATGATGATGAACTAGCAAACAAAGACATGGACCTAGAGTCTATTGATGTAACTTAACCCAATAAACCGTCCGTGCCGGCCGTGTGGTCCCCGGCCGAGTAGAATAGGCCACCCTCACTCTTACCGAGGTGTCGTAAAAGGCGACTAAGGTAAAGCTGCTGGCATAATCATCAGCACCCAGAGAAGGAAAACTCTGCATTCATATCAAAACCCTCGCCAACCCGTCTGCCAAGCGTGGGGAGTATGGCAATTACCCCTCATGTGATTGAGGGAGGCCCGTGCCCCAACAGTGGGGACTTAAATGGGCTGATGATGATGATGAACGCAATAAAAAAAACCATTCCCCTACTTGAACCATTTGGCGGAACACACTGTTCAACCCGATAATCAAGCATCTATTTTCTCTTTGAAATGCAACAAGTTATACGATATTGCACTTCATTTTATGCATTTACTGGCCATTTCCCGCCCACACATGCACTAATAAAGTAGTTCAATAATATCCTGCCTAGGAGAAAGGCTTTCCGGTTTTCGTATCTATGTTGCAGTCGAATTTATAAGCAGACATTCTGTAATAACGCCTCTTTGGTCAAGTTGTTTAAGTACCGGGACTCATGGCCGGGTACTTAAACACACGCACGACCGGAGACCCCGAGATCATTCTCGGGGTCTCCGGTCGTGCGTTCGATTCACGGATCGAGCAAAGGTATGTTTCGAATTTTTCGAAAATTGCTTTGTGAGATCTCGGGGTCTCCGGTCGTGCGTTCGATTGACGGATCGAGCAAAGGTATGTTTCGAATTTTTCGAAAATTGCTTTGTGAGATCTCGGGGTCTCCGGTCGTGCGTTCGATTGACGGATCGAGCAAAGGTATGTTTCGAATTTTTCGAAAATTGCTCGGGTTTGTGATCATCACCAATCTGAATTAGGCAAGCGTGGTAATTAACCCTAATCCCATCATAGTAGCGATGACTTGATTTCTATGATGGAGGCCTTTGCCCTGCAGTGCGACAGTATTAAGGCGGATACTTTACTTTATTATTTTGTAATACACCTGCGAAATCAATAGCTATGATATGAGCTTCGGTAGCTCTGTTATTCTGTACGCACCTTCCATACGGGGGACTGGGTTTGAATCCAAGCATACACATTTTTATATTTATATATTGGTTATTAGTACTCATTATTTTGTTTTTCCTTTGTTTTGTTTTGTTTTTATTTTCTGTATCTATTTTGTTTTTCTTTTTGTTTGTTTGTTCTTTTGTAACTAATGTTGTACTCGCATGTAGTGTTGTGATGTCCAAAATAATTTTTCTTTCTTTCTTTCTTTCTTTCATTTTTCAAATCTATGTGCGTATATCTATCGTTATCTTAACGGCGAGGGAAGACGTTGTGGGGAAATCTGCACGTTTTGGATAGTTTCTGAAACGTGTAACCATGATTCAGTTGGTCCGGTTTCCCTGTTAAGGCGACGTGTAGCCTAACTAGCGACACCATTCGTTTTTAATTGTTAGCTACTAAACCGAATTTATTTTAAACAATTTTGTGGTTACAACCTCTCGGCAAACACTTATACTATTTATTAATTGGTTCAGAATTTGTGAATGGTTATTTAATAAATAGTATAAGTGTTTGCCGAGAGGTTGTAACCCCGAAATTGTTTAAAATAGATCCGGTTTAGTAGCTAACAATTAAAATCGATGGCGTCGCTAATGTGCTCTACCCGCCACCTTAAAGGGTTGCGTAGATCAGTTGCAGGCAGTTGTTTCATTGTAATTCCTCCCTTAATCAAGAATCATGGTCCAAGCGTAACCCGGGTTCCAGAGCGACAGCTTTGGAAGCAACATAATGCAGGATTTGGGCGCCTGGCATTTGCAATGTAGCAACTGCCGTCTGACCTTTGCAACCCTTTAAATGACGGCTAGGGCACACTTGCGACGCCAATCGATTTTAATTTTTAGCTACTAGACCGGATCTATTTTAAACAATTTCGGGAATACAACCTCTAGGCAATCACTTATACAATTTATTAAATAACCATGCACAAATGTTGGGTCAAACGCGTACGCGAAAAATTGATTCACGCCAAAAGTGGCCGCGTTTGGCGTTAATTAATTTTTCGCGTACAAAAACGGACCCAACATTCGTGCATGGTTATTTACTAAATAGAATAAGCGTTTGCCGAGAGGTTGTAACCCCGAAATAGTTTAAAATAGATCCGGTTTAATAGCTGAAAATTAAAATTGATTGGCGTCGTTAGTGTGTCCACCCGTCACTTTAACAGGGAAACCAGACCAACTGGATGCATGGTTACCTCAATCGGATATCCAAAAGTAATCTCCGACAAAAATGAAAATGAAATCGAAATAAATAGTCGTTACCTTTAGCAAACAGTAAACTTGCTTCCTTCAATAACTACTCATCTCCCATACAAACATACAATCACCTCATACAAACATAAGACCCAAATATCCCACCTACTTTATTTCTTATTGTTTCTTATTTGCTGGCTACATATTTTCTTTTCAGGCAAAGGATAATCTTTTGTTATTATTTCGCGTCGTCGGTTGAAGATAAGGAATGTATGAGCTGAAGCGTCGTTATTGTATTTTCTGCAGATTTTGCACCTAAAAATTGCTAAGGAGTGATTCAGAAGTTTGGTTGATACCAACCACAGATCACCCCCATTAGATTCCGCATCTTAAGCGTTTTGTATGGCACAAAAGTCACCAAAGTTTGAGGAAAGCACGGGTAGCGGGGAGCGTGACCGAGGTGCTGTGATTGGTTGATTCAAGGTCATTTGCCCGCAAATAGTGGCAGAACACTATTTATCGACAGTTTTAATTTTATTCAAAACGTTATACCATAATACTTATTTACGCATAAAGATAATATGGCCAGGAGTTGGGGAAAGATATACACCGTTACTTTTTACCGACTTCAAAAAAGGAGGAGGATCTATGTTCGACTGTATCTTTGTTTTTTTTTTTATTATTTATGTTCACCGATTACTCCGCCAATTATTGACCGATTTGCAAAAATCTTTTTTTATTTGAAAGAACACACACCCAAATTGGTCTCATTGTCACCATGTCAGAATCTGATGATGGGATCTTAGAGAAATCGAGGAGAATCCTCAAATTTCATAGGCATACGTAATGTTTTGTACCTTTTTCAAAGCAAAAAATCGCCTTCAAAAAACGCGAACTGAAAAGGGTAAAATCATGTTTTGATGACTTCTTACACTTCACATAACATTTTATAACAGTACACTCGAGAATAGGTGTTACTGAAGTCGGCGCCTAATACTATCTTGTAATACAACATTCAATTAATCAGCAAAGATTAGGCGCCGACTTCACTAACATTTTTATCACTTAAGTGCCGGACTGGGATTACCGTATAAATTATAATTGAAAAAAAAAACACTTAGAAGCAAAAGCTAGAAACCAATGAAAAAGATTTGTTTGTACTAGGTAATCACTAGTATTTTGTCAAAAAGAGATAGCTTATCGTAAAATTCACGTGAGAAAAAGAGATTTTTACAAAAGACATCAACGCGTGCTTGTTTTAAAACGCACGATTTCTTCTAATGGCCATTATAACTTGAGCTGTTTAGGAGGATCAATTCAAATAAGAGCCGTCTGCTTGTTTGTCTGCCATAATGTAAAAAAAATAAGTTATGAAAATACCGTGAAAGAGCCACACTTAAGCATGAATGGGCCGGCTCGACCGAAGTCATACCACGGCTTCACAGAAAATCGGCGTGAAGCAGCACTGTGCTGTGTTTCGCCCCGGGGAAAACGGGGTTTAAAGGTGGGCAGCGCACTTGAGACTCCACTGGTGTCCCGGGTGTCTATGGGTCTAAATTGTCGAATTTTAAGTTGATCATATTAAATTTTGTTGGCCGAAAAGGTCAGTCATTTGACCCCTAGTGGTTAAATTTACTCGCAAAGAGATAATTTTTCACCGCGACAGAGATACACTTGTGCCGACCGCAGCGGCCGCATATCACAACACAAAATAGAAAGACAATTTTGCGGTCACAATGAGTATTCAGCTGCACAGTGTGCACTTGTTGCTCTTATAATGTAGGCTTGCATTTCACTGACATGCCTCTTATGTAACACGATATAATATTCTCCAACTGATTACGGCGGCCAATCTCAACGATCATGCTGGATATTTAGTGCTCAAGTGCGTGCGCCAAAACAAGTGCACTCTCTATTCCATTACCCTCATATTCCGATGGGACACCAGAGTGACATGACCGAAGAGGGATCGGGCGCAGGGCCCACCGCCAACTACCAACCTCCGGGTGACATTAAGTATTTTTTAACAAAATAGTACCTACTATTTTGTTAAGAAATAGTAGTAGTACTATCAGCCTATACACTGTCCCACTGCAGGGCAAAGGCCTCCAACACAGAAATTAAGTCATCGCTACTAGGGATTAAGCTTAATCACCACGCTTGCCAATGGACAACACGACAATTTTTTTTTTCCAAAATGAAAAATACCGTTTTCTAGAATAGCCTTATATGATTGTTAAACAAATTGTTTAAGAAATTTTTTATTTGATATTTATGGAGATATTAAATAAAATGTAAAAAACACCGTGTGACGTCACAGCCCGGCATGACAAATTAATGACGCCTTTGCTCACGTTGACTTAAGAAAAAAGAAAATGGCTGACAGTGACAGTAGTGAATAATGACAGAGAGAGTAACATTTTTAATTTTGTATATTAAAGATAATGACCTACCAGGACTACGTCACTTCCTGCATTTTTATCTATGTTTTTTTTTTTTTTTCATTCAATAACATTTAATGAAAACTAAAAAATATGGGTCATCTTTTTTTTCTTTCTTTATTCGAAAAGCATATAAAAATAAAAAAATATTTTTTTGTCGTATGGTGATCACAAACCCGAGCTAAGTATATTCGAAAAATTCGAAAGATACTTTTTAATCGACCCGGGAATCGAACCCAGGACCCGAGATCATGGCCCGGTACATAAACCACTAAACCAACAGGGTGTTCTTACCGAAAACTCAAGTATAAATTGACCTGACCCAAGGATCGAACCCGGGACCTTTTGCGCAGCCGTCGCTTTAAAGTGCGATTCGCTAACCACTGCGCCACCGAGGCAGTCCCACAGTTGGTCTGGTTCCCCTGTTAATGGGTTGCGAATGTCAGACGGTAGTCACAGACCCTGAAGATTGGTCTAAGCGTAACCTGGCTCACAATAATACCCGGGCTCCAAAGCCAACTTTGGACGCAAGCGGGAATTACACGCTAAGGTGAGATGAGTTCACAGCAAAACCCCAATATTTCACGTTATTCATAAATATTATTGTTGTGTTTTAATAAGTTTATAAAAAAAAACCTACTTAAAAGCGGCGACGATAAATTTAGCGGTCTTAAGGCACATCTTAAGGCGAAGCAAAGCTAACTCAACGATTGATGTTAGAGATTCCAGTTTAAGAAATTACTATTACACCCAGACACTGAACAAACACAAGAGATCATCAATCCATCACCGATGTATATCCGATGACCGATATTTTTTTTATTAAATGTCATTATTCCGTTTTTTAATCTACGACACCCACACATTCGGTCACTATAAACTGCCAAAGTTCCTCAATTGATATTATAAAATAATAAACAAAACTAACCGCAGGAAACTAAGGTCACAGACATAGCCCAAAGGATTGCATGCCTTAAGTGGCAATGGGCAGGGCATAGAGCGAGGAGAACAGACGGCCGTTGGGGCGGAAAGGTCCTCGACTGTAGGCCACGTACAGGAAGTCGCAGCCGTGGCAGGCCCCCCACAAGGTGGATCGACGATCTGGTGAAGATCGCGAGAGTCCATTGGATGCGGGCGGCACAGGACCGATCTGTGTGGAGAACATTGGGGGAGGCCTATATCCAGCAGTGGACGCAGTTCTATTGGCTGAAATGATGATGATGAAATAAAAATAAAATATTTATTTCAATATAACTTATGTCTAATACAAATTTGATCAATATTGAACCGAACATGTTTGATATTAAAGTGTGAATCGGCTGAAGAAAGGAGATCCTCGGATTTTCATATATTTTGGCTTCGAGGAAGAAAGAAAATTTGCTGCCAAAAAGAAATTTTGCTGTAGGCGGTTAGGACGTGTCTCTCTGTTGTCAAAAGGCAAGACTTGGTATAACAAAGAAAAATTGACTTTTTTAGTTGATTCACTGAAAAAAGCCGGTCTTTTTATGTTTTATCCACCTACGGATTCAGCGGTTATCATTGAAGGCAATCGCGGGTTTTAAGGCTCTATTAGGTCCAAGCAAGTTGTCACGAGACAACTCACTACACACAAAAGCAGTGTTCAAAACGATACATACAATCCAACAATTCTTATTATTAGGATCATTTTTCGGGACTTCACAGCATAAATAAAAATCAAGTTTAAACACTAAAAACCACTAAAGACTCATTTAAAACCTTTGAATTGCATCAGCCCACGCGGCTTGTTTTAGCCTTACCCGCCGAATCCTCCCTCTCTTTCACACGTAATGTGTGTCTCCTTTGTTTGAATGGGACAGGTATATTCTTCTTCGTTACGGGACGTCTTTAAATTAAGCCACCTGGCCTTAAGTATTCAACCAAATGAAGTCTGAAGTTAATAAAACGTTTTTGTTTCGTACTTCATACAAAGACCATTCATTTTCGCTTGGCAAAAGCAATTATGCGCAGTTTTCGAGCAACAATGCAGTTATAACAACTATTTAATTACAAAGATGTAAGTCAATGCAGTGCACTTCAAATTGTGCGCTAATTCTGTACGGATAGAGATGCCATTTGAGTGTGAAATCTTATCGATATTTAAATAACTAATTATTTATTTTTGACTAGTTGATATTTTTATAGCAATCTTTTGCAATTTATTCTTAAGTAAATAACACACTTAAAAATTTCATCTCGCGTTCAGGTGGGACTCGAACCCACACCTTACACAATCCGGGTGAATGTTCTACTATTCATTGATTGACTGTGTACTTTTCGGGTACAAAATTTGTACCCGAGTTTTTCTGTTAAGAAATTCTGTGCCAGCTTGGAGTCTGGAAGTTCGCGGTCGTGTACCCCCGTGCCTCGGAAAGCACGTTAAGCCGTTGGTTCTGCGCCTGATCCCGCTTCGGTCGTGTTACACTGGTGTCCCATCGAAATATGAGGGTAAGGGAATAGTGAGGGCTCTTGTGAGTTCGCAAACACTTATGCACTATATTATGTCCTGCGTCGATGGCTGATCACAGAGATTGGCCGCCATGACCGAAATGTTGGTTTGGAGGACATTATAATGGTAAATGATAGTTATGTTGTTCAAATTGGTCAGGAGGTTTAAAGGGAAGTAACTGTTATACTTTCAGTATTTAGATGTGGCCCAGCCAGCGAAGGCGCCGTCTTCTGGGCCACCTCTCGTGAAGCCTTAATCGTCTCGTGAAGAAAGCATACAGGGCCGACCGGCGGGCCGAGACGCCCAGTCGGCATACCTAGATATCGCTGGAAAGATGTCGTTGAGACTGATTTGCGAGAGTTTCAGGTCGGTGATTGGCAGGAGGTGGTGCTAGATCGACCAAAGTGGCTCTCTCTCTCTTGTTTCGGAAGCCAGGACTAGGTTCGGGTCGTTGAGCCGGTGGAGTAATTAGTAAATAAGTAACTAGATAAAGATAAAGATAAAAAAATCTTTATTCAATTTAGGTCCACACAGAACACTTATGAATGTCAAAATAGGTACATAATATCTACCGCTGGTTCGGAATGTCGATTTCTACTGAGAAGACACCAGCAAGAAACTCAGTAGTTACTCTTTTCAAATATTGATGATGTTACAGAGTTTCAATTGAGAAGAGAAAAAAATACAATTATGAGGGTTAATAGACTTCTATGAATAACAACTAAAAAGATTAATCAATTAACATGACCAAGAATCCTTATCATTTAAATAGTCTTGTATACTATAGTAACCTTTCTTCATTAGGCAGGTTTTGATATGAGACTTAAACTTATCCAGTGATAGGTTAATGTCATTTTGTGGTATCTTATTAAATATCTTAATACTTAAGCCAACAAATGAATTACCGATTTTATGAAGTCTGAGAACCGGGACGGCAAGCCTATGTTTATTTCTAGTGTTAAGATTATGACTATCGGACTTTTTTGGAAAAGTGTGCAAGTTCTTACGTACATACATAATGCAGTCGAGGATAAATTAGGAAGCCACGGTTAAAATATTAATTTCTTTAAATATTTCTCTAAGTGAGTCACGTGATCTAAGGCTGTATATAGCGCGGATGGCCCTTTTCTGTAATACAAAAATAGTTTGTATGTCAGCAGCAGACCCCCACAACAGTAGACCATATGACATCACACTGTGGAAATAGCTGAAATATACCAGCCTTGCCGTCTCGATATCAGTCAGACGCCTAATTTTTCTTACTGCATATGCAGCGGAACTTAGTCTTCCTGCCAAGGCAGCAATATGGGGACTCCACTGCAATTTCGCATCCATAGTTATACCGAGAAAAACTGTGGAATTAATGATTTGAATAGGTTCATTGTTCATCCTAATACTAGTATCGACCTGCCTTACATTTGGCATAGTGAATTTTACACATTTAGTTTTCTTTAACTCGAGCCAAAGATACGGTGTCATATCTATACTAATGTTATAAAGAGGTTATTCTACAGAAAGCGGCGACGCTTATAGGTGATCCGAAAACACGAAACGTTTGCACAATGTAACCGACACCTAGCGTCATCTATTGGTACGAAGTGGAACTAATATCCCGAAACGAAGTGAGTGAGGGCCACTAGTTCTCATAAATTAATAAATTAAATACTCTATCTGTGACTCTACTATTGATACGAGTGTTTCCCGTTGGTATAGTAGCGCAGTGGTAAGTGGGTCGTATTGTAGAGTGAAAACGTCGCTTGAGATCTTGGGTTTAATTTCCGGGTTACACCAAAACATTACAAGGGGCAGAGGGTGTCACAGTACCTACATAGTACATGAAATCGAATACAATAAATCGACAGTCCGAACCAGAGGTAGATATTATGTACCTATTTTGACATTCATAGTGTTCTGTGTGGATCTAAATTGAGTAAAGTTTTTTTTTATCTTTTTATCTTTAATCAAATAAGTCTGTTTTCCCCAGTAAATATAACCTCAATATTTTCAAAGCTACAGTAAATTGGTCACTGCTGGGTAAGCTCGGCCCATCGTAGGTTTATTCTCAACTCCAGGGCTCTGTGTGAAGCTAAGAGCAAACCCCTCATCAATATTAAGAAGTCATACCTAGCGAATGTCTTTTAGAAAACCGGCGTGAAGCAGCATTGAGCTGTGTCTCGCTGCGTGAGTAAGGGAATCAGAAGCCAAATCGAGGGGGAATGGGGTTTCAAAGGTTAGCAGCGTGTGACTGCACTAGTGTCGCGGGTGTCTATGGGCGGCGGCAATCGCCTAACATCAGGCGATCCGTCTGCATGTCTGAAACCTGAATAAAAAAATATCGATGTGCACCTGAGTGACATCACTAAGCTCTTCACCGAGCCTCGTAAACCGTACAATGTCAGGTAAAGTGCACTCAGCTGAACTTTCATATTTATACCCGCCGTAATTCCGTAATTACTGCAACACATTGATGCTGTTGACATTTGATTGGTTCTCAGTATTTTATGAAGCATGTCTACTTTTAACCGACTTTTAATAAAGGAGGTTCTCAATACGTATATATATTTATGTATATTTTTATGTTTGTTCGCCGATTACTTTGCCATTTATGAACAGATTTAGATGATTATTTTTTTAGTTGGAAAGTAGATAGTCCCGGATTGGTACCATGTTCAGTTCAGAAAAATTGTGGGGAACTCTCAAATTTTATAGGGACACGTAATGTTTTTGTATCTTTTTTCAAAACTGCACCAGTATTTACGCCTGACTGTAGTAATTTTGTGGCTCTGCTGATGATGAAAGGTCCACTCCTCAACAGTAAGGAGTTAAAGGATAACTCTTTCAATACTGCTGAAATGTTTGAAAAGACAATTTTCTGCGAAAAAAAACCGCCTTCAAAAACCACGAACTAGAAAATGTAAAATATTTTTTTTTCTATGAGACTTTATTTTATCTTTCCTGCGAAGTTGAATATTGAAACCTAAACCCTATCCTTTTACTGCGTAGGCCCAAGCGAATGCGCAGTGACTTAAGGTGTCAAAACTATTTCTTTCTACTTTATTTTCAATGTGATAGGTGGCAGACGAGCAGACGGATCATCTCATGATAAGCGATTGCCGCCGCCCATGGACACCCGCGACACCAGTGGAGTCACAAATGCGCTGCCAACTTTTAAAACCCCCTTTTCCCTGGATTGGGCCTTCGGTACAGTTACTCACGCAGCGAACACAGCACAGCCTCGCCGCTTCGCCCCCGTTGTTCTATAACGCCGTGGTATCACTCTAGTCGAGCCGGCCTATTCATGCCGAAGCGTGGCTCTCCCACGTTCGAAAACTACTGTCACACTGTACAATGTAGTCAACATAGGTAATCTAGGTAGCCTAACTGGAAACCCTACCTAGCCGTGATTGAATACGGGTTTGAATTTAAAAAATTCAAAACCTCTCCATAATTGGCTGGCGGCGGCCATGCTGATTTTTAGTCGCAGTATTCGAGTTATGCGTACCATGTAGAGTGACCAAATTTCCTGTTTTTACAGTATATGTCGCAGTCGGATTGTATAATCTGCCGTATTACATGACGGCTAGCTGTTATCAAAAACAGGGCCGTTTGGAAACGCGGCGGTTTAACAATTAGCCGGGTTATCATTCTTCAATAACGCGGCCCACATTTAGCCGCATCGTACTACGTACTAGCCCTAAAACTCGGTCCTTTGTCGATAGATAACTTACTGCTCCATATTGAAAAGAATAGAAATTCTTTAATTGCACCTGATTATTGTTCATAAACACCGACATACCTAATATGTGTAACGTTTTCTTTGTTCAACACTCATAATTCACTCTGCGAAATTATCGCAATTTAGTAACACATTTTCTGTATCCAACGCCATTTTTGTTGTTATGTCAAGCAGCACCACGAGTTTAAGAATCGGAACTAAAATCTGCCAAAGTGGTGCCTAAACCCTCGCTTTACCACATTTTGGCTAGCCGTGTTGAATAACGTTTGACACTAAATACATTCTAGCCGTTTTTTATTCAGCCGCATTTAATCCGGTCAATCGTTCATTTAAGTCCCCACTGCTGGGGCACGGGCCTCCCTCAATCACATGAGGGGCAATTGCCATATTCACCACGCTTGGCAGACGGGTTGGCGAGGGTTTTGATATAAATGCAGAGTTTTCCTTCTCTGGGTGCTGATGATCATGCCAGCAGCTTTACCTTAGTCGCCTTTTACGACACCTCGGTAAGAGTGAGGGTGGCCTATTCTACTCTGCCGGGGACCACACGGCCAATCGTTGTACCGCCCCATTTTAGAACGGCCCTGTTTTTGGTAACAGCTAGCCGTAATGTAATACGGCGGATTTTACAATCCAACTGCGAAATATCCATATCTAGCTAGCGGCGGCCATGCTGATTTTTAGTCGCAGTATTCGAGTTATGCCTACTACATGTAGAGTGACCAGATTTCCCGTTTTTACGGTATACATGGAATATCATATAGCTGTAAACCAGACTACGGTCAAGTCCCCCAGTCTCAAGGTGACGCGTGGGTAGTGCCGCCAACAGATTTTCATTGATTTAGGCGATTATGAGACATTAAAAAAAATTACAACAGTGAATCCGTAAAGCAAAGTATTAAGATTGTCTGGGGTACTTAAATCTTTTTTAAGTTAATTTAAGTACGGGTTGTAGTTTAAATCATTCCTGTACCTGGAATGATTTACGCAGCGACTTCCTGTACCTGGCCGCCGCTCGAAAACCATTCCGCCAGACTGTTCTACAAATTAGACCACTGAACGCGTTACTAAGCCGACGAAATTTGAAAGTGCTTGATTCGTCATGTCTATGGTCTCATCAATATTGTAGGTATATTTACAAAATCCAGTGGAAATATTAAATACAAATATTTGACCACCAGTTAATGAGACTACTAAATAAATAGTATATATAATTTGTAGCAATATTTTACAATTTATTCTTAAGTAAAGAACACATTAAAAAATTTCATCTCATGTTCAGGCGGGACTCAAACCAACATCTTCCACAATCCGCCGGAACACGAGGTGAAATTTTTGAATCATCATCATCAGCCCATTTAAGTCCCCACTGCTGGGGCAGGGGCCTCCTTCAATCACATGAGGGGTAATTGCCATACTCACCACGCTTGGCAGACGGGTTGGCGAGGGTTTTGATATAAATGCAGAGTTTTCCTTCTCTGGGTGCTGATGATCATGCCAGCAGCTTTACCTTAGTCGCCTTTTACGACACCTCGGTAAGAGTGAGGGTGGCCTATTCTACTCTGCCAGGATCACACGGCCGGGATTCGACTTTTACTTGTACATAAACGAATGTACGAAATTCTCTAATTCAACTTCTTTGCTGAGTGCACGAAAATAGGGGGGGGGGGTCTGGTCACCCCAGCTGCAGTTATTAAAAGGCCTACTATACATATGTCACGTTCGGAATAACGAATAAAGCTAACGTACAAAGATTTCTCGCGAACGAATTCACAGAATAAATGCAGATTTTATGCATGCGCATATTTTTGTACTCTGTAGCACTGAAATAATTTAAAAAAAATTAAAAAGCCTGGCAAATAATATATTGTACTTAGACAAGGCTTTTTTGGACGTACAGGAAGTCGCAGACGTAGCAGACCTCCTACAAGGTGGACCGACGATCTGATGAAGGTTGCGGGAATCCATTGGATACGGGCGACACAGAACCGATATGTGTGGAGAACATTGGGGGAGGCCTATGTCCAGCAGTGGACGTCTATTGGCTGAAATCATGATCATGATCATGATGGCTCAAATAAAACTCCTACCAGATATTTACTTTTCTGGCGAATTTAATTTTAAGTTTAAAGCATTTTTCAATTTCATTAATTTTTTTCCATGAATTATATATTCATGAATAAATTTCGGCCACTCTCATCCAGCCCACACCACCCAGCCTTCGAATGTCATCATCCCATCTTGTCGCAGGGCGTCCTACACTACGCTTACCGAGTCGCGGTCTCCACTCAAGGACTTTACGGCTCCAACGGCTGTCAGTTCTGGAAATCGGGAGCAGTGGCGTGCATTAGGGGAGACCTATGTCCAGCAGTGGACGAGTGTGGGTTGCTGATGATGATGATGATGAGATGATGAATAAATTTTAATGTTTGTAAAAAACTATAAACATTGACCTAATTCCGTATTTAATAGCTTAAGCACTTGTGTTTACAGATATCAGAAAATAGATTACAAATATTATTCTTAATGGCTACGTTAAACGATGTAGTGTGGATTCGTGATTGTTTGTCAACAAGTCCATCGATAATGTAATGTAACTGTTACCTTGTAGAAGTAACTGCAGTGCAGACTCTGTTTGTTAATTTATGTTACTGAATGGAAGCCGCAGAACCGACAACCGATGGGATAAACGAGTTCTAGAGTGGAGAACGCGTCTTGTGCCATGTGGTCCCCGGCAGAGTAGGATAGGCCATTTTCACTCTTACCGAGGTGTCGTAAAAGGCGACTAAGGTAAAGCTGCTGGCATGATCATCAGCACCCAGAGAAGGAAAACTCTGCATTTATATCAAAACCCTCGCCAACCCGTCTGCCAAGCGTGGTGAGTATGACAATTCAACTCATGTGATTGAGGGAGGCCCGTGCCTCAGCAGTGGGGACTTAAATGGGCTGACAATGACGATGAACGCGTCTTGGTAAACGTAATGTAGGGCGCCCTCTGGCTAGGTGGAGGGACGATCTGCGCAGGATGGCTGGCAATTTTTACGAGTCCCGCTCTTTTCAAGGCAGAAATGTCAATCATCAAAACACAACCCATACCTACTCTCACGGATTCTATCAAAAGGCCTTAACATTATGTCTCGAAAGCCTCAATTTAACAAGATCTGCATCGGCTTAATTCGTGTCTCCTCGTAAATTCCTGGGACAATTTATGAGCCTTTTTTACCGGCGTGACGGAGCCCTGCGCAGGGCTCCCGAACAGGATAAAACGGCGGAAAAAGTATCAGACGGATGCTTCGGGGCGTTTTCGTGGATCATAATAATAAAAAATAAATATTGATTGCAAACAAAGTTTTATAAACAAATGGCAAAGTATATTAATGCCGTTTACATCGTCAATTGTATTATATGTATCAACTATTGCTGGACCTGATAAACCTGTATTTCAGCAAACAGTGCTCTCACATCTTGTGTCAAAATACAAGTCACGGTATATTAATACATAAAAATTTATTTACTCATAATATTAGGGATTTTTGAACAACGTGTGGATATTGAACCGAAATATTTTCAAATACCTACTTACTGGATTATTTCAATTTTAAGGGTTCTGTAGCCAAATGGCAAAAAGCTGAACTCTTATGGATTCATCGTGTCTGTCTATCCGTATGTCACAGTCATTTTTCTCCGAAACTATAAGATCTATAGGTATTCAGTGAATGGCATTCATTTTATAAAAAAAATAAAAAAAAACAACGAATTTTTGGGGTTCCTATACTTGGAACTGAAAATCAAAAAAAATCTTACATCGATTTATCTAGTAGGTAGGATATTTCCGTTTTTTTTTCCAGGCACAATCAAAATCAAAATCAAATAATTCTTTATTTGCATAGGCTTGTACACAGCACTTACAAATCGTCATACAATAAGATGTATAACTCCTTTAATAAGCAAAAAGTCACCATACTATAGTTTTACTCTGATTTAAGACTATATTTTAAGGTTTGAATTAAAATATTGTATTTGTGATGTAAAAAAAAATCTTGAAAAATTACCCTTTTCTTGATTGGCAGAATTGACATTCTTGTCAATAATAACTTATTAACTAACTAACTAGGTTGGCGCAGCGACCCAAAGTGAGCCTTGGCCTCCGATAATAAGAGTCTCCATCTAGGCCGGTCTCGCGCCACCTCCTACCAGTTATCCGCCAGAAGTGTACGCAAATCCTTTTCAACCTCGTCTATGGAGAGACGAGGTCGAAAAGGATTTGCTTAAAAGTTGTAATTTTCTTTACTAAAAAAATAATATAGAAAATTACAACTTTTAAGAAAATCGCCATACAAAACGGCAATTGGATAATTAAAGACCTTATATTATCTATTCTATTTATAAAGAGGATAGACAAAGACATAGCTTAAAGCTAAATCGAAAAGGCGAAATACTAACGCCATCTATTGGTTTCTAAATTAACCCCCGAAATGGCTTGCAGGCCACTAGTCTCCCATGAAAAAAGAAAACACAAAGCTGTGAATTTTAAAATTAGAAGCATATGCCAGCCCTATTCCAGAGCGATTTATCTAGCGATCGCTGTTAATTTCCCGAGCCCGCCAAATGTAACGGAATACCGGTTCCGAACGATCATGACGCCGTATTACCAACCCCGAGAGGTTATTCAATCATATCAATAAATTATTTGTATGCATAGAATAGTGTTAATCGAATACCTTCTCTTCTTAAAATACTAGTTGAAAGCAGTGGCAAGATTTGAACAGATGATTTCTGGATTCCGTACCTGAAAAGAAAAAAAACGGTAACATTATTCTGTAACGATGGCGAACTCCTTCGTTGCTGGCCGTATTAATACTACGGCCAATTATTTAAAAGAAAGAAGTTTTTAAATTTTTGAAGAGTGACGGTTGACAAGTGATTGCCAATAGAGCTGATCACAGAGTACCTTTTAATGTTTCAGTTGTACCCTCTACGGGTACAACCAAAGAGTAGTATTATATACCGGAAAAAGGTACAACTTGCCCGACGTTTGGAGGTCGCTTATGGAATAGCAGTCAATCTCGGAGGAGTCGCGTCAGCGGTATACCTAATACCGTGCGAGTGCCTATTATTGTTGTAACCATTTATCGCAGATCTCCTAGGAATACTTGTAAACGTAAACTTATATCAGAGTTTCTTTGCGCCACTACAAGCCCGATAATACAATCATTTTTTTTGGCTTGAAGTCGTTAGGGATGACAAGCATAATAAGTAATAACCACACTAATATTTATTTAATAATTATTTATATATGTTAATATTTATTTATGTATTTCAATATATATCTGCCACATTGTACACTTCTTTTAATATGTAATATACGTGTATAATATGTCTATTCCCACCTGCATTCAATATTGTATTCTTTCTTTTAGATCCTACCTAACTCACTCGCAACCAGGTCCCACCAGAATACCAGCGCTGCTGCGGCATCGCAGATAATGCCGTAGCAGCAAATGCTGAGGCTGGGACC
Source organism: Marasmia exigua (assembly GCA_019059595.1). Classification (NCBI taxonomy): domain Eukaryota; kingdom Metazoa; phylum Arthropoda; class Insecta; order Lepidoptera; family Crambidae; genus Marasmia; species Marasmia exigua. The sequence continues at coordinate 4,429,116 of CM032479.1, read as the reverse complement.
TGATTGGCCACTCCCTTCACTTATTCCTTATAAAATGTAATTGTATGTATTATTATTGTATATTGTTTGTGGCCAATAAATGTATTTTCTTTCTTTCTTTCTTTCTTCTTTCACACTACCATAGATACCCTCGCAGGCCTGCTTCGAGCAAGGATGAGTTCGGCGGAGAACTCTTCGTCCTCACACCCCATGTAGGGGCCTGTGGGGGAGTGGGGTTGCGGGGAATAGCCTCGTGCAGTTCCCGTGACTCCATATTATACCCACGGGTGGTTGAGCCCCGGGAGTTTTAGTGGGTATGCCCTTAGGTCGCTTCTTGTTTGAAGAAGCGGCCCGGAGGGTGAGTCCCACAGTGCCCTGTCAGGGCGGCAGGGTCTGCGTAATGCATTTCTCCCGGGAAACCAAAAAAAAAAAGGCTAAGCCTTGTTGGCCGCAACTTTTTGTCTATGTACCTTTTCTTCTGTTTTGTTCTATTTATAGTGTTGTGGTCAATAAATTGTTTCTTATCTTTATCTTATATAATAAAATATGTAAGTACTAAATGTACTACTTACATATACATTCGCTTTACCTAGTCTTCATTCCTTAAACCGGTGGGTTGTACCCGGAATACAAATGAAACTAAACACTACAGCTCACCCTAAGTGCTTCGGTTTCCTCGTAAAACTGAATGCGCACTTTCGAAGTACCCTGCCCACTTGGCTTTTTATTTGGACCACCGAAATTGGTGTATAGTTGAGGTGTCTCTTTACTCCTTCATGACGATGAAGGTTTAACAGGGTTTGTAAATGAGTTTCTCTTTTTTTAGGGTTCCGTACCTCAAGAGGAAAAAACGGAACCCTTATAGGAATCACTTTGTTGTCCGTCTGTCTGTCTGTCTGTCAAGACCCTTTATCTCTTGAACACGTAGGACGTATCAAGCTGAAATTCACATGAAATACTCAGGTCTATTGTCCCTTTAAGCTGTGAAAATATCACACTTCTAACCCAAGCCAATCAAAAGATAAAGCCGATTATGTCGATATTTTCAACAAATTGTCGACACTCGCAAAGGAATCAAAACCTACAGGTTACCTCCCGTAAACTCAGAATTTTGAAATTTGGCATGAAGCATTGTCATATAATGCAAATATAGGAAAAAATTCGAAAATCACATTATTAGTTATATAATAAAATAAAAATATTTTAATAAAATGAAACTTACTACCATATTTCTCACGAACGAATAAAGCTATCAAATTGAAATTTATACCAAATACCTAGGTCTACTGTCCCTTTAAGCTGTGAAAAAATAAAACTTCTAAGTTAACGCGATCAAAAGATACAGCTGTTTATACCGATATCACTTCGATTGTAAACCGCTACGTTTGTACGGCGGAACCCTCGGTGCGCGAGTCAGACTCGCACTTGTTTGTGAGGCAGACGTACATGTTAAGGCTTATTGATAGAGCGATGGTACGTAGCTCAGTGGATACGAATGCGCCTTTCATACGGGCCGTCGTTATTCTAGCTATGTGCGTATTTCTACCTGCATGACAAACTTAATTTTTACCAATGCCCATTTAGGTTAGCTACCCGTCCGATTTGTCCCAAAACTAGCACAGCTTCATTTCGTGGCAGCTTTCGTTACGCAGCCTCAAAATGCTGGAACAATATCCCCATTAGAAATCTGCCCAGAATTAGATCTTTTAAAGTACGATTCAGAGATTACCTACTAAAGTCACAAAAATTAAATTGAAAATATAAAAAACCCCCGACACAACTAAAGCTCTTTCATTTGATACCTATATTGAGGCAGTTGGAACAACAAATAGGTTATTCGTCATTTATCAAAATATCAATTTCATCAAAATGTTGCTACCTTATACCTTTATTTTATTACCTTTTGTTATAAATTATCTGATAATAATAATAATAATAATTCTCACATCTCATACGTTGACCTGATTCCGTACTAAGTAGCTTAAGCACTTGTGTTACAGATATCAGACAACAGAGGAACACAAATATATACTTAAGTACATATATTACACCCAGACACCGAACAAACACAAGTGTTCATCGCACGTATGTAATCTATGTATATATTATTAGGTATGTATGTATTGTTTATTATTATTTATGTTATGTAATATTATTAATATATAAAATATGTATATTTCTGCCATTCTTAATTTCATTTGTTAAACTTCCCCTATTACAAATACGATATTTCTTTCCTCTACCCAAAGGTTGTCTGGAAGAATTCGCTACAAGCGATAAGACCGCCTAATTGTACTCTCTGTTGTTGTTGTGTCATGCTTGTATTTTCTTTTTGTGCAATAAAGAATATCTATCTATCTGTCTATCTACCTTGTTTTTTTCTTGTGTTATATGATTTGTATCTTGTTGCAGCACTGAATAAATATTTTTATTGTTATTCATTAGCTCTGCGGTGAGAAACCTGGTCGTCTCGGATCACCCGATGGTACAGTCACTGGTGTGCTACCACCAGCTTTTAAAAAGAAATACGCTCTTACCCGACTACGGCAAAGCAAAAAGGCGGGTTATGATTTTGACCTGTATGTATGTATGTATGATTGTTTATCTGTTCCCTCATAACTTCGAAACTAGTTATCATATTTGAACAAATGAGGTGTCGTTAGAAACATCTTGATTGTTTTCTGGTTATAGGCGACATGAAGTCACGTTAAATTTACTACAGCGCCCTCTAGGGGACTTAGAGTAAGGAACTGAAAAAAAATTTTTGCTTGACGGTACCGTGTAGGGTATCAAATGAAAGAGCTTTTTTAGCACATTTGAAATATGTAATTTTATTTACATAACTAAAAATATGTAAAATAAAAATAAATTTTAAAAACTAAAACCCGACTACCAAAAAAACACGCTCTAAAAAGTGCGAAACAAGAAAATTGTCTCTGCTGAAATTATTATGCCTACTGTAGCAAAACAGATTCATTATAATAATAAAAAAAAATCAAATCAATGTGGCATACGACCACGGCGATACGCCATAATAATTTCAGCTGAAACAATTTTCTTGTTTCGTAGTTTTTAGAGCGTGTTTTTTTGGTAATCGGGTTTTAGGTTTTAAAATTTATTTTTATCTGATAAGAAATTTTCAGTTTCATTTTAAACTTCGGACTAGTCAGAAAGTTAGCGGTCTTGTACCTCCATACCTCAGAAAGTACTTTAAGGCATGAACTGTTCGGTCGTGTAACACTATGTCCTAACAAATATGAGAGTAAGGGAGTAGTAAAGATTAGGTATGTCCTGCGTCCCTTCAACGATCAGTTATTGATTGTTGAAGGGTACTCTTACCAAAAATAGAAATAGAAATAGAAATAAATTTATTGACCAGTAAAATTTGTACATATAACAATAATGCCGTTGGTTTCTGCACTAAGCACGAGGCTTGTATCGCCGAAACCGTATTGTTTTACAGTAACATTTAGGTATTACAGACACCAGTTCGGAGTCAAAACAACGACGGAAAAACGAGCTGAAGTTCACTTTGTGGCGAGACTCCAATCGTTCAACTCTCAGCCATAGTCAAAATATAGGTAAAGGATATTAAATGAACACCTAAAAGTGACTAGAAAAATTATGCAACGTTTAACAAAGTTCCACAAGGTTAAACACGTCGTAAATCAAAACTTTAACCACTATTTTTCCAGCCACGAGTGACGTTATAAATGAGATATTGCTCTGGGGTTAACGTAATTACAGCATTAACGAAAGTACGGAAAAGGCAGTAAAAGCCAAGGCAGAGGAAATGAGAAACAGTGCTTGACGATAAAAACGACGTAATAACTCATTATAGGTGCTTACACCTTTATAAACTGGGTTGGGTAAAGTTGGGAATGTAGTGTGTGTATCGGGTATACGCAATTGCATTTCTCCTGGGAAACCAAAAAAAAAATTTTTTTGTGTGCATGTGTCAACTCGTCGCTATTCTAACTAACTGCCGTTTTGGACCTAACCGACTTCATTCCCTCATATTCCGATGAGACACCAGCGTGTCACGACCGGAGAAGGGTTGGGCGCAGGACCAACGGCTTAACGTGCTTTTCGAGGCGCGGGGTCGAATTCGGGACCTCTTGCGCAGCCGTCGCTTAAAAGTGCGACCTACTAATCATTGCGCCACCGTGGCAGTCAAACCAACATAGCCCACTGCTGGACACAGGCCTCCCCCCAATGTGTGTCGTAGTCATACTCACGTGTTTATGCTAATACAATGCTTACTCAGGATTACTTAAGCTTTCAGGATTATTCAGGATTTTTTGCTCTGTGAAGGCAAAAAATTCTGAATAAGCTAAGTAGGTATACGGTTGCTAGACATGTTTTCCTCATCACACACTTTTCAACCACATTTGCAAGAATCACAAAAATATATTCAACATGGCCGCCTAAATACTAAAAGTACAAACGACTGTATTTTCAGCTTGGAGTTCACATGTTCTTTTTGTTTTTGTAAGGGATTTGTATGGATCTAGCAAAACGAGATTTTAGCTCGCGTACGATTGCCATAATATTTTTACCAGTTTTTAGGGTTCCGTAGCCAAATGGAATATCCGTAGCAAAAAACGGAACCCTTATAGATTCGTCATGTCTGTCCGTCTGTCCGTCCGTCCATCCGTCCATCAGTCCGTCCGTCCGTCCGTCCGTCCGTCCGTCCGTCCGTCCGTCCGTCCATCCGTCCGTCCGTCCGTCCGTCCGTCCGTCCATCCGTCCGTCCATCCATCCGTCCGTCCGTATATCACAGCCACTTTTTTCCGAAACTATAAGAACTATACTATTGAAACTTGGTGAATGTATATGATGTATTTTGTTAACCGCATTACGATTTTTACACAAAAATACGAAAAAAACCAAAAATGTTAGGGGTTCCCTATACTCAGAACTGAAACTCAATTTTTTTTATATCAAACCCATACGTGTGGGATAGGTCTTTAAAAATGATGTTGAGGATTCTAATATCATTTTTTTCTAAACCTAATACTTCGCGCAAGCGCTGCTCCCAAATTGGTAGAATGTGTCTCCAAACTTCTATAATTGAACTAGTTAGTTTTTAGGGTTCCGTAGCCAAAATGGCAAAAACGGAACCCTTATAGTTTCGTCATGTCCGTCTGTCCGTCTGTCCGTCTGTCACAGCCGATTTACTCGGAAACTATAAGTACTACAGTGATGAAATTTGATGGGAATATGTGTTGTATGAACCGCTACAAAAATATGACACTAAATAGTAAAAAAAAGAATTGGGGGTGGGGCCCCCCATACATGTAACTGAGGGATGAAATTTTTTTTTTCGATGTACATACCCGTGTGGGGTATCAATGGAAAGGTCTTTTAAAATGATATAAAGTTTTCTAAAAATCATTTTTCTTAAAGTGAACGGTTTTTGAGATATCAGCTCTCAAAGTCGTAAAAAGTATGTCCCCCCCCCTCTATTTTTATAACTACGGGGTATAAAATTCTAAAAAAAATAGAGGTGATGCATGCTAATTAACTCTTTCAACGATTTTTGGTTTGATCAAAGTATCTCTTATAGTTTTTGAGATAGGTTGATTTAACTGTAATTTTGGTTAAGTTATTGTGCTTACACTGAAAACGATGGCTGAACCTTATAAGATAGATCAAAAAATATACTACAGTATTGTACACCTTTAAAAATCCGCGATGATATAAAATCTTTATAATGTATATTTGCTGCTACGGAACCCTTTGTGCGCGAGCCCGACTCGCACTTGGCCGGTTTTTTTACGTTATAAACCGTAAACCGCAATTTACCTTTCATATATCTTACTTGCTGTTACGGAACCCTTCGTGGGCGAGTAGTCCGACTCGCACTTGTTTAATTTAACATCGGTAAGCCCTATTCGAAAAGTGGCTGTACGTGTTTGAGCCTTATATGAACGCGAAAAATAAAGTGGTGAATTACAAGTAGGTAATGTTTTTCAGACGGTATTTCGGCCATGGCGGCTAATTTGAACGGCTAACCATGTACACAACTTATTTTAGTGTTTAAGTGTGTACGCAGACACACGTGCAGTACTCCGGATCGGGTGCAGACTTTACTTACAACACTTACAAGACAGAACGGAGAAGTAAAGAGACATATCAAAACCGCCATCTTCCAAACGAGCAGACGGATCACCTGATGGTTAGCGATTGCCGCCGTTCATGGTCACCTACGACACCCGTGCAGTGACAAGTGTGCTGCCAACCTTTAAGCCCCCTTTTCCTTTTTTTTACCTCTACATACAAAAACTATTTTATTTGTTTATACATTGTAAAAATAATAATAAATAGGATTAAGATGTTACCAACAAAATATGAGTTATTGACGTGGAATAAATTATTAAATAAATAAATATCTCTTTTGCCCTCTTTAATATTTTTATTTTGTGTTTTGCCAATGCCATGTAAGAATTTTAAAAAAGTCGTCAGTTTAAGGACCGATTCCACCAATCTTATTCCGATATTAAATCGTTGGTATACCGATGTCATATTTTACAAATACAATAGATTTATCCACGGGTCAAGCTTGGTTGAATGGGGCCTTAGTCAGACAAAGTCACGATCTCAAAACCTTGTTACGTTCAATGCACAAACTACCTATGAAGAAGATACACGACGTATGGATTCAGTTGAAACCATTCTAAGGGTGGATTCGACCAATCTTTATCCAAAGATAAATCTATGGTATAGTGCACTAGTGCAGTTATATTATAGTGTAAAATAAAAATCCGTTCTACCGACTATTCATCCAATAGTAAACGCTTATTCCAATGGTAAATCGTTAGACCGCCAGTTTGACAGAATTAGTAATATCCTAGCTAATTCAAAATGGCGTTGTCATTGTCACAGCTGTTATTGACTTTTGACGTTAGGTACCTGTATTACCTACCTACTTAACAAAAATATCCCTTTGGCTGATGATTCGCCAAAACAAAACAATAAATATTGTTTTTAGCCGGTTTATAATGTCATTCGTTCATTCACTCGTTAAACAAGGTGTTAGCAAACTGTCATTTGGACAGATCGATAAAATAATAATGGTTTTGACAGTTGGGATTAGCGAACTGTCATCCGGACAGATCCGAAGAATAACGCTTTTGACTCCCTTTACCTAAAATATCTATGTAAGTATATTATTATATATGATATCAGACTGTGATTAACCCGTTCTTGCCGTGTTGTGTTGTCTACATTGTGTCGTGCTTTTTATTTGTTTTAGATGCTGGGCGATACTAACACAGAAGACCTCAAAATTGATCGCTTTTTTATTGTTTGTTTTGTAATCTCTTTTTTACCGGTCAAAATATTTTAAGCAGCGTGTCTCTTTAAACACTTGACATTGGCGGAATCATTGCGTCGCTGAACGTGTGATTGAGTCCACAAAGAAAAAAAAAACGCTTTTGACAATCGAAGCGCGGGGGGTTGAAATGGAAGAACGTTAAACAAGTGTGCCGAGAGAGGTTTTTGAAAAAAAAGTAAGGATACCTGATTGATTTTAAAGGAAATACTGTATTGTGTGGAAGGAGTAAAGGATTGGTAACATATTGCAATGGTGAATCATTGTAGACACCCTGGGATATTTCTACAAAAGTATAGCTATACCGGCATTGGGAGAACACAATTGAGTTTATTACGAAAATAAAGTAACGAAGTAAAATATCCTGCGGATGGCTATCCTCTTATAACTGATAAGTTGGTGGAATCCGCCCTTAATAAAATGGCAGGTCCAAAACCATTTCTTCATGTGGACAATGCCTAAAATCAGCTTAAGTCTAAATATAACCCTTTCCTTCAGAATTGAAGACTGTTGGCCTAAATTGATATGGGGTCAAATTAGCCCTATTATGCTAGGGTGGGGATCCGCGATAACTTGACCTATTATTCAAGGGTGGCGTGAAAAGGCCCCTATTGTGTTGGTTTGACGTCATTAGCAGTGTGAGGTTATATAATAGCTAAATATTATTATTACATTATATATACAGCTAAATATTAGATAGATAGATAGATACACTTTATTGCACAACATTTACAGATCTTAGTCTATTTTATTATAAAAAAAAATATTTTGGCGGTCTTATCGCTCATAGCGATCTCTTTCAGACAACCTCAGGGTAAAGGAAAAGTAAAGCGAATTAAGAAAAGGGGTAAGGCAGTGCAAGTCAGAAAAAGAAAAAAAAAGACTTTGTATAATTACGAGTATGGTATATACATACATTATTTAAATAAATATATACTAGCTATAAATACTAATACATACTAGTAACTTACAAAACAAATATACATACATGCTAACAGTTTATTGGATTTATAGATACGTCACCAGGGAAATTGGAGACAATGAAAGGAACTACAAAGGTTTAGGAAGATTAGAAATGATATTTAACTCGGGACTTGAAAATAGAGAGGGATTCGGATTGCCGGATGGAGAGGGGTTGTTCCAGAGGCGGGTGGATTGGACAGTGAAGGATTGTGAGTAGGAGTGTGTGGAGTGGAGTGGGAATGCGAGATGGAGTTTGCGGGATGATCGCATCTCACGATCCTTAGTGGGTTGTAGGAATTGGAATCGCTCTTTGAGATAAGCAGGAGCCAGGGGATTAAATAAAATGTTGTACCTAAAGCAAAGAGAGGATATGAAGGTCACGACGACGACGTATGGGGAGCCATTTGAGCTGGGATCGGAATTCACTAATATGGTCATATTTTCGCAGGCCAAAGATAATGCGGATACAGTAATTTTGAAGACGCTCCAACTTATCAAGAAGTTGTTCAGTAATATCCAGGTAGCAACAATCTGCATAATCAAGAATAGGCAAAAGCAAAGCCTGAGAAAGGGCAACTTTGGTGGGTGTACGGTGTCCCAAAAAACTAGGCAGGGACTAGTAGAAATAAATACGAAAACCAAGTTTCTGCTATGTGAGAGTGCATATGATGAAAAATCAAAAAAGGTCTTATACGTTTCTAAAAAACCACAATGCTTGTGCGATGTATCTTTGCACAGCGATATCTATCGAAAATTCTTAGAACTAAAATTGTTTGTATTTGTTGTTTGGAATGAATTTCAACATTTTAAAGGTTCCAATATTAGACAGTGGGAATCGGTAGAAAATTACGTTATTAGATTCTCTAATAGCTATAAACATTCTATTATAGTAGTGCGTCGCACTTTAAAGTGACAGCTGGGCTTGGGGTCCCGGGTTCAATCCCCGGGTCGAGCCAAATATTTCTACCTGAGTTTTCTTGGTTCAGAAATTCTAAGTCTTAGCCCGGAGTCTAGAAGATGGCGGTCTTGTACCCCCGGACCTTAAAAGCACGTTAAGCCGTTGGTCCTGTCACACTGGTGTCCCGTCCTAATATGAGGGCAAGGGAATAGAGAGTGCACTTGCGTTTGCGCACACACTTGAGCACTATAATATATCCTGCGAACGTGACTGATCGCTGAGATTGGCCGCGTCAGCCGAAATCGGTTAGAGATAATCATTATTTTGTCTTGTCATTAAACATCAGAGATTATACTTTTTTTTTAAATCGACGTGAGCAAGAGCGTTATTAATTTGTCATGCCGAGTGATCACGTTACAGGAGGATCTTTAAATTTAATTTTTTTTCCATTAATATCGTTTTAATAATTCTGAAAATATGTTTCTTTAATTTCTTTGAGTCTAATCTGGAAATAGTATTTTTCATTTCGGAAAATGTTTTTTTGTCATATTGTCTATTGTGCACTGTAATATGTCCTACGTTGATATCTGATCATTGAGATAGGCAGCCTGTGATAGGTGCAACTTCGGATACAAACTTTCAACCACCCGTTAGGAAGACGCACGTTCTTATCCACAGAGCCATCATAGCTTGTTTTCATCTTTAAATCCTTGTTTATAAAAGTTTGTAGCCCAAACATTCCAGAATTTCAACCAGCTAACTTCAGTTCAAGTCGTCAGGAAGATTTAGCATCGCTCACAGTGTCCCATATTCGCGCCCTAACGACCGTCACTTCACCACGTACGGCCTCGCCTGAGGCGGGACACACTTCCGAGCCCGTTACGTTATATAGTGAGGGTGTTACACTAAAACGGGTTTAATTATCGAGTTCATTAAAAAACGCACATTTTAGTAAAAAAATACAAAATAGTTGATTCAAATTTTGAATAAACGGGTGGACGCAGTAGTAACGAAAGCTGCCTTTGATCCAAGGGTTGCGGGTTTGATATCCGCACAGTACAAACATTTGTGTGCATGAACACATTATACGTACATTACAAGTAGGTACATTATTCCCAGTACGTTACATAATAAATAGTATCACAATTACTAAGTAAAAATATCAGCCTATAAACTGTCCCACTGCAGGGAAAAGGCCTCCATCATAGAAATCAAGTTATCGCTGCTATGATGGGATTAGGCTTAATCGCCACGCTTGCAAAATGCGGATTGGTGATCACAAACCCGAGCTATGTTCGAAAAATTCGAAACTTTTCGCTCGACCTGGGAATCGAACCCAGGACCCCGAGATCACGGCCCGGTAATAAAACCACTAGACCAACAGGTCGTTTAATCACAGAGTACCGAATAATACATAATGTTGTTATGTGGCCAAAATGGTTTCCACTCAGCTTGTGTCAACGGCTTAGTAAAACCGAGACGCTTTTCATGACGATTTTCACCGGCAACCAGGTTGTAGAGAGGTGCTAAAAGGGCTCTATATAAAGGAGAAGGTAAAACTAAAAAGCAATCCTTCCGGCCACATTGGCAACTAAGATTCACAACCAGTTGCCGAAGAAGTAACTCTTGCTACTCAACCAGTTACCATACACGATAGGAAACTACCCCTATCTAACAGTGCGGGTATTACACCCAAGTGGGTTTAAGTCCTGAGTTCATTTAGAAAACACACTTTTTAGTATCACGGTGCTAAATCATTAAATTATTAAACGGGAGATGCATGATATAATCGAATATCATCTATGTTTAGGAGTATCATTGTACTCAATAAAAATTAATAATAATATCCTCCAACCGATTTCGGCTAAGGCGGCCAAATTCACCGATCAGCCACTTGCGCACGATATATTATTCTGCTCAAGTGTGTGCGTAAACACAAGTGCACTCTCTATTCCCTTACCCTCATATTCCGATGGGACACTAGTGTGACACACCGGAGAGGGATCGGGCGCAGTACCAACGTCTTAACGTGCTTTCCGAGGCACGGGGGCAAAAGACCGCCAACTTCCAGACTCCGGGCTGACATTGAGAATTTCTTAACGGATAAACGCAGGTATAATATTTTTTGCCCGACCCGGGGATCGAACCCGGGACCCCAAGCGCAGCCGTCGCTATAAAGTGCGACGCACTACTCACTGCGCCAATTAGGCAGTCAATAAAAGTCAAAATAAAAAAAGTTTTGGTCAAAGTCATAGAAAGATAGAGTATCTCATTCATTAGACATGAATGAAATATCATACCGACAGAAAACGTTGCGTTTGCGTTTAGTTTAAAGCATTTCAGTCGCAAAGTCTCGGACAACCATAGTTACACCACAGCAATTACACAAGGTACCGAAGTCAGACCCCATAAATGTCGCCATAATAAACTACCGATAAATATATTTTGGCTCATTCGACGCAGTATTACTTACTCAAACCTTAGGGGAGACGAAGACGGGCGACAAACATAAATAGAAGGAACAAATGGCCTTGGTCTCAAGTAGCCTTCAGGTGACGGGTAGGGCACACTAGCGACGCCAATCGATTTTATATTTTAGCTACTAAGCCGGATCTATTTTAAACAATTTCGGGGTTACAACCACTCGGCAAACACTTATACTATTTATTAAATAACTATGTACAAAATGTTGGGTGCAACGAGTACGCGAAAAATTTATTCACGCCAAAAGCGGCCACTTTTGACAAAACAATTTTTCGCATACAAAAACGGACCCAACATTTGTGCATGGTTATTTAATATATAGTATAAGTGTTGGCCGAGAGGTTGTAACCTCGTAATAGATCCGGTTTATTAGCTAACAATTAAAATCGATTGGCGTCGATAGTGAGCCCTACCCGTCAACTTAAGGAGACGCATCGACGAAACTAGCGCCGCCAATAGATTTGTTTTAATTGTGGCGATTATGAGACATAAGGTGGACCGATGATCTGGTGAAGGTCGCAAACATTGGGGGAGGCGTACCTATGACCAGTTTTGGCTGAAATGATGATGATGACATCAGTAACTCCTTTTTTTTAGGGTAATGTAATATAATGTTATCTGGGTTGTATAAAGTTTTGAAATTATTATTTTTCACATTTTACTTCGTGGTTTTTGAAGGTGGTTTTTTTTTCGTAGATTTTTTAAATGCTTTTTAGTGTCTCATTTTTGGCAGTGGCCCCCCTCTCCCCCCCACCTCTGCCAAATAACTAACAGCCAAAATGTGAATACAATGTTGAAAGAGTTATCTATTAACTGTTGAGGAGTTGACCTCCCATGATCAGCAAAGGCACAAAATGAATACAATCATACGTGAATACTGGTGCAGTTTTGAAAAAAGATACAAAAACATAACGTGTGCCTATAAAATTTGCCCTCGATTCCTATTGGATCCCATCATCATATCCTGACATGGTGACAATGGGACTAACTTGGGAGTGTGATCTTTCAAATAAAAAATATTTCTGCAAATCGGTCAATAATTGGCGGAGTAATCGGTGAACATTACATAAAAAAATATTTAAATAACAAAATTAAATTGAAAATTTATAAAACCCTCGACAGCGACCATCTTGGATTTGACATTTGTTACAATAAATTTATTCTGCTACAAAAGCCCTTTTATATGACACCCATATTGTGGGAGTTGTGTTAAAACTTACAATCCATAGCTTTGTGACGGCGGCCATCTTGGATCGATTTTTATTCCACATAGCTAAGAACACGCCCTCCTTATTTATCTTTCAAACAAAAACAAACAAAATCAAAATCGGTTCATTTGTTCGGGAGCTACGATGCCATAGACAGACACACAGACACAGACACGTCAAACTTATAACACCCCGTTGTTTTTGCGTCGGGGGTTAAAAAAACATACAGTTGAATATAGAACGTCGTCCTTTTTTGAAATCGGTAAAAAGAGGGTAATAAATCTGGAAATTTAAAAAATCTTACATTCGATGGTAAGATGTTTTGACATTTTGAAACGCCTACACCCTTTTTTTGTCTGTTTTCTTGCGGAGTAGGCAGGAGTTCGTTAAAAAGCCGTACAGCAACGCGACCTTCGACTTTTGGTAAGTAATTTAATCACGATCTTCTCAAATAACAAACTTTCCTAAAAAAATAATTTTCAGACTAGGCTGGTCGTCTCAAGCCCTGTCAGGGCCTAACTAAAAATATGAAAATTATTTTACTTGGAATCTACGCAACTTGAATTTCTTTAGGTTTATTTAAGCTTTTCGATTTAGATTTTCGATTCAAACCGTGGGAGAGCCAAGCTTCGGCATGAATGGGCCGGCTCGACCGGAGTGATGCCACGGCCTCACAGAAAACCGGCGTGAAGCAGCACTGTGCTGTGTTTCGCTGCGTGAGTGAGGGTACCGGAGGCCCAATCCGGGGGAATAGGGGTGTTTAAAGGTTGCACTTGTGACTCCACTGGTGTCGCGGGTGTCTATGGGCGGCGACAATCGCTTACCATCAGGCGATCCGTCTGCTCGTCTGCCGACTATAACATAAAAAAAATTGACGCGAGGAATGCGTCATTGTCACGAGATATGTCACAGATTGACAGGAAAATGTACCTTTCATTTTCCTGTGTCATTTTCATAGTAGTATACGAAGATACACGACGTACTATATGAATTGCCGCCGCCCATGGACACCCGTCCATGGGCGGCGGCAATTGCTTACCATCAGGTTATCCGTCTGTTCGTCTACCTACCTTTTACATAAAAAAAAAGATTTATACTCAAAATTTGACTAATGAGTCAAGTAACTTGGTGAAGAAGAACGTGAAGTCGTAAGTCGAAACTGAGTCTGTACATTACTACTTACTTTTAAAATCTAGCATATTTCTCCCATTATACTCAATGCCTCATCTGCCTACAAAGAATACTGCGGTATTTTGGTCATGTCGAACGGACACCAGCAATTTGGAACACCTTATGGTGACTGGTAAAATCGAAGGTAAACGACCTAGAGGCAGATTCCCAAACGATGGTCGGAACAAATAGCAGAAGAACTGAATATCTCCCATTATACTCAATGCCTCATCTGCCTACAAAAAATACTGCGGTATTTTGGTCATGTCGAAGGGACACCAGCAATTTGGAACACCTTATGGTGACTGGTAAAATTGAAGATGCACGACCTAGAGGCAGAAGTCCCAAACAATGGTCGGACCAAATAGCAGAAGAACTAAATATCTCCCATTATACTCAATGCCTCATCTGCCTACAAAAAATACTGCGGTATTTTGGTCATGTCGAAGGGACACCAGCAATTTGGAACACCTTATGGTGACTGGTAAAATTGAAGATGCACGACCTAGAGGCAGAAGTCCCAAACAATGGTCGGACCAAATAGCAGAAGAACTAAATATCTCCCATTATACTCAATGCCTCATCTGCCTACAAAAAATACTGCGGTATTTTGGTCATGTCGAAGGGACACCAGCAATTTGGAACACCTTATGGTGACTGGTAAAATTGAAGATGCACGACCTAGAGGCAGAAGTCCCAAACAATGGTCGGACCAAATAGCAGAAGAACTAAATATCTCCCATTATACTCAATGCCTCATCTGCCTACAAAAAATACTGCGGTATTTTGGTCATGTCGAAGGGACACCAGCAATTTGGAACACCTTATGGTGACTGGTAAAATTGAAGATGCACGACCTAGAGGCAGAAGTCCCAAACAATGGTCGGACCAAATAGCAGAAGAACTAAATATCTCCCATTATACTCAATGCCTCATCTGCCTACAAAAAATACTGCGGTATTTTGGTCATGTCGAAGGGACACCAGCAATTTGAAACACCTTATGGTGACTGGTAAAATTGAAGATGCACGACCTAGAGGCAGAAGTCCCAAACAATGGTCGGACCAAATAGCAGAAGAACTAAATATCTCCCATTATACTCAATGCCTCATCTGCCTACAAAAAATACTGCGGTATTTTGGTCATGTCGAAGGGACACCAGCAATTTGGAACACCTTATGGTGACTGGTAAAATCGAAGGTAAACGACCTACAGGCAGAAGTTCCAAACGATGGTCGGACCAAATAGCAGAAGAACTAAATATCAACTCTCATTATATTCAATGCCTCATCTGCCTACAATGAATACTGCGGTATTTTGGTCATATCGAAGGGACACCAGCAATTTGGAACACCTTATGGTGACTGGTAAAATCGGAGGTTAACCACCTTGAGGCAGAAGACCCAAACGATGGTCGGACCAAATAGCAGAAGAACTAAATATCTCCCATTATACTCAATGCCTCATCTGCCTACAATGAATACTGCGGTATACTACTCGAGGACCTTTCCGCCCCAACGGCCGTCTGTTCTCCTCGTTATGTCCTGCCCAAAAACGTCTAACTAGTGTAAAATAGATTTCTTAACTTTAAGTAAATAACACACTTAAAAATTTTCATCTCGTGTTCAGGCGGGACGCGTTAAGTGGTCTAATTGGTAGGACATTCACCCGGATTGTGGAAGGTGTGGGTTCGAGTCCCGCCTGAACACGAGATGAAAATTTTTAAGTGTGTTATTTACTTAATAATAAATTGCTAAAGTTTGCTATAAAAATGTTTACTATCGATTTAGCAGTCTCATCTTAACTGGTGGTCAAATATTTGTAATAATATTTCGACTGGATATTGTAAATATACCTACAATATTGATAAGATTATCGACAGCTCATGTCGAGTCAAGCACTTACAAATTTCGTCGGCTTAGTAACGCGTTAAGTGGTCTAATTGGTAGGAAATTCACCCGGATTGTGGAAGGTGTGGGTTAGAGTCCCGCCTGAACACGAGATGAAAATTTTTAAGTGTGTTATTTACTTAGGAATAAATTGCAAAAGTTTGCTATAATAAGTATTTCTTAACTTTAAATCTCGATATCGCACGAAAGGGCTAGGCACAAAACTACGGAAACCTAAAAGAGAGTCGTAATAGGTTAGTGTTGGGACAAGTACATAACTCGAGAAAGGATAATTTTAATATAAGCTACTGCCGCCTGACCTTCGCAATTCTTTAACAGGGGAACCAGACCAACTGGATCGAATACGCGTTTCAAAAACTACCTGAAACGTGCAGGTTTCCTCGCGATATTTTCTCTCACAGATCGAAAACTAAGCTAATTGTCAATAGGCTGACACTCGACCACAATCGCATTGGCCTAAAAGATGCCTTAAAGATGTCCAGATTATAGTGACCAGGAAAAACAGCCCTCGGCAGGGAGTTCCATTCCTTAGCCGTCCGCATTAAAAATGTGGAAGCGAATCGCTTCGTGCGGACAAGGAGTAGTTATACCACATAAGGATGAAAGCCCTCGCCGCGTCTTGTTGTCCGGTGATGGAATGGGCAGGGGGGATCAAATTATGTAGAACCTCCGCACACTTAGCGAAATGAATCTGGTAGAAGACCGAGAGGCATGCCACACGTCGACGGTGGTCCAGGCTCTGCAGGCCAGCTTCGGAGTGTGCGTCATCGCTTATGAGCTTTTTCGCACGTCGCTCAATTGAGTCCAGAGCGTCTAACTGATACCGGGCAGAACCATCCCAGAGGTGACAGCAGTACTCCAAGCAGAAGCGAACCTAAGTTCGGAAAAAATAAGCAGGCCATTCGATCATCAATACTTAAGTGAATAAGTATCAAATACGTGGGTCACGTACTTAGGCATGAGAGGTATGCAGGTTACTTCAACTCATCATGATGGGTAAAATAGAGCGGAGGGGACGCGTTGGAAGTAGACCTGACAAACACGTATCTTTACAAACATTTGTGTGTATGAACATGTCTGTTTGTATTGGTCTGGATGTTTATATGTATTATAAGTATGTGTTTACAAAAGAAAAGTATTATATGTATATATTTGTAATTCCGCTGTTGTTTCTGATATCCGTAACACAGGTGCATGAGCTACCTATCTCGGAGTCAGATCAATGTATGTGATGTTGTGAAATATTTATTATTTATTATTATTTATTTATTTAGAACATCGACTCTCAAATAGATCCGTGATTCATTCCGCTCATTCGGATTATTCGGTCCACTCGGATCATTCAGCGCATTCGGATAATTCGGCTCATCGGATCATTCCGCTCAATCGGATCATTCGGCTGACTCGGATAATTCAGCTCATACGGATCATTCGGCTCATCGGCTCATTCAGCTCATTCGGTTCATTTGGGCTCGATATCCATTTGAGCCGAATGATACATTCGGAGCAAACATTCGAAATTCGGAACAGTGTATCATTTGGCTGAGCCGGATAACTGAGTCGTTTCAGTCAAACATACACGTCTAGTTGGAAGGAGGAAAAAGTCATGGCTGCGTAATATAAGGGAGTGGACTGGGATCACATCTGTGGAACGGCTGTTTCGTCTTGCAATGAACAGAGAGGATTTTGGAAAGCTGACGGCCAACCTTCAGAACTGAAGCGGCACTCAAAGAAGAAGAAGTGAATGTGAAGCGAATATTTTTTTCTCGAATACTGCTTTATGTTTCGAATTTTTCGAACATAGCTCGGGTTTGTGATCACCAATCCGCATTTGGCAAGCGTGGTGATTATTAAGCCTAATCCCATCATAGTAGCGATGACTTGATTTCTATAATGGAGGTCTTTGCCCTGCAGTGGGACAGTTTCTAGGCTGATACTTTACTTTACTTTTTTACTGCTTTTCTAATACTGTGTCGTTTGAATATAATTGGTACTCGAGTTCAAAAAAGTCATCCGAATGAAATTTTGTATTCGAGTAAAAAAAAAGCGCACGCATCACTTACAGCTTAACTTTTATGTGCGCCATTTGTATGGGAAAACGCTTTTTCCAGAAGCTTTAAGCATAATGACGGAAATGGTTTCTTTGCTTTATTACTTTGAATTCTTTGAAAGTCACTCAGGTGTTCTGCCTTCGTTTTAATACAATTCGTTTAAAAGGGGAGAATGGTCCTGGTTATTATTTGTTAATTCGAAAGTATTTTTTTAATGTGATAGGTGGCAGACGAGCAGACGTGTCACCTGATGGTAATCGATTGCCGTCGCCCAAAAACACCCGCGACACCAGTGTAGTCACAAGTGCGCTGCTAACCTTTAAACCCCCCTTTCTCCCGGATTGGGCCTCCGGTGCCCTTACTAACGCAGCGAAACACAGTGCGCCTTCACGCCGGTTTTCTGCGAGGCCATAGTAGTATCACTCCGGTCGAGCCGGCCCAGTCATGCCGAAGCGTGGCTCTCCCACGGTCAATTGAGTCATTTCACTAACTTTTCAAATTCTTTAGATGTAACAATTAAGTGTGGTTTACCATCCGCGTGCGGACTAACGGCTAGTCACCATGGGAGAGTCAAGCTTCGGCATGAATGTGTCGGAGAAGGGTAAAAGGCAGCTCACTTGTAATTTGTGACTACACTCGCGTTAATGGTGTCCATGGATGGCGCTTACTATCATGAACATGTGTTTATGTATTTATACAGGGTGTATCTGTGAACATTTACATCTATTTAACCACGTGTTCTATCAACCATTATGAACAACATTTGTGCTATGACTTTTGGAAATTCGCATAAAAAAAAACTAAATTTCATACAAAGCCAGCCACGTGACTTGGTCATTTTGTATGGAGAGTCGAAATAATTATCGACGAATTTCAAGAAGTCGTAGAACAAATGTTGCTCAGAATGGTTGGTACAACACGTGGTTAAAGGAATGTAAATGTCTACAGTTACACCCTGTATTTGTTTATATACATGAGTTTGGCAGCACCCCGTCTGCTCGTTTGCCAAACACAAACACACATTGTTTTTCCGTGGGCAATTAAATCTGTTTTTTGTTTTCTTTTTGATTATTAAAATATGTTACACGAACTTATTTAAAAATATATATTTCAATTTATTTTTCTCGTGTTTTACTTTAGATTAACACAAATTGATTTTCAAAGATATTAAAATATAATATAATTCATATAATTCTCACATCTCATACGTTGACCTGATTCCATACTAAGTAGCTTAAGCACTAGGTTTACAGATATCAGACAACAGAGGAACACAAATATATACTTAAATAAATATATTACACCCAGACACTGAACAAACACCAAGTGTTCATCGCACGAATGTTTGTCCAGGGTGGGGATCGAACTGTGGCGTAAGAGGCAAGGTCACTACCAATTGCGCCATCCGGTCAGTCAAAATAAAAATTGACTGTCGAATTTCGAACATAAAAAGTATTGTTTTTTCTCTACATGAGGATTTATACCTCAATTGTACCGTTGACTGTGGGTTAAAGCCATCTTGTTATTGTAACGTCAGAGTACTCGACCTGATGATTTAGGCTGTTCACATGGTTTATTTAGCATATTGTTATATTATTCCTCCAACAAGGGATTCTGTGACGTATGATCCCGTATTTGGCTGCGTCTGCTAACACCGGCGTAAATATATATTTTATATGTTATTATATCTCTACCCGAAGATAATTCGCCAATGTCAAGTAACTTATTGAGAATAAGTAAGAACAACAGTCAAAGTCAGTCAAAGTCACAGTCACTCAATAAAACGCCGGTGTTTTACGTTTTATCGACCTACGGATTCGGCGGATATCACTCTAAAAGCAATCGCGGGTTTTAAGACTCTATTAGGTCCAAGCAAGTTGTCACGAGACAACGCACTCGACACACAATAGCAGTGTTAAAAACGATACAGTCCAACGATTCTTCTTATTAGGATCACTTTGCGGCACTTCACTGCACAAATAAACACCACATTTGTACACTAAAAACCACTAGACAATAATTTAAAACCTTTGAATGGCATCAGCTCACGCGGCTTGTTTTAGCCCTGCCCGCCGAATCGGCGCAAAACATTTTGAGTAGAATCGGTTGACATTTACTTTGACTGCTAACCGATTGGCGCCTATCCAAAACCACTTCTTAGGGTAAAACTGGAATAAATGGCACTGGGTGTTTTTTTGTAACATAGGTTGCAGACGAGCAGCCGGATCACCGTGTGGTTCCCGGCAGAGTAGAATAGGCCACCCTCACTCTTACCGAGGTGTCGTAAAAGGCGACTAAGGTAAAGTTGCTGGCATGATCATCAGATCCCAGAGAAGGAAAACTCTGCATTTATATCAAAACCCTCGCCAACCCGTCTGCCAAGCGTGGTGAGTATGGCAATTACACCTCATGTGATTGAGGGAGGCCTGTGCCCCAGCAGTGGGGACTTAAATGGGTTGATGATGATGATGAGAGGCAATGGACTGACGATTTGAGAAAGATGGCTGGTGTGAGCTGGATACAGACTGCCCAGGACCGGGTTTGTTTTATGGACGGACAAACGAGCAAGCGAGTCACCTGATGGAAAGTAATCGACGTCGTCCATGAACATCCGCGAAATCAGAGAGATCGCTAAGAGAGTTTCTACTCTGCCGGGGACCACACGGCGTCCTCCGGCCAAAAGTGTGTAACACAACAACGATTCATCGCCTCTAATTAATACTTGATAATAATAAATTCACACAACATCACATACCTATGTTAACATGATACCGTACTAAATAGCTTAAGGCGATACCGCGTTTTAGGGTGCGAGCCTTCTGCTCCCCACAAGCCCGGTGACTCTGTTCAAAACCAAAACGTGCATACGTAGGTTGACAGAACCGACTGTTCGACAAAATGAAAAAAAAAGGCGATACCGCGATCTCACAAGCGTCGCCTATCATCATCATCATCATCAGCCTATCGCAGTCCACTGCTGAATGTAGGCCTCTCCAATTGTTCGCCACTGTGATCTATCCATGGCTTTTCGCATCCAGCTCTTGCCAGCCATCCTGCGCAGATCGTCCCCCCACCTAGCCAGAGGGCGCCCTACATTACGTTTGCCAAGACGCGGTCTCCACTCTAGAACTCGTTTACCCCCTCGGTTGTCGGTTCTGCGGCTAATATGGCCAGCCCACTGCCACTTAAGCTTGCTAATCCGGTGAGCAATGTCGATGACTTTGGTTCTCTACCGGATCACCTCATTTCGAATTCGATCTCGGAGAGAGACGCCGAGCATTACTCGTTCCATAGCCCGCTGAGCGACCTTTAACTTGTGGACCAGCCGTACCGTAAGTGTCCACGTTTCGTCTCCGTATGTCATGACGGGTAGGACGCACTGATTGAAGACTTTTGTCTTTAGACACTGTGGTATCGACCTCGATCGTCGCCTATCGATTTGTATTAATTGTGACAAATATAGGATATTGTTGCAAAAAATAGGCAACGACATTCTAAAAAAAAGTATTTGTCATTTTATCAAGATATATCTGGCACAAATTATCCCTCTACAAGTAGTTTAATTTTTGATTTCCACCTAAAGTGGCCACTTTTAGCAATTCTCAAAAATTTGGTTACTTCTAAAGAGATATTTTGTGTCAGATATATCTTGAAAAATCACAAATACTTTTTTTTAGAATGTCATTGCCCAATTTTTGCAACAACATCCTATATTCGTCACAATTAATACAAATCGATAGGCGGCGCTAGTGAGATCGCGGTGTCGCCTTAAGTACTTGTGTCAGGGGTATTAGCATAACATTACATTAAATTTAAAAACAATAACAATTCATCATAAAATGAGTAATTTAATATCCAAAAACTGTATTTTTTATTCATATTTAATTTAAATATAAACGAGTCTTACTTTGCGAATGCGATTCATGTATCGATGTGTTTTTTAAAGCATTTTTATTTGGTAGAAGCGACAGTATTCAAGTAACTTTATCTGTTACCACTTTACCAGCTTTATCCGCGGCTTCGCGTTAGAAAGAGAAAATGAAGCCTATGTTTCTCTATCCCTTCAACTGTATATTACTACAAAAATCACGTTAATCTGTCACTTCAGTTTTGTCGTGAAAGATGTATAATCAAACTGACAGACACACACACTTTCACATTCTAATGTTAGTCTGGATTACGTAACGGTATCTCAAGATACCTTCTTTTGCTGATTTAAAAAAATACTGGCGCTGGTTAGAAGTAATAAACAACAAAACCACGTATTTTTTTTTTATTTCAGATCAATGCACTCCCAGACATCAGTGTAATTTATTGGTTCATCTTTCCCCGTTTCACTTTACTATAGCTACGTGTGCGCCAACCCTTATCCGCTGTGGATTACCGAATGACGAATAGCACCTCACAGAGCCAGCCCTGACATATTATATCTGTCCCGCCGAAGGAGTAAATGAAAAAAGGGGCCAAGTTGTTTGAGGTAGGTAGCCGTTGTTTATCGCATAAAGTTGGGGTTGTCAGAGATACATAGGTGTAGGGATATGTTACATTGATCTTGTTACACCAGGGAAGTCAGTTATGAATTTAATTCTTCCAAACTGTTTTTTAAACGGGCGGCTATGCATGTCCTATACTGACCTGATTCACTACGAATGTATGGGCTAGGTTAGAAAAAACATTGGATATCCCTTTCTGTTTTGATTTGAACTACTTATTAATTTAACCAACTAATTATTTTTTATGTCCCTTGTTCCCATTCATCTTCCCTTTGGGGACCAGCGAAAACAAAACTTATTTTTAATAAAATTGCTGTTGTCCCCACTAGTGTGGACATTCATATGATGTTAATGTGTGTATATACAACCTCAAAATGGCGATCCGCCGGGGCGATGACGCGGTTAGGGACAAGCTTGCAAATAAAACATAAATTACTAACATACCCCTGAACCCCCCTCTGAGGTCCTTACATACATAAAATCACCAAACCCTCTACCCCAAAAAAAAAAAATTTTTTTTTTAATTTTATACATCTTACTAACATTAACCATGCATGACTGCCTAAACTTAAGATTTTATTATTGTAATTTAATTAAGTTTAATTTTATCGCGGAGCAAATTTCAAAAATAATTTGTAACACTTAAACAACGAGCACAATAAAGGCACAGAACCAGTGTCCGTGGAATTTCATTATAAATAAAAAAAAAATGTGTGTATCTAATTTATTTCAGTTATTTTCTCTTAAGACCAGAAAAGTAACTGAAAATTCTGCTATAGACTATACCAATTCTAACCTAAAATGCGGCGCGGCGTGCCGGGAACCACTGCACTGAGGAACGACGTACTGGGAATCGAAGTAAAACGCAAAGCGACATTATGGGAAGCGGCGGTCAGGGAAAAAATCAAAATTCCCAGTTATGTATGATATGTGATATCAGTCCTACACAAGGATTTTGTAGTGTATTAATTGTTTGGGACTGAGATCCCTTGCTTCATTGGGGCTTAAAAATGTGCTTTCCCAGATGTATATATAAATATATCTTCTCTATTATAACCTTATAGTAGTATATTTTATATAATTTTATATAATTTGTGTAGGTTATATTGTATTATAGTAAGGTAACATTCGTATATATTAGTGTATGATAACGTGTTTATTTATTTATTTATTATCTAGATATATGTATTTATACTATAAATTTACTTAATCAATATTCAACATCAAAAGGATTGCACCACCCTCCCCTCTTCTATCTAATGTCCTTTACCTGAAGGTTGTCTGGTAGAGATCGCTCCCAGCGATAAGACCGCCTAAATTGTACATTGTATCTCTGTATACCTAGCTTTTAAGTTTTGTATGTTGAGCAAAAAAGAGTATCTATCTATCTATGTATCCTACGTTTGAGCATCAGTAGTCCATTCGCATTCGTTCTAAACAGTTAGTATTCTTACTATTGTTATTTGGAATAACTACTTAATCTCTAAAAAACAACATTGTATGAACGGGATAGATTTACTTGTTACATTGTTACAGAATGGATTCCTCTAGATCTCGGGATCTCTGAACTCTAAAATGTGAAACAGGGGCGTCTTTACCTTTAGTGCGGTATAAGGGGTGCGGTGCACCCGGGTGCCACAAGTTAGAGGGCGCCGGGAGCCCCTCGCTACACATACAGCCTAAACTGTAACGCCCCGCAAGGTGCGGGTACGAGCGAACTGATCGTTCTTCTCATCTTAGCATGTGCGACCAATGCTGGCGGTTCGAAGCCCGGGGTACGCTTCGAAGCACCATGATGCAGGATTCGGCATGTCTGATAATTACATTGAATAGGCTGTCAATAGGTAGTCGAACATGTTGTAAGTATTTCATTTTGTTCGCGCATTTTAAAACAAGAAACGCCAGGTTATTGATTGCGCCCCCGGGCGCTTCTTGGGCCCCTGATGTGAAACGTCCCCACGGCAAACCGAGGTAACGATGACGAGATGATCTCGACGTTCACAGCATTCCAATATCGGGAGAGGTGGAAAAAGTGTAAGGAGGCCTTTGCCCTGCAGTGGGACTCTATGGTCTCATTATCAATAATAATAATTATAGCCTCGCTTGACTTTGGACCTCGGTCCAACAATACGGTCTATAGCGATTTTTTTCATGAGATAGAGGGCAGACGAGCAGACAGATCACCAGATGGTAAGCTGCAACTCCAGAGGATTCACACGGGATAGCCCATCAATTTAATTGATAAGCATAATTCTGCATTAATTGGCTACAAAATAAAAAAACCGGCCAAGTGCGAGTCGGACTCGCCCATGAAGGGTTCCGTGGCATCAAGTAAGATATATGGAAGGTAAATTGCTGTTTACGGTTTTTAACAAAGTATTGTGTTAAGAAAAAAAAGATGTTATAAACCTCAACATCATTTTTAAAGACCTATCCCCACACGTATAGGTTTGATGAAAAAAACATTTGTGAGTTTCAGTTTCAAGTATGAACACCCCCAATTTTATTATTTTTTCCAATTTTTGTGTAAAAATCGTAATGCGGCTAACAAAATACATCTATTTGCCAAGTTTTAATAGTATAGTAGTAATATAGTTTCGGAGAAAAGTGGCTGTAACATACGGACGGATGGACAGACGGACAAGACATGACGAATCTATAAGGGTTCCGTTTTTTGCCATTTAACTACGGAACCCTAAAAACAGATCTTGGCTCTACTCAACCGTGCCTAAAAGGAAAAAGTTCTCCCAAAACGTTCGCCTGAGGCCGCGACAGCAAATCCTTATTAATATTAAGTTTTGTGGCGACACAAGAATGAGGTCCGTCGATATTCTGCCATGAATCACATTTTGGTTGTGATTTATAGGCTTCTCATTGAGTCGCATTCATTTGCT
Source organism: Marasmia exigua (assembly GCA_019059595.1). Lineage (NCBI taxonomy): Eukaryota > Metazoa > Arthropoda > Insecta > Lepidoptera > Crambidae > Marasmia > Marasmia exigua. The sequence goes on along the minus strand of CM032479.1, from coordinate 4,403,730 downwards.
ATAAAGAAGAGATTTTTTTTTATTGCTATATTAGTTTCTTAAAGTGTTACTAACCCATAAAAGTATTAGGGAACGTAAACATCTAGTAGGAGTTTTATTTGAGTCATCATTATCATCATTTCAGCCAATAGACGTCCGCTGCTGGACATAGGCTTCCCCCAATGTTCTCCACACAGATCGGTCCTGTAATGCATCCAATGGATTCCCGCGATCTTCACCAGATCGTTGGTCCACCTTATGCGGGGCCTGCCACGGCTGCGACTTCCTGTACCTGGCCTCCACTCGAGGACCTTTCCGCCCCAACAATTTTTATTTGAGTACATTAAAGCTATTTTCGAGGGCAAGACCTATTTTGGATTGCTGAGCGTAGTTAAATAAAGCTACTTTGGCTGCTCAAATTTTTATGACAATTCGGCGAGAATCTAGCTGGCAAAGGTATTCTAGAAATTCTGAAATTACTCCAGCCCATCTTTACGATCAGCCAAGTGTGTAACACAAGTGTGTAGGCAAACACAAGTTCATTCTCTATTCCTTTACCCTTATATTCCAATGCCACGCCAGTGAGTATCACACAGAGTCATTTCACTTAGTACTTCGTCCCTTAGTATGGGAAAAATACTTCTGCGTGTTTCGTTAGATGGAGTTTGTTAAAAGCAGATGAAGCTTGAAAAAGCAATCGAGCAGGTGGTTCAGCGTTGTTGCGGTAGATGTCACTATGCATTTTTACATCGCGCTAGTAAAGCGTGTTTCCGAAATAATGACCTCAAGCCGCCGACCCATATTGAGTAATTTTAAAAAGGACGGGAAATAAACCAGAGATCCATAAACTATTGTGAATCTAAATAATTAGCATATAAATGATTTCTGATCTGGTGGCTGTTTTACATAGCCGTTGAGTATTGATCGTTTTCCTCTAGATGGCGCTTGCTCTGGCTAGTCGAGAGATGCCTCTATCTCAGTATATAAGTTACTCTATGCTATCACACTGGTAAAACACAGAAATTGGATTGGAACACCCAGACTCTGGATTAACTTTGAAAGAAAGAAAGACAAATTATTTATTTACAGACATAAATAAAAAGAAATACAAAACATTATTACATCTATAAAAATAAAGAAATATAAAAGTTAGGCACAATAAAAGAAATAAAAGCAAAAAAGGTGTCACCAAAATTATCTTGACAGAAAAACTAAAGTTAAAATTTTTAGTCTGGAACGTTTTTACGTTTTGCCGAGTGAGTTACTGGAGGCCCAGTTGGAGGGAAAAAGGGTTAAAAAGCTGGCAGCGCACTTGTGGTGTTTCAGGTGTTTATGAGCGGCGGCAATCGCTCAGATGATCCTTCTTTTCGTCTGCCAATTATCACAAGACAAGTGGCAAGGCAAGAGGCCGTGTGGTCCCCGGCAGAGTAGAATAGGCCACCCTCACTCTTACCGAGGTGTCGTAAAAGGCGACTAAGGTACAGCTGCTGGCATGATCATTAGCACCCTGAGAAGGAAAACTCTAGCATTTATATCAAAACCCTCGCCAACCCGTCTGCCAAGCGTGGTGAGAATGGCAATCACCCCTCATGTGATTGAGGGAGGCCCGTGCCCCAGCAGTGGGGACTTAAATGGGCTAATGATGATGATGATTAAGTAAGATCGCCTACATTGTACTAGGATAATACCATACACTAAGATCTGTAGTAAACTTTATACAATAAATTATATCTATGTACCTATAGTTCCACCTCTCCAAGAGCATTCAACGAAAGGTCTTAAGTATTAAAATGTCAATAAGTGTGACCTTACTCTATGCAAATAGTAAACATTTGCTCGGAATGCAGTCCAATAGATCAAATTGATTGTTCAACTAGAATAATATGCTAATTATTAATGTTTAAACATACCTTTTTAACGAGCCATAAACTGTAGTTAGTGTGATGAATTTATCCAGAATAAATTAACTACCTGTGAACAAAGAAAAATATATAAATTGATTTTTATTAACTAGGTAATTAAACTCATACTATAGCTCTAAAATTAATAACTCAAATTAAAAAAGTTCGGTTATTTGCACAACCTATTCCTATCTCGAAAACAGCTGTTACCTATTTTAATAAATTTGATTGTTAGGGTTCTTCTTTGGCTGAAAAAGCCACTATAAATTTATTAATCTACTTATTAAACTAGTTAGTGACAGTATCTTTGTAAATCTTTATATATACTTGTGGCCATCAAGAATATAAAAAGATTTACCGGGGAAATTAGAAGACATAAGGAGTTCACAATATTAAAGAAAATGTTATTCGGATATCTTACAGATAAAGCTTATAAGAGTACCCGCAGACTAGAAACTTTCTATCGGCCGATAAGTTTGGTCGGCTTCTTAATCAGTATAAAGATGTACCTATGCAGATGCGCACATTACAGTGATTCAGTATCGGCCGATAAAAAGTTTGATGGGCTTCACGATTGCCTTCAAACTAAACCATCAGCAAACTATCAGTATGGCGCTCTTCCCCACCCCGCACACTTGCCGATTGTTTCATCGGCCGATGGCTTCAGTTCACTCCGCCATAGATAAAATACATAAATGAAGTAAGACACTCCGCGTCGGATGAGGGGACAGTCGTGCGCAGTATTTTATTTTCCGCCTCGTGGCGGAATCCATCATCAGCACTCTGCTTGTCGAATCTTAAGTAGAAAATTTGATTCAAGAAATTTGGCTGTCGCTTTCTCTTCTTCATTCTTTTTCTCCTTCATACCAAGTATAAAACATTAATAATATTTTTGGGCAACATTTCACGCGACTGATCTCTTCATCAGCTCTATACTCGAAACTGGAATTCAAGGCCAAAAAAACTACGACAGATACGTCACTATCAAATCTATCAATGTCACTTATGTCATTGTCAAATCAAGTTTTCAGGTTTGGTCAACCTTTTTGGTATATGCTTCTTTTCTTAGTAGGCTGGCACAAATTCAAGATGAGGATTTTCTCGGCAGAATCCATAGGTCGATAAAACGCTTAACGCCCGTGTTTTATCGACCTATGGATTCTGCCGAGACTACTTATCGAAATCGCAGTTTTTAAGACTCTCATAGGTCCTAGCAAGTTGTTCACGTGACAACTCATTCATTACATGATAGCAGTGTTTAAAAAGATGTTATTCAAAGATTTTTAATATAAATATCACTGCGGCACCTCACTGCACGAAACAACAACATGTAAAATCAAATGTACCAAATGTTATTAACACCTGAAAGGACACAGGCGTATTAACAACTTTTCTACCAAACATTACGAATGATCAAGTTTTTATTAAAGCGTCTTGTATTTATGTAAAAATAAGTCGATAAAACTAGTTCTTTAAATTATAGAATCAAAATTACCAATAAATAAATTATGTCAGCGCATGTTTGTAGAAAATAGGTAAATACTATTGTACGATCATTTTATTGCAGTAGCAACATTGTAGTAGCTTTTTTGGTCTTGAATTTCAGTTTCGGGTATAGTATATTTAATGAATCGGCCAAACAATTTATTGGCTTGTCTGCGCACTCGCGATCAACCCAACAATTTTGTTGAGTCGGGCCGACTCGACTAAACTATCGGCCGATAGTAAGTCTCTAGTCTGAGGGGACTCTTATTCGACTCAAGAATTCTTTGACAACAAAAATAATAATGACATTACACATTACACTGCACAATTACTTAATAATACAAATCGCATTAAATTTCACTCAGACACATGAAATTTAGATAAAATGTATTATCTTATATAATTTTTTAATCTTACTTTCATAAATGGTTTTATCAATATAGCCTTCCCAAATTTCTGTCTGTTATTACGAGCAATGTGACAATTTGATTAATTTTTTTTAAATTATCCTATGTTTATTATAAAACAGTATTTCCTTTTTTTTTTAACCAGTATAACATTTATTTCTTGAAGTTTGCATGCTGAGGTTACCTATAATTGTAAGTACAGTTAGATTTAAACAAAGATATCCACTTCTTTATGTATATGTATACCTGCTGGAACTTATGTTGGTAATCCAATAAATAAATAAATAAATAAATAAAATCAATTGCAATAATAATAATCCTCCAACCAATTACGGCTACGGCGGCCAATCTCAACGATCAGCCACGTACGCAGGATATATTATAGTGCTCAAGTGTGTGCGCAAACACAAGTGCACTCTCTATTCTCTTACCCTCATATTCCGATGGGACACTATTGTGACACGACCAGAGAGGGATTGGGCGCAGGACCAACGGCTCAACGTGCTTTCCGAGGCACGGGGGTACAAGACCGCCAATTTCCAGACTCCGGACTGCCGCTAAGAATTTCTTACCAAAAACTTAGGTACTAATTTTTGGCCCGACCCGGGGATCGAACCCGGGACCTCTTGCACAGCCGTCGCTTTAAAGTGCGACCCACTAACCACTGCGCCATCGAGGCAGATTGCAATATACCTATGTACTAAAGGCGCAAGTTCGGCCGCACATGGTACCAGCTTTCCCCTCTGGATCGGATTCAAAGGAGCGCAACTCGAATCGTCGACTGCCAAGATATCTCTAATAGACTAGACTCCTTAGAACTGCGTAGAGATGTAGCCTCGCTATGTATACTCTACCGCCTATACTATGAAGAATGCTCTGAGGAATTGTTCGGACTGATCCCTGCCGCGTCATTTCACCATCGCTCCACTCGACAACAGTTCCATCGACATCATCTGGATGGTTGGCAGTTTTCAACTGTGCGTTTCTCAAGAAACTTTCTGCCTCGTACGAGCAAAACTATGGAATGAACTATCGCCTGCGGTATTTCTGGACAGATACGACCTGCTAACCTTCAAGATAAGAGCGTATTCCTTTTCAAAAGATCGGCAGCGCACTTGTGACTCCTCTGGTGTTGCAGGTGTTCATGGGCGGCGGTAATCGCTTACCATCAGATGATCCGTCTGCTCGTCTGCCCCTATCCCATAAAAAAATTATTATACCTGTATTCACAGAAAAATAATTTGAAAATATTTAAAAAGAATAATTTCGAATTTGAATCCTTATCTCAGATCAACGTATAAACGCTTTCCTACCATATGATTCGGGTTATTTTACCATAGATTATTCTTGTATAAAGATTGGCCGAATCGGATTTCAAACAAAGTTCATAGTTCATAGGTGAGGGATTAAAAAATATTTCATAAAACCTTTGCCTGCTGTAGAGTTAACTAGATACATACTTCAAAAAGCATTTTCTATTTATACAGATTTTAATATAGGAAATCATCATCATTTCAGCCAGTTAAACGTCCACTGCTGGACATAGGCCTCCTCCAATGATCTCCACGCAGATCGGTTCTGTGCCGCCCGCATCTAAGGGGTTCCCGCGACCTTCACCAGATCGTCCGTCCACCTTGTCGGGGGCCTGCCACGGCTTCGACCTCCTATACGCGGCCCTTTTTATTTATAATTTATCAAAAAGTCGTAGATGCACGCGACCGATAGGCAACACTAATTTATTGAACAAAATAAACTATTTCAATTGTATATAATAATGTGACTCTCGCATGATATAGTTAAGTAATAAGGAGTTTAATGATTTTTTGTGAATACGGAAGTAATAATGAAAACGAAGAAATTTCATAAATTATTGCATAGAATTTTCTTATGTGGAAGGTATCTCATCTTTTCAGCCAATAAACGTCCACTTCTGGACAAAGGCCTCCCCCAATGATCTCCACACAGATCGTTCCTGTGCCGCCCGCATCCAAGGGTCGCGGGAATGACCTTCACCAGATCGTCGGTCCACCTTGTGGTGGGCCTACCACGGCTTCGATCTCCTATACGCTGCCTCCACTCGAGGACCTTTTTGCCCCATCAGCCGTCTGATCTCCTAGAAATGTGCCCTGCCCATTGCCACTTGAGGTATAATAAAATAAATAAATATTTCACAACATCACATACATTGATCTGACTCCGAGATAGGTAGCTCAAGCACCTGTGTTACGGATATCAGAATCAACAGTGGGATTACAAATATATACATATAATACTTTTCTTTTGTAAACACATACCTATAATACATAGATAACGCCCAGATCAATACAAACAGATATGTTCATGCACACAAATGTTTGTACTGTGCGGGGATCGAATCCGCAACCCTTGCACCAGAGGCAGCGTTCACTACCACTGTTCCAAACGGGTCGTCACTATGCAATCCTTCGGGCTATATCTTTGAGCTTGGTTCTCCTGCGGGTCTCATTATTCCTGATACGGTAAAGATAGGAGACTCCGAGCGCTTTGCTCGGAGTTTGCGTGACCGTTCCATTGCTCTCTGGGTGACTTAGAGCCTTCTTAAGCGGTTCATTGTAAGCGGCCACGTTTCGGTTCCGTATGACAATACATACGCATTAAAGACTTTCGTCTGGAACTTGGAACGTATCTTCTATGTGATAAACAAATGGCCATTCAAATGAATAGCATAGATCTTGATTTATTACTAAAGCTGTTAATTAACTTAATTGGATCTTAATAGTTATCAAAAAGAGCGATTCAAACTTAACAAGTAGGTAAAGATAACGCGAACATAATTGTATTCGTGCAAATGACCAATTAAATATTCATTAAGACACAGCAAGAGTGGTCAATCTCTTAAAATGTCCATAAATTTATGAACTATATAACTAGCTTTTGCCCGCGGCACACACACACACACACACACACGCACACGCACACGCACACGCACACGCACACGCACACGCACACGCACACGCACACGCACACGCACACGCACACACACACACACACACACACATTTTATCTTTACTTATTATAATAATATTTATGGATACCACTGTTCCCCTTCCTTCGTCATGCGTCTTGCCAAGGAGAAGATGCAATGCTCTTCCTAATCACGAATCACTATAACCATTTTCTCTAGATTACAAGGCGAAGCAAAGAGCAAAGCCATTAATGAATGAAAAAAAATATTACTCTTTCAAATTCCAAGCGATCTCTCAAAACAGTTGTTAATATTCCGCCTTAAACTTGCTACAAATTCAATTCAATTCAATTGTATTAAGGGCTAAGGTTAGGTCTTAATGGTTTCATTGAAAACGTAAAAAAAGAAATTATTAGTAGTGAATGCTGGACCATGCTTTGGTCGAGCGAGAATAAAGAACTAAATGTCCAGTCAAAGCTTCAATGAAGAGTTCGTACAGTTTTAACAGGATCCCATCATCAAATCTTGACTTGATAATTAAAAGACCATCCTTTTTAATAAAAATAAGCTTATCTGACCAACGTGATGCCGCCGTCCCGTGGGTCATCCATGATACCGATGGAGGAAGGAAGTCGCCATGGACCTCAAGGAACTAAGCATACACGATTGGTCGGAATTAACACAGGATTCCATCCGATCCATCAGCAGTCATTCCATCCCCATCATCTCGATGGATGGCGGTCTAATACTGTGCGTTTCTCGCGGAACTTTCTACTACGTACCTCAGTTCTATGGAACGGTTTGGCTACAGGAGTATTTCCCGATGCCTACGACTTACGGACCTTAAAGAGAAGAGTGTACTCTTTTTTAAAATGATCCGATTTCGTGGATGTTCATGGCCGGCGTTGATTACTTTCCATCAGGTGACCAGCTTGCTCGTTCGTCCGCCTCTAGCATAAAAAAAGAATTAATTAGCGAACTTTATCCTCAAAAGCCAAGACCTATTTTGGATCGCCGAATCACTCTGCTCCTTCAGCATATACCAATTTTATGATAAAGATACATAAAATTAACAGTCAGCTAAAACAGAACTTAAATATTTTATTTCATCATCATCATCATCAGCCTATCGCAGTCCACTGCTGGACGTAGGCCTCTCCAATTGTCCGCCACTGTGATCTATCCATGGCTTCTCGCATCCAGCTCTTGCCAGCCATCCTGCGCAGATTGTCCCCCCACCTAGCCAGAGGGCGCCCTACATAACGTTTGCCAAGACGCGGTCTCCACTCCAGAACCCGTTTACCCCATCGGTTGTCGGTTCTGCGGCTAATATGGCCAGCCCACTGCCACTTAAGCTTGCTAATCCGGTGAGCAATGTCGATAACTTTGGTTCTCTGCCAATTTTATTAAAAATATTTTATTTAATTGCTTATTAATTAGCATTAATTTAAACAAGCCCCCGCCTCGTTTCTTTCAAAGTCAACTCTACGACCCTTCGCCTATCTATTTGTTAGGCCCTCAGAGTTAGCTCTAATTTATTGCCTTAGAATCGGCGCGATTGTAGTGATGTTTAAGACTCAAGGCTGAGTTCTTTTGTTTAGAGTTTTTTGTCGTTTGTAGAGCTCGTCTCGTGTGAACTAGAGATCAAAGTCATTTATAGTGCTCGCCTCGTGTCAACATGAGGTTCGTGACGTTTTTTTTTTTTATTTATTAAATGGGTTTGCACTTGACCTCATTTCACCTGATGGAAAGTGACAATAAGGTCTAAGATGTAGCGTGCTTACCCAGAAGAAGCCTATTCACTCTCGACTTAAAGACACCCAAATTGTAGCTCTCTGGGAATACAGAAGCCGGCAAGTTGTTCCATTCCTTAGCAGTTCGTACCAAGAAAGAGGAAGCGAAACGCTTAGTACGAGCTGGTGGAACTTGCACAGTGTAAGGGTGGATTCCTGTCGTCTTCCGTAATGTCCGGTGGTAGAAAGGAGAAGGTGGTAGGTAAGGACGTTTATAGCGTCTCGTGTCAAACTTGAGGTTGGTGTTGTTTTCAGAGCTCGCCTCGTGTCAACTTGACGTTGATGTCATTTGTTAAGCTTGCCCCGTGTCAACATGAACTTGGTGTCATTTATAGCATCTCGGGTCAACTTGAGGTTGGTGTCACGAGGCGAGCCCTGTCTCGCCCCGTGCCAACATGTTGTGGTCATAGGGCTCATATTGTATTGAGGTTGGTTACGTTTACGAACCTCGCCTCGTGTCAACTTGAGGTTGGTGTCGTTTAGAAGGCTCGCTCCCGTCATGACATACGGAGCCGAAACGTGGACACTTACGGTACGGCTGGTCCACAAGTTAAAGGTCGCTCAGCGGGCTATGGAACGAGCAATGCTCGGCGTCTCTCCGAGATCGAATCCGAAATGAGGTGATCCGGCAGAGAACCAAAGTTATCGACATTGCTCACCGGATTAGCAAGCTTAAGTGGCAGTGGGCTGGCCATATTAGCCGCAGAACCGACAACCGATGGGGTAAACGGGTTCTGGAGTGGAGACCGCGTCTTGGCAAACGTAATGTAGGGCGCCCTCTGGCTAGGTGGGGGGACGATCTGCGCAGGATGGCTGGCAAGAGCTGGATGCGAGAAGCCATGGATAGATCACAGTGGCGAACAATTGGAGAGGCCTACGTCCAGCAGTGGACTGCGATAGGCTGATGATGATGAGAAGGCTCGCATCGTTTCAACATGACGTGGGTGTCGTTTACAGAGTTCACCTCGTGTCAACATGAGGTTGGTGTCATTTGCAGGGCTCGCCTCGAAGCGTTTTGTTTCTACGAGTACATCACTAACCCCAAGTTATTTATGTAGTATATTTTTTCAACTGACTTCAGCTTTGTTGGAGTTAATTTCGATTCTGAGGAGCGCCCGGAGATAGGCGCAGGCACTTGTGAAAATGGAGGTTCGTAGCACTTTCGAAGAGTGTGGGATGCCTGAATGAAAAGTGTTTGGAATACCGCACTGGCAATAAGGTCGGTAAACGCGATTTTGCATTCGACTTTTTCCTTAAGAGCGCTTTTACGGATCAGATTTTTATTAATTGTAAAGAAGTTTAGACAATAAATGAAAAATTGATCAAGACATGATGGGATTAGGCTTAATCACCACGCTTACCTAATGAGGATTGGTGATTACGAACCTGTTCGGAAAATTCGGTCAATCTCAACGATCAACCACTTACGCAAGATATATTATAGTGCTCAAGTGTGTGCGTAAACTCAAGTGCACTCTCAATTACCTTACCCTCATATTCCGTTGGGACACCAGCGTGACACGACCGGATAGAAATTGGGCGCAGGACCAACTTTGCTGCTTTCCAAGGCACGGGGGTACCAGACCTTCAACTTCCAGACTCCGGGCTGACATTAAGAATTTCTTACCGAAAATTTAGGTACAATTTTTTCGAACCCGGGACCTCTCGTCGCTTTATAGTGCGACCCACTAACTACTACGCCACCGGTCTCCCCTACAACATAACTAAAACTTAAACTGTTAAATGAGAGATTGTCGTCACATTGTAAGATACTAAGTACCTAATTTAGTACATCTAGCACTAAAGTTCTTTACAGTAAGTTCCGGGATTAAAAACTTTAAAGACACACTCAAGTCGTTATTCATTAACGAGTGAGAAGCGCAGCGATTGCAAAAAGGGTTTCGCTCGTTAAGCTCTTTTGTTCCGGACTTGGCGGAAGCACTTCCGTGCTCCGCTCCTTACGTAGACAGTATCTTTTAATAATGCACTTTGCCCTGAAACGCAGCTGCACAATCAAATATATCGGAGTCAGTCCATGCAATTTCCAATCTGGTACAAAGAATCTTTGTACGTAGAAACTAGTGAGAGGAATAAGGTAGCCACCCAGGTTGAAGGTTTTATGACCCTTGATAGGTCTTTTTAGGGTTCCGTAGCCAAATTGCAAAAAACGGAACCTTTATAAATTTGTCATGTCTGTCCGTCTGTAAGTCCGTACGTATGTCACAGCCACTTTTCTCCAAAACTATATTTAAATATTTTTATTTTTTATATTTAAATATTTCACATCAACAACATCACATACATTGATCTGACTCTGAGATAGGTAGCTCAAGCACCTGTGTTACAGATATCAGAATCAACAGTGGGATTACAAATATAAACATATAATACTTTTCTTTTGTAAATACATACTTATAATACATAGAAAACACCCAGACCAATACAAAGAGACATGTTCATGCACACAAATGTTTGTACTGTGCGGGGATCGAACCCGCAACCCATTGGACCAAAGGCAGCGTTCACTACCACTGTACCAAACGGGTCGTCAACTATAAGAACTGTACTATTGAAACTTGGTAAATAGATGTATTTTGTTAACTGCATTACAATTTTTACACAAAAATTGGAAAAAATAAATAAATTTGAGGTGTACTTGAAACTGAAACTCAAATTTTTTTTTTACCTATACGTGTAGGGTATCTATGGATAGGTCTTTAAAAATGATGTTGAGGTTTTTAACATATTTTTTTCTAAACACAATACTTTGAGCAAGAAACGCTCCCAAAGTGGTAAATTGTGTGTGTGTCCCCCTCTAACTTCTATAATAAATTAATTATAAAACTAAAAAAAATATATGATGTACATAATCATGAAAACTAACAACGAAAATTAGTTTGAACTAGATATAGTGAGACTTTTTTTTTAATACGTTATAGACCGTAAACCGCAATTTACCTTCTATATATTTACTTACCTACTTGCTGCTACGGAACCCTTAATGGGCGAGTCCGACTCGCACTTGGCCGGTTTTTTTTTCTTAGGGGAAACAATCATGGCCCACCTTGTCACATGTATGGAACAAGATGGTGTGTGGGACTTTAACCCTAACCAAAACCCCTGTGGAAACCCCCCACGGTCGGAGGCCGCGTTTTCCCTTCTCTGATATAATTATGACGTACCGGAGGGCCTAATTTAAAGCAGACGTTACGACCGAATCGGAGTATCCCTCTCTTTGTTTGGATGCGACAGGTATATTCCCGATCATTACGGGACGGCTTCAAATTAAGCCACCAGGGCACCCAATAACGTCGTCCCCCGCGGAGTCGTATACTGAGCAAGCCACTCCCCGATAGTGGTTATACTCGCGTACTCCGAACGCCCTATCAGTAGACGTGTGTAACTCTTTACTAAAACGACTCAGTGATACGCCTCAGCCAAATAATACACTGTTCTGAATCTCTAATGTTCGCTCCGAATGTATCATTCGACTCAAATGGATCTCGAGTCCGAGTGAACCGAATGAGCTGAATGCTCCGATGAGCTGAATGATCCGAGTAAGCCGAATGATCCATCGTCATCGTCATCGTCAGCCCATTTAAGTCCCCACTGCTGGGGCACGGGCCTCCCTCAATCACATGAGGGGTAATTGCCATACTCACCACGCTTGGCAGACGGGTTGGCGAGGGTTTTGATATAAATGCAGAGCTTTCCTTCTCTGGGTGCTGATGATCATGCCAGCAGCTTTACCTTAGTCGCCTTTTTGGTGGCCTATTCTACTCTGCCGGGGACCAAACGGCTTGAATGATCCGAGTTTGTCGAATGATCGAATGAGCGGAATGAATCAAGGATCTATCTAAGCGTCAATGTTCCAAATGAAGCGTTTCACTGTTCCGCATCTCGGCACTGATCCAGATGCAAATGTTGCAATCTTTTGAAAGATACGTTTTTGCTAGGTCTACCTATTAGTCGCCTCTTACGACAGGCCGGAAATGCCTTGGCAGTATTCAAACGCCCCTAGCCACAGTATCCTATCCAACCCGCACCCGATAGCCAACTTGTGGCCATGGAGCTCTTAGTTTATGAAAACATTAAATTCCTTTTTTTATGTAATAGGTGGCAGACGAGCAGACGGATCACCTGATGGTAAGCGTTTGCCGCCGCCCATGGACACCCGCGACAGCAGTGGAGTCACAAGTGCGTTGCCTACCTTTAAACCCCTCTTTCCCCTGGATGGGGCCTCCGGTACCTTCACTCACGCAGCAAAACACAGCAGTGCTACTTCACGCTGGTTTTCTGTGAGGCCGTGGTATCGCTCTGGTCGAGCCGGCCAATTCCAGCCGACATTGGGGGAGGCCTATGTTCGGCAGTGGATGTCTATAGGCTGAAATGATGATGATGATGATGACATAATGTTTGATCTTAACGGAGCGACATTGTCAAATTGACGAAGCTCCTTAAATAAAGGAAAAAAGACGTGGAGTTTGGATTATCTACCAGTTTATTGCACTTAAAAAATATTGGATTTCTCCTCATCTCATCTTAGCGTGTAATTCCCGGTTGCATCCAAAGCTGTCACCCGGGGTACGCTTAGACCAATTATGCATAATGTATTCTGAATATGTTGGAATTATATTATAATTTGTTATTTCTGAATTCAAATTTGACACTACCTAAAGTTTTTATTTTAAAAATGTATTACTTTTTATCTTGAAAAGGGCATTTATAATAACAAAGCGTCAATATCTGCAACCCAGACATATATAATTTTATGTTATGGATGAATATATTGTAAATGTGTGTAAATAAATATCACGTACAGTACAAACATTTATGTGCATGAACATTTCTGTTTGTATTGGTCTGGGTGTTTTTATGTATTTACCCGGCTACAGCGAAGCGGTTGTTCATCTGTTCCCTCATAACTTCTAAATAGTTATCATATTTAAACAAATGAGGTGGTTAAAAGCATCTTGATTGTCTATGACATCATGTTAAATTGACTACAGCGTTAAATTAACATTTTTCTCGACAATACCGTGTGGTGTCTCAAATGAAAGAGCATTTTTAGCACATTTGTATATAAGTATAGTTATATAAATAAAATTACACACAAATGTGTAATTTTATTTACACAACTCAAAATATGTTAAATATTTTTATTTTTTTTATTTTTATATATTAAATGGGTTTGCACTTGACCTCATTTCACCTGATGGAAAGTGACAATAAGGTCTAAGATGTAGCGTGCTTAAAAACTAAAACCCGACTACCAAAAAAACACGCTACCCGACTACTTAAAAAAGTACGAAACAAGAAAATTGTCTTTGCTGAAATTATTATGCCGTATTGCCGTGGTCATAAGCCATCTACTGTAGCAAAACAGATGCATTATAATAATAAAATAAAATCAATGTGGCATGCCACGGCAATACGGCATAATAATTTCAGCAGAGACAATTTTCTTGTTTCGTACTTTATAGAGCGTGTTTTTTTGGTAGTCGGGTTTTAGTTTTTAAACTTTTTTTTTAACAATAGAAAAGTATTAAAGGTTTGTAATCCCACTGTTGATTTTGATATCCGTAAAACAGGTTCTTAAGCTATATGTCGGAGTCAGATCAATGTATGTGATGTTGTGAAATATTTATATTTATAGAACAAAAACACTTCGCCCTAGAAATTATGGGGCAATGCCCTATCTTAAAATCACACTACCCTACCTTCAAAATGGGTAGATAATACGATGAGCCGCCCCCCTGTCGCATTGAACGCCCTGCCTTCAATTTAGACTCTAGCTACAACCTGTGCGGATAAAGAATGGGATCAGAAATGGCGGCGCATCTATTCACTTCTCGCTCGCACACTATTTGCGTCTATACTCGCGCCCCACGAGTGCGAGTATAAATCGCGAGCGCAAATAGTGTGCGAGCGAGAAGTGAATAGATGCGCCGCCATTTCTGATCCCATTCTTTATCCGCACAGGTTGTACAGCCCTGTCTCGCTGTATACCTACTGATGTTTTGCTTCATAATATGCCTGACTGACACGTACCATCTGTGAGCTGTGAGTACTGCTACACATTTCGATTGGGTCGCATCGTTATCCAGACCATTCTAAATCGTGAATGCAAGAAACGTTAAGCTGTTATTCTACAGTTAAGTATACTGTTATGTACTTACTGTAGTATTTGACTTTCTCGTTGGCGCAGTGGGTAGTGCATCGCATTTAAAAGCGACAGCTGCTTGAGGTCTCGGCTTCGATCCCCGGGTCGGGCCAAAATTTGTACCTGAGTTTTTCTGTTAAGGTGACGGGTAGGGCATCACTAGCCAATTGATTTTAATGTTTAGCTGCTAAACCGAATCTATTTTAAACAATTTCGGGGTACAACCTCTTGGCAAACGCTTATACTATTTATTAAATAACCATGCACAAATGTTGGGTCCGTTTTTGTACGCGAAAAATTGATTCACGCCAAAAGTGGACCGCTTTTGGCGTGAATCAATTTTTCGCGTACGCGTTGTACCCGACATTTGTGCGTGGTTATTTAATAAATAGTATAAGTGTTTGCCGAGAGGTTGTAATCCCGAAATTGTTTAAAGTAGATCCGGTTTAGTAACTAAAAATTAAAATCGATTGGCGTCGCTAGTGTGCCCTACCCGTCACCTTAAGAAATTCTCAGTGTAAGCCGGAGTCTGGAAGTTGGCGGTCTTGTACCCCCGTGCCTCGGAAAAGCACGTTGAGCTGTAGGTCCTGCGCCCAAGTCCTCTCCGATGGTGTCATCCTATTGTCCCATCGGAATATGAGGGTAAGGGTAAAGGGAGTGCACTGGTATTTGCTCACAGACTTGAGCACTATAATATATCCTGCGTACGTGGCTGATCGTTGAGATTGGTCGCCGTAGCCGTAATCGATTGGAAGATATTACTGTAGTAATCGACGGATAGGGATATTGACTTGTGTCACTTTAGCACAATACCCTATTCACATAAAGAAATGGTAGAAATATGCATATTGATTTGGCAAAATGCAGGGGGCTCGGATTCGGACCTACGACCTCTCATGCAGAAGAAGTACGCAATTATCCACAGAGCTACCTCATCGCTCGCAACCGGACAGCTTCATGGATAACAAATATTTAGCTATGAACGGCTTCGTGATATCTTTCCTTCAGTATTAGCTAACAATGACCATTTTCAAAGCTATCACCTCCTCTTTGCATTATCAAGCCGAAATAGGAAGTCCAGAACCTTAACTCCTCATGCATGGCACATATCTTCAGCCGAGATCTTGTCAACACTCAAATTGCTCAATAACACCCAATTTTCCGAATGAAAGCGCGCGAAATTCCGCCATGATGGATCCCGCCTGGGACCATAGATAAGCACTCTTCCGCCGAATGTTTTCTTTGTCGACAAATTAAACTGGCTGGTTAAATACGCCCTTGGAACTTTATGGTTCGGTACTTGTGGTTTTGGGAATAGGAAAGTGTTTACAGAAAGATGCTTGAATTTAACTGTTGAAAATCATTTTGTAACTGTGAAATAAAAGAGCTGTTTTTTTATCTGATAAGTGGCTGACAAGCAAACGGATCACATGATGGTAAGCGAATGCTGTCGCCCATGAAGACCCTCAACAAATGTGGAGTCACAAGTGCGCTGTCAACCTTTGAATACCCCTCCCCGGATTGGGCCTGAGGTGCACTCACTTATTCGCTGCTTTACACCGGTTTTCTGTGACACCGCATGATATTACTTCATTCATGCCGAAGCGCCACGCTTCCCACGGTTTAATGTGAGAAGCTCCGTTAACTAGTTCGAGTTGAAGTTATTTATTTTTTAGAGATGCGAACTTACTTTTAGTTTAAAAGTTTGAGCTAATCTCTCCACGTCAAACGAGACATTCTGAATAGTTCAGAACTCGGGAACTACCCAGCTCTCGTGTTTGAGAAGAACATTGAGAAGAAAGTTGAAAGTATTTCGTATCTAACTTGCGAAAAGATTTTTATTTCACAAAAGAGAAGCTTTCATAGCTGCTTACGATCATGTGATTCGTCTGCTCGTCTGCCACCAATCACAAAAATAATAAATTTAAATTGCAAGAATATTAATGGTTGATTTTGAGAAGTAAGAAAATCATAAGTATCAACAATAAAAGGGACTTGTAGGAAAAAAACAAATACCTAGTTTTTTTTTTTGTAGACAGTAGGCAAATTTTGACCGTAATCGCACCAGACGGAAAGCGACGATGAGTTCTAGAATGATACGCGTTTGTCTAGAAGATGCCTGTACACTCTTGCTTTGAAGATGTAAAGATTATATTGGTCAGAAAAATCAGACAACGCCAGTTCCATTCCTTATCTGCAGATTTTAAGTTATTAATGACCGTGGGAGAGCCACGCTGAATGGGCCGGCCCGACCGGAGTATACCACGGCCTTACAGAAAACCGGCGTGAAGCAGCACTGTGTTCCGCTGCGTGAGTCCTCACTCACGTAGTACCCTCGTACTGGAAGCCCAATCCAGGCGAAAGGAGGGGTTTACAGGTTGGTAGCGCACTTGTGACTCCGCTGGTGTCGCGGGTGTCCATGGGTGGCGGCAATCGCTTACCATCAGGTGATCCGTCTGCCACCTATCACAAAAAAGTGACTTATTTCATTATTTATAATTAAATTTCATTAATTTCTACCCTAACAAGGTTTTGATCATCAATTTTTTTTGTTACCGCGTCTATCGAATTTCGATTTAACTTTGCCAATGTCGAGCTTTGAAACGATGTCGAGTGATTAAAGAGACATGTTTGAAGACGAAATTGTCCGGTTTTGATTATCTAGCAAGCGTATCTTAGAAACGGTTGTAGGTATATTTTGATTGATATGACTTTGAAGTTTTTTTTATGATCCTAATAACTGTGATAAATTACCGACCTGATAGTAAAGTACCAGCCTATATACTGTACCACTGCTGGGCAAAGGCCTCCATCATGAAAATCAAGTTATCACTACTATGATGGAATTACGCGCAATCACCACGCTTGCCAAATGCGGATTGTGATCACAAACTCGAGCTATGTTCATAAAATTCGAAACATACTTTTCGTTTTACCCGGTAATCGAACCCTGGACCCCGAGATCACGGCCCGGGACTTAAACCACTAGAACAACAGGGCGTCTCTGACCTGATAGTATCTAGATTATAATTTAAGCCGTGACAAAGGATGCAAACTTTTCCCAAACATTTTTGGCAACCCTATCGTCCCATTTCAATACTTACATGCAATTTAACATAACAACATAAAACTTCCCACATAATAAAGTAATAAATTCGCAAAAGCTACTTTCGCACCAAAAAGGTGTGCTATACGAGTATTGCGTGCGTTTGCGCAAGTCATCGCGAAACAATGGCGGCACTTTCACCCAATCGATGGGGTCAGTGACCGGAGCATGGGGTCTGAGGGACAACGAAACCTTACCGTAACGAGTGAGAATATACCTGTCGCATTCAAATAAAAGAGACGGACATCGCTTGAGAAAAGGATGGGGATAATATTGGTCGTGAATTCGGTTTTGATGTACACTCCATTTGTTTAGGTACTTAACTAAATGTAAACCAACCTGAAAACGGGTTCTTTGTAGGGTCATTTTTCATTGCGACACAAATCGCTACAAAAATTATATTATTCTGAATCTAAATCTCATTTTCTCTGTCATCAATTCTTATATTTAACCACTTTATTTTAGACACAGTCCCTCCACCAGCCCATGGTCCTTCCTACCGTCTCGGCATACGGACCGAATCTTGGGAGACGCTCACCAGGTACTTGCTAAGGGCTCTTTCCCCGGTGCGATTCTTCACTCCCTACAAAATCTGTGTCTGTGTCCCATCTCAATGTCACTTCTCCCCAAATGGGGCGTGAAACACCACAACACAAGCGACTCGCGCTCGGGCAGTTCCACATCAATCAATCTCCTTCCTAATATTAAGCCTTTTATGTGCAAACGCACGCAACCGTCGAAAACCTTCTGCAGAGTTGACCATCTCTTGATGGTATACTGGTCCTATCTCGTTTCTGTTCCAGTCGTTCAGCATCTGTTGCCGCTCTTCTTCATACAGCTGACATTCCCACAGCACATGGTCCCGAGTTTCATCAGCTTCTCCACAGGGACATACAGGTGACTCACAGAGAGTCATCGCGTGCAGTCTGCTGTTAAAACTCCCATGTCCTGTAAATATTTGTGACACAGCGTAGTCTGGTTCCACCCAACCGGCCGATAATCTCATTTCTACGTCTGGGAAAAAACTGCGACAACTCTCTTCCTTTGTCGCTGGTCGACCAGCGCTCCTGCCATTGGGCAACAACATCTCCGAATATTCTACGTTTAAGTGCCGTCTGCTCCTTGTCTGTGGCTTCCTTTGGGCACTCCTGGGCGAATCGTCCCACACTAACGACTTCTAAGTCGGCCGGCAACACCGCAGCTAGCACGGGCAGTGCTGATGTGCTAACAGACCTATAAGCCTTCGTGAGCAGAATCATTGCAGGCCGCTGGGTGCGCAGCAAAGCTCGCTTCACCACGAAGATGCTTGCCCGGTGCCACCAAACCACTTTATTTAATAAAAAGGGCGAAAAATATTTTTAAGCTTGTAAACAATTGAGTAAACATTTATGTTTACTGATTTCTAAAAGTATTACTGTGTGCCCACAAAAAAGGATCTAGAAAACCAGTTATCCAAAACCTTTCTTGTGAAAAAAGTAATGGACAACCCTACTAAATCTAAAGTCATACTGTTCGGTAGTGCGGCATCACTTTTGACTGATATTTCACATGGTCGGGTTT
Source organism: Marasmia exigua (assembly GCA_019059595.1). NCBI lineage: Eukaryota > Metazoa > Arthropoda > Insecta > Lepidoptera > Crambidae > Marasmia > Marasmia exigua. The sequence goes on along the minus strand of CM032479.1, from coordinate 4,384,392 downwards.
CCAGCATAGACGTCAGCTGTGAACTTTACTTGAAGTGACAGACAGATCACGATTCGAATAAAAGGTTGAAAATCCCTGAACTCCGCCATATTTGTTGTTTACCTTTAGTTAATTACCTAAACAAACAGAATATAGGGGCCTACATCAAAACAGAATTCACGACCAATATTATCCCCGGTGTCTCAGGTGAATGAAGCTTCTGTAAGTGAGATAGAGGTACATGTGAAATGGCATGATGGAGTGGGAGTGACGAATGTAAGCTCGCCCTTATCTTAGAGTCGATCTACACGACCGACCTTTAAAACCTGGGTGGTCAGCTTCAAAATGATTTTGAACCCTAACAAAACAATCTGAACATTTGACAAAAATCTTTTTAAGCACAATACCTTAAGGTGACGGGTAGGGCACACTACCAACGCCAATCAATTTTAATTTTTAGCTACTAAACTGGATCTTTTTTAAACAATTTCGGGGTTACAACCTCTCGGCAAAAACTTATACTATTTATTAAATAACCATGCACAAATGTTAGGTCCGTTTTTGATTCACGCTAAAAGTGGCCGCTTATGGCGGTTTTTAAATTTTTCGCCACCAGTGTGTTATGGATTGGCTCCATCTACCGTCTCTTCGACGAGCCAGGTGCCCTGCCCACTGCCATTTCAGTGACGTCACTCGTTTCCCAATATCAACCACCTTGGTTCGTAGTCTTATCTATGTATTAGGAATGCGGTCTTGGAGTTTGATGCCTGACATATATACCCTAAAAATCCCTGATAGCTGAGGCAGTCTGCACAGGTAGCCTCCACACCGCATTAACAAACGCAACATTCTTCTAAACTAACCAAGTGCTTTAAAAGTTACCTCAACAACCAACTCGCACTTTACCGGTCCTGTATCTACTGAAAGTTACATGAAACCCTGTTTGTAGAGTGAAATAAGGTATCCCCGAGAAAGTTTAAACTTCACCGCTTTAACTTAAAACAAGCACAGTGTAACGATAAACAGTAACGTAGATATTTCTTTTTTATTTGATACGTGGCAGACGACTTTTACCTTTGCTCGACGGCGAGGGACAACATTATCTGCATCCCCACGTACGCCTTCGAAAAGGGCCTGTCTCCGTGCCGTCATTTCCCGGTACTTTAAATAGAAATAAAATAAGCCAAGAACCCTATTCTCCTACTCGTGACATTTATGATCATACGACATATATCACTAAAACATAGTTTTTTGTATGGATTTCATGTGTTCAACATCCGCCATGTTTTCAAGATATCACGAGATCGAGAATTGGGCTTGACCAGGTGATATCACTAGTGAAAAGCCAAAAACCCGCTCCACACTTACAGTAGTAGCGACTTGCGCGCGATGAAACCGCGAGCGAACACGAAGTATGAAGCGAATTTGCAAGTTGAAACCACGGTAAAAAAAATATATATTAGACTTAAAATATTTATTTAAAAAGTAGCGCTACTTTTTAAATAAATATTTTTTCTGGACTAGATAAAAATTTGAAAACTCTTATGAATTCATATGAAATAATTTCTTAAAACGATATTTTAAGACGCTAAATAAATAACTCAACAATTATTTCGCCATTGTTCTTTCTTATACTGTGCGTGCACTATGTATAGTATCTAAGGGTAAAACAGTTGGCACTGAGAAAACTCGTGTAGTTCAACGAACTGTGGGCTTTAAACAGACGACACTAGACTCTAAGCTTTACTTGAAGCATTATCGCATTGAATTACGGTGACATGGCCGACAGCACAGTACAGCGGTGGCCAGAAGCAATATAAGAGAGGTATAAGACGAAATTTAGCCCACAAAGTCTTGATGCCCCGAGTGGTCCCCGGCAGAGTTGAATAGGCCACCCTCACTCTTACTGAGGTGTCGTAAAAGGCGACTAAGGTAAAGCTGCTGGCATGATCATCAGCACCCAGAGAAGGAAAACTCTGCATTTTTATCAAAACCCTCGCCAACCCGTCTGCCAAGCGTGGTGAGTATGGCAATTACCCCTCATATGATTGAGGGAGGCCCGTGCCCCAGCAGTGGGGACTTAAATGGGCTGATGATGATGATGATGATGATGACCCACAAAGCCTTAAAATAGAGTCAGATAGGAATAGAAATAGGGAGTCTTCGCTGCTTGTAATAGACCTCCCGACTAAAAATTTACTAGCCTCGATGGCGCAGTGGGTAGTGTGTCGCGCTTTAAAGCGACTGCTGCGCAAGAGGACCCGGGTTCGATCCCCGCGTCAGGCGAAAAATTAACCTAAAATTTCGGTAAGAAATTCTTAGTGTCAGCCCGTCTTTGCTGCTTTGCTGCTTGTAATAGACCTCCCGACTAAAAATTTACTGCCTCGATGGCGCAGTGGGTAGTGTGTCGCGCTTTAAAGCGACTGCTGCGCAAGAGGACCCGGGTTCGATCCCCGCGTCAGGCGAAAAATTAACCTAAAATTTCGGTAAGAAATCAAATAATCCATTCTATTCTTATTGATTCTTAGTGTTAGCCAGGAGTTGGAAGTGCCTCGCAAAGCACGTTAAGCCATTTCCTGGGCCCGATCCCTCTCAGGTCGTGTCACACTAGTGTCCGATCGGATTATGAGTGTAAGGGAAAAAAAAGTGCACTTGTGTCTGCGCACACACTGGAGCACTATAATATATCCTGCGTAAGTGGCTGATCGTCGAAATTGGCCGCCTTAACCGAAATCGGTTGGAGGATATTATAGTCCTCCCGACCCGCCCGATTCGGGGTTGCAACGTCACAGACACAATTCATTGGTGTCATTGATCATCATTGTCATTGGCCTAAATTGGCTTTTGGGACTATTTTGACTAACTACTGGTTAAAGTAGTTATAATAGCACTGTGGTGAGTTGGTGACATGGCTGCAAAGTAATTGCCTGTGCACAGTGATTTAGGGAGGTCGCCCACAGCGACTTTTTGTAGCGATGCTGTCGCGCGTCCGCATCGATACAGCCGCGAAGCGGTCGCTACCTGTGTGTCCTGGGCACAGATTCAGACGATTCAGATGCGATACAAACGCTATACTGTTGGGCGTTTAGTAAACGGGCGTTTGCATCGCTACAAAATCGCCGTGGGCGACCTCCTTTATGTCTGCTGTCATAAATAAAAAATTGGATGCATTTTCTAATAGAAATGCACGTGAATTTCGATCCGATCGGATGTGGCAAAACTGAGGCCTGGTCCCGCAACCTTAAGGCTATCTTTGATAGATAAAAAGATAATTTTTGTAGAAAGCAGTTGCTGAGGACTATTCGATCTATTCCTTGCAGCTGAATTCTTTCATTTAACCACACGCAAGCGACTGTCATTCTATCGTCATATTTTGATGGATGCCGGTCCAGTACTGTGCGTTTCTCACGGAAGAGCGAAGTAATGGCGAATTAGCCATCGTGCCATTAATCCTGCCATACCTGGAGCCCAATTCTCGTGCTTATATTGAAAACCATACAAAAAAGCTATGTTTTAGTGACATATATCGTATGAAAATAAATGTCAGGAGCACGAGAATTGGGGTCCTGAAGTCCATGACCGTTCAAAATCAGCTATGGTAGCTCAGTGCATAGCTCTCAGCTCTGGGTTTTTAACCGCTTTAAAAAAACGAGGTTCTCAACTCAACATGTATATACCTATATATTTTGTTTTTATGTTTGTTCGCCAATTACTCTGCCATTTATGAACCGATTTAGATTCTTGTTTAATTGGAAAGTAGATAGTCCCGGATTGGTACCATGATCAGGATATTAGGATCTGATGATGGAATCCTGAAAAATTGAGGGGAACTCTCAAATTTATAGGGACACGTAATGTTTTTGTATCTTTCTTCAAAACTGCACCAGTGTTTACGACTGATTGTATTAATTTTGTGGCTCTGCTGATGATGGAAGGTCAACTCTTCAACGGTAAGGAGTTAAGGTTAACTCTTTGAATACTGTACTCCCAATATTTTTTTAAGTTAGTTGGCGATGGTAAAAAAATGACTGCCAAAAAATGAGACACTTAAAAGAAAAAAAAAGTCTGCCAAAAACAAAAAACCGCCTTAAAAACCCACAAACTGAAAAGTATAAAATAATATTTTTAACACTTTATACGCCTCAAATAACTTTTTATTACAGTACACTCGAGAAAAGGTTTTACCGAAGTCGGCGTCCAATCTCTGTGGAATAACTGAATGTTGTATTGAATTACAACATCGTTGAAAAAAAAAATTAAAAACTATTTACATATTTCTACCATTAGCTCAGCGGTGACGGAAAACATTGTGAGTAAGCCTGCACGATTTGTCAGTAGAAGCTATTCATGTTACATTTTTAGTCCCTTTTTATTCCATCAACCACATAACCGAATGGTCCACGTATTTTAATCACCTTAATGCATCGGGTACACTCGCGCAGAACGTTGCAACGGCAAAATCGTTTAAACTGAAAGCGTCCGGTAGGGGGCGCTCCGGTCTTTCCACAGTAATTGCACCTGCATACAGATTACTTGTACTGGGGGGGAACAAGTGTGATTAGAAAATTGTGACGGGCGCATTTTGTTAGGCAGGGAATATTGTGACCTAGTTATTTTCATCTTTGAAAACCGACCCTGACTAATTAACCGTCGGAGAGCCACGCTTCGGCATGAATGGGTCGGCTCGACCGAAGTTATACCACAGTCTCACAGAAAACCGGCGTACGAAGCAGCACTGTGCTGTATTTCACTACGTGAGTGAAGGAACCGGAGGCCCAATCCGGAGAAAAGGGGGGTTTAAAGGTTGGCAGCGCACTTGTGACTCCACTGGTGTCACGGGTGTCTACTTATGGGCGGCGGCAATCGCTTACTATCAGTATGCTCGTCTGCCACCTTTTTCATTTAATGTGACAGCACTATTTTTACCTGACGACCATTTGGAACAGTGGTAGTGAACGCTGCCTTTGGTACAAGGGTTGCGGCTTCGGTCCCCGCACAGTACAAACATTTGCGTTGAACATGTCTGTTTGTATTATGTTTTTTTTTTTTCATATTTTACAACATCACATACATTGATCTGACTCCGAGATAGCTAGCTCATGCACCTGTGTTACGGATATTAGAATCAACAGTGGAATTACAAATATATACATATAATACTTTTCTTTTGTAAATACATACTTATAATACATAAAAACACCCAGACCAATACAAACAGACATGTTCATGCACACAAATGTTTGTACTGTGCGGGGATCGAACCCGCAACCCTTGGACCAAAGGCAGCGTTCATTACCACTGTTCCAAACGGGTCGTCAAATTATGTTATTATTACCTCCTTTTAAAAGAAGGCCACCAGTTTTTTGTTTTTAATCATGAGAAACAAGAATACTTGCTTTAAACTTAATAGCACGGAAGCGTACTAAGCCAAGACAAGTATGCGTCTCACGATTTTCACTAAATTCTTTACGGATTTCGAGGCAATTTAACTTTTCCAATTGCTAATTCAGCTCCTTCGGTAAACACGTTCTACTTGCTAGTTGATTTTAGATACTTAAGGAAACAATCTTAAGAGCGAATTTACGGACTTTCAGAGGTAAGTGGGCTGAACATTTTGAAAACAGAATAGAATTGTGTTCGAATCCTACCGAACATTAACTATTTTTCACGCATGATAACCCTGAGGCGCACTGCATCCGTTTCCGTTTCATTATTAGAATGATGGCACTCAAACACTTAGAAAAGTTACCGTTTTATCTCTGCACAAGAAAGGGCCGGGTAATAGAGTTGCTATGAGAATTTAACGTTTTATACAATATTATGTGCCTATCATGGCCGTAATAATTATTAATTAAAATACATAAACAACACAACACTTCGCGTCTATAATCACGAATGTAGTAGTGTGTTTTATACAAGTGCATTTAAAATGTCCCTATAAATAAATGGACGAAGCACGCGGTGCCCATAAGTGGATACATAATAATTTATAAAGAACATGCTTCACACCAATATTGTTTAGCTGCAAATAAATGTGAAGAATGATTACAATATTGTAATAACTAAGAATTTACGCTGTGACATTGAAAAGTGTAATGTGATGAACAGTGAGTGGTGAACAATAAATAAAGCTGCACTATAGACCTTGGAAACTGTGGTTTTGTTATTACTAAAATAAATCTCCTGATAGATAGGCCAGTAAGTACCTATATTGCATATACAGTCCACATCACACACAAGAAGCTAGAATAACACCACGAAGGTACACATAAGTAGATCATAGAATCTTTGAGGCAGCCCCTAGATTCCTGCAGGAGGAGAAGCAGATTTCTACAAATTGGTACACTGTATTTTTTATGTGTTATTTTCGTCATTGGCCGCTGCACACTGAGGCGGTATATATGAGAATAGTACCCAAAACTCAAATTATTAAATGAAGGTATTTAGGCATGATTTTTATTTTGTATGTAGGGTAGGTATTCCCACAACTTTTAGTGACAGTTCATCGTCAGTCCATTTAAGTCCCCACTGCTGGGGCACGGGCCTCCCTCAATCACATGAGGGGTAATTGCCATACTCACCACGCTTGGCAGACGGGTTGGCGAGGGTTTTGATATAAATGCAGAGTTTTCCTTCTCTGGGTGCTGATGATCATGCCAGCAGCTTTACCTTAGTCGCCTTTTACGACACCTCGATAAGAGTGAGGGTGGCCTATTCTACTCTGCCGGGGACCACACGGCCAGTAGTGACAGTTAGATTTATTTATTTCGCACATGAACAATATAAACACAAGCATTTTACATAAACAAGACAAGGCACTATTCTAGTATTAACATCAATTACAGACATGCACATCATGATATTTTAGAGGTTACAGTTATTTACTTAAAGGGTAAGTTTAAAAAAAATTATAGGTAGGTAAATTATATTTTTAATTTTTTTTAAAATATAATTTGATTAATAAGAAGTTAGTCGTTTAGCGAATTGGGATACTTAAAGTGTACAATTGGAAAACGAAAGGTGTGTCGCTGGTCTCTGTACGGACAGCCACACATGAATGGACACAGATCTGTCAAATTTCAATCAAAAACTAAAATCAAAATTAAAACCAATATCAATGTAAGTTTTTTGTCCTATTCTCTTTATTTGTATTCTCATTTTCTTTGTCTTTGTGATTAAATTTATAGCCCTCTTGACCGAACGTCTCGCATAATAAATAGTTTTTTAGATTTTTGCGTTGCATTATAACTATAATTTATCAAGAGCGGACTGGATCACATAATAAATATCGTGTTAATTCCCGATTAACACGATATTTATTATGTGATCCAGTTCGCTCGTGACCACGGCTGCTGTAACGTAGCTGAAACGTCGAGCAAAATATGTGAGTACACAATGTTGTATCACATAATAAATATCGTGTTAATTCCCGTCTTGATATATTATAGTCTCGCAAAACATCCCAGAGAAGTGGAAGTGTCTGAAAAGCAGCGCTGACTGGGTAAGTATCACCACCTGGTCCAGCACATGCTGAGACACTTACCAATCGCAAACACAAGACTAGCTAAAATTTGCTAAAATGTATGTTTGAGAGCAATAAACCATTTTTCTATTATTTCAATCATTTTTTTATGCTATAGGGCACAGACGGGCAGACCTGATGGTAAGCGATTACCGCGGTCCATGGACACCTGCGTCAAAGGAGTCACAAGTGCGCTGCCGGCTTTTTAAAAGAGAGTAACGCTCTTTTCGTATCGGTCCGAAAACGATAGTTATACTGCGCCCACGGCGATACTCACGCAGTTTTAGTCTTTATTACAAAAGTCTTCATTCAAACTTCAACTACCCCTTAGGGTTTGAAAGTTCACAAGTCACTATTTATTCAATACCCGTGCCCAAACATATATTTTAAAATTCTAACTTTTAAACTGTCAAATCACCTATATTTCTTTTCATCTCCAAATTTAACCTTCAAAGAGTGATGTTTTCCCCCTTTTCACCCCCTAAAGGGTTGAATTTCAAAAAATGTTTAAACAACTTGTTTTTATACTGGCATTTTATCCCCTATTTTACCCCGTGATGTGATTTATTAAGCAAATGTTAGTTGGGTTACTTTCTTTTCGAAACTTTTAGTCTGAATACAAATTTTCACATTTCTAACATCAAAAATGGTGGACTTTCCTCCCCCCAAATATGAACCCCCTTATTACCCCCTTAAAGGTTGAATTTTCAAAAATCCCTTCTTAATGCTTACTTCCACTATTAAAGGAACCTTGAAACTTGAAATTTAGTAAAGGGGTTCCGTTCCGTTTCCCAAATTTCAAGTTTCTAGGGTCAGTGGTTTGGCTGTGTGTCAATTCCTAATCACTTACTCAGGTTCTCCTTTTATATTTCATTCCACTTAGATAGTTCATTCCACAATTCAATACCAATTTGTTGAAATTTTATAGATTATAGTAACACGATGTTTTTTTTTGAAATTATGACTTTGGCTGAAAGTATTTTTGTGGGGAGTGAGATTTAAAAGATGTAGAGCAGACCATTTTCCTATATTAAAATATCGATGGCACAATAAAACACCAATATAGTGAACAAACTTCTCCCTCTCACTGTAACTGCACTATCGCGGCACTTTCAATTTACCCAATGTCTTTGAGTCGCTTTATTGAGGGCGTCGCGACTTCGTCGCTTGTTCCCTTCGCCGCTTGTAAATTAACTGCAGGATTGCTTGTTTAACTATCTATCTGGGAAATAGTCAACCTATTTATGGTTACAGCTATTACTTTGTGACGCCAAGAGATTTTAATGTTTAGCTACTAAACCGGATCTATTTTAAACAATTTCGGGGTTACAACCTCTCGGCAAACACTTATATTTTATTAAATAGCCATGCAAACTGTAAATCGATTGGCGTCGCTAGTGTGGCCTACCCGTCATCTTAAGTAAATAAAGCAATAAAGGTAGCTCAGTGGATAAGAACGAATCTTTCATTTTGACCCATTTGGATCAGTTTAACAAGTCTGTTTGTATTGGTCTGGGTGTGTCTATGTAGTATAAGTATGTATGTGGGATTGGTTTCTGAACGAGTGATGCATGATTGACAAATAAATGAGCGATGAGTGAGTGTATGATTACTGAACGCAATGAATGAGTGAGATGGTATGATGAGAGAGAGAGACAGACGACTAATGGCGCGGCACTACGAACGGACGAATTTGCGCTTCACAATTGTAAAGTATTTTTTAAATAAAATCGGTTTCCTCAAGGAAGCGTCTTTGATTCCAAACCTCGACCCCACATGTATTTACAAAAGAAAAGTATTTTATATGTATATATTTGTAATACCGCTGTTGGTTCTGATATCCGTAACACAGGTGCTTGAGCTACCTATCTTGGAGTTAGATCAATGTATGTGATGTTATTATTTATTTCATAAGGGGTCATGGTTCGAATCCGAGCATGCACCTCTAGATTTTTCGTATTTGTGTGCATATTTCTAACATTCGTTCGGTGATGAAGGAAAAAATGTTGATATAAACTGCACGTTACACAAAATTGTGAATACCTTCAATATTTGAGTACCTAATGATTCTGTACTTGTAACCGTGATTCAGTTGGTCTGGTTCTGCTACCTAAGGGTTCTCTTCTTCTTCTTTAGCAGCATATATTTGCCTACTGCAGAGCATATGCCTCTTTTCATATCGTTGATTTTCCTCGACCACGCTACTCCAGCTTGAGCCTTGATGTCATTGGACCATCTGGCAGTTTAAGGGTTGCGAAGGTCAGAGGGCAGTCGCTTCATTAATAATAATAATAATAATTCTCACAACAACTCATAGGTTCACCTGATTCCGTACTAAGTAGCTTAAGCACTTGTGTTACAGATATCAGACAAAAAAGGAACACAAATATATACTTAAATACATATATTACACTAAGACACTGAACAAACACAAGTGTTCATCGCACGAATGGTTGTCCAGGTAGGGGTTACTCGCTAAAATGAGTTGAAACTAGTATATATTGTATAAGTAAAGCGCTTTCAAATGATACCAAATACGGCATATTTATCATAACTATATTTTTTTACTCTATATGTTTTGTCCGCTAGAGGGCGCCACATTAGATTTTGTGAAACCTCATATAGCCTATAACCAGCGGACAATTAAGACGCTTATAATGATATGTCACTTCTCGAATTCTGATAAGTGGTTTAGAAGTTAAGTGGAAACAGATGAACATACATACATACATAGCCTGTATATGATAACCCTCCTTTTGCTTTGCCGTAGTCGGGTAATAAATAGTGATGTTACGAACAGAATCGCTAATGGATAGTTAATGTGATGAGAGAACGAATATATTCACTTTCTCTTATCTCTTAGATTCCAATAAGCCTGATTATTTTCCCTCGAATCATCGTGGATTATCTTACCAAAGAATTTCGTTACATAAGTCGTCACTTGAAATATTGGTGAGTGATTGGATTACAGGAGTATTTCATTTGGCTTTCAGTACTTTGGGAAAAGTAGGCACCTAACGTATTTGTTTTTATTAATACTTATTCTGCGTGGGTGTTATGATGAGGGTGTCCAATTTCATGACGTAAATACAGGCTGAAATCGTGGTTGTTTTCCGAAAACCGTTATAGGTATAAAGAGGTAAATCCAACAGACAACAAAACGCGTAACGCTTGCGCGATGAAATCAACACCTAGCGCCATCTATTGGTATAAAGTGGAGCGAATGCCCCGAAACCAATTAAGTGCGGCCCATTATCATGAATAAAACGCCGTCTATGGACAACCGCAACACTAGAAATCACAAATGCACTGCCAACCTTACCCCTGGTTTGGGTACCCTTACTCACTTGGAGAAACAAAGCGCAGGCGCTGCTTCACGCTGGTTTTCTGTGAGGCCGTGGTGATTTGCATCAATTTAGTCATCATCATCAGCCCATGTAAGTCCCCACTGCTGGGGCACGGGCCTCCCTCAATCACATGAGGGGTAATTGCCATACTCACCACGCTTGGCAGACGGGTTGGCGAGGGTTTTGATATAAATGCAGAGTTTTCCTTCTCTGGATGCTGATGATCATGCCAGCAGCTTTACCTTAGTCGCCTTTTACGACACCTCGGTAAGAGTGGGGGCGGCCTATTCTACTCTGCCGGGGACCACTCGGCCATAATTTAATCATAAGTGAAAATATTGACAGCAATTTAGTCATAATTGAAAATAATCATTACGGTATTAAAATGACTACCATCAAATTATGTAACCGTGTTTACATCCATCTGCCATCTTAAAACAATAAAGGAAATGAACAACTTTCTAGCTCAGCTAATTGAACAATTTGTTCTTTCGTAATTGCTTTGCTGTACTTATATTCTTATATGACACCCAAATTAGTATATTTCCGGTTAACTGCCTAGTAGGTAAGTAGGAGTAAGGGAGTTACCACACTGGCGGTTTGAGAGCGTTTTTTAAGGTGACGGGTAGGGCACACTAGTGACGCCAATAAATTTAAAGTTTTAGCTACAAAACCGGATCTCATCATCATCATCATCAGCAACCCACGCTCGTCCACTGCTGGACATAGGTCTCCCCTAATGCACGCTACTGCTCCCGATTTTCGGCCACTCTCATCCAGCCCGCACCAGGCAGCCTTCGAATGTCATCATCCCATCTTGTCGCAGGGCGTCCTACACTACGCTTACCGAGTCGCGGTCTCCACTCAAGGACTTTACGTCAGTCAGCTGCTGTCAGTTCTGCGGCTAATATGACCAGCCCACTGCCACTTCAGTTTGCTAATTCGGTGGGCTATGTCGGTGACTCTGGTTTTCTGTCGGAAACCGGATCTATTATAAACGATTCCCGGGGTTACAACCTCTCGGCCAACACTTATACTATTTATTAAATAACAACGCACAAATGTTGGATCCGTTTTTGTTTGCGGAAAATTGATTCACGCCAAAAGCGGCCACTTTTGGCGGTAATCCAAAATTCGAGTGCAAAAGCAGACCAAACAGTTAACTATAAGTATTAAATAAATAGTACCTATAGATGTTTGCCGAGAGGTTGTAAACCCGAATTTGTTTGAAATAGATACGGTCTAGTAGCTAAAAATTAAAATCGATTGGCGTCGCTAGTGTGCCCTACCCGTCACATTAAAGCGCGTCGTCGCACGTCCGTGATCCGTTGCGAATCCTCACCGTGAACACTGCGTAGCCACGACGCGGCCACTGCGTCGCCGCTCCGCTTTGAAAACGCTCGCGATCCGCCAGTGTGGCAACTCCCTAAGAAACAGTTCTTAGGGAGTTGCCACACTGGCAGATCGGAACGGTCGACCACAGAGTCGACCGTTTTTTTTTATTGATGATGGATGTGTTCTTGGCTTCACATTGAACAAAAGGCTGCGGGAGTATTTCCCGATGGCTAAGACTTGAGGATCTTCAACAGAAGAGCGTACTCTATTATAAAAATGCCGGCAACACACTGGCGATCTCTCTGATTTCGCGGATGTTCATGGCAGGTGGTGATCGCTTTCCATCAGGTGACTCGCTTGCTCGTTTATCACCTCAAGCATAAATAAAACTCTGTAATCCAATGGTAATTGGTTTCCCAAGATACAAGCTTTGCTTAGTTTGGGTACCCCATGAGATGAAGTGATTTTGAACATTTAAGCATTTGTAAACATATTTCTAAGAAAGTTTCTGAGTCCGTTCTGTTCAAATAAATAGATTTTCATTTTCTTTTTCGTGTCCAGACTAAGTCGGGTCTTCTTTCCGATAAGTTACTCGTAAACTGAAACAGCTGAGATTGGCGTCCATTCACCTCAGCCTTCAAAGACTAGAGAGGTGACGTGGTATGACGTGCGTGCCATAGAAAAGATAGCGACGGTGAATATTAGTAGGTAAGTATACGCGTTTTGAAAATTCTATATTCAAACACAGAACTTATGAATGTCAAAGTAAGTACAGACCGACCAAGATCAGAAGGCACTTCACTGACATTGACAAGAGGGCGTTTTACAACGTTTTTTCTATATGAAAATGTCAACAGCATTAGTTCCGACTTTTGCCACTCGCCAAATAACCGTGATTAGACTACAACACATTAATATGTCAAAATAGGTACACATTAATCACCCAGATTCGGCGGGTAGGGCTAAAACAAGCCGAATGGGCTGATGCAAGTCAAAGGTGTTCAAATTTGGTGTTTATTTGTACAGTGAAGTGCCGCAAAGTGATCTTAATAATAAGAATCGTTGGATTGTATCGTTTTTAACACTGCTTTTTTGTTTGTCGAGTGAGTTGTCTCGTGACAACTTGCTTGGACCAACTAGAGTCTTAAAACCTGCGATTGCTTTTAGAGTGATATCCGCTGAATCCGTAGGTCGAAAAAACGTAAAACACCGGCGTTTTATTGAGTGACTGTGACTTTGACTGACTTCGACTGTTGACTACCTACTTATTCTCAATAAGTTACTTGACATTGGCGAATTATCTTCGGGTAGAGCCATAATAAAAAAAAAATACACATTAATCTACCGCTGGTTTTCGTTTGGTTGGTTATAGGTAACAACACTAACAATGTTTTTTCGTGAAGCAACAAATAACACTATAAACAGTTTTGTAAACTAGCAAACATAGGCACGGACCTAGAGTCTGTGGATTAAATGTAACAAATAAAAACCAAAAACATCTACCGCTGGTTCGGAATGACGTTTTTTACTGAGAAGAAACCACCAATTTGAGTTTCTTGTAAGTATCTTTTCAAATATTTCATCATCATCATCATTTCAGCCAATAGACGTCCACTGCTGGACATAGGCCTCCACCAATGTTCTCCACACAGATCGGTCCTGTGCCGCCCGCATCCAATGGATTCCCGCCATCTTCACCAGATCGTCGGTCCACCTTGTGGGGGGCCTGCCACGGCTGCGACTTGTACGTGGCCTCCACTCGAGGACCTATCCGCCCCAACGGCCGTCTGTTCTCCTTGCTATGTACCCTGCCCATTGCCACTCAAGGCATGCAATCTTTTGGGCTATGTCTGTGACCTTAGTTCTCCTACGGATCTCATCGTTTCTGATACGATCCCGCAGGGAGACTCCGAGCATAGTCCTCTCCATAGCTCTCTGGGTGACTTTGAGCCTCCTTAATCAGCATTTTGTAAGCGGCCACGTTTCGGTTCCGGAAACTTTACTGTTTTTAATGGTGTAATTCGTAAAGTAGAATGTTTAAACTGGATAACGCTTTTTTACTTTTTTTTTCCTTAAAATGACCTTAATATGCAGGTCTCCAGGGCTTTAATTGTGGTATGAGTGGCAACAAATCATAAATTTTGAAAACTAAATCAGTGCTCAGTTCAGTGCAATTTGGTACGAATATTTTTTGTTTCAAAAGTCAGAATTGCTTTATAACAATGTTATAGTTAACAAGAGTTAATCAAACGTTTATGAACAAAGCCCGAACTTTTTCGCAAAACAGAACCTTAATTTAAAAATCGTCTCACTTAAATGTTCTTTAATTAATTACATTGAATTAATTTGGCTACACCTAGTTATACTTTTACAGAAACGTAATGAAAAGATGTCAACCAACGAACTGAAGGTTCTTTCACCCCAAGATCGAAAGGTGAGGTTGGGGACGGACGGATTCAGCGAACCCTGCCTGAAATTCGTTAGCTAGTTTAATGCATTCACGTCGAAGTGGCAACTTATCGAAATTTAGATTGAAAAGTAAAAATGATTTAGCGTGCAGACACCTAATTAATATAAAATTTAAGAGTGATGGTAGCTCTGTGTGTAAGAACACATCTTCTTTATGTTCTCCAATTAAAAATAATCTTTTCTGTTTCCTCTTATTTTTCTTTTTTTTTTCTTTTTCTTTGTCTTTTTATTTTGCTTTTCCTTATTTTTGTCTTTTTTTTGTTCTTTTATATTCTTTTTCTTTTTCTTTCTTTTCTTTTCTTGAAGGGTTTGACTCTGGTATACCCGGTCCTCCAGATTTTTCAAATCTATTTGCATATTTCTACCATTAGTTCGGCCGTGATGGATAACATCGTGTTACGTGAAAAAAATTCTCAAGATTGTGGATACCTACAATATTGGAGATAATGATACTGAACGTGTAATAAACCAGGAGGCCGTGTGGTCCCCGGCAGAGTAGAATAGGCCACCCTCACTCTTACCGAGGTGTCGTAAAAGGCGACTAAGGTAAAGCTGCTGGCATGATCATCAGCACCCAGAGAAGGAAAACTCTGCATTTATATCAAAACCCTCGCCAACCCGTCTGCCAAGCGTGGTGAGTATGGCAAATACCCCTCATGTGATTGAGGGAGGCCCGTGCCCCAGCAGTGGGGACTTAAATGGGTCTGGTTCTCCTGTACAAGGGTTGGGAAGGTCAGATGGCAGTCGCTTCATTGTAATTACCAGACCTCTCGAAACCTGGATCATGGTCCAAAAGTACCCCGGGAGAAAGTCGTGGTGGCAGGCTTCGTACCTTGGCCCACGACTTTCTCCCACTATGGACGATGAGGGAGAGTCTCAAGAGTTTTAGTCAGTATGCACGGTATTGACAAACTTTCTCTGGAAAAGGTCTTTTTTTATGAGAGGTGGCAGACGAGCAGACGGATCACCTGATGGTAAGCAATTCTGCCGCCCATAGACACCCACAACACCGGTGGAGTCACAAGTGCGCTGCCATCTCTTTCCCCTTCCTCCCATTGGGCCTTCGGTAACCTCACTCACACGGCGAAACACAACGCAGGCGCTGCTTCACGCCGGTCTTCTGTGAGGCAGTGGTATCACTAACCTTAGTCAATTTAACACCGCCCATGGCATGTGGACGCGTTCCCCTCTACCAAAGTATATGAAAACTTTCATGTACGTTCATAAAAACGAGATGGCGATCAATCGCCATTTCGAATTTCGGTCGAGCCGGCCCATTCATGCCTAAGCGTGGCTCTCCCACATTTAATTTTTATGGTCCAAACGTACGCCGGGCTCCGAAACGATAGGTTTCGACGAAACTGGTAATTACTGGGTAAAATGGGGATAATTTTAGACTTTTGGGTTGTATTATGTAAAACTAGCGACAAACGACCATGCGGGTCACCTGTTGTTAGATGATAACGAGTCTTAATATTGTGATTTATAAAAGATTGAATAGGTATTGTTTATTTTTGGACGTACCTTTTTATCTAATCAGAAATCTTAGAGCACAAACGTGTATCCAGAATAATCTGTGAACAAACAGAAAAATTTATAATGTACAAAGAAATGTAAATGTATCATCCCTGGAATGGGTGAACAGATGGTTTTTAACAAGAGAAATCCGGTAGATGACGATATGTAAGCGTTAGGCAGTGTGAAGAGATCCAACCAGCCCTGGAGCAGCTTTAATGCATTTTTGACGACCCGTTTGGAACAGTGGTAGTGAACGCTACCTCTGATACAAGGGTTGCGGGTTCGATTCCCGCACAGTACAAACATTTGTGTGCATGAACATGTTTGTTTGTATTGGTCTGGGTGTTTGCTATGTATTGTAAGTATGTATTTACAAAAGAGAAGTATTATATGTATATATTTGTAATCCCACTGTTGATTCTGATATCCGTAACACAGGTGCTTGAACTACCTATCTCGGAGTCAGATCAATGTATGTGATGTGAAATATGTATTTATTTATTTATTTATTTACGGGTGCGACAGAGAAAGAACGTCACCCAGCACGTCACCCCAGTACTAACGGCTTCAGCGGCTTTTCAAGTATAGCTTACCATGAAAAGCCTCAGTCTGATTAGGGTCAGCGGCATCAGGTCTATGTGACTGAAAAGGCAAAGGGTACCGCACACTAGCAATGCCAATTGATTTAATTCTATAACTACTTATAATACTGGATCTATTTTTACCTCAGTTGGTTAAATGAAAATCAAGTAATTCTTAACGATGTTTCTATCACTGCAGCGGCTTCGGCCACTGCAGCAAATGCTGAGGTTGGGCCTTGTTGGCTACAGAATTTGTCATACTTGTATTTATGTCACTCATGTTTGATTTGTGTTCTGTGGCCAATAAAGAACTCTTTATCTTTTATTATTGAGAGATCTTTTGATTACGAAAATAAAAACAAATAGTAAAATACCGTATTGAGTGGAATATACTAGTGATGGGCGATGTATCCTCTATAACTATTTACCTCAATGGTAATACTAAAACATTTTTTCCCAAAAGTTATTGTTTACCGCCATCATCATCATCATCATCAGCCTATCGCAGTCCACTGCTGGACGTAGGCCTCTCCAATTGTTCGCCACTGTGATCTATCCATGGCTTCTCGCATCCAGCTCTTGCCAGCCATCCTGCGCAGATCGTCCCCCCACCTAGCCAGAGGGCGCCCTACATTAAGTTTGCCAAGACGCGGTCTCCACTCCAGAACTCGTTTACCCCATCGGTTGTCGGTTCTGCGGCTAATATGGCCAGCCCACTGCCATTTAAGCTTGCCGTGAATTTGCCGTGCTTGTTGACCGTGAAATGTATAAAAAATAGATATATACACGACCACGACGTCTTAGAAACTCTGTCAAATAATCATAACGAAGAAATTAATTTACTTTGTAGTTGTAAATTTAGTTTGTAATTATTATTATAACTATTGTTTGTAAACACTTAAAGTAGTTATACCGGATTGATAGAAGGCTCAACCAGTTTCACCCTTGGTTGGAGTGGGAGTTGATTTAAAAGTTTCTTCCAACTTTATAAGTGGTAGATAGTTAGTGGTAGTTAGCGAAATATAGTGATTTAAGTCGAAACTGTAGATACTAAATTGAAGTGGAGATCACGGTTGATCTAGCATAGTTAATGGACAATTATTTAATAAGTTAGGTTCATATGAATGTCATAGGTTAACATAGTACAATCTACCTATCTTATTTAATACAGTCTACTTACTATCAATAACATTTATGAAAACTAATCGATTGACATGTCCAAGAATTCTTATCATTTAAGGTGACGGGTAGGGCACACTAGAGACACCAATCGATTTAAATTTTTAGGTACCAAACCGGATCTATATTAAACAATTTCGGGGTTACAATCTCTTGGCAAACACCTATACTATTTAGTTCATACTTATAGTTGCATAACTGTTTGGTCTTCTTTTGTACTCGAATTTTGGATTACCGCCAAAGTGGCCGCTTTTGGCGTGAATGAATTTTTCGCGTACAAAAACGGACCCAACATTTGCGAATGGTTTTTAATAAATAGTATAAGTGTTTGCTGAGAGATTGTTAGCGATTGTGCCGAAATTGTTTAAAATAGATCCGGTTGAGTAGCTAAAAATTAAAATCGATTGTCGTCGCTAGTGTGCCCTACCCGTCACCTTAAGTAAATACTCTTGTCAATTATAGTAACTTTTCTTTATTAAGCAGGTTTAATGTGAGATTTAAACTTATCCATTGATACGCTAGTGACATTATGCTGCAGCTTATTAAATAGTTTGATGCTTAGGTAAGCTTTAGATTAAATCAATTTTGTTTCAAGCTATGGCTTAAGCCAACAAATGAATTACCGATTTCATGAAGTCTGAGGACGCCCTAGATTAAGGCGACTTGCCATTCGTTGGGTCGATAACCACGATATTGATGGGAGAACCCCGCTTCGGTATTAATAAACCGTCTCGACCGGCGACGACCTCACAGAAAACCGGCGTAAAGCTGCGCCGGCGCCATAGATTATATTAAAATGCGCTGTGTTAAGGTGAGTGAGGGCTCCGGAGAGCCCCACTTTGGGGGACGGGGAAAAGCTTGGCAGCGCAACTGTGACTCTATTGGTGTTTCAAGTTTCTATGAGCGGGGGGGGTGTAAACAGTTTTGCAGGACAAGTGTAATTTGTAAAATAAATTTGTAAGTTTAATAATAAATACATAATACATACCTACACCAGCGCCGACTTCCAGACACTAAAAATTTCTTACCGAAAACTTACCTGCCTACACGCTGTACAGTCAAAGATGGAAAAGGTTAGTCAGTTTTCAAATTGATTCGTTTGATATGCTATGTGCACTTATTACCTTTCGTAAATTTGTCAAAGTTAAATCGTTAAATCAGAAAGTTGAGATTTGCTTGTAACAACATTAATTCCTTTTGATGTAAAGAAAATTTAAAGATATGAAGTAAAACCTACATTGGTTTGAAGTGGCCATTAAATTATAAAAAAAAAATTGTCATGGTCGGTGACGTTTTTAATTTGGATATTTACTATTGGCTGTCTCGTGTGTCATTCGCGAATAGCTTGGATAATAGGTCAACAGGTCAAAATCTCTCTGTCTATGCCATATTTGAAGACAAAATGTGTTATGACATTTTTAAAAGGTTGGCATATCTTTTTAAAACGGTATGTTGGTATAACTGATTCTAGCCGTGCAAGCGAAAATTTACCTTAAGGTGACGAACCTTTTTATTCTCTGACTGTACCTATACACAACCGTATGTAGGTATGACAAACATCGGAGAACTTGTGTAGGCGACAATGAGGTTCGCCAAACATGGGGGCGTGTGTGGGTAGTCCGAACTTCAGAGGTGTCTAGGTGACAATTGGAACTAACTTGAGAAGTACTAGACTTGTGTAGTTCCTTTGTAGTTTATGCCCCTCTCCAGCCACATTGGCAAAATCAAAATCAAAAATGTCTTTATTCAATTTAAGTCCATACAGACCATTAGAATAGTTATTTACGAGATTTCTACGGTTTATTCCCGCTGTCCACCCTCTGCTTATCCACCCCGGGTGGACAGTGAAACAATTGTTAAAAAAATTCCCGCTGTTCCCCCGTGTTCTTGGTTGAAAGAGGGGGTGGACAGCGGGAATTTTTTTAACAATTGTTTCACTGTCCACCCGGGGTGGACAAGCAGAGGGTGGACAGCGGGAATAAACCATTTCTACCATGTACGTTATCTAAACGCACCATCTCATGCCGAATAAAGGAACACATAAAAGCAAAAACAACGATAAACAGAAATCAGCAATCGCAGAACATTTGTTGGAAGCGGGTCCAAATCACTGGATTGAGTTTTATAACCCTCAGATAATTTCGACAAAACGCCACTACATACCAAGACTGGTCAGGGAAGCGATTGAAATTACAAAGTACAAAAATTTCAATCGTGAGGATAGGTTTAAATTGTCAAATGTCTGGAATCCAGTGATTCGAAAACGTAAAAACCGTAAAAATAAACAAAGTGTCGTTTCGCTGGCCAGATACTGTGAGTGTTGTGTGTCGAATACAGGTGCGAGAAAATAGTGAGTTAGTGAACAGTGGTACCGCAGGTGGGCGTAGTAAAAGACTGCGAAGGAGGGTAGACCGTTTTGTCTGCCAGTAGCATCTTACCCGCAAAAACTTCAGTTACTCCGTGACCATGGCGCTTGCAACAGTGCCGAAATAACGGAAACTCAAAAATAAGGTACATTCTAGAAATCTCGTAAATAACTATTCTAATGTAAGCGACCATGAAAGTTTAAAACAACATATCCATACATAACTTTTGTGAATGTATAATATTATGAAATCTACCGCTGATTCGGAATGTCAATTTCTACCGAAAAGAATCAGCAAGAAACTCAGTAGTTACTCTTTTCAAATAATATGGTAATTACAATTTTCATTCTTATACAAATTATGATTACAGTGACAGTATGATATACAATGATTAATAATCAATATCGTTTGGATAAAATTGACAAATAAAAATTATGAAATGAATTATACATTAGAGGACAGGCGAAGAGATCAACATGTCCAGGAATCCTTATCATTCAAATAACCATCTACTTTATAGTAGCCCGTTTTTGTACGTGAAAAATTGATTCACGCCAAAAGTGGCCAGTTTTGGCGTGAATCAATTTTTCGCCTACGCGTTGGACCCAACATTTGTGCATGGTTATTTAATAAATTGTAAAATTGTTTGCCGATAGCTTGTACCCCGTGTGGTCCCGGCAGAGTAGAATAGGCCACCTTCACTCTTACCGAGGTGTCGTAAAAGGCGACTAAGGTAAAGCTGCTGGCATGATCATCAGCACCCAGAGAAGGAAAACTCTGCATTTATATCAAAACCCTCGCCAACCCGTTTGCCAAGCGTGGTGAGTATGGCAATTACCCCTCATGTGAATGAGGGAGGCCCGTGCCCCAGCAGTGGGGACTTAAATGGGCTGATGCTGATGATAGCTTGTAACCCCGAAATTGTTTAAAATAGATCCGGTTTAGAAGCTAAAATTAAAATCGATTGGCGTCGCTAGTGTGCCCCACCCGTCACCTTAACGTACGATTTATTACGTTCTATTAGGAACTGGTAATCATGGAAAAAGTGTACAGACGTTTACGACATTCAGCGGGCCCCGCACTCTCTGCATACCCTGCTGTGGACTATATTATCATACAAACAGATGATAACGAATGTTCTATTTGGTTATAATTTGTTGACTAATTTAGAAATGTTTAAAATAATAATAATAAATATTTCTCAACATCACATACATTGATCCTGGCTCCGAGATAGGAAGCTCAAGCACCTGTGTTACGGATATCAGAATCAACAGTGGGATTACAAATATATACACATAATACTTTTCTTTTGTAAATACATACTTATAATATATAGATAACGCCCAGACCAATACAAACAGATATGTTCATGCACACAAATGTTTGTTCTGTGCGGGGATCGAACCCGCAACCCTTGCACCAGAGGCAGCGTTCACTACCACTGTTCCACTCGTCGATTAACTAACGTTATATAAAATGAAAACATTTTCTAAAATTATGATTCTATAAATAAGTAAATATTTCACAACATCATATTATACATTGATCTGACCCAGAGATAGGGTAGCTCAAGCACCTGTGTTATGGATATCAGAACCAACAGCGGAATTACAAATATAACAATAACAATAACAATAATTCTCACAACATCTCATACGTTGACCTGATTGAAATGAAATGAAATGAAATGAAATGAAATGAAATGAAAATTGTTTATTCAATTTAGGTCCATACAGAACACTTATGAATGTCAACATGTTTACCACTGGTTCGGAATGTAGTTTTCTGCCAAGAAGACACCAGCAAGAAACTCAGCAGTTACTCTTTTAAAAAAGAAATGTTTTACAAAATGTCACCATTAACTTAAAATATAGTACAATTTTTGTGTTACTAATATGGCCCTAAATTATTGTCATTCAAAAAATCGTCTATTTTATAATAGCCTTTCTTCATTAAACAGTTTTTATATACAATTTAAACTTATGTGTGGGCAAGTCAATAATAATCTGAGGTAACTTATTAAACAATTTTATGCTCAATCCTATAAATGAACTACCAACCTTATGGAGCCTGATATTTGGAACGGCCAGTCTGTGCTTATTTCTGGTGTTAAGGCTGTGACAGTCAGACTTCTTCGAGAACAGATGGAGATTCTTATGTACGTACATAAGGCAATCAAGGATGTATTGAGAAGCCACGGTAAGTATGTCGATTTCTTTAAACAAATCTATAAGGGAGTCGCGCGATCTAAGGCCATAAATGGCGCGGATGGCTCTCTTCTGTAATACGAAAATAGTCTGTATATCAGCAGCTGATCCCCATAGTAATAGACCATATGACATGATGCTATGAAAGTAGCTGAAATAAACCAGCCTCGCCGTTTCAACATCAGTTAGTTGTCTTATCTTTCTAACTGCATATGCAGCAGAACTAAGTCTACCTGCCAGGACATCAATATGGGGACCCCATTGCAGCTTAGAATCTAATGTGATTCCTAGAAATACTGTTGAATTTACAAGCGCAAGATGCTCATTATTTATGGTTATATTTGTATTAACCTGCCTCACATTTGGCATTGTGAATTTAACACATTTAGTCTTTTTGGCATTAAGTAGTAAATTATTAGTTGTAAACCAATATACCACTTGTGAGAGTGCATCGTTTACGTCGTCGAATACTTGCTTAATCCTATCAACTCTAAAAATCAGAGAAGTGTCATCGGCAAACAATACAGTCTCACATAGGTCTTTTGTAAAGTGAGGAAGGTCATTAATATAAATTAAAAAAAGTAGGGGTCCCAATATGGAGCCCTGCGGCACTCCCATGAGTAGAGGGGCGCCAGTAGAATTTATTCCATTAACACTCACTTTTTGGATTCTACAAGAAAGGTATGATTGCAGTATTGAAAGTGCATTGTCTGAGACACCATAATGCCGTAGCTTCATTATTAAAGTTTCATGGTTAACACAATCAAAGGCTTTTGATAAATCGCAGAAAACACCAACAGCATCTTGCTTATTTTCCCACGCATTGAAGACATGTTTCATTAGTGCCACTCCTGCATCAGTAGTGGATTTCCCTTTAGTGAATCCGTACTAGTTATTAGTAATAAGTTATTTATTTTGAAGTGAGCTGCTAATTGAGTGATTATTATTTTTTCAAAGATCTTACTCACTGCTGGTAATATAGATATTGGTCTAAAATTTGATGGGTCATTTTTGTCCCCTGACTTATGCAGTGGTACAATTTTACTTAATTTCATTAAATTTGGAAAGTGACCCGTATCTACACATTTGTTAAATATAATAGCTAAATGTGGGGCAATAGTAGATATAATAGATTTTAAAATTTCTGTTGAAATACCCCATAGGTCCTCAGTTTTTTTTAACTTAAGGTCCTTAAATGTTTTTATAATTATATGGTCAGTAACATGACTAAAGCAAAAAGTAGCTTGACACTTCTCCACACAATCTTTCAGCAGGGACTCAGCAAGATGTGGACAAGAATCTAATGACTGAGTAGTAGTGATTGCTATATTGGAGAAAAAAGATTCAAATGCGTCCGCTATTTCAGCATCAGCGTAAAGATTTTTATTATTTATTTTAAGAGAGATCTTGGTATCATATGATTTTGTTTTGCAAGTCTCTTTATTAATTATACCCCAAGTAGCTTTAATTTTATTGCCAGATTTACTTATTTTTTCTTTTAAATAATTTGCTTTAGCAAGTGCACAAACTTTCTTAAATATTTTAGAGTATTTTTTTACATATTCAAGCATTCTAGTGTTACTAGAAGTTGCTTTAATGGAGTATAATTCAAATAATCTAGTTCTACTTCTATAAATTCCCTTTGTAGCCCAGTCACTAAATTTCATCTTAGTATTGTCTACTTTAAAAGTTTTCTTTGTAAATATAGTATCAGATACAGATTTTATCGCACTGAATACTTGTTCATACATTTGGTCAATAGTATTATTATCATCAAGTGGTAAAAAGGAAAATTTTTCTTGAATTTTTTCTTTAAAATTTTCCATTCGATTTACAGTAATAGGTCTGTATACAAATGTCAATGAAGAGGGGGCATCATGATGTTCAAAGACTACTTCCTGCCCACTGTGGTCGGAATTTATAAAGTTTATTATAGATTTTGTGATTGGTTCAGAATCACAAAAAATATTATCAATGCAAGTAGCTGATGTAGGAGTTACTCTAGTGGGTTCAATAAAAAGATTGTTTAAATTAAAAGATTTAAATAGGTTTAAAAACCGAATGGAGTTTTGTGAACTTTCTAAAATATTAATGTTAAAGTCCCCACATACAACTACTTTCTTGTTACAATTACACACTTTTTTCAGAACATCTTCCATTATGGTTTCAAATAAATTGTAATTACCTGAGGGTGGTCTATACACACAAATAATAATAAACCGCTCCAGTTCTGCACAAGATAATTCAATAGTTCGTTCAATAGAGAGTGACGTAACATCTTTACGGCATTTTGCCTTTAATGAGTTATTTAATAAAATAAGTGACCCACCTCTAATAGCGGACTCCCTTGTGAACGAACTAATGACTTTATAGTTATCTATACTAATCAATAATTCACACTGTTGTAACCAGTGTTCTGTTATACATAGAACATGTATATTCATTTCTTTAAGAAACAATTCCAATTCTAGTTCTTTGTTAGAAAGACCCTGAATATTTTGGTGAATAATGTTTAAAAAGTTGGTCTTTCTATTTGTCACTAAATCTAATTTGCTAGAGTAATCCTCTATTGTCTTAAGGGATAATTTAAATTATTATTCGGAACTGTTTCCGAAGTCCGATTATACATGTCAGTATTATGCTCAATAGAAGCAGATTGAGTAGCCAAATTCTTGGCTGAACATTTAATATAATATGATAGCGACAATGCTATCTGTCGTTTATACAATTTTGGAAGATAACATTTATCTTTTGTCCAAATTAAATTACATGTCAAACTTGAATTTATGTCAATAATATGGAATTTATTATTATTACATGTCATTAAATTCATACTAAGATTTAATTTATATCTATAGTCATTTTCTGACTGTGTTAAATTTTTTCCATAAGGAAGTGTAAACATCACAATTTTATTTACATTTAAAGCAGTCAAGCTGTCAAAGCATTTAATTAATATTTTTTTATTTACATTTCCCCTGTTGGCAAACATAATAATAAGGGTGGTATTTTCTTTAAACTTGTATAAGTTGATTTTTTTTATAATATCACAGAAGGATGCATTTGGATAACAGTTGTTTGAAATTGCTTGTCCCAAGTAGTGACTCAATATCAGGCCCATATTTGTACCCAGCTCATCACTAAACATAACTACGTCGTTTTTTATAATAGGTTTAGATAGGGCAAAGGAAC
This sequence comes from Marasmia exigua, assembly GCA_019059595.1. Taxonomy (NCBI): domain Eukaryota; kingdom Metazoa; phylum Arthropoda; class Insecta; order Lepidoptera; family Crambidae; genus Marasmia; species Marasmia exigua. The sequence continues at coordinate 4,358,694 of CM032479.1, read as the reverse complement.
TGTTGGAGTTTGTTGCGTTGAACGAATGCCGTAGGTTATCACAATTTGGTTGTGACAATGATGACTCACACTCCGGCCGCGAACCGTTCAACAAACTACATAAGCTGTTATTGTTATTGATACTTACTTCCGAGGTGTTCATAAGATTCTTCAAAGCCAAAATGTGTTCGTCATTCTCCTTCTTGGAACATAAGTACCTACTGGTCATGTTGTCCAAGGACTCCTTTAGTGAAAGTATTTGACTTTCTAATCGGTTGATGTTTTTTTCATAGGAAGTGATGTTATTATCCAACGTTAATGAATATAAATCTAATTCATCACCCAAACGCTGCCTTTCTTTAATACATTTAATCTTATTGTATGAGCATTTTTGTTTCTTAATTAACTTTTTAGTTTTATTTATATACCTATTTAATCTTACATATTTTTTAAATTTATTTCTGCTGCAGGTAGCAATTCCCAGTGCTGGGCTAGAAGAGGGGCTATTTCCACTGGTTAAGTTTATAGTTGTGGTTGGTTTTTTGTTACCTGCATCAGAAATAAGACAGGGTGGACTGCCTATCAGTTCCTCAAATAAACACTGGGTTTGGGCCGCCGCAAAGTCCTGCTTCTCAGTCTCCAGGTCGCTGATGTAGTGGCGAGCCTCCTCTAGTTCATGGCGTAGTAAAGTGACACGCCTGAGGTTATGGACGTACTCCTGGCTGCATTCCCCTAACCCGTCTACAATTGATTGTAATTTGTCCCGTTCTTCCACTATAGTTACATGTTGACTATGTATTTCTGCCATTTCTCTTTTTAACTTACGGTTCTTGTCCAACACATCCAACATTCCGTACTAAGTAGCTTAAGCACTTGTGTTACAGATATCAGACAACAGAGGAACACAAATATATACTTAAATACATATATTACACCCAGACACTGAACAAACACAAGTGTTCATCGCACGAATGTTTGTCCAGGGTGGGGATCGAACCCACGACCTTTGGCGTACGAGGCAGGGTCACTACCAATTGCGCCATCCGGTCAGTCAAATATATATATACATATAATGCTTTTCTTTTGTAAGTACATACCTACTTATAATATATAGAAAACACTTAGACCAATACCAACAGACATGTTCATGCACACAAATGTTTGTACTGAGCATGGAACGAACCCGCAACTCTTGCACCAAAGGTAGCGTTCACTACCACTGATCCAAACGATTATATGTTTCTTAACAGTTGTTTACTAACGTTTGTCTCAACTTCATTATGGTGGCCCATTATATATTCAGTATTATTATCCACTCTTGGATGTAGGCCTCCTCCCTCTTCTTCCACTTCTGGCGATCGCGTGCCTGACTCACCCAGTCCCTCCGTCGTATGTCGTCCACCTAGCGCTATGGTGGTCTGCCGCGCCCTCTGTTGTCCGCGTAGGACTCGAATACTAACGTTTGTAATCATTTTTAAAACAACAGCGTGGCAACACTTTTAGTGAAAACATTCCCGGAAACCATTTCCGTCACAGAATAATAATAACATTAAGGAAAAACGCAATATAAACGCGGCTTCGTTTATTTACTCACTCCGCTGTAAAGTATGCATGACTATGAAGCAAAATTATTAACCAACTTTTCATTCGAGTAAGAATGCAATGTTATCGATCTTTTGTATCGATACTTTCTTTAGTGAAAAAGTGTAGGTATATAAACTGACAAGTGTAAAAAAATAAAACCGTTGAGAGATACAGCAACACTTGTGGCATACACTTTAAAGTTCATACTAGAGCATTAATCCCTATTAATACAATTAGTACTAGTAGGAAGACTAGCTCCGAACAAACCCGCGGCAATTTAGGAAATTACGGACAGCCAACCATCCCTTTCTTAAATATATTCGGGACTGAACTAAATTTGACAGATTGTATATAAATTTGACAAATTTCTTCAATCGATTCCCACCTTAAAATCAAACACATTTGGTTCCATATTGCGTTATCGTATCAGAAATGATGAAATCCGTAGGAAAACTAAGGTCACAGACATAGCCCAAAGGATGCCCATGGGCAGGGCACATAGCGAGGAGAACAGACGGCCGTTGGGGCAGAAAGGTCCTCGAGTGGAGGTCATGTACAGGAAGTCGCAGCAGTGGCAGGCCCCCCACAAGGTTGACCTACTATCAGTTATAGGTCGCGGGAATCCATTGGATGCGGGCGGCACAAGACCGATCTTTGTGGAGAGCATTGGGCGATGCCTATGTCCACCAGTGGACGTCTATTGGTTGAAATTATGGTGATGATGATTGGTTCAATATTAACTGTGCCTATCTGACAATATCGATAAGTGACGTAGCACATCTCTACTTTCGGCACGTTTTCCAACGGTCGAGTTTCGTTTTTCTTTGTACTTTTTTCCTAGCCTACGTGAGACTTTTTACTTTGTACACAACATAACATTTTTGAAGCTGTTTTTGAAACTGATTTAGGTATGTTAGTGGATTTAACTTTATAGTATTTTTTGTGTCGGTCGATGAAATTTTGTTCAAAAAGCTATATTACAGGGAAAATTAGTTCTATATTCGGTATTAGAGATTTAGTGCAATGCATTACTTATTTTTCATTTCGAAAAATGATTTTTTGTCGTAGGTATCGTCTATTCTGGTGATTTTCGATATAAAAAAACGTGGCGGACATCACATGAAAACCATACAAAAAAACTTTGTGATATCCATAGATTTTCGATAACTATCATGGGCATGAGAATTGGGCACCTTGTATTTGCGCGGCTGCTCCTCCATCCATCATTTTGTTACGAAAATATTTTTACCTCTCGCTCCTTCAATCGATCACTGCAATTGTAAATACATTTGTCACGCGAGAAGAGGGTTAATTCCAAAATAGGTAGATTGCTTTCTGAAAAGTTTAAATGAAAATAATGGTTGGCAAAATTCTAAGAACGAGACGCTAAATTTTAACGACCTTTTAACAAAAGAAAGTTGCTTTTGATGTTACGAGTATTATTTAATTCATTCTAGAAATAGAAACATTCAGGTTAGATGCTAAACCAGAATACCAGCGCTGCCGCATTCCAGCATGCATGGTCAGGTTCGAGTTAAAAGAGTGGGAGAAAAAACAAAGCACTGAATTCTGGAAAAGACTACCTCGACTAGAACAGTCTAAGGCGTTGATACAGGCGTTCGATCAGAAACGAGCTGTAGAAATAACAAAACTGAGTAGAGGACATGTTAGGGCACTCACTCGGACCCTCACAGGGCACTGCAAATTAAATAAGCACCTGCACAACATGGGCCTTACAGATACCAAAATCTGCAGGTTCTGTCGCGAGGACGAGGAAACGATTATCCACGTCCTCGGCGAGTGCATAGCGCTGCACCGCTGCAGAAGCCGGCACCTGGGAGCACACATGATCTCAGCTGACGAGATCAAGAGCTCCCCCATCAGCTCCATTCTCGGGTTTATCCTGGAACTGGAGCTACATGAGGTGCTGTAATAGGTTACGGGGCTGCCACAATAGATCATCTACTGGTCGCAGTGGCTATGAGACGTAGGGCTCACCCCATTTCAATCAAATAATAAAATAATAGATGCTAAACACTTTTAATGTCAAAATTGCACATTAAAATCTACCGCTGGTTCAGAATGTCGATTTTTACTAGGGAGATACCAGTGAGAAATTAAGTAGTTCATCATCGTCATCATCAGCCTATCGCAGTCCACTGCTGGACGTAGGCCTCTCCAATTGTTCGCCACTGTGATCTATCCATGGCTTCTCGTATACAGCTCTTGCCAGCCATCCTGCGCAGATCGTCCCCCCACCTAGCCAGAGGGCGCCCTACATTACGTTTGCCAAGACGCGGTCTCCACTCTAGAACTCGTTTACCCCATCGGTTGTCGGTTCTGCGGCTAATATGGCCAGCCCACTGCCACTTAAGCTTGCTAATAACTAAGTAGTTAGTCTTTTCATATAATGAAAAAAAGAAAAAACAACACGATTAATAAGTATAGCTAATAATTCTAACCATGTAAGACTCGGATCAAACACAAAAATTTCACACGAATGTAGCGTATGAATGAGGCATTCACCAGGTCACTACTAATTGTACCAAATTAGAACAATAAAATAGATCAAATTAGAAAATTGGTAAAAAAAATTAAAAGGTTTTAGAGCTTTCACGGTCGTCACTCACAACAGGTCCTGCCAGAATACCAGCGCTGCCGCGGCATTTCTGTCGTGGCAGCACCATGCTGAGGCCAGGACCTGATTCACCTCACACTTCAAACACGCCTACTTATTTAGAATATTTTCATTATATAACTGTGTATTTACCTACCTATCGTCTGTTCTCGTACTCACCTTTGTCTGTAGTTTTAATGTGTCAATGTTACCTTACCTATGTTTTCTGATGAATGATCATTGTTAAATTATTTATTGTGATGGTCAATAAAATGTTTCTTTCTTTCTTTCAAGGGAAGACGCGTCCTTTCTAAAACGCCGGCAACGAATCAGCTACCTTTACTTAGTACTTGCTTAAGTACTTTATTTTTATTTCTTTTCTACACATTGCACCACCTCTTCTTTCAAATGCAGTTTAGCAGCTATAATTTCGCCGTGTGGTCCCCGGCAGAGTAAAATAGGCCACCCTCACTCTTACTGAGGTGTCGTAAAAGGCGACTAAGGTAAAGCTGCTGGCATGATCATCAGCACCCAGAGAAAGAAAATTCTGCATTTATATCAAAACCCTCGCCAACCCGTCTGCCAAGCGTGGTGAGTATGGCAATCACCCCTCATGTGATTGAGAGAGGCCCGTGCCCCAGCAGTGGGGACTTAAATGGGCTGATGATGATGATGATGATGATAGACATTACGAAAACAGCGACAATGAAGATACCAGAAACACCTAGCCCCAACACAATACAAACATTATGTTGTAGAAAAACGACCGACAAGATAGATTGCTTGTGAAAAGATATGATTGAAAAGGGGGTAGACAAGTTTATGATGAATGATCGGGGATAGGAGAAAACATAATAAAATAATCTGTGAGCGTGAAAAAGGATGATGTATGGACAAACCTAAGTCACAAACTAGTGACACAGAATGCTAGATGCGTAGATAGTACGGTACAGAGAATAAAAAGGTTCGCCACCTTAAGGTGACGGGTAGGGCACACTAGCGACGCGTAATGCAAAACGGTTACAACCTCTCGGCAAACACTAATACTATTTATTAAATAACCATGCACAAATGTTGGGTCCACGCGTACGCGAAAAATTGATTCACGCCAAAAGCGGCCACTTTTGGCGTGCATCAATTTTTCGCGTACAAACACGGATCCAATATTTGTGCATGGTTATTTAATAAATAATAATATAAGTGTTTGCCGAGAGGTTGTAACGTCGAAATTGTTTAAAATAGATCCGGTTTAGTAGCTAAAAATTAAAATCGATTGGCGTCGCTAGTGTGCCCTACCTGTCACCTTAAGATTATTTTGAGATGTGTTTGTTTTAAATTACGGTTACTTCTAGAAAGAAATTATGACAAGATTTGGTCTCAAAAATTTCTTAATCCCTTTTTGGATTCACCGAAGTAGTACTTTTTGAAAAAATATGTCGTACTCGCCACAATGAATACAAATCTATTGGTGGCACTAGTTTGGTCTATGCCTAAGCCTTACCTTAAAAGTGGAGATAGTAACGGTCTAGGTTACAGAAACACAGAAGGTAACTCTGCAATTAATCAACTTTAAGCATTGGTTCATTTTCAAGCGAACTTAATTTAATAGCCATAATTACAATAAATGAAATAGCAATTACTACACACGTAATTTGCTAGCTCATTGTTTGCTACACATAAATAATTACTGGCATAAGGTCTGTTGTTTTCCAATTACACTTTAAGGGCTCTGTACGACAAAAGGTCTAAACGGAACCATTACTCGTAGATATTATATCGCGTTTTTGTAAGAACATTTTTTTATAATAATTTGAACTCATAATTCACGAGAATTCGGCATGCACACATATTAACAAATAAAAGATAATTATTGGATTATCATATAAATATGAATTACAACATGAACATTTATTAAAAAAATAAAATAACTGGGTTACAACACTCGTTTAATTTTTATAATTGTTCAAAGTGGCCACTTTAGGCAATCATAAGAATTATGGTTACATACTTGTACGAAGATAATATCACACAAGTTACTGCATTATAATCTGGACATCTTTAAAAGGTGACGGGTAGGGCACACTAGCGACGCCAATCGATTTTAATTTTTAGCTACTAAACCGGATCAATTTTAAACGATTTCGGGGTTACAACGTCGCGGCAAACACTTATACTATTTATTAAATAGCCATACACAAATATTGGGTCCGTTAATGTATGCGAAATATTGATTCACGCTAAAAGTAGCCGCTTTTGGCGGTAATCCATTTTTCGCGTACAAATACGGACCCAACATTTGTGCATGGTTATTTGATAAATAGTATAAGTGTTTGCCGCGAGGTTGTAACCCCGAAATTGTTTAAAATATATCCGGCTTAGTAGCTGAAAATTAAAATCGATTGGCGTCGCTAGTGTGCCCTGCCCTTCAGCTTAAGGCAAGAGTGAACAGGCATCTTTTAGGCAAACGCGTATCATCCTAGACCTCATCGTCGCTTTCCATCAGGGGCGATGGTGGTCAAGCGTTAGCCTATTGACCAAAGAAAGAAAAAAGTAACATCTCAAGAAATTCTTTAAACTTTCCTTTATGGATTCGCTGTAAAAAAAAGTAAAGTATCAGCCTATACACTGTCCCACTGCAGGGCAAAGGCCTCCATCATAGAAGTCAAGTTATCGCTACTATGATGGGATTAGGCTTAACGCTTGCCAAATGCGGATTGGTGATCACAAAGCCAAGTTATGTTCGAAAAAATCGAAACAGTTTTCCCTCGACCTGGGATTTGAACCCAGGACCCCGAGATCACGGCCTGGTACCTAAACCACTAGACCAACAGGGCGTTTAAACCACTAGACCAACAGGGATTCGCTGTCTCATAATCGCATTTAATATACCACAATTAATATAGGAAGAGGAGGACCATCAATTGAAAACAAAAATTTTGTTTGTAGTGGTAGAGCCATGTTGTGTTGTAGTGGTAAGTACCACGTAAATGGGAAATACCATCCTCTCACATAACCACACCCTCTCACGGACAACAAAGTGCGATGAGGGGTTTCATCCATACGTTGTTGGCTTGCCCCACGGCTTGCTTCCACGTTCATAATGCGGACAGCTAAGGAATGGAACTCCTTGCCAAGGTTTGTTTTTCCGGACCACTACAATCTGGACATCTTTAAGGCAAGAGTGGACAGGCATCTTCTAGGCAAACGCGTTACATCCTACACCTCATCGTCACTTCCATCAGGTCAGATGTGGTCTATCGTTACCCTACAGTTCATAAAAACATATATTTTTAACTATAGCTTTCCCTCCAAGCTTTGTACCAGCTTTCCCCTCTAGATCGGATTCAAAGGAGAGCAACTTATCGTCGACTGCCAAGTTAGATCTAATAGGCTAGACTCCTTAGCACTGCGTAGAGATGTAGCCTCGCTATGTATACTCTACCGCCTATACTATGGAGAATGCTCTGAGGAATTGTTCGGACAATCCCTGCAGCTTCATTTCGCCATTGTTCCACTCGACAACAGCTCCATCGACATCATCTGGATGGTTGGCAGTCTTCAACTGTGCGTTTCTCAAGAAACTTTCTGCCTCGTACGACAAAACTATGGAATTAACTATCGCCTGCGGTATTTCTGGACAGATACGACTTGTAAACCTTTAAGAAAAAGGTTCCTTCTTAAAAGGTCGGCAGCGCACTTGTCACTCCTCTGGTGTTACAGGTGTCCATGGGCGGCGGTAATCGCTTACCATCAGGTGATTCGTCTGCTCGTCTGCCCCCTATCCCATAAAAAATAGCTCGATGTGACAACTAGCGGTAAATTCTAGTTGTAACTAATTATTTCTAGTTTTACCAAAGACATAAAGCTTTAACTAATTTAAACTAGGGAAAACCAATTATAGGTTTTAACTGCAACACACATGCATTAGCGACTAATCTGATCCTGCAGATCTTTGACGAGTTTCCACGGAACCCTTAATGCGCCATTTAAACTTGCACTTGGCCGGTTTTTTGTGCATGAACTTCACATGTCTGACCTTTAGGCAGCTGCAATTGCCAAGTCTTGATACTTGAAGACTTAACGGTTGGTTAAATACCAGGGCGTTTTACTCGTTGGTTGCATAATAAAGTGTCAAGGTGGTTTAATCGCTGTCGTTAACCTTTTAATTTTCATTATTTATCGCTTTTTGGTTTCGTTTGCTTCATGATGTAAAGTGAATGTATGCGTTAAGCTAAATTATAATGTCAATAGAGTGGTCTCTGACATGTTACATTACGCAAGGAATTGTCAATTTTCAAAAAATTAAATCGAGCAGACGGATCGCCTGATGGTAAGTGATTGCTGCCGCCCATGAACAAATATCCAAAAACCAAAGAAAGATAAGACGCAGGACTTGGTGGAAACTTAAAGATAACAGTAAAATGAACAAAAAAAATACCTAACAACAAAGAAAATGAAACAAAATATAGAAAAACGTTGCATTATGAAAAATATCCATAGAAAAATATATAAACATATTTACGGTAAATTTCAAAGAAACAAATACCAAAATAAAAAAATAAAGACAAGAATTCATACATTGAGAAAAAAGTATATAGATGCAAAATATTAGCTGAATGTCAGAAAGAAAAGTTATAGAAAAAGAAAATGTTCGTTTTTCTTTACAAAAGGACCTTTTGGCTAAGATGTTAGAGACGCTATATATACCCGCGACATCATTAGAGTCACAAGTGTGCTGCCTTTAAACCTTTAAACCCTCCTTTCCCCCGGATCGGGCCTCCGGTATGAACTCACACAGCGAAACACAAAACAGTGCTGCTTCACGCCGGCTTTCTGTGAGGTATTCATTCGGTCACAGATCTTCGGTCGAGACGGCCGAGGATGCCGAATAATGTTAATTCTTGCTCCATACGCAGATTCGTCGAAATACGAGACTCAACGAGATATTGACAAACTAATAAGGGACAGCATGATCAAATACTATATGATCGAATACATAATAAATAATGTGTTGTTATTTAATTATAGAAATTTACGTAGGTACTGTAATTTAATTTAATTTTCAAATTAATTTAATTTAATTTTCATAATAATTGAATTTAATTTTCATAGTAATTTAATTTAATGAATTTTATTAATTTTTCTGTCCCTTTTTTAATATTAGTAATTAGCTTTGTTGTAACTACCCACTTTGGAAGAACTAACGTAATTTATAATGTTTTAATGTGTAACTGTTTGCTATTCTTAATAAATAAAAATAAATACGGGGCTTGAAGTCATAGAAGAATGGTAAGGAGAAGACATGGTTAAAGGGAATTAAATGTTTACCTATCGGCACCCTGTATACAATCCTGTTTGTGTGACGTAGAACGGCGCTTTGGCGTCTGTTTTCTTGTTTACAATCGACTGGCAACACAGAGAAAAGTGTAATTGGAAAATAGGGCGAGTCAAAACAAAATATTTGAAGCTACTTTTGAACTTCTCCAGTTTGTCGGCCTTCTCATAACAATTTGGAAGCCAAGTAATTCATCGTTCATTTTATTATACTCGTTATAAGTCGACTTGTACCATTTTTCACAGACGCACAGAAATAATAAATAAATAATAAATAAATAAATAAATATTTCACAACATCACATACATTGATCTGACTCCGAGATATACATATAATACATATAATACTTTTCTTATGTAAATTACATACGTTTAATACCTAGAAAACACCCCAGATCAATACAAACAGACATGTTCACACAAATGTTTGTACTGTGCGGGGATCGAACCCGCAACCCTTGCACCAGAGGCAGCGTTCACTACCACTGTTCCAAACGGGTCGTCATGTTCGCCATTTACTTTGCCATTTATGAACCGATTTAGATGATTATTTTTTAGTTGGAAAGTAGATAGTCATATCTACTTTCCATAATATCATCATCATAAGGATATCAAGATCTGATGATGGGATCCTGGAAAAATTGAGGGGAACCCTCAAATTTTACAGGCACACATAATGTCTCGTTTTTCAAAGGTGCACTAGTATTCACGCCTGATCGTATAAATTTTGTGGCTCTGCTGATGATGGAAGGTCAACTCCTCAACGGTAAGGAGTTAAAGGATAAGTCTTTCCATGCTGTACTGACAATTAGTTTGTTAGTTATTTGGCGGGGGTGGGGAAAGGTGGCTGCCAAATAATGAGATACGTAATTAATGACGTATCAAATCAAAATACTTGTTGAGGAATATCGCGTGTTAAATATCCGCTAGATGGCGTGCTTGTGAACCGAGGTCCAACTTCAACATCATTGGCTCTCCACATCCACTAGACACCGGGTCACCGCCCCTACCACGACACTTGCCACGGAAGTGGCAATAGGTGGAAGGAGTGAAAGATCACCCCTTCGGCCACACCACACCATATTACCTCACCTCAGGCCCCTACACCTCCGCATGGACACTCGCCACACCAGTGGATTTCCTCCGGATTGAGCCTCCGGTACCCTCACTCACGCAGCAAAGCACAGCACAAAAGATTGAACAAAACTTCAGAATACTTGCGAATATGCTTGCTTGAGCGCACTTATGACTCCACTGGTGTTGCGAGTGTCCATGGGCGGCGGCAATCCCTTACCATCAAAAAAAGTTTTACAATACGTGACTATTTTTGAGTATTCCAAATTTAAATTATGAATGATTGGCAGAAATTGAATCAGCTAAATGGCTTACTACGAGAACACATAGAATAACAAAAAGGAATACCATCGTCTTGCCCATTGGCAAAATAGATCACATTTAAATTTTGGTGGAGACAAACTGCTTTATCATACAAATCCCGAAAACGGGTTATTTGGTTAAACTATAGTCGGATCGGTCAATGCCTACCCTTATTCTTTTATAGATATCCAAATCCATTGCTTGTAAACCTTTTTTATATCGAATGTTATACCAAAATAATTTGCAATTTGAGGATATTATCTTGACATTTCTTTGTAACTCGGATTAATGAAGTATTTATCTATGTCTCGGTTAACACCTGCTCTTAAAAATATGCGATGATACATTTCGCATTTTTTCATATTAAGTTTATTTATTCGTTTTATATTAAAAACTCAATTATTCATTTTGAAACTTTAACAGAGACACAGCTTCTATTGTCTAGTTAAACAATGTCTTTGAGAAAATGAAAATACCTATAGTCAAGTTTTATTCATAATTTTTGGTATTCGCAAATGCTCACAAAGGTGTTATCCCAGATTGTATAGCCCATGGGCGAGGACCTTGTACAGCTGGTAAAAAAAACAAATATATCACTTTGTAACCGCCCAATTCCTTTAAAATTGCTTCGTTTTCTGGTCCAATTAAAAGATTACAAAAATATAGCAATACTTCACAGCAAAAAACATCATGGTGAAAATGAGATTTGTTTATGACGTCTGTCACTTTTGACAATTTCAAAATCGCGTCGAAAACGAAACTTAGATAATTGTTTTGGCTTCGTTTTTTACCCGACTACGGCAAAGCAAAAGGAGGGTTATGATTTTGACAGGCTATGTATGTATGTATGTATGTATGTATGTATGCCTGTATGTATGTTCATCTGTTTCCACGTAACTTCTTAACTACTTATCAGAATTCGACAAATGACATATCATTATAAGCGTCTTGATCGTCCGCTGGTTATAGGCTATATGAAGTTACACAAAATCTAATGTGGCGCCCTCTAGCGGACAAAACATACAGAGTAAAAAAATAAAGTTATGATAAATATGCCGTGTTTGGTATCATTTGAAAGCGCTTGACTTGTACATTTTGAATATATATATATTACTAGCACTTGGACACCAAAATAGTACAAATAAAATAAAAGAAAAAAAACTAAAACCCAACTACGACAAAAAACGTCGCTGAAAAAGTATAAAACAAGCCTTCGTTGTCAATTTATGCAATATTCACTATGTAGAGATAAAATTTCATGTTTGGAAAGGCGTAGTCACACGTTAAATATACTACCCTTTGACAACGTGTAATAAACAGAACAAGACGAATGACTTGAAAAGAACGGTGATATGAGTTGTCAAAGTGACAGTGACAAGTGAAATTTGACAGCGGTTATCATTTGTAGTTTATGCTATCGTTTTTTTTGTTGGACGAAATAATGTGGTCATATTATTTATGCTTTACTGAGAGAATTAATAAATGGTTTTCATTTTTGTACCACTATACAACACGTTAAATGTTTTTTTTAGCATTTTTATAACAAGTAGTAGAATTTTCTTGATTTTTTGAAATACTGTACAATGTCCTCGCCCACTCCGGGACATCACTTTACAAACAGCCATCTTGCTGTTGCTACTCGCACGCAAGGGTCGCTGTGGCGCGACTGAGATAGCGAGATGTCCGAGGAACAGCAAAGTTTGCTTTGAATTCAATTTGAACTGACCTCGGAAGGACTCTTTAGCAGTTGGTTGCAATGTATCCATTGCTTTCGATACCCTTAACGCTACTAACTTTTAAATCAGGTCGTAGCATCTTTTAAGAAGATTTTTTTAGTAATTTCTCTGTGGGTTGCGAACCCTAGTTTGAGAAACGAGTTAACCCAATGTTTGGAAGTCCATCGAAATCTCTGGGTCGCTCGCGGACAGTTTCACAGCATACATTACACATACAGACCCTAATAATATGAACTGGTATTTTGTTTTTCCGACCCGCATAAATATTACTAGTGTTGTGTAGGTTCGTATAGCCAGGGGCTCGACCACAGAATTAAATTTGTGGGCTCAACATATATGTAGGAGTAAAATGTTGCTGAACACGGCCTAGTGAAATACCTATTGTTAATTAATTGTTGAGTGAACGCAGCGAATGATTAAGAATGAATTGAACATAATTTTTTATTTATTGGTCTCACTAAACAGAGATACAGTAGGTAGAGTACAAGAAGCCATGTTGATGATTAAGGGGACGGGTAGGGCACACTTTATTAGCTACTAAACCAGATCTGTTTTAAACAATTCGGGGTTAAAACCTCTCGGCAAACACTTATACTATTTATTAAATAACCATGCACAAATGTTGGGTCCGTGACGCGATAAATTGATTCACGCTAAAAGTGGCCGCTTTTGGCGTGAATCAATTTTTTGTGTACGCGTTATACCCAAAATTTTTGCATTGTTATTTAATAAATAGTATAAGTGTTTGCCGTGAGTTTGTAACTTCGAAATTGCTAAAAATAGATCCCGTTTAGTAGCTAAAATTAAAATCGATTGGCGTTGCTAGTGTGCCCTACCAGTCACCTTAACGTACGATTTATTACATTCTGTTAGAAATTAGTAATCATGGATATTGTAATCTATATTATATCATTTAGGCTACAGCTCCACTAGTAATTGTGAACAGCATGTTTGTTATCATCGAATTATGTAGTGAATTTTGGACATAAAAAAAAATTAACTAACTAACTAGGTTGGCGCAGCGACCCATAGTGAGTCTTGGCCTCCGATAATAAGAGCCTCCATCTTGGTCGATCCTGCGCCACCTCCTGCCAGTCATCTGCCGAGAGTCCGCGCAAGTATTTTTCGACCTTATCCTTACAGCGAAAAAAAAAATTAAGCAATAACAAAATAAAATTAATTAAATAAAAAAAAATATTATAAATATTATACAATAACAGTTTGCGAAAAATAAATAAGACACAATTACATTTCAGTTATTACTTAATCTACTACGACTACATTAATTAAATAATAATATCTTCCAATTTAAATCATTTTTTTTTAAAAAGTCAATATAATAATATTAAAAGCCGGAAATTAAATTTATTTATATTTACGTAAGACCTTATTGTCACCTTCCAACAGGTGAAATGAGGTCAAGTGCAAACCCATTTAATATAAAAACAAAAGAACGCTGACGGGAAAGACATCACTAAATTATAAGGAAAATTTAGTGGTGCCCAATCCGATTACATTTTATACGGAACAAGCCAAATGCTGTGTCTCAGACACCGCATTATTAAAGGAGCGGGCACAACAAGGCTTGATAAACTGCAATGGATCCATGACGTGTGATGTGTACCGACCTTCTGTTACACCAGGAGGAATCTTCTAGTCTTTATCCTATAATTTCTTCTCGCTTTTTACATTCTACAGAGGTTCTCTTTCTGAATGATGACTGACCACCCGTTTGGAACAGTGGTAGTGAACGCTGCCTTTGGTCCAAGGGTTGCGGGTTCGATCCCCGTACAAACATTTGTGTGCATGAACATGTATGTTTGTATTGGTCTGGGTGTTTTCTATGTATTATAAGTATATATTTACAAAAAAAAGTATTATATGTATGTATTTGTAATCCCACTGTTGAATCTGATATCCGTAACACAGGTGCTTGAGCTACCTACCTCGGAGTCAGATCAATGTATGTGATGTTGTGAAATATTTATAAAAAATAAAATTATATCACGTCATTTGTTTGGATACCCTGATTTCGAAGACTAGACAACGAAGAAATATAGTAGGAACTCCATAGAAAAAAAATAAATACGTAACATTGTTTGGACTAGTCTGATGGTGAACATATTATAAAAAATCCTCAACCCTAGCCTTTGTATCAAAGGGGTGGGAGGGGGTTGAAGATATTTGACCTGATAGCTCATTTTTGGCTCAGCGCAGTGTCGAATAAATGATATCTTATCTTATTTGAGAAATAAGGGGAAAATGAGCAGACGGATCACCAGATCGTGAGCGATTACCGCCGCCCATGGACACCTGGAGCCCAATTCTCGTGCCCGTGATATTTTGAAAACATGGCGGATATCACCTGAAAACTTACCAAAAAAGCTATGTTTTAGTGATATGTGTCGTATAAAAATAAATGTCACGAGCACAAGAATTGGGGTCCTGCAACGCCAGAGGAGTCACAAGTGCGCTGTTGACCTTTTAAAAGGGAATACGCTCTTATCTTGAAGGTTTACAGGTCGTATCGGTCCGGAAATACATTGGACGTGTGCTGCCGTCTGTGCCAAGAATAATAATAATAATGGAATAAGAATACTGGCCCACCAGAGCGTTACTACACGGTGTAACAGTCAGCCCAGTCACAAGGCGTACATACAGCATGTTTATTTAATGCTCTGTCGGCCGCGCTAGCTACGTACGAGGTATGCATCGACTTTATGATATTGCATGGTTTATCTAAATGGTAGACTTGGGAAGACAGATGAGAGACGATGGACAGAGGAAGGAATAAATCGACATTTTAGTGACAATACCTAATGTCTAACACGTGAAACTACAAAACGCACGCTTTAAACGGAATGTGCCATCTTCGGAAACAACGTCACAGAGTGTGAAAGAGATCCAACCGGCCCCGACGCAGCTTTATTGCATTTCTATACGGGTGCGATAGAGAAAGAACGTCACCCAGCACGTCACCCCAGTACTAACGGCTTCGCACGGTTTTTCAAGTAGGTATGGCTTTCTTGAAAAAGTTCAGTCTGTTGTGGTTTAACATTGGTATTTCGAGTAAATGTCTGTTTTATGTCATTGGCGGCAATAAGGTCGATTTCTAGGTATTGCCAGTTTGTCGTTCTGTTGTCTCTTCGACATAAGCCAGTATGCACGTTAGGGCGGAGTTCACCGATATTTTAAACAGCTGTTCAATAAAAAATGACAGCTTGCTTAACGTTACTATTATAACATATTTTTAGATCGCGTTTTGTAATAAAGGGCTTAATTCTTGTTGTTTCAATATCGGCGTACTATTCTATAAATAATAATTGATACTTTAAATAACAAGAACTAGTTCTAATTAATTCATGGAAGTTTTTTTATTATGACAGTTTATAGGCTGATACTTTAGTAGCACGTCCGACCGCACATGCTTCTAAGTAGCATGCTTTAATCATGAAAATAAGCATGTTTTCCATTAGGGACTTTCAAGAGAAGAGCGTAGGTAGGCACTCCTTATTAAAAGGCCGGCAACGCATTAGCGATCTCTCTGATATCGCAGATGGGCGATGTTGATTACTTATGAGGTGACCCGCATGCTCTTTAGTCACTCAAGTATTAAAAAAAATACAGATATTTTTCTCCACGATTATATTAAATTATTTAATTTTAAGACCGCCGAGATTGTATTTACGAGAGATCATAGAATTAACTTTTGTGCAATAAAAAGTATCTATGTATCTAAATTCTAATCTTTAGATGTGATAGATAAACCAAGTTGGTTTAACTCACTCAATCGGAGTCGTAACCTAAAGGGTAATGTAGTAATTAATTTGCAACTCTGAGATACACTGTAAGCCACGGTTCTCCTTACGAGACGAGCCCACAAGACTGCGGTTGTTCCCTCCAGGCTTAATTAACGTTCCATTTTTTGGAGCCTAATTAAATAAGTCGGAACTGTTACGAAGTTTTTGCCATCAAGTAGACTCGAATAGTCGTTTTTCTTTTATGGTAAAAAAATGAGCCCAGACAGTTTAATATTATGGGATAGTAAACATTCATAAAATTCATTTGAAACACAAAATTACAGAAAAGCGGCTGTAAAAAAAGTAAAGCACCTATCAGCCTATATACTGTCCCACTGCAGGGCAAAAGCCTCCATCATAGAAATCAAGTTATCAATACCATGATGGGATTAGGCTGAATCACCACGCTTGCCTGATGCGGATTGGTGATCACAAACCCGAGCAATGTTCAAAAAATTCAAAACATACTTTTCGCTCTACCCGGGAATCGAATCGAATTTTCATATACAGGATGTATCTGTGATCATATACATCCCTTTACACACGTGTTCTACCAACCATTCTGAACAACATTTGTTCAACGACTTTTCGAAATTTTTTTCGACTCCTCATTTTGATTATTTGATAGAAATGGGGTGAGCCCTACGTCTCATAGCCACTGCGACCAGTAGATGATCTATTGTGGCAGCCCCTTAACCTATTACAGCACCTCATGTAGCTCCAGTTCAACTTCAGTTTTCAGGTGATATCGATCGACTCCTCATACAAGATGGCAAAGTCACGTGACCGACTTTGTATGAAAAGTTGAAATTTTTTCATGCGAATTTCCTAAAGTGATAAATCAAATGTTGTTCATAATGGTTAGTAGAACACGTGGTTAAAGAGATGTAAATGCTCACAGATACACCCTGTATAGTCTCGGGTTTGGTGCACTGGGAGACGTGGCCTTGCTATCTAGTACCTTCTGGTTACTTATAGTCTTTTTCTTCTTTGGGTGCCTCAGTTCTAAAGGTTGGCAGTCAACTTTCCGAAATCCTCTCTTATTTTGGGCGTTAAGAGAAGCTGTAGCTGACATTTATATCGAAGAGTTTTTTGACCTACGCGCTATGCAGTATAGTCGTCTGTCTGTCTCACGACGAACCAAGTCGAGATCACGGTGCGTGCGCAGCTTGTTAAGTACGTTGTAGGCAGCTGACGGCAGTGTCACCCCCCAACACCCAACAATATCTCAATCTAATTTAAGAGCTCGGTAAGCGTAGTGTAGGACGCCCTGCGTCAAGATGGGATGATGACTTTCGAAGGCTGGCTGGTGTGGGCTGGATGAGAGTGGCCGAAAAACGAGAGCAGTGGCGTGCATTAGGGGAGATCTATGTCCTGCAGTAGACGAGTGTGGGTTGCTGATGATGATGATGATGATGATGAATTTAAGAGCAACGCTCTTGTTGGTGTAGTAGTCTTCATTCCTCTCTCGACTCTGCCAGCACCTTCAATTCCTTGTACGACATGCCCAACAATATACAACGTCTTATTTCATCATCATCATCAGCCCATTTAAGTCCCCACTACTGGGGTACGGGCCTCCCTCAATCACATGAGGGGTAATTGCCATACTCACCACGCTTGGCGGACGGGTTGGCGAGGGTTTTGATATAAATGCAGAGTTTTCCTTCTCTGGGTGCTAATGATCATGGCAGCAGCTTTACCTTAGTCGCCTTTTACGACACCTCGGTAAGAGTGAGGGTGGCCTATTCTACTCTGCCGGGGACCACACGTCTTATTTAAATAGCGCAAAACCTCTCAGGTCGTAGCTCAGGCCGTGAAACTGAACATCTTTCACTAGGGACCAACATAGATATCACGAAAAAAAAATCTGTTTCATACAAGTTGATCAGGGCAGCAAGCCAATTTGCATGAAACGGCTGTTTTTTTTTCGCGATTTCAATGTTGGTCCCATAGTGAAAGATGTTCAGTTTCATGGGCTGAGCTACCACCCGAGAGGTTTTGCGCTATTTGAATAGCACGTTGTATATCTACCACAGATGTGCACCATAATCAGACTGAGCCTTTTCATAGTACCTGTTTTACCAAAAATTGTTACAGCATGTGCATAAGGATATTTAATTTGCTTCCAAATCAGATACAGAAATTGCCATTAATGTTTTTTAGGAAGACTATTTCAAATTTTAATGGATTTCTGTTTTCATGACATAGATGAATTTGTATCCTTTTGCCGTAACGGACATTTTATTAGATTAGCCAATTACTTAAATTTCTATTTATTATAAGGTGACATATTACACTTTTTTGTTTGACAATTGCATTAAATCACTGTACCTTGCAAAAGATTGACATTTATATTTTATTTTATTATTATTTAATTAATTGAATAATCAAATATTGTGTTATCATGAATATTTTTTTTGTTAATATCGTTTAATTACTAATTGAAATGTTTATCTAGTAAGCCATACTTGAAAAACCGCTCGAAGCTGTTTGTACTGGGGTGGTGCTTGGTGACATTCACTACCTAACCCGTAAAAAGAGTGCGTCAGGGCCGGTTGGGTCTCTTTCACGCACTGTGACTTTTTTTCAGAAATCTGATTGGCCTTTCTATGAAAAAAAAATGGCAAATACCCTTTAAAGCGCGCGTTTTTTATTATCTACAGACACTGAACGTGTAGGTCAACAAACTGACAGATAGAGCGAAATATATTTATGTTGGGAACACCATTTTAGCATTCCGTCACCTTACAAGAAATATTTGGAATTTGATTTCAAGTTGTAATGTTCTTATTATGTTAATTTATTTATCACAAAATTCTCAGACATCCACAAAGCGCTTTCCGGCAGACTAAAGAATATTTTGCATAATTTTCTAAAATATTTACAATTTAAATATGTAACCGTATCTACTTTCATCAATCACATTTACGGCTGGTTATGTCTTTTAAAGGAAAAAATGCAAGACCGGTCCAGTGATAATGTCGAATGGCCTCCGCTATCCGGTTAGCCCACGACGCTGATTCAGACTAAAGTGACGTATATGCAAATAAAATAGTCTTGGAGCTGAGGTCTTATATCACGCTTTCATGGTAGTCGTGGCTATTGATGGACAGCCACTCGATGTTGCTCCACTTTTGTTAACTTTGTGCGTTGCGAGTGCACTGTGAAGGGTTGGAATGTAAGTAGGAGAGGCCGATACATAGGTTAAACAAGTGAGCCTACAGTTTAAGCTGTCATGTTTAATTCCCCCGCATTCAACAAATGCTCAATACTGAACTATAATACTGCGGTCGATTGCGCAGATTTTTTAATGAAGTTTCTCTAGGGAAGCGAAATAAGGTATACATAATATCAATAGTCATATCACTAATATTTTAGCTATGCTAGTCTCAAAAGTCTGCCAAGAATGCAAGACATAAAAAAACACAAGTGCACCTTTATGTAAACAAAAACGATTCCATTACTCTCATATTTAGGGTGGACACCAGTGTGATACGTCCGAAGAGAGCAATTTGTTTTCTAAGACAGGGCACCAACAAGAACGCCAAGTTCAAGACTCTGGGCGTACATAAAGAAATTCGCGAAAAACTCAGGTGCATAATGTTGGCACTCGGGGATCGAATCCTGGACTCTAAGCGTAGCCATCGCTTGGATGTCCGACCCACTGGCAAAAGATTCAGTTGAATGGCCACGTCATCTTTTAAATATCTTAATTGATCTGGTCTGTATGTCCTGGGACACGAGCCTAATAAAAGCACACGTTACGACTGAATCGAAGTTTTCCTTTCTTTCACACGCGCTATGTGTCACAGTGTCACCTTTGTTTGGATGCGACAGGTATATTCAAGTTCGTTACGGGACGGCAACATGGCTAGCACCAGCTAGCACTCATAGTACAGGAAATATCCTAGTTTTAACCCTTAACCAGGCAACTAGACATCATTTATTTTATTGGTTTTCAACCTTATCTCATCTGCAAAAAGTTCAAAATCTGGAGGTCCCGTATGGTTATTACCTGATTAAACGTTAAATTAGTTGATCAGTATAAATTGTCTCGTGCATCTGTTTTATTTATCTATTAGTATAAAAAGTTAAAAATAATACTATGAATTTCTGTAGTACTGGCCATTTCAAATCAAAATAATCTTTGTATGGCTAAGAATTCTAATTTCAAATTAATTTGATTTAAAGAAAAGTTACTATTCTGGTGCCTAGCCCCTGTACTAGCTGTCAACTCGCATACCTACGCGTACGTGCATTCCACCGTGAATGTCGTTTTTGTCAGCAAGGACATCTTAAAATGGAAAAAAATGTCATACGTTATTTCCACACATTGCATAATGAAACAGGGGAGAGACACGCTGACACCTGGATATGTAACATTATTCAATTGGTCTTTTACATCCAGGCGTCAAGAGTTCTGGTCTGGCAATTTTTTTTGCGTATGCGAAAATATGAGTATGCGATGCATCTGATGGTAAATGATAACCGCCGCTCACATCAACAATGCCAGGGCATATTCATGCCGTTGCATACCGTGAAAGAAGACCTCTTTTCGAACCTCATTTAAAAAGGACATGTCATAGTGACCGGGGAACACAGCGGGCGGCAGCTTAATCCAGAGTTTGCTCGAGCGAGGGAGAAATGAACGTTAAAGGAAGCATAGCGTTCTAGATATTGTGGATGGATCGACGCTGATGAAACGAGTATTTCATACTCATATAGGAGTGCAAAGGAATGACGAGGTACAAAAGGTCCCATAGAGACGACGAGCTCCATTAAAAAGACCCCTAAATAGATAAGAGAACTGGAACTTACCACGACAACCGATGCTTTGCTTTTGGTAATTTTCTTAATTGTCACGTATTTTTTTTTTAATTTAAGTTCAATTAAAATGGTCATGAAGAAAGCCAACACGGGGTTTTCTATTCTGCGCACATACTTGTGCACTGTCATAAGTTGAGTTGAGCTGACTGCTGATATTGGCCGATTTACCAGTCGGAGATATAAATTATTATTAGCAAGAGTCTGCCAAACTTAAATGGAACTGGGCGGGTCATGTGTGTAGGAATGCACCCGGAGAGGTGAACTAAAATCGTCACACAATACCAGCCAGATGGGTTGAGGGACAGACCCAGAAAAAGATGGCGTGACGATTGAGACCACCAATGTCAGGATTGGCCTGCGCTGCACGATTGCTTCAAATAGAGACCATTGGAGGAGTTTGGGAGAGACCTTTGCCCAGCAATGGGACAGTTTTGGCTAACAAAAAAAAGCAAGAGTTAACGCACTTAACTATACGATAAATTATTAGCAATAACTAATATGTATATAATTAAATTGTTAACACAAGACATTTTCGCAGGAACGAAGCCATGAAGCTGTTCCAATGAAACCATCAGAATATTAACTCCAACACTTGTGAAGTAACTTCAAACGTTACAACTGTAACATATTCGGGTCAAAGTATTTCACACAACGTGTTCAATTTCGACGACCTATATCGGTTAATGGAGTAAACTAGTTCTACCTACGAACAATGAAATATTACCCAACGTCAAGTATAGCAGCTTACTGCCGCTCTCAACAAACTAATTTGGTGTTTATTTGTGCAGTGAAGTGCCGCGACGATATCCTGATAATAAGAATCGTTGATTTGTAACACTGCTATTGTGTGTCGAGTGAGTCGTCACGGACAACTTGCTTGGACCTAATAGAATCTTAGAACCCAAGATTGTGTTTATAGTGGTATCGGCAGAATCCTATGGTCGATATAACGTAAAACACCGGGGTCTTATTGAGTGACTGTATCTTTGAGTAACTTCGACTGTTGACTACCCATTTATTTTCAAGAAGTTACTTGAAATCATCAAGATATCTTCGGGTAGAGCCTTAATAAAAAAAAAGTTGTTACAATATTAGCGACTTCGCACGGTCTTTTCCGTTTTATTCAAATCAGTTACGTATTGACTCAATGGGGCAACAGTTATTCTTATCTTAGCCGACAAAACCTTTGATTGTCACGAAACACAATCGAAAATTAATTATGCTCCGGACAACAAAGACCTTCATGGAAGTACTTGGTTAGAGTCATTGAAAGTAGCTCCATATGGTTTTAAAGTAGGTAAGGTGTACATACCATAGTTTTTTTAGATTTTTGCGTTGCATTATAACTTTAATTAATTAAGACGAGGATTAACACGAAATTTATTGTGTGATACAATATTGCCCGACGGCGACCTAAAAAGGTGTGGCTTGACATCGTAAGGGATGACATACGTGCTCATTAACTGACCAATACGGACGCATCAAACCGCGCGAAGTGGAGGCACCAAAGCGACAGCTTGGGACGGAACCGGGATAAAACGCAAAGATGATGATGGTGATGATGACAATATTTCTCGACGTTTCGGCTACGTCACAGCAACCGTGGTCACAAGCGGACTGGCGGCGCACGGCGTCGTCTGCTGGGGCCGGGCTCTGAATCTTCGGATACCCTCACATTTTCAGATATTAATTCGCCACTAGATGAATTGTCAGTGAAGCTACTCCGACACACTACACTAACAGTATCGGCGTTTGTTTGCCTAACGGCCTGGCACGGGATTTGCACTTGTTAATTACTGGATTACATGTCGATGATATATATAAGGCTTTCAATCAATAATAAATAATAATAAGTTAATAGTACTTCAATAGTAAGTGACCAAAATATGTGAGTACAGTCAAAGAACGGAAAGGTTTGTCAATTTTTAAATCGATTCCTTTGATATGCTGTGATCACTAATAACCTTAGGTACGTATTACCTGCTGCACGAAAAATATGCTTAACTGTTAGAACCGAAAGTTTAGATTTGCTTGTAGCAACATTGATTCGTTTTGATGTAAAGAAAACTTAAAGAAGGTTATAGTTGCTAGTGTGCCCTACCCTTCACCTTAAGGTGACGAACTTTTTATTCTTTGTACCGAACATGCATAAGGTTGTATCACATAATACATTTCGTCTTAATCCCCGTATTCATCATCATCATCATCAGCCCATTTAAGTCCCCACTGCTGGGCACGGGCCTCCCTCAATCACATGAGGGGTAATTGCCATACTCACTACTGCTTGGCAGACTGGTTGGCGAGGATTTTGATATAAAGACAGAGTTTTCCTTCTCTGGGTGCTGTTGATCATGCCAGCAGCTTTACCTTAGTCGCCTTTTACGACACCTCGGTAAGAGTGAGGTTGGCCTAATCCCCGTATTAATTAATATTTAAGGTGTTTACATTATTTTGTAGGATGGAAGCATTTATTCTTCAAACGAAACAAGCAATAAAAAGTACATTTTAATGGACATTTCAGTAACCATCGTACTCCAATTAATTTATAATTCGGATTTATTATTTTAATGGCCTCCTTTTTCTAGTAAAGCTTCGATTTATTTTCTTTATAAGACGAAAAGGGTTGTTGATTTTACAGATACCTAACAAGATCCATTGTATATTTATTTATTTAATAGTCACACAAAAATTATGCAATACCTATAATACAAGTAAGACATGTTTACATGTAGAAAAACAGCGCATTTTTATCGTAGGTACAGCCAGATTCAAATATATCTCAGCGTTCAAACCTATCAAAAACATCTGAGCATTTGACAAAAGACAACTGTATGTTAGTATACGCCAAGGTGCATTTTCATTTGTTGATTGAGTGAGAACAAATGATAACAAATGAAAATACACCTTAAATGTATTTCGCTAAAAGTGACTTTTGTCATTGGCTCTGACATTAACAGCAAAGCCATGACGATGATTTTCAGACGGCCTTAGGGACGGTTTCACCGTCAAAATTGAACGCGATCAACGCTTAAACGCGATCAATGCGAGCGAAAACAAAGGAACGGGACTGAGTTTAGCGCGTAGACCGAGTTCAAGTAAGTTGATCGCGTTCAATTTCAACGGTGAAATCGGTCCTTAGAGTTTGTCCGCGCCTGGCGAGGTGCACACAAATTTCGATAAAAATAAATTGTAATTTTTTTGTATTGCGATGGAGCCTGTTCTAAGATGTAAACGTATTATAAGGAATCTCAGTAAAAACTCTTGCATGACCATTTTTGCTTCATCCCGTCTTAAGTATAACTGTCTTGTTTCTCGTATAAACAGACATGAAAAATTATAATGTGTCTATTGAACTGCATTGTTAAGGAAAAGATCGCATCGTGGATGTGCAAGTCGTTCAAACCTATTTATGGATAATGTATGGAACATGTATGACGTAGGGGTGTCAATGGTGAATAGAATAATTAAGAATTTAATAGTTGATATTTGTATAACAATATTTTACAATTAAGTTCAGGCGGGACTCGAGACCACATCTTCCACAATTTGCAATTTACTAAAGTAAATAACGCGTTTAAAAATTTCATCACGTGTTCAGGTGGGAATCGAACCCACATCTTCCACAATCCGGTATTTGTATACTAAGGTGACGGGTAGGGCACAGTAGCAACGCCAATCGATTTTAATTTTTAACTACTAAACCGGATCTATTTTAAACAATTTCGGGGTTACAATCTTTCGACAAACACTTACACTATTCATTTAATACTTATAGTTAACTAGCATAACGTTTTTTAAAGCACACATTTTATTTTTGCCGCCCATGAACATCCGCGAAATTAGAGAGATCGCTAATGTGTTGCCGGCCACAGAACTGAGGTACGTGGTAGAAAGTTCCGCGAGAAACGCACAGTATAAGTAAGTAATGACACAGACACGTCAAACTTATAACACCCCGTAGATTTTTCGTCGGGGGTTAAAACAATCAGCAGTTCTATTTTTAAATGTCTTCAAGAGAACGGCATACTCTTTTTTAAAAAGGCCGGCAACACCTTGGGGATCTCGCTGATTTCGCGGATGTTCATGGGCGGCGTTGATTACTTTCCATCAGGTGGCCCGCTTGCTCGTATGTCCGCCTCTAACATAAAAAAACATCCCAAAGACAAGCCGTTTAAATGTATGAGACGTCAAATTTTTTCTATAGTTAACATTATATGATAATGATCTCTTATTAGAAAACTTTTTTTTATAGTGACACAATATAATGGCTCTCCTCAGTCTGATGATAAGCAAGAGACGTTTTGATTGTAATTATGAGTAGAACATATTATTTTTTTAAAAAAGAGTATGCTCTTCTCTTGAAGGCCTCTAAGTCGGGAAATACTCCTGCAACCAAACTGTTCCACAGAACTGAGGTACGTGGTAGAAAGTTCCGCGAGAAACGCACAGTATAAGACGAGCTATATTCGGAGTGTGTTTGAAGGATACATTTTAGGAATGAGGCTATCTGACAAAAGACTAAAGATCTGTATATTGAAACAACATGCCGTGGCAATGGCTGTATCTGTCGAAGTATTGACAACCTTTGGGATACAAAAGTTCGTAAGTGGGGACTGCGACTCGGAAAGCGTACGGGGCCCTCCGGCTAGATGGAGTGAACATCTGGAAGAAGCTAGCGGCTTTATATGTATAGACTGGATGCGTCAAGCCGAAGGCAGGTTGAAACGGATGAATATTGGGGGAGGCCTATGATCAGCAGTGCACTGAGACAGGCTGTTGAGAAAGATGAAGTACTTGTGTATGTTATCCCATATTTACTAACGGTAGAAGACAACCCTAAGTCGTGCATAGTTCACTTCCAAGAGCACTATGACCATGAGGTATGGCGGCCATAAATACTGCTTTACGATACGATGCCATCTTAATGTTCAGTTTTACAGATAATATATGACATTCATGTTCGTTTCCGACCCGTTTTATATCATCAGATGATGTTAGAAATAGAAGCTACTTACATTTTTAAACTTCTTCTGTAAATATTTGAAGACATATTTAAGATTTCCGACAATAACATGACCATCTGATCTCAAAGGAAGTGGTATCTTTTTTATGTAATATTAGTAGCCCGCCCTCAATTCGTATCGGGACATTAGTTCCATTTTATACCAAGAGCTGGCGCTAGGTGTTGATTACATCGTGCGAGTATTATGCGATTACTTATGAGCATTGCCGCTGTCAATAGGATTTTGATGGTGCCTCCACCCATGAACACCCGTAAACGCTTAGGATCCCGGGGTGCATTTGGATCACGACGTCCTCAACCCAAGGATGGATCCAGCTTTGGCGCCAGGGGGGGTCACATAGCATGGTCAAGTCAAAAGAAGTTTTAATGAAATTTTACTACCTACTTATAAATAAAATCCCCTCTGCGTTGGGTGCTCCTGGACTCAGCAGCAGGGGGTCATTTTACTGTCGTTTGACCTTCGCAACCCTTTGTGAGGGGAATCTTACCAACTGGATTTTGGTCCTCTCCCTCATCTTAATCTAATTCCTAGTTCCAATGCAATGCTGTCGCTCTGGAGACCGGGGTAAACTTAGACCATGATTCTTAGTTTCGGGAGTCTAGTAAATACAATGAAGCGACTGCCGCCTGACCTTTGCAACCCATTAAAAGGGGAACCAAACCAACTGACTCATGGTTTATTATCTACATCCCTATAGTTTTTTAGATTTTCGCGTTGCATTATAACTATAATGTATCAATACGGGGATTAACACGATATTTATTATGTGAAACAACATTGTGTACTCACATATTTGGCTCGACCAATTTGAGTCCGCTCGTGACCACGGCTGCTGTAACGTAGCCGAAACGTCGAGCCAAATATGTGAGTACACAATGTTGTTTCACATAATAAATATCGTGTTAATCCCCGTATTGATACATTATAGTTACATCCCTATAGTTATAAATCATGTAAAAATACTTTGTTTCGACATTTTTGACGTATTTTAATTTATTATAACTAAGATTTTAAACTTTCGAGTTGCATAATCCAAATAATTAATGTACACGCGACAAAACGCGGTTATTTTTATACGTAAGTACATACTCGTAGTAGCTCATACTCACAGCTTGACGTTTCGACCGCGTTACAATGGACAACATTTCATATTTTTAACATGTCCATATTGTTTTATTATATGAAAATAGACATAAAAGGAACAGACCCATATTTTTTCTTTTTTCAAAATTTGTCCATTTTCATGCATAAAATAATTATTGAAATTCTTTATATTCTAAATAGACGTAAGCGCCAAATGACGTCATCGGACGGCTGAATACAGCGTTATTCCTTTGCTTATCATTGTTTTAATAAAAAAAAGGTACTACTGTCAAAGGTAAATAATACTAGTGTCAACATTGTCAATGTCATTCATTCATTCAACGTTGACAAGTTGTCTTTTTTTTGACAGTTGCATGTCATGGGTTTGGCATTTCGTAAATTTAAAACTATAATGTGCTAAGCAAAGAAATATTTTACATTCTGCCGTCCGATGACGTCATCTTACGTTTTTTAGTTTTTAATTTTTTTCTCAGTAAATAAGCAATATAAAAAATAAATAAATATATATTCGAGCAGCGGAAAAGTAAATAAAGAATTGGTATATTTGGTTTCAGAGCTTAGCAATTTTGAAATGTTGTCCATTACGGCCGTGGTCTCAAGCGGACTGGAGGCGCACGGCGTCGTCTGCTACGCCCGGCTTGTGAATCTTCGGATACCCTCTCATTTTCGTAGATGCTACTACGAGTATGTACTTACATATAAAAATCTTTCATTTTAATAGCTATAACTACTTCTTTTTTGTTGTATGTTAGTGTGTACTTACGTCGCCCAAGTCTCAGCCTTAAAACCAGCGCTGCGGCGGCTTCAGTCGCAAATGCTGAGGTTGCATCTTGTTGGCTATGGTCCTATTTGTGTATTTATGTCATTCGTGTTTAAATTTGTGTTCTGTGGCCAATAAGGAAATCTTTTTCTTTACAGTTTGATGAGAAACTAGGTATACATAGGCTTGATGTCCCAAATCTTAGACTTCATACAATTGGAAATTCATTAGTAGGATATATTTTTTTTTACATTATAGCGGACAAACCAGCAGACGGCACACCTGATGGAAAGTGATCACCGCCGCCCATGGACATCTGCAACACCAGAGGTATCACATATGCGTTGCCGGCATTAGAATTAATTAAGCATTAGCATGTTTAATAAGTTACCTCAACAAATTATTGATTTACCGGTACATAAGTTTAAGTTGCATGTAAAAAACTGCCTATTGCAGAAAGGCTACTATGAAGTAGATGATTATTTAAATGATAAGGATTCCTGGACATGTTGATCTCTTCGCCTGTCCTCTAACGTATAATTTCATTTGATAATTTTACTTTGACGATTTATCTAAACAATACTGATTATAAGCTTTGTATATCCTATTGTCACTGTAATCATAATTTGTATAAGAATGAAAATTGTAATTACCATATTATTTGAAAAGAGTAACTACTGAGTTTCTTGCTAATTCTTCTCGGTAGAAATTGACAATCCGAATCAGCGGTAGATTACATAATATTTGACATTCATAAATGTTCTGTATTAACGCCCCGTTGGTCTAGTGGTTTAAGTACCGGGCCGTGATCTCGGTGGGTCCTGGGTTCGATTCCCGGGTCGAGCGAAAAGTATGTTTCCAATTTTTCTAACATAGCTCGGATTTGTGATCACTAATCCGCATTTGGCAAGCGTGGTGATTAATCTTAATCCCATCATAGTAGCGATGACTTGATTTCTATGATGGAGGCCTTAGCCCTGCAGTGGGATAGTTTATAGGCTGATACTTTACTTTTAAATGTTCTGTATAGACTTAAATTGAATAAAGACATTTTTACTTTACCTACTTTATACGAAACGTGCAGGTTTCCTCTATACTATCTAAATAGCGTAGATAAATATGATTCCCGGCTAGATTTAACCGCGCAATAAAGTCGTAAAGACCGAGAAGCGAAGATGACTCCGCAGATAGCTGTAACCGGACGAATATGGAGGTTTCGTTTCCTTTCTAGAGATAGCCGGACTGGTCTGACGGCTTTAACAGATCGGTATGGGGGAAAATGTAGCGTCAGTGCCGATTTTATCGAAAAATAATTACATTAGGTCTTTACCTACGAAATTGCTGTTTTGTATGGCGATTTTCTTAGAAGTTGTATTTTCCATACTGTAACAAACCGTTTAACATATATAACGCCGGACCAATAACGAACCCTGTGTGACTCACGTCACATCCTACTACATACTCCAATAGATGTCGCTGGGAGTACATTAATTCGCACCAGCAGCGTTTCGATTTTTCGAACCTATAAACCTTCGGTCCCAGTAAACTTTTGTAAGGCAGTTCGAGTTTACCAGCTCTAGCGAGGTCACTCGATCTGAAATGCTCTCTTCGTACCTAGGAGGCTCTAGACGAATCAGGTGTCCTATCTAGACTACCAAGCTGCCGGTTTTCTCAACAATGGCCAAATTAATTTCGGCCTGGTACAAAACTACAACAGTCAATAGTTTTCAATAAAACCCATCCATCATCATCATTGTTGTCGTTTTCTTCGCGTCCCACCAACATCATCACTTAACATCAACCATCATCAAGTAACATCAGTTACAATACTAACTTTTTTTAATTTGTAAAGTAACTATTAATGCTACTGCTACACAATTAACTGTGCTTTAATGAACAACTTTTAAGAACGTGTAGGATAGGTGTTAAGAAAATTTTTTTTTTATTTAAAAAGTTATTATTGATAAAAACATCAATTGTGTGTGAGTAATAACATTTTATAACAGTACACTCGAGGAAAGGTGTTACCGAAGTCGGCGCCCAAGACTATCTTGTAATACTTCATTGAATTATTCAACAGGGATTAGGCGCCGACTTCAATAACACCTTTTCTCGAGTGTACTGTCATAAAATATAATTTTAAGTGTAAAAAAAAATATTTTACACTTTTTAGTTCGTGGTTTTTGAAGGCGTTTTTTTTTTCGCAGAATTTTTTTTAAGCTTTTTAATGTCAAATTTTTTGGCAATTATATAATTATAATAAAAATATAATAATAAAATTAGGACTTGCATGACATTAATAGATTGGTGGATGAGAAAAATTACACAAATGATGACCTTTCTTGACAAGATGGCGCATTTGCTAGTGAACCCGTCTTATACATTTTGACGTTAGTCGTGAATTCGATCCCCGGCAAACATTCGTGTAATGAACACTTGTGTTCCTGGTGGGGAACACTATGACAGGATTTTTAAAAATTCACTCCTTAAGGGGTTGAACGGAGGTTTAACGTTAGTATAATGAAAATGGTCCTTATTTGGGCCTCAACGTCACATTTCCTAAATGAAGCAAAAATACGTTTTAATATTTCATGTCACTGTGCAAAATGAGGTACGAAGAGAGGGCTATTCACTAATTAGGTATATTTGTAATTCCTTCTGTTGTCTTATATGATTAAAATTAGGTCAAAAATATTACTCATATTTACCTAGTCGTTAAATTTAAGCGAAATGCTCAGGCAACCAACAAACGTTGAGTTGGGTAAAGACTCTGACTTTGATTTAGAATAACCTCCATCACTCATTCATTCACTTTCTAATTAGGTAGTTAATTAATAAATAAATTATGTAAATAACCGGCAAGTGTTATCTAGCGGATCTTACTAGATATTTATTTTACATCATAACGACATTTACATAATACACCACCGGGTTTTTTTTTATTACGTAGATCCTACTATTAGTTTCCGCTCGTGTATGTTTTTTAATGAAATGAAATGAAATATCTTTATTTACTAGAAACACGGTACATTTATCAATAGAATAGTCATATAAATGTCAGATTAACATGTTTCGCCATAGGTACATGGCATGTAAAAATAATCTTAAGATATGATTCAATTAAAAAACAGATATGATGAGATAAATTCAATACAATTAAATTCAATGCCATTGGAGCATCTCCGTTCTTCCACTACTCCACCAGGCAGACCCTCAATCGACACCGGTACATGGTAGAAATACCAAAAGTCCGCACAAAGAGGTTTAAATCCTGTTTCCTTATTCGTACTGCGAAACAGTGGAATCAGTTGCCTGAGGAGGTGTTCCCTAGAGGCTACAATTTGGGGGTTTTCAAAGCGCGAGTGAATAGGTATCTTCTAGGTAATCGTGCTACATCTTAGACCATATTATCACTTACCATCAGGTGAAATATGGTCAAACGCTTACCTATCTACAATAAAAAAAAAAATGTCAAAATATTTTTTGAATTAAATTGTCATGCAGAGTCTTAAAATTGCTTAATACTACAAAAGTTCTTGTCCAGTAACCAAGGACACAAATTTTTATGTGACTGCGGAGAGTTAAGTGCTTTTATGCATTCTGGAATTTTATTAAATATTTTTATGCTCATATTTAAGCAATTTCTCATATATTGATTAAGTAGGGGAAGTACGTCCAAAATGACATAATATGGACGAAACGACAGATTAGTGTTATTTAAAAATTTGCGTGGTTTAAACTCTCAAAAATTAGTCAATGAAAAAGCACCTACAGCGAAAATATACCATAGGATTTCTGAGCCCTGTTTTAAATACACAACGCGCAACGGACGCCATGTTGACATTTGTCTTTCGAGGTTGGTAAGAAATTTATCATTGGTCGGTTGTTTTTTGTTATTCGGTAAATTTTCTTTTGTTATTTTACTGTTTCATACTTTTTATATTTCTTATCATTTGGTGTTCGAGGTGATCGTGTAGAATTTAAAACATTATTCTCACTGCAACAAGATTATTCTTTGATTTGTAATAATTTTGTAGCGTATGCACATAATGATATACAACCACTATGGACAAAACGACATATGGACAAAAATAATTATTAAGTAAATCTACATAAATCTTTTTAATTGACAGAATGTAAATATACCATGAAATCATTCGAATACCATAATTAGCAATCGGCAATCATGGAGTCCAGAAGCGATGAAAAAAGGTATTGAAGCTGTAAAAGAGAAAAAAATGGGTTGGCTTCTGACCGAATGACTTTCGAATTGCATGAAAAGAGTGGGTTTGCGCACAGTTTTAATAAAAATAAGGATAAACGTGGCCAGGAGCGGCTAGATAAACTTTGGCTGTGTATTTCATTTAGTCCATACGACCCATGTCGTTTTGTCCATATGGTATGGACAAAATGGATTTATCTTTCACTTCACTTAATACTAAATATTTTTGCAAGTGTTGATTTTTCGGACAAAACCTATATGATTTCTTATGTAAGTAACCAATTAATATAAGCAAAGTTGTAAGGAAAAAATATGTTCCTATTGTGAATAATATTGAAGTTATCGATGATTAATAAAACACCATGTCATTTTGGACGTACTTCCCTTATCTTTTTTTTATTCATCTTTTATTTTATCACTTATTTGAGTAAATAATAGTGAAAAAGTTATATTTAATTTTCTTACCTCCATAATAAAGGTCGATTTGTTTTAGCATCAGCATATATATACTGACCTATTGCAGGGCAAATGCCTCCATCATAGAATTCAAGTCAATCGCTACTATGATGGGATTAGGCTGAATCACCACGCTTGCCAAATGCGTATTGATGATCACAATCTCGAGCTATGTTCGAAAAATTCGAAACATATCATTGCTCGACCCGGGACCCCGAGATCACGACCTGGTACTTAAACCACTAGACCAAAAGGGCGATAAGGAGCAAGGAAAAAAAATTGAAAAAGTTTTTAAATAAAATCAAAATAAATTCATATGCTTCAATGATAAGAAAAAAAATACTATGTGGCTCTCGAGTTAGGTCTTAATACATTTGAAAAAAATAATTAGAAGCAGTGTTCTAAAAAACCAAATTAATAGTTCATTGTAGTAAAACTGACCTACATTCATCGAAAAGTTGGCTTCACAGAGAGTTATCTAAAATAGATATCTGTTGTAAATAGTAGTGTTGTAAATTCAGAGTTCTGGAGTGGACTATCGATATTTGACAACATCACAAACTTATACTCGTATATGATACAAAAGAAAGTACTTTAAGCACTTGTTTTACAAGCAGCAGAATCAATTTCAATAAGACCGCCGAAATTGTATATTTAAGTTTCTGTAATGCCTAGTTTTTTTAAATTGTGTATTTTGTGCAATAAAGTCTCGTATATCTATCTATCTATTGATCAATACGGGAACATGTCAGTATTACGATCATCGATCGGTGAAGCACATTGTGTGAAATTTCACGATAAGTATTGATTGCAAATAGATATTATTAATAGATATTAAAATACTGCTATACTATTGATAGTAACGATTTATTGTGTAAATTAAATTGCAGTAAAAACTTTTCACAATACTATTGCAAGTCGGTAAACTATTGCTTATACCACGCTACGGTAGGTAGAAGTATATATTTCATTATTTACGTTGGCATTATCTCTTTCAAGAATATTGATTGTCGCGGTTTGAATATGAACAAGTATCGATAGAAATACGAAAGTTGGACAACACTAGTAATAAGCCATGATTGTTTTTACCAAACCCGGGTGGTGCTCCCGCAGAGTGTAGTCTGCGGTGTGAATGTGATCGAATGTTTCGGGCGACCGACTTTCTAAAAGGCACTCGTAAATCCATAGACAGTCTGTGTATGGATTTTTCTTGAAGTAAATTGAGTATTTTTTACAGTACATATTTCAATTTCACAAATCATTTTCAACCATTTACAAGTACTGATTTCATTTTTGGTGAATAATCTTTAAGGTGACGGGTAGGCCACACCAGCGACGCCAATCGATTTTAATTTTAAGCTACTAAACCGAATCTATTTTAAACCATTTCGGGGTTACAACCTCTAGGCAAACACTTATACTATTTATTAAATAACCATGCATAAATGTTGGGTCCGTTTTTGTGCGCGAAAAATTGATTCACGCCAAAAGTGGCCTTTTTCCCGCGCTCGGGCAAACTCTGGAATGAGCTTCCAGCCGCGGTGTTCCCTGATCGCTATGACATGTCCTTTTTTAAACGAGGTTTGAAAAGAGTTCTTCTCTCACGTTAGGCAGCGGCATGACTCTGCTCCGGCATTGTTGATGTCTATGAGCGGCGGTTACCGTTTACCATCAGATGGGCCGCAAGCTCGTCTACCTACTATAAGCAATAAAAAAAAATCTAACACATCAATAAAACATTAATCCATATGTGTTGTGTAACTGTATACACGCCTTTTTCTTCTAATATCAAGAGGCCAATTCTCGTCATATGATATAAGATACCTAGATATCTACTCTTTATTGCACAACATACAAAACTTAAAACCTAGGTATTCAGAGATACAATGTACAATTAGGCGCTCTTATCGCTGGGAGCAATATCTATCAGACAACCTTCAGGTAAAGGACATTAGATACTTTACCATCATAAAATATTTATTTTATTTTGTTTTATTCGGAAGACCAACAGCTGTCCTAATACGGTAGAAATTACAATGAATGTCTTGAAGATAATATTTACAAAAGAAAAGTATTATAATAATATGTTTATATTAATTTGTAATCTCACTGTTGATTCTGATATCCGTAACACAGGTGCGTGAGCTACCTATCTCGGAGTCAGATCATTGTATGTGATGTTGTGAAATGTTTTTGATTTATTTATTTATTTATAATAACAGCTGATCTTCAGCAACGGATCAAGTTGGCAGTGAAAAAGTAAAATAATATCGCAATAATATAGGTATACAAATACAAAAATACAAAATGTATGGTTGTACATCCTGTGCGGATAAAGAATGGGATCAACAATGGCGGCGAATCTATTCACTTCTCGCTCGCACACTAACTATTTGCGTCTATACTCGCACCCCACAAGTGCGAGTATAGACGCAAATAGTGTGCGAGCGAGGTTTATCCGCACAGGTTGTATGATTTTCATGCGACAACCGCCATGTCTTTTCTTATATCGAGAATCCCGAGAATGGGGTTCTTGCAAATTGTAGAAATTACTCGTATAAGGTATATTGCAATAATTTGGTTCGTAGTGAAATCATTACATTTCCACCACATTTTATTGGGTGATAAAAGCGATTAAGCGTAATTGGTACGTTATCGGTCCTTCGGTTATCTTTATGTAATGGCACCATTTTGATAATTTTGATAAAGTAGACATTCGAAAGGTTCTTAAAATTTTTAAAGTATTTTTTTGTGCATTTTTTTATGTGATAGGTGGCAGACAAGTCGATGATGGTAAGCGGTTGCAGCCGCCCATGGACACCCGCAACACCAATAGAGTCAAAACTGCGCTGCCAACCTTTAATTCCCTTTCCCCCTTATTGGGCCTCCGGTACCCTTACTCACGCAGCGAAACACAGTCCTGCTTCACGCCAATTTTATGTAAGGTCGTGGTATCACTCAGGTCGAGCCGGCCCATTCATGCAGAAGCGTGGCTTTCCCACGGTCATCAATATCATCATTTAATCAATATGGCGCCTTTGGTAGTGACTCTACCTCGTACGCCAAAGGCCGTGGGTTTGATCCCCATCATCGGCAAACATTCGTGTGATGAACACTTGTGTTTGTTCAGTGTCCGGGTGTAATATATATGTACTTAAGTAGGTATTATATTTGTAATTCCTCTGTTGTCTGATATCTGTAACACAAGTGCTTAAAGCTACTTAGTACGGAATCAGGTCAGTATATGAGGTGTTTAAATAAAAAAATAATTAAATTTAAGTAACTCCCGACAAAAACAAATAGGTTTCGTCATTTTTCACAATAAATATATTGTGCTCGGTACGCAAGCCCTTTTATATGATACCTCTATCGTATGAGTTGTGTTAAAACATACAATCCATATCTTTGTGACGGCGGCCATATTGGATAGATTTTTATCCAACATAGCTAAGAACACTCCCCCTTATACATATTTCAAACAAAAAAAAAACAAAATCAGACGCGCACACACGCACACACACTCACACACACGCCCACACACCCACACTCACACACACGCGCAAACACACACGCAAACACACACACACACACACGCACACAACACACACACACACACACACACACACACACACACACACACACACACACACACACACGCACACGCACACACGCACACACGCACATACGCACGCACGCACGCACACACACGCACATACGCACGCACGCACGCACACGCACGCACACACACACACACACACACACACACACACACACACACACACACACACACACACACACAAACATGCGCGCGCGCGCGCCTGCGCACATAAACACACACTCGCACGCACGCACGCACCCACCCACGCACGCACGCACGCACGCACCCACACACGCACGCACGCACAGGCAGGTCAAACTTATAATACCCCGTTATTTTTGCGTCGGGGGTTAGAAATAATATTGTATAGTGCGAAGTGGAGGAGTTGTAGCAGGAAAGCGAACCCCGGGATCTAAAGCGAAAGCTTGGGAAGCAACCGGGATAAAACGTTAACGCTATGAATCACTATTATAACACCCTAGACGCATAATCACTTACCATGGGAGAATCACGCTTTGGCATGAATGGGTTGGCTCGACCAGATACCACGGCCTCAGAGAAAACCGTCGTGTAGCATAACGTAGTGATTTTTTTCTCTTTGGTGCAGCAGAGCCGGGTCCAGCCTGTTACGCTCTAATTCCGCGAGCCGCGCGGCGGCGACGCGCTCGATTTTCAAAATTTCTTTGACCGCGACGCGCTCGGTCGCGGGCCGCGGCGCTTATGATTTTTTTAAAGTACCTACCTACTGTTGCGATTAAAATTGTTCATGCGAGGTAAAGGGAAAATGTTGGCAGCACACTTGTGACCCCTCCGGTGTTGCTGGAGCCCAAATTCTCGTGCTCGTGACATTTATTATTTTGCATTGCCATACTCATCACGCTTGGCAGACGGGTTGGCGAGGGTTTTGATATAAATGCAGAGTTTTCCTTCTCTGGGCGCTGTTGATCATGCCAGCAGCTTTACCTTAGTCGCCTGTTACGACACCTCGGTAAGAGTGAGGGTGGCCTATTCTACTCTGCCGGGGACCACACGGCATTCACGATCACGATAATTGGGCTCCTTATGTGTAAGGTCGGCGACAATCGCATACTATCAGGTGATTAGTTTGCTCGTCTGACGCCTAAAAGCAATAAAATTGCATCCCCTAGATGTCACTATCCTAGAAGGCAAACAGATGCGTTGCTGGTCTTTTAAGAAGATTTAGGTAGTTCATGAACATAGTATAGATTCGTATTAATTGTGGAAATCATAAGACATGTTGAATAAAAGTTCAATGGTAAAACCATAAAGTATTAAGAATTTTTGAGACAAAATTGTGTCATATTTTCTTCCACTTTAGCAATAATAAGAATTTCGGTTACTTGTACGAAGATAATTTTACAGAAGTACAGTCAACTCCAAAAATATGTATACACTTTAGGACGTTGTCACAATATATAATATAAGAAAATAGATCTCTACTTTCTTATAGGTAAGTATTGTGACAAGTCCTAAAGTTTATACATATTTTTAGAGTTGACTATACATCTCAAAGAATTCCTAATGCTTTTTTTTTATGCTAGAGGCGGACAAACGAGTAAGCGAGTCACCTGATGGAAAGTATCAACGCCGCCAATGAACATCCGCGAAATCAGAGATATCGCTAGCGTGTTGCCGGCCTTTTTAAAAAGAGTACGCTCTTCTCTTGAAAGTCCCTAAGTCGTAGCCGTCCGCAGCCAAACCGTTCCACAGAACCGGGTACGTGGTAGAAAGTTCCGCGAGAAACGAACAGTATTAGACCGCCAACCATCGAGATGATGAGGACGGAATGACAATCGCTTGCGAGTGGTTCGATGTAAGAATTCAGCTGCAGGGAGTAGATCGAACAGTTCCACAGAGCACTCCCCATGATAGGTGCGGTATAGAATGCTGAGGGAAGCTATGTCCCGCCGCAACTCTAGAGGATTAAGTCGACTTTACTACTCATCTTTATGGCTTCACCGTTAGTACTTTTTTAAAAAATGTCTCATAATCGCCATAAATAAGGTGACGGGTAGGGCACACTAGCGACGCCAATCGACTTTAATTTTTAGCTACTAAACCGGATCTATTTTAAACAATTTCGGGGATATAACCTCTCGGCAAACACTTATACTATTTATTAACCAGTGCGTACGCGAAAAATTGAATCACGCCAAAAGCGGCCACTTTTGGCGTGAATCAATTTTTCGCGTATAAAAACGGACCTAACATTTATATTGGTATTTATATGGTTATTGAATAAATAGTATAAGTGTTTGCCTAGAGGTTGTAATCCCGAAATTGTTTAAAATAGAACCTGTTTAGTAGTTAAAAATTAAACCCGTCACATTAATACAAATCTACTGCCGGCGCTATTCAATTTGATAGGTAAATTCGTTCGTATAATAATTGGCTTAGAATTTCCCGTATCATCTTGAACTCCACCAGAGACAAAACCACTAAATATAACATCCTTGGGTCAATGCTTTCATTAATCTCTGGCACGCCAAGTCCAATCGTTCTTTGTGTTGCCATCAATTAGCTCTAATGGGCCAAGATATTATCAAACAAAAGGAATTTACTCGGCATGGCGTTTGTAACAGGCCTAGAATACACAAAACATGAATTTATTTAGAACATGTTAATACCAGGTGCGGTAAGCCGCACATCAATGTATACAAATCGGTGAAATTTCTTCAATCCATTCTCAACTTAATGTCAATCAAGTTTGGTTCAATTTCGATTGAGGAAATTTTACAGATACTGGTAACTTGATGTGTGGGTTGTCTGGACATCGACGTTCTTATTTCAAATCGCGGTCTAAGATAAGTTCCGGAACTAAACTTATACCCGCCCCTTTTAACTTTGCTTATTGGAACGGGACGCCTTGAGCTTTAGTACTACTTTAGATCGCGATTTATAATAAGGTCTCAAATGTTTTATATTTCTTAAGTCGTAGGTAGAATCGTAGGTAAGTAACTATTTAAAAATTCTAAGGCCAGATAAAAAAATAGGTCAAGTAAAATATTAAGCTGCTGATATATCTCTGCTGCACGCAGAGAAGGAAAACTCTGCATTTATATCAAAACCCTCGCCAACCCGTCTGCCAAGCGCGGTGAGTATGGCAATTACCCCTCATGTGATTGAGGGAGGCCCGTGCCCCAGCAGTGGGGACTTAAATGGGCTGACGATGATGATGAAATATTAAGGGCAGGTAAAAAATCTAGGGTCAGGTGAAAATATCTAAGATCCTTAGGTATCAAGTTACCATTTTAATGAGATAAGGTGCAGATGAGAAGAACGCTCGCCTGATGATAAGCGATTACCGCCGAACATGGACACCAGGACGACCTATTCTCGAGCACTCGACATTTTATGGACGAACGAATGAATGAAATCTCTAAATTCGACTTCTATGTCGAGTGCTCGAGAATAGGCTCCCTGAAACACAAGAGGAGATTGGTCATTTAAAAAGGAATAAGTAAACCAGTGCGTACGCGAAAAATTCGAATCACGCCAAATAGCGGCCACTTTTGCGTGAATCAATTTTTTGCGTATAAAAACGGACCTAACATTTATATTGGTATTATATGGTTATTGAATAAATAGTATAAGTGTTTGCCTAGAGGTTGTAATCCCGAAATTGTTTAAAATAGAACCTGTTTAGTAGTTAAAATTAAACCCGTCACATTAATACAAATCTACTGCCGGCGCTATTCAATTTGATAGGTAAATTCGTTCGTATAATAATTGGCTTAGAATTTCCCGTATCATCTTGAACTCCACCAGAGACAAAACCACTAAATATAACATCCTTGGGTCAATGCTTTCATTTATCTCTGGCACGCCAAGTCCAATCGTTCTTTGTGTTGCCATCAATTAGCTCTAATGGGCCAAGATATTATCAAACAAAAGGAATTTACTCGGCATGGCGTTTGTACCAGGCCTAGAATACACAAAACATGAATTTATTTAGAACATGTTAATACCAGGTGCGGTAAGCCGCACATCAATGTATACAAATCGGTGAAATTTCTTCAATCCATTCTCAACTTAATGTCAATCAAGTTTGGTTCAATTTCGATTGAGGAAATTTTACAGATACTGGTAACTTGATGTGTGGGTTGTCTGGACATCGACGTTCTTATTTCAAATCGCGGTCTAAGATAAGTTCCGGAACTAAACTTATACCCGCCCCTTTTAACTTTGCTTATTGGAACGGGACGCCTTGAGCTTTAGTACTACTTTAGATCGCGATTTATAATAAGGTCTCAAATGTTTTATATTTCTTAAGTCGTAGGTAGAATCGTAGGTAAGTAACTATTTAAAAATTCTAAGGCCAGATAAAAAAATAGGTCAAGTAAAATATTAAGCTGCTGATATATCTCTGCTGCACGCAGAGAAGGAAAACTCTGCATTTATATCAAAACCCTCGCCAACCCGTCTGCCAAGCGCGGTGAGTATGGCAATTACCCCTCATGTGATTGAGGGAGGCCCGTGCCCCAGCAGTGGGGACTTAAATGGGCTGACGATGATGATGAAAATATTAAGGGCAGGTAAAAAATCTAGGGTCAGGTGAAAATATCTAAGATCCTTAGGTATCAAGTTACCATTTTAATGAGATAAGGTGCAGATGAGAAGAACGCTCGCCTGATGATAAGCGATTACCGCCGAACATGGACACCAGGACGACCTATTCTCGAGCACTCGACATTTTTATGGACGAACGAATGAATGAAATCTCTAAATTCGACTTCTATGTCGAGTGCTCGAGAATAGGCTCCCTGAAACACAAGAGGAGATTGGTCATTTAAAAAGGAATAAGTAAGTAACATTTGTGCATGGTTATTTAGATTTCGCGCGTAGGTACTGATATTTTCATGATATTTGTTAAGGTGACGGGTAGAGCACACATGCGACGCCAATCGATTCTAATTTTTAGCTACTAAACCGGATCTATTTTAAACAATTTCGGGGTTAGAACCTCTCGGCAAACACTTAAACTATTAATAAATAGTTTATTAACCTCTCGGCAAACACTTAAACTATTAATAAATAGTTTATTACTAAATAGTTTAAGTGTTTGCCGAGAGGTTCTAACCCCGAAATTGTTTAAAATAGATCCGGTTTAGTAGCTAAAAATTAGAATCGATTGGCGTCGCAAGTGTGCTCTACTCGTCACCTTAACACATATCATGCAAATATCAGTACCTACGCGCGAAATCTACAATGAATCTGACAGCTCGTGTGACAGAGACGTCATCGCGCCACTAGGGATGTGGTATCGACTAGTGATGTCTAGCCATTCGATTTTCATTCAGGTAACAGTAAGTAGGTACCAAGTAGGTAGGGCTGAAAGAAGCCGCGTGGGCTGATGCAATTTAAAGGTTTTAAATTGTGTTTAGTGTGCAAGTAGGTGTTTATTTGTGCAGTGAAGTGCCGCAAAGTGATCCTAATAATAAGAATCGTTGGATTGTATCGTTTTTAACACTGCTATTGTGTGTCGAGTGCGTTGTCTCGTGACAACTTGCTTGGACCTAATAGAGTCTTAAAACCCGCGATTGCTTTTAGAGTGATATCCGCTGAATGAAACCATAAGTCGATAAAACGCAAAACACCGGCGTTTTATTGAGTGACTGTGACTTTGACTGACTTCGATTGTTGACTACCTACTTGTTCTCAATAAGTTACTTGACATTGGCGAATTATCTTCGGTTGTCCCGCTTAATAATGCCTAAAATTTAAAACATGATAATGGCAGGAATAATTCTCAGTCGAGAAGTTGATTGCCACAAATAAAATAAGAAGAAGAAGTAGGTACCTACCAAAGTATGATCTTTTCACCATGCAGATATGAAGTTGTCAATGAGGGTAGGTCGAAAGTAGGCACCTATAAGGGATGATGATGATAATAATTAATAACTATTCTTATTCAATTATAACGTGGATATTCATTACTAGAGGTTAATGAAATCTATTAATAGATCAAAGTTAAATGACTAAGATACAATAATAACAGTCTCAGAGATAATTTAGCTATCAAGACAAGCGCCTGTTTAGAAGTTAAAGGATATTATTATAGATAAGCGACGGCTTCCGTGCACGGATTTATCTATCGTAGTGTCAAGTCAACAAGAATTAGAAACAGAACGTAAGGCATAACGAGGACATTCCCAAGAAAAATACATAATTAAAAAAAGAGAGAACTATTTTTTGATTCAGTTCATTAGAATCAGTTCAACAATTACACAATTGAATGCAATAAATAAGCAAGTCGCGAATTTAAGAATGAGTACCTAACTTAGACTGTCAAATAAAAATACGAAGAGTAAAAGTTAGTTGTAATAAAAAAACTCTAGTCCTTTCATAAATGAAAGCTAAGTAGTGTGTCTGGCATTCTCTGACCACCATCGAAACTCATTCGTTGTTTTTCTGATCTCCCACGATAG
Organism: Marasmia exigua; assembly: GCA_019059595.1. Taxonomy (NCBI): domain Eukaryota; kingdom Metazoa; phylum Arthropoda; class Insecta; order Lepidoptera; family Crambidae; genus Marasmia; species Marasmia exigua. The sequence continues at coordinate 4,315,824 of CM032479.1, read as the reverse complement.
TAACCAAAACAAAAAAATGATATTGAAATCTCGTACATAAAACATTTTGCAACAAAAACAACATAATGTCGAATTAAACTGCAATGCACCGATTGCAAACAAAATTTCTTCCCACGGTTTACCGGACGAAAAACAGGTTTGCATTGCATATCCAAAGAAAATCGCCCGTATCCGTTATTTATGTAGGCAAGCAATGATTAAAAACAATCGTTGACATACCTTCAAGAAACAAGAGTCCACTTATTAACACAACACAATCAAACACACATGTTTTTAACTTCACTCCGAAAGCTAATAATGTGAGAAAGGCAAAAAAATTACAATCGAATGTCACTTTCGTTTCGTTCTCCGAACACGCGGTCAACCGGTTTCGACAAAGATCCGAACGCACGTCTACACCCCACCACGTCCGGAGCGGCACTGACTGGTGAAGTGTCGAGTGAATGCGAGTTCCTATTCTCGAATACTACGAGATACGGCCATTCAGGTATGTTAACAACCTCGAAGACGAGAGACGCACAATCAATAATGAACTATACCCCATCAAAATAACGACTGTTGTCCTTTAACAGCGTTCAATTGATAAGGCTGCGTCGATATCAGCGCTGCGTCTAGGATGCCCAGCCGAGTGAGATGGGTACATATTTTCCTACTGAGGGAGGGAGAGGGAGCTACATCGACATTAAGATGATTGGAGCGTAAAATTTTTATATTCAGTTTGCAGCAAAAGCGCATCTGAACAATAGTGCATAGTCAAGAATGCAAGGATAGCGCTGTCGCGCTGTTTATTCAACATCGAAGGGAGATGGGTGGAGCTCATTGTTTTGAGTCAGCTTAAAAGGAATTGTACAGAGCTTTTGTTGTCATCTTCGTTAGTGCAGTGTTCCCGTGCAATTGTGGAGTGAAAATATGAGGTTTTTGTCATTAATTATGTATCAGCTTGTCCCGGTTTGGAGCCTGTTATTGGAGTCTTGGAACAAAGGGACTGGTGGAAAAAACTTGAAGACTTTTTAATTAGGCTTGTTAACGTCTTAATTGGACTCTTAATGTCCATTGTTCACATAAGCTGCTCCCATTTTGATGTAACTTTACATAGGAACAAAAGTATTTTTTATTTCTCCTACTTAACTTAGCTTCTTTTCTCTTTTGGAACAGTATAGTGTTTATAAAACTGATGATTTTTAAACCTATTCTTAGAGATTCCCATACATGCGTTCTTATAAACGTAGAATTCGATATATACATATCTCGAGAGCACGAGAATAGGACATTGATGTCAAATTAGAGATTGGTGGACGAAAGCACGAAAGTATGAAATCTTTATTCAAATTCATAAGACCTGTCAACGGAATGCCGAATGGTCATTTCACCGAAAGTTCATAATCACAAAAGAACACTTGATCGAAAGCACGAAATACCGAAGTGCCTCGGTAGCGCCCGGCGAAGTGCCAGAAGAAACTTCGATGCTAACCGTAATGAATACCCACTAGTATTTTCACATTTGACGTAAAAAAATTTGGGATTTCGTCAATTCGATCATTTGATTGAACATCGGTATTTCGAATATTATCAGCATTTTATACTTTCGGTATAATATTTTTCGGTAACATTATCTTTCTTTCTTTTTTAAGTACACTAAGTTTATACCCTTCAATAGATTTTATGCCTATAAAATTGAATAACATTCGATACGAAATAATATTCACAACTTCGGTTATGTTTACGTTTGGGACTAGAACTACAACATTGTATTTATCATTCCTTATCTGTATGTTATTTAATTGTGCCAATTTGTATACATTATCAGTGGAACAGGAATGACAAAATATTTGTAAAGATATATACCTACGTTGTGATTTATAATTAAAATAATATTCATTAAATGGCTTTAGAAAGATATAGCTAGACTAATAGCTAGTTCAACATATGAGAAAGCAATAAAGATATTCAATTGAATTGAATGAATAAGAATAATAGAAATAAAAACTATACTTGTAACTCAACAATAGTGCATAAGTCTTCTCGATCAGAAAAATCGCATTATGATTTTTTTTTAGTATATTTTATGTTAACTCAAATTTTTAACCAGACCAGTGGTTTAACCGGTGTGATCTGTAAACCATGTGCAGACAATAATTTGATAATGCTATGTACTCTAAAATACTTCTAGTGGTACGTGAATCTATATTAATTGAATGAATGATACACCACGAGAAAAAAGAACGCAGCATCTCGACGCGACAGCGATCTTCACTTCAAGAATAAAAAATGATTTTATTTATTTATTTATTTGAAAACCAACAGCGTTTCACATTGTACTATTTAGTACTGAATTATGATAATAAGGCAAATAAAAGGTTTCCCTTCATTTACCATTAGTAAGTGATTACAAAAAAAGGTGACAGATTTCAATGGCGCACATATTTTGTATTATTATGATGAATGGATTTTGGACAAAAAGGTAAAGACTTAGTAGCTAAGATTAGTCTGGTCTACTAAGACCCGTGTCTAGACATAGATACAGGTCAGTACCAGAATTATCGTAGCCTTCAATTCGACCAAAATGATCTCAGCATTTGACAAAAGACAACTTATAGAAAGATAGATACCTAACTTATATTATACGCCAATGTTCATTGTGCATTTTCATTTGTTGTTCGAGAATAAATTACAACAAATTAAAGTAGGTACTAAAAGTGACTTTTGTCAAATGCTCAGCTGATGTTAGATTTGATGAACTTGAACGCTAACTGCCGCATTCAGAGACGTCAATTAAGCTAAATGTTCACTTACTTAATTATGGAAAATCTTTGTGCATATTGAAATAAGTGTCAATATATTTTCTTAAGTACCAATTATAGTTAATTTGACGTCTCTAAGTGTGGCAGTAAGATATTTTTGAACCTGATTGTACTTACACTTTAAGGTGAAGGATATATCGCGCTAGCGACGTCAATTTATTTAAACTTTTACCCCCTTATATAAGGATAGTTCCGAAACAAAATTCGTGCGAGCCCCTTTCAACATTGCTTGTTGAAATTAAATGACATGACATTTAGTACGGTAATAAGTTTAGATCGTGATTTAGAATAAGGTGGTTAGCTACTAAATCGGATCTTTGTAAAACAAGGGTCGTGGCGCCCGTATGGGTAATAGGTTCGTCCTACAGCCCACGACACCTTCCCATTTAAGGGCGATGAGGAAAAACCGCTGGGGTTTAGTCGGTATGCCTCTGGCAGGCTTCTCGTTAGGAGAAGCTCCCGCCAGAGGAGAGCCCGACATAACCCTCCTGCTCCCCAGCAGGAGGGTATGCATAAGGCGCCGCCACTAGGCGGCGACGTCGGCCATTGCACTACGGGCCGGCGGCATTCCCCAGCGAGAAGAAAAAAAAAATCTTTGTAAAACAATGCCGTAGCGTTGCGCATACACTCCGCTACTTTACCAAATATTTCTGATATGATCTTTTACATGTTGACTGCTCCTACTCGTTAAATAAAATGCCATCAATACTTTCGAAGTGATAAAAACTAGCACTAATTGCCACTTCAGCCACCAACGACTATTCATATTTTTAGTCGTTTCAACCGCATTTTGGCGCTTAGTTTTTGTATTAGTTTTTATGTTTGGGACGCGTTGCGTTTCTCCTGAATAGCAGGTAGTTTCATTTGAGGCCAAGGAAAGGATAGGAGACGAGTAAAAAAAACTTTAACGGCTATGAGATGTGATACATCGTGGGAAATAAATTTAGAAAGTAATTTGGTGGCTTGTAGCGCCAATTTGTAGAGTATTTTGTGCTAGATTATTAAAAGGTTAAGCTGACAGATATTGATTAACAGATTTATCAGTTTAAGAGCGATGGTTACCAGTGGTTATCTACTAAGGCTCATAAGAAACATAATCCTGAACTGCCCCATTCACGTTCTAGTTAGGTACGACTTCGAGTTAAAATATAATGTTAGTATCAAAAAAGAAAAATTACCGTAGAGAAAATAAATAGTAAAATAAGGGAAGCATTTTTAGAATATTGTAGAAAAATAGCTAATAAAGTAATTAATAGAAATAAGACTAGATAATTGGATATATAGTGAGATATATAGTTGTATATATAAGCATATATATCAAAATAAAGTAGGAAATAAGTAAAATAAAAATGTATTAGCTAATAAGAAATATGTAATAGATCTAAGATAAAAATGTAACGTAAGGTATAATAAAGATAAAAGACAAAATAAAAATAAAGAAGCACGACCCGTAACTTCCTACCCCATAAGAAACAGACATAGAAAGTATAGATAGATGGCTCCTCCCCGGCCTCTAGAGCAAAAGATGATGAATGAAAGAAAGAAAGAATTGTATGCAGAATAAAAGTGCGAGAGGCATAAGAGCGAGAACTTGTATGAATGAGAATCGTATAAGTAGAAATAGGCTCCGATAACGTTGTAGGCACCTGTATAAAAAAAAAATAAAGGCTCATAAGAACAAGCTTCGTTTAAAATTTAATCGTAAAATGTAAGCAAATATCATTTTAAACCCCCGACGCAAAAACGACGGGGTGTTATAAGTTGGACGTGTCTGTGTGTGTGTGTGCGTGTGTGGGTGTGTGTGTGTGTTGGTGTGTGTCTGTATATGGCATCGTAGCTCCCGAACAAATGAACCCATTTTGATTTTGTTTTTTTTTGTTTGAAAGATGAATAAGGAGGGAGTGTTCTTCGATATGTTGGATAAAAATCAATCCAAGACGGCCGCCGTCACAAAGATTTGGATTTTATGATTTAACACAACTCCCACAATATGGGTATCATATAAAAGGGCTTGAGTAGCAGAATATATTAATTGTGAAAAATTTCAAATCCAAGATGGCCGCCGTCAGAAAATGACGAATAACCTATTTGTTGTTCCAACTGCCTCAATATAGGTATCAAATGAAAGAGTTTTAGTTGTGTCGGGGGTTTTTAAATTTTCAATTTAGTTTTTACGTTCTTTATACTCATTAAAGCGGTAGCAACAATGTCTTACTTTACATTAAATCGATATCATTTAATAAAACGTACAGGTTTAAAAAAAATCTATCAGATGACATTATCTGTGGTAAGTGCAGTTTTTGCCGCGCGATTCGGAAAGCTGTCAATCTGAAAAAACATGGCGAAATATGAATGTGAAAGAAAAGTATTATTTGTGTTAAAATAGTCTTTAATCACACCGTTTAGTGTGTTCTATGGTGAAAAGTGTAGAGTAAATAAGGAAGAGTTGATAATCATGATATTCCACGTAATGTTTTTTAACTGACTTAAAAAAAAAGGAGAAGGTTCTCAATTAGACATGTATACATATATATTATTTTTATGTTTGTTCGCCGATTACTTTGCCATTTATGAACCAATTTAGATACCTAATTATTTTTTAGTTCGAAAGTAGATAGTACCGGATTAGTACCATGATAAGGATATCAGGATCTGATGATGGGGTCCTGGAAAAATTGAGGGGAACCCTCAAATACGACACGACGAATGATGGAGCAGGTGTGTTTTGGTCTAGAGGCTGCGTATGGGTTGGAGAAGCGTAGGCAGACCACCAGCCAGATGCGCAGATGATCTAAGATGTCAAGCAGGTATTCTATGGACTAGAAAAACCATTCACCGCGCCGAGTGGAGGTGCTTCAGTGAGGCATATGCCCAACGGTGGGCGAAAGAATGCTGATGAAGAAGATTCAAAATTCGCTGGTTTCCTTACATGATTTACTTTACCGCCGACCGCTTGGTAGAAATACGCACATAAATTTGAAGATTTCCGGGTCGAACAAAAGGTATGTTTCGAATTTTTCGAACATTGCTCGGGTTGTGTGATCACCAATCCGCATTAGGCAAGCGTGGTGATTAAGCCTAATCCCATCATAGTAGCGATAACTTGATTTCTATAATGGAGGCCTTTTCCCTGCAGTGGGACAGTTTACAGGCTGATACTTTACTTTACTTTACTACCCGATGATAATTTGCCAGTGTCAAGTAGGTAACTTATTGAAAATAAGAGGCCCTATGCACAGCCAAGGAGTGGAACGCCCGGCCAGCGTCTGTTTTCCTAAGTGAATACAACCCCAATATTTTTAAAGCCAGAGTGAATAGGCTACTTCTGAGTAAGCTCGCTCTATCGTAGGTTTCTTCTCAACTCTCGGGTTCAGTGTGAAGTCAAAAGCAAACCCCTCATCAATTAAAAAAGTGGGTATTCAGCAGCCGAAGTCAGTCAAAGTCACAATCACTCAGTAACACGTAATAAAATTTGTCGTTTCTCATTGTCATCATAATCATAGCCTTTGCATAATTCTGTATGTTGAATATTGCAGAACATGATTCACTGGTGTAACGACCACCCATCATGATTACAACAAAGAGACGCTTCGACGAATAACAGTTCAATCTAACTTTATTAATTACAACATGCTAGTGATGGGACTATTCTTCTCCGAAGATAATTTTAGAAAAGAATTATCAACATTATCATCGTCGCGAATGGACAACATTTCATATTTTTAACATGTCCATATTGTTTTTTTATATGAAAATAGACATAAAATAAACAGACCCATATTTTTTCTTTTTTCAAAATTTGTCCATTTTCATGCATAAAATAATTATTGAAATTCTTTTTATTCTAAATAGACGTAAGCACCAAATGACGTCATCGGACGGCTGAATACAGCGATATTCCTTTGCTTATCATTGTTTTAATAAAAAAAAGGTACTACTGTCAAAGGTAAATAATACTAGTGTCAACATTGTCAACGTCATTCATACATTCAACGTTGACAAGTTGTCTTTTTTTTTGACAGTTACATGTCATGGGTTTGGCATTTCGTAAATTTAAAACTATAATGTGCTAAGCAAAGAAATATATTACATTCTGCCGTCCGATGACGTCATCTTACGTTTTTTAGTTTTTAATTTTTTTCTCAGTAAATAAGCAATATAAAAAATTTATAAATATATATTCGCGCAGCGGAAAAGTAAATAAAGAAATGGTATTTTTTGTTTCAGAGCTTAGCAATTTTGAAATGTTGTCCATTGCGATCCTATTCTGATTGATCCTGACAGTTTGATTCGCTTGGACCATTATACCTGATTGATCCTGGTGGTTGAGTCAACTTGAATCATGATACCTGAGTGATCCTGGCGGTTGGATTGGCTTGGACCAATAAGACACTACCAAGGTATTCCCGGCCTGTCGTAAGAGGCGACTAATAGGGTCTTCGTGGTGCTTGAGCTTACCACTACTTGGAAGTGGCTTGCTCAGCACAGGACTCCACGAAGGGACAACGTTGCTGGGTGTCCTGGTAGGTCATATCAGAGAAGGGCTAGCGCGACGAGCGCGATTAGCGGTACTGTCCAGTCCCGGCTATGGGGTTTCCAACCGTAATTGCGCTGAGTTGGGACGTTGGTATTGTGACAAGTCTTCAGGCCTGAAGACTTGTCACAATGCAAAATTAACCTTAATTTATTGTAAAGCGTATTTGATCTTTTTTTATTGTTTTTAGTTGGAATCATTAATTTTATGAGCCACAGTCACGTGTTGACATTGGGTTGCCCTTTTTCATATAACAGATGGCTAAGGAGTAGACGCATCTCTTGATAATTAGCGATTGGTTCCACTTCTCCTTTTTCATCAATACAGATGGCCAGTGTGGTTAGTTTGAGTCGAGGTCTTTACGCCATTCTCTGACTCCTTCCCACTTAAGGGTGATGAGGGAAATAGGCCTGAAAAATATACTTAAACAATGGAATGAATCGATTAGGAAGATTCCTAGTCGCGTTACATCACTAGTACTTATAAAGGGCAAGGCGAATGGTTTTAACAAAGTCGTCTTAGACGGGATATACTCGTAATTAGTCGAAGATTATACTTAACTCTTTCTATTATTCTTATTGGTAACACTGGGATGTGTAATCGTTAATTTTTGAATCAGGCAAGTAAATACTAACGTGATGATGTCAACGTGTTAATGATGTTTTAAAGTTAGCTTAAAGCTTCCTTAAGATGACGGGTAGGGCACACTAGCGACGCAAATCGATTTTAATTTTCAGCTACTAAACTGGATCTATTTTAAACAATTTCGGGTTTACAACCTCTCGGCAATCTAACTTAGAACTTACTTGGAAGTAAAACGTGAAGCTTAAGACCGTTCAAGATGGCCGAGCACTGTGGACGCCCCTTGCCCCACCTAGGGGACATAGGACATTAAGTAAGTCTTAGGTGACTCGCTTGCACGTTTGCCTCCCATTCTCTTAAAAGAAATCACGCGCCAAGCGTACCTTGGTCTCCAAAGTGGCAGGTATGGATGAAACTGGGAATTATTTTACACGCCAATACAACATGGCATGCAATATTTTAGACAAATATAAATTAAGAATAAAAAAATCTCTAAACAATCAGATTGGCACATTATTCATGCCATTGAAAACGTACTTATTGGCCTTTAGTGTTACAACAGATCTAAAATTTTTGACCCAGAAACTGTTTGAGATCGTAAAAAGTCGTTGACAAAATCCATTTTTTTGTGAACTTTTTAACTGTCTACTATTCAATTCTTTGAACTCCTTACGAATATTATAAAAATTTTAACGCACACTGCCAAACAGCTTCTGTCTTATTGCATAGTCCTCGAAGTATCAAAAAACACAAGCCTATTAGGATTTCTGCAATTCCGGGGATAGATTTCACAAGCTTTATGAAATAAGTTCTTATGTTTGGAACGCACACTTTATAATGGGATGGTACAATTAAGTACTTATGTAAAGTAGGCATAAACCTAATGGTCTATCATCATCATCATCAGCCCATTTAAGTCCCCACTGCTGGGGCACGGGCCTCCCTCAATCACATGAGGGGTAATTGCCATACTCACCACGCTTGGCAGACGGGTTGGCGAGGGTTTTGATATAATTGCAGAGTTTTCCTTTTCTGGGTGCTGATGATCATGCCAGCAGATTTACCTTAGTCGCCTTTTACGACACCTCGGTAAGAGTGAGGGTGGCCTATTCTACTCTGCCGGGGACCACACGGCCCTAATAATGGTCTATACACTGTGGCTAATCTACTGAGAGTATTTTGAATGAAACAAACTGCAAGACAGATTTATTTTGTTTTCATTTGAGTTTCAAGAGAAATTAGAGTTGAAAAGAATCCGCAACTTTTCGCTTGCAAGGCAAATTAGCGGTCGCTTTGAAGTTTGTCAGTGACTTCGTATTTATTTCAAACCAGTTTCTTTTAGCTCTAATTTTGATATATTTTAATGCTGCTACTTGACCATTAGGCCATTATGCAAGTGCAACTTGTTATATTAATTAACATATTATGTAAACTTTGTAATATAAAGTTATTATTTATTTTATAAAGCGTCATCTGGCGTTGATGCGCGGGACTGGTTTGTACAAATATGGCGGTAACTATAGATCAGTAGCCAGTTCCTCGCATCGCCGCTAGATGTCGCTGATATAAAACAGCTTAGAGAGGCCTGCATGCCGCCATTTTTGATCGTTATTTACCGGCGTATTTGTTCAAGCCAGTCCCACTCAGGGACTGGTTTGGGAGTGCCCCAAGGATCGATATTGGGGCCTCTGCTTTTCCTGATATAGCCTATGGTCATAACGACAACGGCTAATAATGTGTTTGAAATAGTTAGTTTAGATTTAGTAGGTCCTCTAGAAATAGATAACTTTAAGTACAAGTATGTTTTAACTCTTCAATGTAATCTTACGAAATTTGTTGAAGGATACCCGTTACAGAGAAAAGACGCGGAAAGTGTAGCAAAAAGTTTTGTAGATAATTTTATTTTAAGATATGGTTTGCCTAAATCTGTTATTACAGATCAAGGGACAGGTTCACTTCATCTATCATGAGTAATATCTGCAAATTATAAGGAATTGAAAAGTTACAATCCACTGCATACCATCATGAAACAATAGGTGCGTTAGAAAACACTCATAAAAACTTAGGAGCTTTTCTTAGAATTCAATGTTAATCCTATAAACAGGAATGGAGTTCATGGTTACCCTATTGGTGTTTTGCATTTAACACTACCGTACACACTGAAACAAAATACACTCCGTACGAACTTGTGTTTGGGAAACTATGCACATTACCGAGTAATTTAAATATTCCTACAGAACCATTGTATAACTATGACGATTATCCATTGCAAATGAAATACAGATTACAAAAAGCACAATCAGAAGCAAAACAAAATCTTTTAATAAATAAAAAAATAAGGAAATTTAATTATGATAAGAATTGCAACTCTGCTAGTAATAAGGAAGGAGATTTATTGTTACTGAAAAATCAGATTGGAAATAAGCTTGATAAACTTTATAGTGGTCCATATGTTGTAATCAAGGAAATTCCTCCAAATGTTGTTATTTTGAAAACTAATAAAGAGTTTGTAACTCACAAAAATAACACTAAGATGTTTCATACGTAGTAATTGATTTTCTGTAATGTTATTTGCTTACAAGCAACGTTAGAAAAAAAATGTAATATGTAATTTAGATTTGATATACATAATATTAATAATTTTAAACATTTTTTTTTCTCTCTTACCGAGGGGGTGTAATGGTAAACTTTTCGGGGGAGCTGAAATATAGATATTAATTTGTAAGTTGCACCGCAACATGTGAACTTTATAATTACCTGCAACTTAGCGCGTCCAAACTGTTGATGTCGCATAATTTTATATTATGTTTTAGATTATGAGTTTTGAACCAGTAAAGATCCGTCTTCGAAGCCGTACACATGTCTTTCCTTTAAACGTCGAATCATCTCTGATAATGAAGATACTACATGGCATAAAGTTTATCAAGCTTATTTCCAATCTGATTTTTCAGTAACAATAAATCTCCTTTCTTATAACTAACAGAGTTGCAATTCTTATTATAATTAAATTTCCTTATTTCTTTATTTATTAACAGATTTTGTTTTACTTCTGATTGTGCTTTTTGTAATCTGTTTTTCATTTGCAATGGATAATCGTCATAGTTATACAATGGTTCTGTAGGAATATTTAAATTACATAAATGACCTTCCCTACTTTACACAAGATCTTTGTGAGGTAGTGCTATTGCTGATGACACTTCGTTGATTTTTAATCTTGACCGACGAAAAAATATGTTTGACGATGTAAATGAAACTCTGTCACAAGTTCGCCATTGGTTTACCTCTAACAACTTACTTCTTAATGCTAAGAAAACTAAATGTGTAAAATTCACAATGCCCAATGTAAGACAGGTCAATACTAACATCACTATGAATGATGAACGTATTGAAGTCATTGATTCAACAGTCTTCCTTGGCATTACCATGGCTGCCAAATTGCAATGGGGTCCCCACGTCGCAGCCTCGGCGGGAAGACTTAGTTCCGCCGTATGCGGTTAAGAAGATTAGACATCTGACCGATATTGAAACCGCGAGATTGGTTTATTTTAGTTATTTTCATAGTGTAATGTCTTATGGTCTCTTGTTGTGCGGGTCTGCTGCTGATATACAGACTATATTTGTATTGCAGAAGAAGGCCATCCGCTCCATATACAACCTTAGACCTCGCGATTCGCTAAAATAATTATTTAAGAGCATTAACGTCTTAACCGTATCTTTTCAATACATTTTAGACTGTATTTTATACGTGCGAAAGAACATAGATATTTTTTCGAAAAAATCTGATTGTCATGGTTTTAACACAGAAATAAACACAAGCTCGCGATTCCAAATCTGAAACTTCAAAAAATTAATAATTCATTTGTTGGTCTAATTATTAAAATGTACAATAAGTTGCCACAAAATGTTATTGAGTTACCAAAGCATAAATTTAAATCTCACGTGAAAGCCTGTTTAATGAGTAAAGGATACTATAAAATTGTAGACTACCTAAATGATAAGGATTCATGGACATAATTTATTGTTAACGGAAATTATTAATATTATATTATTACTCAATTTTAATAAATTAGGCTTAGCAGCATTTATTACTGTATAAAAATTGATTTATATTGATTATTCAATAATTGACAAGATGCTAACCACCTACTATTGTACACCTCGTCCTGCAGTTTATTAGTTTTGGCTTAAGTAACTACTACTCTTTGTGACCTATGAGGGGAACATAAGTAGTCATGCTCACTCAAATGTCTCTGAGGTGGTGGCGCTATGTGGCGGGTCTTTACATTCCCTCTAATATGGTTGAGTGAAATGATGGCTGACACATACGTCATACTTGTGAACAGGTGCCACCTTTGGGGACTATATCGTCATAATATTTATTTTATTTTTATTTCCTTTATTTTATTTTGTGTAACAATGAAACTGTATGGATTAGTATGATGATGACACAACATTGTATGAAAGTTTGGCGATTAAAAAGAGTAACTGGTGAGTTTCTTGCCGGATCTTCTCGACCAGAAACAACTTTCCGAACCGGTGGTAGAATCGCATTATGTTTATTTATTTCTTTAGTATATTTTATGTATCAACAAATATATGTATTAACATGTAAATTATACATACTCGTATGTACTTATAGATAGTTTTAAGTCATTCAAATGTATGACGATTTGTAAGTGCTGTGTACAAGCCTATGCAAATAAAGAATTATTTGACTTTTGACTTTGACTTGATACAATGTGAAATAGGAGAGTACGTACTATGGCATCTTGAGATGATTGGTAACCCTGCCCAGCGGGTCATCTATTAAATATTGAGTACACATGCAGAATCGTACACAATTTTTTTGTCTGCATTTACATACAATATTATATTTGAATTTGTGTTTTAATCTTTTAATTTACACCACGCTACAATTCAATTCATCCGTGAAAAGTCAGAAAACGATGAGTACGTGGAAATTTAGGTCCAGAAAAATTCAACAATTTTGAAGGTTTTAGAACATTATCTATTTTATGGTGTCAGGAATAAGGTTCAAAATGGAGTTTAGGTTTTAAAAACAGAAATTTATGGCATGGCTCTAGCTATGTCAAATGTGGATGGAGAGTATTTATCATTTAAACGAGTGAGATTGGGCAGTTCGACATAAATAACAGCCTAGTTTGTTTGTCTGCGTACTGGGGAAGCGTAATTTAGAAACACATCGTCTATGTACACCATCGTGCTGTGTTTCAAAAAGCTCAGTTTTTGTCTCATACCGTTTTTTATGCCAAATCTAATTGCATGTGCCATTTTATACATTTTGTTATGTCATTTTAGAAAAAAAAGTTATTTTTTTAATAGAACAGGCAAACGCTTGACTAAATCCTACCTGTTAGAAAGCAACGATGAGGTTCAACATTTTACATTTTCGCCTAGAAAATGAGATAAGACAAAAATAAGATTATCAGCTATAACATCTATATTTTTTATTAAAAAAGGGGTTACTAATCTTCTTAGCAATTTACAAAGGTACTAAGGAATGAAGAAATATTTACCTAACTGTACATTTATATGTAATAAAAAAATATATTTAGATAACTAGATCCATTTGTTAGTATTTTTTAGTAATTAATAATAGTGGCCCACTCTCACTCCTTTTCAGGAGCGAGCTTTGCTATTCGTTCCAATGACCAATAGATGGCGCTGGGTGTCAATTACATTGCACAAATAATCGAGTAAGAGTGTAAGTAGAAGCGTTGTCGTTGTCTAGTCTTTACCTCTTTATAAATAGTATAGATAAAGAACATACAAAGCAACTTCCATTAGTCTGATTGCTTACTTCGTAATTTTAATGCCATTTTTTATTAATGAGTATATGGTAACATAAAATTAAAGCTACTTTTGACTATATCATCACAGTCATGTAGAGTATATATCAAACATCATAATTCATGTTATTATTCATTCGGTGCATTAACACATTCAATCCATATGTGGCTCATAAATTAATTAACGAACAATATTTACCATCCCAAGCGGTAATTTATTGCGTGGAAGCGATCCGCAATAAAATTGAAAAACCTTACAGGAAATTGTTATTACAGTAGGTAGCATACATAATAACAAGCATTGATTTACTACCTATTGTTCGCAAAGCAATGTTAGCAACAATAAAAAAAAAACTATATTTTTTTATATAGATTAAGATTTTAATTCATTAAGATTTTGACGACCCGTTTGGAACAGTGGTAGTGAACACTACCTTTGGTCCAAGGGTTGCGGGTTCGATCCCCGCACAGTACAAACATTTGTGTGTATGAACATGTCTGTTTGTATTGGTCTGGGTGTTTGTATGTATTATAAGCATATATTTACAAAAGAAAACTATTATTTGTATATAATTTGTAATTCCGCTGTTGATTCTGATATCCGTAACACAGGTGCTTGAGCTACCTATCTCGGAGTCAGATCAATGTATGTGATGTTGTGAAATATTTATTTATTTATTTATTTAATTCGAGACGTGCTAACCCCATACTCCCGGGTAGGAGGAAACTCGCCCTATTAAAACTCGTCCCAGAATTTTAGGATATGCTTCAAGTTACTTCAAGTTCAAGCCTCCAAGATGCTCGCGCTGAAGAGGAGCATGCGGCTCCACACGGCACCAGCAACAACACCTGATCTCGCTGAGATCGCGAGAAGAAGCCCGAGCAATGGGTCAACCCCGATACCGCACCATGTGCGATGATACCTGTATGTATTTTTTTTTATGATATAGGTGGCAGACGAGCGCACGGATCACCGGCGCCCATGAACACCTGCAACACCAGTGATGTCACAAGTGTGCTGCTTACCTTTTAGCCCGCCGTCCCCTAAATTAGGCCTCTAGTACCCTCACTCACGCAGCGCATGCACTGCTTCACGCCGGTTTTCTGTGAGGACGTGGTATTGTTCCGGTCGAGCCGGCCCATTCACGCCAAAGCGTGGCTCTCCCTTTGTTATGTATGTATGATTCTTCGAGAGTTCTTGCTAGCCCTTCACTAGCATTACCATAAGATAACTGTGATCGTCAGCAAGAGCGTCGGCGTAAAAAAAAATCTATGAAAAAATGTACTGCGCCTCTAGCGGTCACCTGAAAAACTAAAATTGTGAAAAGTATGAGTTATCAACTACATTCGCCTTCTAAGTCTCATGACATCGAATCGTTCGATTTCGATGTTACAGTGATGTACAGATCAAGGGACAGGTTCACTTCATCTATCATGAGTAATATCTGCAAATTATAAGGAATTGAAAAGTTACAATCCACTGCATACCATCATGAAACAATAGGTGCGTTAGAAAACACTCATAAAAACTTAGGAGCTTTTCTTAGAATTCAATGTTAATCCTATAAACAGGAATGGAGTTCATGGTTACCCTATTGGTGTTTTGCATTTAACACTACCGTACACACTGAAACAAAATACACTCCGTACGAACTTGTGTTTGGGAAACTATGCACATTACCGAGTAATTTAAATATTCCTACAGAACCATTGTATAACTATGACGATTATCCATTGCAAATGAAATACAGATTACAAAAAGCACAATCAGAAGCAAAACAAAATCTTTTAATAAATAAAAAAATAAGGAAATTTAATTATGATAAGAATTGCAACTCTGCTAGTAATAAGGAAGGAGATTTATTGTTACTGAAAAATCAGATTGGAAATAAGCTTGATAAACTTTATAGTGGTCCATATGTTGTAATCAAGGAAATTCCTCCAAATGTTGTTATTTTGAAAACTAATAAAGAGTTTGTAACTCACAAAAATAACACTAAGATGTTTCATACGTAGTAATTGATTTTCTGTAATGTTATTTGCTTACAAGCAACGTTAGAAAAAAAATGTAATATGTAATTTAGATTTGATATACATAATATTAATAATTTTAAACATTTTTTTTTCTCTCTTACCGAGGGGGTGTAATGGTAAACTTTTCGGGGGAGCTGAAATATAGATATTAATTTGTAAGTTGCACCGCAACATGTGAACTTTATAATTACCTGCAACTTAGCGCGTCCAAACTGTTGATGTCGCATAATTTTATATTATGTTTTAGATTATGAGTTTTGAACCAGTAAAGATCCGTCTTCGAAGCCGTACACATGTCTTTCCTTTAAACGTCGAATCATCTCTGATAATGAAGATACTACATGGCATAAAGTTTATCAAGCTTATTTCCAATCTGATTTTTCAGTAACAATAAATCTCCTTTCTTATAACTAACAGAGTTGCAATTCTTATTATAATTAAATTTCCTTATTTCTTTATTTATTAACAGATTTTGTTTTACTTCTGATTGTGCTTTTTGTAATCTGTTTTTCATTTGCAATGGATAATCGTCATAGTTATACAATGGTTCTGTAGGAATATTTAAATTACATAAATGACCTTCCCTACTTTACACAAGATCTTTGTGAGGTAGTGCTATTGCTGATGACACTTCGTTGATTTTTAATCTTGACCGACGAAAAAATATGTTTGACGATGTAAATGAAACTCTGTCACAAGTTCGCCATTGGTTTACCTCTAACAACTTACTTCTTAATGCTAAGAAAACTAAATGTGTAAAATTCACAATGCCCAATGTAAGACAGGTCAATACTAACATCACTATGAATGATGAACGTATTGAAGTCATTGATTCAACAGTCTTCCTTGGCATTACCATGGCTGCCAAATTGCAATGGGGTCCCCACGTCGCAGCCTCGGCGGGAAGACTTAGTTCCGCCGTATGCGGTTAAGAAGATTAGACATCTGACCGATATTGAAACCGCGAGATTGGTTTATTTTAGTTATTTTCATAGTGTAATGTCTTATGGTCTCTTGTTGTGCGGGTCTGCTGCTGATATACAGACTATATTTGTATTGCAGAAGAAGGCCATCCGCTCCATATACAACCTTAGACCTCGCGATTCGCTAAAATAATTATTTAAGAGCATTAACGTCTTAACCGTATCTTTTCAATACATTTTAGACTGTATTTTATACGTGCGAAAGAACATAGATATTTTTTCGAAAAAATCTGATTGTCATGGTTTTAACACAGAAATAAACACAAGCTCGCGATTCCAAATCTGAAACTTCAAAAAATTAATAATTCATTTGTTGGTCTAATTATTAAAATGTACAATAAGTTGCCACAAAATGTTATTGAGTTACCAAAGCATAAATTTAAATCTCACGTGAAAGCCTGTTTAATGAGTAAAGGATACTATAAAATTGTAGACTACCTAAATGATAAGGATTCATGGACATAATTTATTGTTAACGGAAATTATTAATATTATATTATTACTCAATTTTAATAAATTAGGCTTAGCAGCATTTATTACTGTATAAAAATTGATTTATATTGATTATTCAATAATTGACAAGATGCTAACCACCTACTATTGTACACCTCGTCCTGCAGTTTATTAGTTTTGGCTTAAGTAACTACTACTCTTTGTGACCTATGAGGGGAACATAAGTAGTCATGCTCACTCAAATGTCTCTGAGGTGGTGGCGCTATGTGGCGGGTCTTTACATTCCCTCTAATATGGTTGAGTGAAATGATGGCTGACACATACGTCATACTTGTGAACAGGTGCCACCTTTGGGGACTATATCGTCATAATATTTATTTTATTTTTATTTCCTTTATTTTATTTTGTGTAACAATGAAACTGTATGGATTAGTATGATGATGACACAACATTGTATGAAAGTTTGGCGATTAAAAAGAGTAACTGGTGAGTTTCTTGCCGGATCTTCTCGACCAGAAACAACTTTCCGAACCGGTGGTAGAATCGCATTATGTTTATTTATTTCTTTAGTATATTTTATGTATCAACAAATATATGTATTAACATGTAAATTATACATACTCGTATGTACTTATAGATAGTTTTAAGTCATTCAAATGTATGACGATTTGTAAGTGCTGTGTACAAGCCTATGCAAATAAAGAATTATTTGACTTTTGACTTTGACTTGATACAATGTGAAATAGGAGAGTACGTACTATGGCATCTTGAGATGATTGGTAACCCTGCCCAGCGGGTCATCTATTAAATATTGAGTACACATGCAGAATCGTACACAATTTTTTTGTCTGCATTTACATACAATATTATATTTGAATTTGTGTTTTAATTTTTTAATTTACACCACGCTACAATTCAATTCATCCGTGAAAAGTCAGAAAACGATGAGTACGTGGAAATTTAGGTCCAGAAAAATTCAACAATTTTGAAGGTTTTAGAACATTATCTATTTTATGGTGTCAGGAATAAGGTTCAAAATGGAGTTTAGGTTTTAAAAACAGAAATTTATGGCATGGCTCTAGCTATGTCAAATGTGGATGGAGAGTATTTATCATTTAAACGAGTGAGATTGGGCAGTTCGACATAAATAACAGCCTAGTTTGTTTGTCTGCGTACTGGGGAAGCGTAATTTAGAAACACATCGTCTATGTACACCATCGTGCTGTGTTTCAAAAAGCTCAGTTTTTGTCTCATACCGTTTTTTATGCCAAATCTAATTGCATGTGCCATTTTATACATTTTGTTATGTCATTTTAGAAAAAAAAAGTTATTTTTTTAATAGAACAGGCAAACGCTTGACTAAATCCTACCTGTTAGAAAGCAACGATGAGGTTCAACATTTTACATTTTCGCCTAGAAAATGAGATAAGACAAAAATAAGATTATCAGCTATAACATCTATATTTTTTATTAAAAAAGGGGTTACTAATCTTCTTAGCAATTTACAAAGGTACTAAGGAATGAAGAAATATTTACCTAACTGTACATTTATATGTAATAAAAAAATATATTTAGATAACTAGATCCATTTGTTAGTATTTTTTAGTAATTAATAATAGTGGCCCACTCTCACTCCTTTTCAGGAGCGAGCTTTGCTATTCGTTCCAATGACCAATAGATGGCGCTGGGTGTCAATTACATTGCACAAATAATCGAGTAAGAGTGTAAGTAGAAGCGTTGTCGTTGTCTAGTCTTTACCTCTTTATAAATAGTATAGATAAAGAACATACAAAGCAACTTCCATTAGTCTGATTGCTTACTTCGTAATTTTAATGCCATTTTTTATTAATGAGTATATGGTAACATAAAATTAAAGCTACTTTTGACTATATCATCACAGTCATGTAGAGTATATATCAAACATCATAATTCATGTTATTATTCATTCGGTGCATTAACACATTCAATCCATATGTGGCTCATAAATTAATTAACGAACAATATTTACCATCCAAAGCGGTAATTTATTGCGTGGAAGCGATCCGCAATAAAATTGAAAAACCTTACAGGAAATTGTTATTACAGTAGGTAGCATACATAATAACAAGCATTGATTTACTACCTATTGTTCGCAAAGCAATGTTAGCAACAATAAAAAAAAAACTATATTTTTTTATATAGATTAAGATTTTAATTCATTAAGATTTTGACGACCCGTTTGGAACAGTGGTAGTGAACACTACCTTTGGTCCAAGGGTTGCGGGTTCGATCCCCGCACAGTACAAACATTTGTGTGTATGAACATGTCTGTTTGTATTGGTCTGGGTGTTTGTATGTATTATAAGCATATATTTACAAAAGAAAACTATTATTTGTATATAATTTGTAATTCCGCTGTTGATTCTGATATCCGTAACACAGGTGCTTGAGCTACCTATCTCGGAGTCAGATCAATGTATGTGATGTTGTGAAATATTTATTTATTTATTTATTTAATTCGAGACGTGCTAACCCCATACTCCCGGGTAGGAGGAAACTCGCCCTATTAAAACTCGTCCCAGAATTTTAGGATATGCTTCAAGTTACTTCAAGTTCAAGCCTCCAAGATGCTCGCGCTGAAGAGGAGCATGCGGCTCCACACGGCACCAGCAACAAACACCCGATCTCGCTGAGATCGCGAGAAGAAGCCCGGGCAATGGGTCAACCCCGATACCCGAACCGCACCATGTGCGATGATACCTGTATGTATTTTTATGATATAGGTGGCAGACGAGCGCACGGATCACCGGCGCCCATGAACACCTGCAACACCAGTGATGTCACAAGTGTGCTGCTTACCTTTTAGCCCGCCTTCCCCTAAATTGGGCCTCTAGTACCCTCACTCACGCAGCGCATGCACTGCTTCACGCCGGTTTTCTGTGAGGACGTGGTATTGTTCCGGTCGAGCCGGCCCATTCACGCCAAAGCGTGGCTCTCCCTTTGTTATGTATGTATGATTCTTCGAGAGTTCTTGCTAGCCCTTCACTAGCATTACCATAAGATAACTGTGATCGTCAGCAAGAGCGTCGGCGTAAAAAAAAATCTATGAAAAAATGTACTGCGCCTCTAGCGGTCACCTGAAAAACTAAAATTGTGAAAAGTATGAGTTATCAACTACATTCGCCTTCTAAGTCTCATGACATCGAATCGTTCGATTTCGATGTTGCCATTCAAAAATGCGAAATATCGTATGTCGAAGGAAAATCAGTAGAAATCGTGCGCTCGTCTCGAGGCGAGTAAATCAAAAATAGAGCTCCTGGTCGTCTAACCAGATTGAACAAATCCTAGATTATGATGGAAGCGTGCCTACTCTGATCTCCCAAGACTTAGAGATGAGACTAAAATACTCATTAGTTTCAGCTTACGGTATTTGACAATTTTTTATTTATTTTTGTAATCGAAAGACCTCTCAATGATAGAAACATCGTTGAAAGAATTACTTGATTCTCATTTAAACTATCTGAGATATCAAAACTTTAAAATCACATTATTTCGGGCAAACCCAAAACGCTCCATACAAATGGCTACTGAGATGTGACGTCACACGACAGTATTTTGCATTATATTTTAATTTTGTATAGTAGCTATATCAAATGTTTCGTTTATGTCAATGGTTCTACTATAATAGTTGGTGCAAATTGTATGGGTTATTCAATGCTATAATATTTTTTTAATAATTTCATACTTTTAAAATGGACTTGCCCATGAATCTTTGAATGACCACAAAACCGACTAGACGTTATATTTTTAATTGTGATTTTTTGCTATTGGCAAATATTTTACCTATATTTTGATAAAATATTAATATTTTGTGAAATCTCGAGCTTAGTCAAATACCCTCGAAGCATCGGCTACGGAACCCCGACTAGTTGCAACTAGCATCGTCTAGTTTTATTGTCTAAGCACGTGTTTGTGCGGCAATCAGCCGCGGCAGCCGGCCGTAGCGATGTCGAAGTATCGATAACGATATTATCGATAGTTATGGTAGTAACATCACGTATGGACTGGAAGAGAATCTACATGCAGAAAAAAAGGAGTCCACCTTTCAGTACGTTACGGAGAGTCTCATCGATGTCTCATCGATCGAAAAAAACACTTTAGTTTTTTTATGTGATAAAGAGACAAGCCGACGGATCCCCTGATGGCAAGAAACTGCCGCCGCCCATATACATCCGCAACAACAGTTGAGTCACAACTGCGATGTCAACTTTTAAAGACCCCTCTTCCCCGGATTGGGCCTCCAGTAGCTACCCTCACTGACGCAGCGAAACAGCACAGACGCTGCTTCACATTCATGCGAAAGCGTGGCTCTCCTACGGTTTAAATGGATAATAGCATGTTGTAAAAAGTATACTTTTTAATTAGTAGAATAACTTTAAACTACTACAAAAGTAGGTACCTGAAAGTCCCCGGTCTCGGTTCCTGGTCGGGTTAATTTCGAAAACGAATATTTTTTTTTAGGTTTAAGCATGCTGTGAGACGCCACTAAGAATGTTCTTTTTTTATATGTGATAGGTGGTAGACGAGCGGACGGATCAGCTGATGGTAAGCGATTGCCGCCGCTCATGAACACCCGCGACACCAGTGGAGTCACAAGTGCGCTGCCAAACTTTTAACCCCCCTTTCCCCCGAACTAATGGGCGTCCGCTACACTCACTCACGCAGCTAAACACAGCACAATGGTGCTTCATGCTGGTTTTCTTTGAGGCCGAGGTATCACTCCGATGCGTGACTCTCCCACGGTTCCTCCCAAACTTATCTAAATTGTATCTAATACGTCTCTTAATTTAATTAGTCCGGTGCAATCAAAATCATTTGCAACCATCGACTTATATCGCCCTCCTGCACAACACTAGCGGGCAAACTGGCAAAATTAAATTGAATTTCGTTAAAATCTGCTCAATGGTTGCGGTCTGTTCTCTATTTACCCCAAGCGTAGCATATTGCACACCAGTATTTATCTAAATCGCTAATATCCATTTTAGATACTATATTTTGATGAAATAATTAGGGCTTGTGGCAAGCAACCACGGAGATAAATTTTACTGAACAAAAACATTTAGGGCTTTATTCATTGGCCGTAGAGATTGTTTGAAAAAAAAAATGTTCATACACAATTTTCGAAAAAAGAACGACAACTGCTATAGAGCAGAACCTTATTATAAAAGCGACCTAAAGTTATTACCATATTAAAGCTCATTTCATCCCTTTCCCAGACGCAATGTTAAAAGAGGCTGGCACGAATTTTGTTCCGGGACTATTCTTAGTTCGTGACGTATAATAAGGAGGATATAGTCTACCCATTTGGATCAGTGGTAGTGAACGCTGCGCTGTAGTGGTAGTGGTAGTAGTTGCGGGTTCGATTCCCGCACACAATTTGTGCATGAACATGTCTTTTTCTATTGGTCTATTGGTGTTTTTTATATATTATAACTAAATATGTATTTACAAAAGAAAGGTATTAAATGTATATATTTGTAATTCTGCTGTTGGTTCTGATATCCGAAACACATGTGCTTGATCTCGGAGTTAGGTCAAATGTATGTCATGTGGTGATTATATAGCAAACTGATTCAGTAACTCGCAAGTAAAACTACTTTCAAACTTTTTGAACGAAAAATTCCGAAAACCAATTTCCCTTCAATCTTATTAAAAATCAGGGATTTCAATCTAACTAATGAGCCCTTTTCTGCATGAAAGAAACCTGATTGAAGTTCAAGCCCAGGATTCTGCTGGATTTACTTTTCCAGAAATAGTTTTATACTTTTAGTTCCGAAGTTATCAAGCTCAGTCTTTTGACTTCGTTTTTGAAAGGGTCTGATATCTTTTAATTAAACTTTGGAAAGATTTCCTATGTATGGATTACTTGGATCAAAGGGGAATTTAGGTTGTGATCTTTTCAAATTCTATCATAAGAAAATGGAAAGAGGGCAACGGATATTAGCAAAACGGGAGAGGGTTGAGGGTTATGCATCTACAAAAGCAGAAAGGGTAACCATTTTGCTTTTAATATAATGCTAGTGAGCCCCTCTCACTTCGTTTCGGGTCCAATAGATGGCGCTAGGTGTCGATTACATCACGCAAGTGTTTCGGGTTTTCGGATTACATATAAGCGTTGCCGTGGAGGATTTTACCTCTTTGTAAACAGAATAGCTCTGACCAAAGGTATCAGAAGAGAAAATTCTCGTGTCGGAGAAAAGGATCCACTTCGGTTCGCTGAGCTAGCGTAAGCGTAAAAGTTGTATCATAATAACTCAGCACCTACACTGTAATCTATTTAGCTACGAATGTTTATATAATCGAAAACAGCCCCTAAACAAAGGGCGTAAACTATCAAATCATATTTTGCATCCAAATTTCCTATTCATCCGCAACCATTGCAGCACCGATGTATTCGGAAGCACGAACCGATTATTCAGTCCACTGGCCATTGTAGTGTTGTCAGGTAGTCGATACTTTACTGCCTCGTTCGGTTGCGCTTGGGGTTCGATTCCAAACTCTGTACCTGAGTTTTTCTAGAAGTCGCCCGAAGCCAGAAGCCCGAAAACTAGAAGTTGGAGGTCTTGTACCCCCGTGCCTCGGAAAGAACGTTAAGCCATTGGTGCTGCGCCTGATCCCTCTTCGGCTGTGTCACACTGGTGTCCCATTGAAATATGAGGGTAAGGGATAGAATAGATAGAAAGTGCACTTGTGTCTGTGCATTAAAATCTATGCTGGTGGCCCCGGTATGACAACCAATATTATCGATATGTGAGTAAAGGCTAATGGTTCAATATTATCGATATGTGAGTAAAGGCTAATGGCTAACTCGGTTGGTGCATGCACTGTTTATGGGACCAGTGACCATTGATAGTGTATGCGACCTGCGCAGTTGTCATCTGATGCGACCGAGCGGGTGAGCAGGTTGCGGATAGCTCGCCCTCCCCCACTCCCACCTCTTTTCATGAGGACGGGAGAGGGTGTCACGTTGACCCCGACAATAGATGGCTGCTCCAAAACCCAATCCCAGGCTAGGAGCATTCCCGTTAACCTCAATCCCATGCTCCCCTCCCCATCCCTCCCAATCATCCCCACCCTAATCACCGCATCCCTCCCCTCTTTTCCTGGAGGAGGAAACCTCGTCTCCAAAAACCCCAATCCAAGGTGTCATCCGATCCGTGCCGATGGATGCATGGCCGAGGGGATGCTCGGTCGCGAACGGAGGGGCCTCGAAACCAGGCGAAATCGAGGTCTATTTAGCCTTACCCCTGCAAGCGGGGCTCTGCAGGGGTGGACCTTTACTTCCCTAGCTTCTTGTGGGAACTATATGGATATTGTAGATATAATAGACGACCATTTAAATTCTACCGAAGAGGTACTAGGTACCTCCGAGGCTATGCTCCTTGGCAGCGATACTGAGGAGCATACGAACACTGCCGGAGCACCTGGGACTGAGGGACCAGGTACTTCCAATGCAGAGTCGACCCCTCTGGGCGCAAAGCACCAAAGGGACACGTCGACCAAGGGGCCAGAGAGTAAACCCAGGGTTAAGCTCTCTGGAGCTGATAGAAAACTAATATATCGGCTTGTAGCGAAGGGTATGACCTTCGAGCAGGCGCTAGAACTGCGCATGAGTGAAAAGGCCAAGCAGAGGACCCGAGAGGAGGGGGAAACGAGGGAGCGGGCGTCAAAGCGCCCTCTCAATACCTCGTCTACCTCGAATCAAGGTAATCCCACCAAGGCACCGACACTTGGCGAGCCTTCCACCTCGAAGCCTACCTTTAAGGAGGTTACTGGGTCCGTCACGTGCGGCATCATAGACGCCCTGGGTAAAATTGACCAGGGGAGGGTCGAAATGCTCCAAGGTGCTATCTTGGAGTGTATTGACACCTCAGACGATGGTGACGGCCCCAGCTTTATTGAATGCAAACCGCGCTCGGGTGGCATCCTTAACAAAACACATAACCCCCCCCTTCGTAAAGAAACAGACACAACCTAGGCACCTATATATAATCCTATCCCATCCATCCGTCTTAGCTAAATTCCCTAACCCTTCCCCTCCCAGTCCCCCAAAACAACACAATGATTAAGGCGATACAAGTAAACCTCCAGCACTCAAAGGCAGCCACAGCTGCCCTTTGCCAAAGATTCCTCTCTGAGGACCTGGACATCGCCTTGATCCAAGAACCGTGGGTGAACAAAACCACGGTAATGGGGCTAAACTCGGCAGGTAAGATATTAAGTAACTCCTGCGGAGTGAGGCCAAGAGCATGCATGCTCTTCAAGAGAGATATAAATTACCTCCCGATCCCTTCGCTGTGTACAGACGATGCTGTTGCAGCGTATATAGACCTCCCCGGGGGGAAAGGTGCAGAGACACTCATAGTCAGCTCCATGTACCTACCCGGAGAGGACCAGGATCCGGTGAACAAGGTGACACCGGTAGTGGAATATTGTCTGGAGAGAGAAACCCAGCTGCTGGTGGGTACCGACTGCAACTCCCACCACACATCATGGGGCAGCTCCGACACGAACGCAAGAGGTGAGTCCTTGTTTGACTACTTGCTCACCAACAATCAATTTGTTCTTAACGTGGGTAGCAAACCAACCTTTACCACACGTTCTAGGCAGGAAGTACTAGATATAACATGGTGTTCAGGTAATCTCGCACACCGAGTAACCAATTGGCACGTCTCAGATGAGCCGTCCTTGTCCGACCACACCCATATTAGGTACGACATACTATGCTCGGGAACAAAGGAACCGAACACGTACCGAGACCCCAAGGGAACAGACTGGGAGGGCTTTAGGAACTCCCTTAGGTTATACCTTGGAGATTTTAAATACATTAAAACTGTGGACCAAGTGGAAGCCGCAGCAGAGGACTTAGGCAGAAGCCTAATGAAAGCGTATCTAGAAAATTGTCCTCTTAAGACCACTAAGAGCAATAGGAACGCGCCTTGGTGGAACAAAAACCTGGAGCATCTGAGGCAAAAGGCCCGTGCCTTATTTAATCAGGCAAAAAAAGACAAGAACTGGGATGCTTACAGGAAGGCGCTAACACGCTTCAATAGGGAGCTCAGGAAAGCAAAAAGGAGATCCTGGCAAAAATTTTGCGGGTCCATCAAAGACACTGCCCAAGCTGCCAGGATCCACAAAATATTAGCCAAGACACCTGAATCCCATCTAGGCCTGCTAAGGAAAGCGGACGGATCTTTCACGGAATCCCCGGAGGAAACACTAAGACTGCTTGCTCAAACGCACTTTCCGGAATCCGTGTACATTAATAACGAAAGAGAACTCCAGGACAGTAAGTCTCCGGACAGGAGACCGCGGAATGAAGACTGGAGGAGAGCTTCCGTTATTTTTCGTCCCCAACAGATAAGTTGGGCCATTAGGAGCTTCAAGCCTTATAAATCTGGTGGGGTCGATGGTATTTTCCCGGCTATATTGCAACGGGGCGAAGATATCATCATCTCAACGCTGATAAAACTTTACCGTGCAAGCTTTGCTTGGAGTTATCTGCCATCAGCGTGGACTCGGGCGAGGGTCACTTACATCCCCAAGGGAGGGGACAAAGACAAATCACAGCCCAAGTCCTACAGACCGATAAGTCTCACCTCATTCCTACTAAAAACGATGGAAAAGGTGTTAAACAGTCACATCAGGGCAACATACCTCGTTGAAAAACCCCTGAGTGCAAGACAACATGCCTACCAAACAGGCAAGTCCACGGAAACGGCACTTATTGATCTGGTGGACAGAATTGAGAAAGCCATAGAAGACAAAGAAATTGCACTCTGTGCCTTTCTCGACATCGAAGGGGCTTTTGACAACACCAACTTCGATGTTATAACACGTAGCATGGTGAATCGTGGAATCGACGATACCACCACCAGATGGATGGGATCCATGCTACAAAATCGAACTGCAACAACAACGTTGATGAATAAAACTCTTCATTATAGAGTGACCAGAGGGTGTCCACAGGGCGGAGTCCTATCACCCCTTCAATGGTCATTGGTTGTTGACAGTCTCATCTGTGAGCTCAATGAAGCCAGATTCCTGACTCAGGGTTACGCAGATGACATAGTAATAATGGTCATAGGAAAATGTCCTAGCACCATTTCCAGTCTTATGCAAAGGGCCCTACGAATAGTAGAAAACTGGTGCACAAGACACGTGCTAACAGTCAACGCACGGAAGACGGTCTTAATCCCGTTTACCAAAAGAAGGAAACTAGAGGCGCTTCACGCCCCAACACTTCTTGGTACGAAGCTATGCTTGTCCAACGAGGTCAAATATCTCGGAGTCTTTCTAGACCAAAAACTAACATGGAACAAGCATCTCGACTACATTACTAGAAAGGCAAAAATAGCGATGGGGGCAAGCAGTAGGTTGGTGGGGCTAAAATGGGGGCTACGGCCCAAGGCCGCACTCTGGATTTATAAAACCATAGTGAGGCCGATCGTCACTTATGGCTGCTGTGTGTGGTATAAGAAGACGCACCAACTCAACTGCGTGGAGAACCTCAGCAAAGTTCAAAGAACAGCCTGCCTTATAGCCACTGGCGCTCTTTCGTCCTCTCCCTCTGCAGCACTGGATGCCCTCCTGAACATTCCACCTCTGCACATTCACGTGCAGATGGAAGCGAGGATGGCCATTACGAGAGCAAAAATCAGAGGAAGGACGAGATGGCAATCTAGGGTCATAGGTAACCTCTACAATGAACTAATGAAAATTCCGGTCATGGATATGCCCTCTGACTCCATGATCCGTGAATACCGCTTCGATAAGCGGTTTACAGTCTTGTTACCTAGTAGACAAGACTGGGAGGCTGGAACTCCCGGAAATGTTAACCAGAATGACATCGTTTGGTATACGGATGGTTCCAGGAGGCAAGGCGTATCCGGGGCGGGATTTTGTAATGATCGCTTCAGAATACGCAAATTCGCCAACCTGGGTCGCTATACCACAGTGTACCAAGCAGAAGTCTTCGCAATAATTGGCTGTGTCCAAGAGAGTCTGCAAATGAATCTCCAGAATAAGAAGATATTCATCTTCTCAGATAGTCAAGCTGCCCTCAAGGCGTTAACATCCTGTGAACTTGACTCCAAACTCACTAGCGAGTGTGTCCTGCTCCTAAACCAGCTTGGCAATGCCAACATCGTAAATCTGATTTGAGTACCGGGACACTGCAATATCAGAGGCAACGAAGTCGCTGACGTGCTAGCAAAGGCCGGGGCAGAGAGCCCACTACTCGGACCGGAACCAATAAGTGGCGTTCCAGCCTGCATGGTCAGGTTCGAGTTAAAAGAGTGGGAGCATAAGCAAAGCACTGAATATTGGAAAAGACTACCTCGACTAGAACAGTCTAAGGCGTTGATACAGGCGTTCGATCAGAGACGAGCTGTAGAAATAATAAAACTGAGCAGAGGACATGTTAGGGCACTCACTCGGACCCTCACAGGGCACTGCAAATTAAATAAGCACCTGCACAACATGGGCCTTTCAGATACCAAAATCTGCAGGTTCTGTCGCGAGGACGAGGAAACGATTATCCACGTCCTCGGCGAGTGCATAGCGCTGCACCGGTGCAGAAGCCGGCACCTGGGAGCACACATGATCTCAGCAGACGAGATCAAAAGCTCCCCCATCAGCTCCATTCTCGGGTTTATCCTGGAACTGGAGCTACATGAGGTGCTGTAATAGGTTACGGGGCTGCCACAATAGATCATCTACTGGTCGCAGTGGCTATGAGACGCAGGGCTCACCCCATTTCTAACAAATAATAAAAATAAGGCTAATGGAACATCACTATGGAAAAAAATTAGGTAAAGCCCAATCTATTCGCCTTTTCCATCAAATAAACTATATTCTAGTTATATAACTATATTCTCTTTATTTATTTATTTATTTATTTCTAAGTCCGCACAAAGAGGTTTGAATCCTGTTTTCTTATTCGTACTGCGAAACAGTGGAATCAGTTGCCTGAAGAGGTGTTCCCTAGTGGCTACAATTTGGGGGTTTTCAAAGCGCGAGTGAATAGGTATCTTCTAGGTAATCGTGCTTACCTATCTAAAATAAAAAAAAAATTGAAAGGGAAAACACGTAATTTTTAATGTTATAGATGTCAGAAGAGCAGACGTATTACCAGATGGTAAGCAAATACCATCGCCCATTAACGGGTATCCAGGGCAACACCAATGAAGTCAGCGCCAGCGAACTTTTATCTCCTGGTGTCACTTTTGTCCCATAGACACCCGTCTATGGGCGGTGGCAATCGCTTACCATCAGGCGATCCGTCTGCTCGTCTTCCACCTATCACATAAAAAGTACCACATTTATATACACGCACGTGGTTAATAGTTGAGATTGGCCACCGAAGCCAAATTGGATGAAGTATGACTAGATACTCGTATTTAATCCATTTACACACGACGTCACATCGAGTTACCCTTGTTGACCTTTCGACCGTCCTTATGTCTGGGGCACAAGTGCTATTTTTCCACTGCAGGGGGGTAACTTGATCTGACGCTGACTGTACGTATTTCTACTGAGCTAATGCTCGGCGATGAGGAAAAATATCTTGAGGATAGTTTCTGAAGCGTGTGAAAAATTCAGTTGAGCTAGTGCCCCTGATAAAGTATTCGAAGGTCAGACTGCAGTCGCTTTATTGTACCTAATTGCCAGACTGCCCAAACCCTGAATCATGATAGCCCAATTTAAAGCAGATTTTACAACCGAATCGGTGTTTCCCTTCCACACGCGCTGTGTGTTTTTTTTGTTTGATAGGTGTGGCAATCGCTTACCATCACCTGATGGTAAGCGATTGCCGCCATCCATGGACACCCGCGGCCCCCGGGGTAGTCATAAGTGTGCTGCCAACCTTTAACTCCCCCTTTCCCCCGGGTTGGGCCTCCGGTACCCTCACGCAGCGAAAAACCCCACAGTGCTGATTCACACCACTTTTCTCCAAGGCCGTGGTATCACTCCGGTCAAGCATGCTCATTCATACCGAAGCGTGGCTCTCCCACGGTCAAAGGTGTCTCCTTTGTTTGGATCATCATCGTCAGCCCATTTAAGTCCCCACTGCTGGGGCACGGGCCTCCCCCAATCACATGAGGGGTAATTGCCATACTCACCACGCTTGGCAGACGGGTTGGCGAGGGTTTTGGTATAAATGCAGAGTTTTCCTTCTCTGGGTGCTGATGATCATGCCAGCAACCTTAGTCGCCTTTTACGACACCTCGGTAAGAGTGAGGGTGGCCTATTCTACTCTGCCGGGGACCACGCGGCCTTTGTTTGGATGCGACAGGTATATTCTAGTTCGTTACCGGCTTTAAATTAAGCCACATGGTCTAAGAGCGTAAGCGTATCCTATTCTCAAAAGCGACAGTTTTAGACGCAACTGGGAATTACACGCTAAGATGATAGACTAGTATTTGAACTAAGAAAAAAACAAAGTTTATAAACTAAAACCGGACTACCAAAAGAACATGCTCTAATAAAATTACAAATTTGAAATGTGCCTAAAAAGCACCTTTCATTTGATACCCCACACGGTACCGTCAAACAAAATTTTTTTAAGGTCTTTACTCTAAGTGTCCTAGAGGACGCTGTAGTCAATTTATGGTGACGTCATGTATGTAACCTATAACCAGAAGACAATCAAGACGCTTCTAACGACACCTCATATGGTAACTTGTTAAAAATAAAATAAAAAAAATAAAAATAAAAACATATGCTTTGTTACATGAACATAGTTATTTTTACATAATTATGGTTGGAGACTCCTTTTAAGCATATAGATGCCTGTGCCAGGAGCCTCCGTTCTTCGGTTTTTTGACATCATACTATGTTTAGGTACGTGACAAATAACAATCTAAAGACATTTTATTTCGTTAATATAAAAAACAAAAGCATAATATGTGTGTGTGTGTTTGTGTGTGCGTGTGTTATGTTCGCTTATTTAAGTAACTTTTCAACTTCTTCATACTTTAGCGTTGTTAGCCATTCTGTTACAGTATATTTAAGTTCTTTTTGGGTTTTGTTGTAAATATCCAGTACTTTGTTAATTTTGTTATATATAGATGCTGAAATATGTATATATTGTAGGTTAGAAGATACGGTTTTGGTTCTTTCTATCTGGATTACATTATGTTTTCTTCTTCTCAGTGTTATACTCGGATCGTATACAAGAGATTTATGACGCTTGCATAGAGTTTGTAGAATATAGAGTTTATGAACTGATAGCAGATTACATTAATTATATAAGATTTCTGTAGAGTATCGACGCGATTTGAAATTTAGAAGTATGTTTAGAAGTTATGAGGGAACAGATGAACAACCATACATACATACAGGTCAAAATCATAACCCTCCTTTTTGCTTCGCCTTAGTCGGATAAAAAGTAAATTAAAACTTCAAGTCACTTTAAAAGTTCAAACTAGTACAAATTTACAAACCTACAGCGAGGGCAACTAGTGGAATCCAATAGCAACTTGTATCTAAGAGCAAGTTTTGCTCATAAAGCGTAGACAAATAACATGTCGCTTGTAGAGGTTCCCTGGGGGACCTCATTTCCAATCCCGGGGTTACGGGATGAAGGAGCTTTTGAACAATAATCCCAAGCAATGCTTTTCAATTCATTTTTTATCTAAGAAGAAACGACGACCTGTGGAGTTACCCTTTTTGAGACACATGTGCTATTTTTATAATGTAAAAAACCTAAAACAATTTTCCCTTAAATTAGGGTCCACATAAAATATCATACCACACCTAACATTTACAGGGACTGATTGCGCCATCTAGCGAATCACTGGGAAATTTATAAATACCTACTGGAAAACAACACTTAAAACGAATAATAAAAAAAAACGGTACAGAGCATGAAAGTTGCGGCCAATAAGGTTCAGCCTCAGCATATGCTGCAACTGCCACCAACAACAGCTGCAGCGCTGGTTTTCAGCCTGGACCTTGGCTGACGCCTTTGCATTAGAAGAAATGTAAATATTCAAACGTGGACACTTACGGTAGGTACGGCTGGTCCACAAGTTAAAGGTCGCCCAGCGGGCTA
The DNA here is from genome assembly GCA_019059595.1 of Marasmia exigua. Classification (NCBI taxonomy): domain Eukaryota; kingdom Metazoa; phylum Arthropoda; class Insecta; order Lepidoptera; family Crambidae; genus Marasmia; species Marasmia exigua. Next base: position 4,283,530 of record CM032479.1, on the reverse strand, counting down.
TGAATGAGCAATGCTCGGCGTCTCTCTCCGAGATCGAATCCGAAATGAGGTGATCCGGCAGAGGACCAAAGTCATCGACATTGCTCACCGGATTGGCAGACTTAAGTGGCAGTGGGCTGGCCATATTAGCCGCAGAACCGACAACCGATGGGGTAAAAGAGTTCTAGAGTGGAGACCGCGTCTTGGCAAACGTAATGTAGGGCGCCCTCTGGCTATGCGGGGGGACGATCTGCGTAGGATGGCTGGCAAGAGCTTGATGCGAGAAGCCATGGATAGATCACGGTGGCAAACAATTGGAGAGGCCTACGTCCAGCAGTGGACTGCGATAGGCTGATGATGATGATGATGAAATATCAAATGCAATACAGAAGTTAACAAAACAGATACAAAATTATCGAATAGATAAAGACCGACTAAGATCAGAAGGCACTTCAGTAACATTGACAAGACGGCGTTGTGCAGCGTATTTTCTATCCAAAAATGTCTAGACAGAATTAGTTCCGACTTATGCCACGTGCGTGCAAATCAAATACCAAAATATTAACGCCCCATGTCGTGCTACTATTCATAGATTTTAATGGACAGTAACTGAAAAGTCAGTGCCTAATCCCAAGCAATTCGACCCCTTTAAAGCTATGTAGTACTTATCAAATATTATAGTATTGGGCGCCGACTTCTGTAACACTTTTTTTCGAGTGTACTGTTATTAAATAATGTTTAATTTCTTCTCTATTTATTCACTATTGCTATTCGTGTGACTTTAAACATCTACAAGTAAATAACTAATTTAATCTCGAAGGGCAAATCACCGACGCGACGTTTAATAGAAAGTCAAACGAACTTACCTGTAAGTGAAGTTCGACGATTATTAAACGAAGTGATTATCCCGAGAGATTACAGTCCCACCCAAACCCAGATTAGCTCTTGTTTTGATCTACCCATTTACACAAAATACCAAAAATAGCCGACTGAATTAATACGTGTATGAGACATGTATATACCTGCAAGCAACACGGCAATATTTTTTCTCTATGTCTAGGTGTGTTGCTCTAAAAAAGTGTACGAAGGCAGCACATCACTTATGTGAAGTGTATGAAGTGTTAATTTATACTTTTTAGTTCGTGAATTTTTGAAGCGGTTTTTTTTTAAACAAATTTTGTATAAAAATAATACAACCTGTATAAAATAATACAACCTGTAGTATTTGCGTCTATACTCGCACCCCACGAGTGCGAGTATAGACGTAAATAGTGTGCGAGCGAGAAGTGAATAGATGCGCCGCCATTTCTGATCCCATTCTTTATCCGCACAGGTAGTAGTGATATTTTTTAAATCGAAATTAAGAATACCCAGAATTGAGAATCTCTATAAATAAATTAAAACGACCTAATTTTTGCCTATTTATAACCCCCCACGAAAAAACTATGAGGTGTTATAGGTTAGATGCATCGTGGCGAAATGAAGCGGCAAGGATCAGTCCGAACAATTCCTCAGAACATTCTCTATAGTATAGGCGTATCATAGCCAGGCTACAACTCTACGCAGTGCTAAGGAGTCCAGCCTATGCCCAAAACAGCGCAAGCTGCTTCACGCCGGTTTTCTGTGAGGCCGTGGTATCACTCCGGTCGAGCCGGTCCATTTATGCCGAAGCGTGGCTCTCCCACAGGCAAATATTACCGCAGTGTCTGTCGATTTCTAAACGCGGTCCGGGAAGATCCCGGGGATGGTCGACCCTAGTGAGTTACATCGCTACCCTACTTGTTGGCATTCACATCGATTTGCGTCGAGTTTAGTATGCATTACCTGCAACTTGCTCGCAACTGATGGTACGCTAATGAGTTTCGGATTTGTCGTTTCAACAAGGTTCTAATGCCGAAACAGATTTAGTTCTGGAAATAGTAAAATATTTGTAACTAATGCCCAACGGATTAATCGGAGTAATTCTATCAAAATTTATGGGATTACTTTGTTTTATTTGATCCGTTTGTTTTATGTGGCCGTGTGGTCCCCGGCAGTGTAGAATAGGCCACCCTCACTCTTACCGAGATGTCGTAAAAGGTGACTAAGGTAAAGCTGCAGGCATGATCATCAGCACCCAGAGAAGGAACACTCTGCATTTATATCGAAACCCTCGCCAACCCGTCTGCCAAGCGTGGTGAGTATGGCAATTACGTTCCCCAGCAGTGGGGACTTAAATGGGCTAATGATGATGATGATTATTTTATTTAGTTTTCAGTATTTGACCGTGGGAGAGGAGACCGAACGCCTCGGCATGATTGGGTCGCCTTGATCGGAGTAATACCACGGCCTCACCAGCATGAAGAAGCGTCTGTGCTGTGGTTCGTCAGTGAAGTCACAAGTGCGCCGCCAACCATTTAACTGCCCTTCCCATCATAGGCTTCCGGTACCCTCACTCACTGGGAGAAATGCAGCAAAGGTGCTGCTTATACTGGTTTTCTGTGAGGCTGTCTTGTAGATCTGGTCCATTCAATGCCAAATCATGGCTTTCCCATTGCATGTACTACCTAAGGTGTCGGGTAGGGTACACTAGCGACGCATCGATGTTAATTTTTAGCTACTAAACACCCAACCACGTCCCATTCTACTGTGGAATCTGAGGCCTGTTACAAGTGCATTCATGCAGGCACTTGTCTTGACTTGTCGGAAGATATTTTTCTTTAATTTAAAAAAAAACTTTGAATCAAAAGGCAGCGCGCTACTAGTCCAGCCCCCCTTTAAGGTGACGGGTAGGGCACACTAGCGACGCCAATCGATTTTAACTTTTAGCTACTAACCGGATCTATCGGCAAACACTTATACTATTTATTAAATAACCATGCACAAATGGTGGATCCGTTTTTGTACGCCTAAAATTGATTCACGCTAACAGTGGCCACTTTATGAGGTAATCAATTTTTCGCGTACGCGTTGGATCCAACATTTGTGCATGGTTATTTAATAAATAGTATAAGTATTTGCCTAGAGGTTGTAATCCCTGAAATTGTTTAAAATAGATCCGCTATTTTAAACAATTTCGGGGTTACAACCTCTCGGCAAACACTTATACTATTTATTAAATAACCATGTTACTGTATGTATGTATGTAATGTTCGGTCCGTTTTTTTACACGAAAAATTGTGCAATTTTTCGCGTACGCGTTGGTATTTATTTATTATTTATTATATGCGTGTCGCCATCCACATATCACGCTACACGAAAACCGTATGCTACACTGGCGCTACGGTTTGCTACGAACGCTACGAAGTATCTGTACGCTACGAAACACATTTGTGTAAAAAGTAATTTCAAACTTATTACAACGTAACGTTATATTGCTTGATTTTCACATGACATTCATAACCAATTACAAACTGTAGGTACTCCCAAACTAAATAGAGTCTCGTAGAGCAGAAGGGAACTAGTTTCAGGTAATGCATACTAAGTCGTCCAAATTTTGTTTTGACTGTGGGAGAGCCACAGCCTTACAGAAAACCGACGTGAAGCAGCATTGTGTGAGTTAGGGTACCGGAGGCCCAATCCGGTGGAAAGGGTGATTTAAAGGTTGGCAGCGCACTTGTGACTCCACTGGTGTTGTGTGTGTCCATGGGCGGCGGCAATCGCTTACCACCGGTGATCCGTCTGGTCGTCAGCCACCTATGTCATAAAAAAAATCCAATTTAACATCAAAGAGTATAAAATGCAAGACAGCACCAGTCAGTGAGCTTTTAATTAAGACCTGGACCTTTTTTGGAGCAGAATCTTTCATTCGAACCGCTAATGAATCCCCGTTCAAATCGCTAGATTACATTTTTTGCACCGTTAAGAAGTAAAATGTCCTGCGAGAGATATCATCTAAGTAATATTTAGCAGTTTTTTTAAGTACGTATAATCGCGCCATTTGCGAAAAAAATGCAGAAAAGTGCCCAGTTTGGTAGTTTTGACATTTTGATGTAAGTCTTAAAAAAATGTGTTTTTTTTTTATTATGGCTCTCATCATCATCATCATTTCAGCCAATGGACGTCCACTGCTGGACATAGGCCTCCCCCAATGTTCTCCACACAGATCGGTCCTGTGCCTCCCGCATCACCAGATCGTCGGTCCACCTTGTAGGAGGCCTTATTATGGCTCTACCCGAAGATAATTCGCCAATGTCAAGTAAATTATTGAGAATAAGTAGTCAACAGTCGAAGTCAGTCAAAGTCACAGTCACTCAATAAAACGCCGGTGTTTTACGTTTTATCGACCTACGGATATCACTCTAAAAGCAATCGCAGGTTTTAAGACTCTATTTGGTCCAAGCAAGTTGTTACGAGACAACTCACTCGTTTTTAACACTGCTATTGTATAATAGCAGTGTTAAAAACGATACAATCCAACTATTCTTATTATAAGGATCACTTTGCGGCACTTCATTGCACAAATAAACACCAAATTTGAACACTAAAAACCACTAGACACTAATTTGAAACTACATCAGCCCATGCGGCTTGTTTTAGCCCTACCCGCCGAATCTAAAAATTGTTTTCGTGGTTGCTAACAGGTTGCTTATGAAATGAAATGAAAATAGTTAATTCAATTTAGGTCCATACAGAACATGTTTACCACTGGTTCGGAATTATTGTTTTGCCGAGAGCTAGTCCTCATGACGCGTTTTACACGCGATTTGAAGTTAATTGGTAGAAGTATTCCATTTTGTTAACTGTGCATTATTTACAGAGTTTTTACTGTAACTTTTGCGGTCTTTACAGACCTACAAATCGCTGTAAAACGAGCGAACAAAATGCGTCATCTGGGCGAGCTCTTAGACAATCCAAAGATGTTTCTTCTCGCCAAATCCAATGCGTACAAAGTAGGTACGAGTACAAACACACACACACACACACACACACACGCACACACAGTACACAAACACACACACACACACACAGTACACACACACACACACACACAAACACACACACAGACACAAACACACACACACACACACACACACAGACACACACACACACACACGCACGCGCACGCGCACGCGCACGCGCACGCACGCACGCACGCACGCACGCACTCACACACACACACACGCACACGCACACACACACACACACACACACTCACACACACACACACACACACACACACACACACACACACACACACACACACGCACACACGCACACACACACGGACAAACCGTTTTTAACCGACTTGAGAAAAGAGAGGGTTCTATGTTCGACTGTATGTATGTTTTATTATGTATGAACATTCACCTAACTAACCGATTTTCAGAATTCTTTTTTTATTTGAATATTTACTAACGAAAAATAAGACACTAAAAAGTATGATAAAAAAATCTAAGGAATAAAAACCACCTTATAAAACCCCGAACTGAAAGTGTAAAATATTTTTTAACACTTCATACCATTCAGATAACAGTAAACTCGAAAAAAGGTGTTACTGAAGTCGGCGCCCAATCCATGTTGAATCATCATCGTCATCGTCAGCCCATTTAAGTCCCCACTGCTGGGTCACGGGCCTCCCTCAATCACATGAGGGGTAATTGCCATACTTTGCGAGGGTTTTGATATAAATGCAGAGTTTTCCTTCTCTGGTTGCTGATGATCATGCCAGCAGATTTACCTTAATCGCCTTTTACGACACCTCGGTATGAGTGAGGGTGGCCTATTCTACTATGCCTTGGACCACACGGCCATGTTGAATAATTGAATGTATTACAAGTTTATTATACCCTTCACATAAAACCGGCGTGAAGCAGTGCATGCGCTGTGTGTTTCGGCCCAATCCAGGGGAAGGGGGTTAAAAGGTAAGCAGCGCACTTGTGACACCACTGTTGTTGCAGGTTTCCATGGGCGGCGGTAATCGCTTACCATCAGGTGATCCGTCGGCTTCGTCGGCCACCTATATCTTCTTCCACCTATACCTATATCTTCGGAAGCTTCTAATTATTATTAGTCCTGACCCTTTAAAGACAGCATGTAAATCAGAATCGGATTTTCGTCTTTCCTGAAAAGTTGCTATTAATGACTTACGTGGTAATAGAACTCAGGCCGAAAAATCTTTTAGCAGCAGACATGAGGAAGGATTCCGGTTTCATTTTTAGCTGTAGATAATACGAAACTGTTAAATATTCTTGAAATCATCTGCTTTGGTAACTTAAAAATATATTTTGTTGAGATTGTAAATCACGCTTCGGCATGCATTCCTCTGGCTCGACCGGAGTCATACCATGGCATCACACACCGAGTGAGTGTGGGTACCGGACGCCTAGTTCGTAAATAATAGATAGATAATAGAGGTTGCATTCGTATTTTATTGACATTGCTACATAATTTAAAATATTTTAATTATTAAAACCATAAATCCTACCTATATCTGATGAAATTAAGTTTCTCACCCTATCTTTATTTTCCAAAAACACATTAAATCCATTATTTGAATGGTGTATTTTAAAAGTGTAAGTAAAGGCTTTTAGCTAAAAACTTTAAATACAGACATTTAGTAAAATAGGGACAAAGTTTTGTACAATGTCCTATTATTACATAAAAAAATAGTTTATGAAAATATTTACGGAGTAAAATGGTGAGATTTTAGTCTTTCAGAATAACAGTATGTAATAAGACACTCTTTTGGAAGTGACTGTTGCAGTAGTATGTATATAAACAGCAGTTATTATTGATTAATAAACTCAAAAATATGCAAAAAAAATTAAAAGAAATCATTTTTTTGACGGGCTAAAAAGACTTAAGTGAGATCTGTTTGGTCAGATTCGTCTTTTAAAAATTTCAAAAAAAATTAACAAAAAATGATAAAGACAAATTAAGAGGAAACGAAGTTCACCGGGAGCTATTAGGAGCCTCAAAACGGAAAAAATATTTGAAAACAATGTTGAAAACATTACCATTAATCGTCTTTGGATTATTTATTATAACACAGCAAGCAACTGCCAGTGAGCTTATAATAGCCAGAGTTTTAAATGAAACCGATGATTTATTGATCAATTGTGTCACAAATATTATCAAAAGTAATTTTGCAGGACAGCCTACAGTTCTCTACAGCACGAATAACATCAAAGATACACCTAACAAGTTTTATGAAAGCTTGACTACAAATCTCGTCCATGGTATCTTTCCGAGAATTCTCATTGAAAATCATGTGAAGACAAATGTTTTATACTTGCAGGATGACCACGTTCTGTTCATTCAAATACTTCGATGACTGTGAAAAAATAAATATACAATACGACACAATAGATGAGAGAATAAAATATTTGGTTATCATTTTTGATTTCTCAAAGCAAAACTGTGCCAATATATTTGAGAGTGTCGGAAAAAATATGAGTAAATACGACATCACTTACCTAATTAAGGATGAACATGAAGATGATTACATCATTATGACGTATATTCCACAGATAAATTCCACAACTTGCACAGTACAATATGATTTGCCAGCTACGTTACTATCTACTTGCAGTACAGAAGAGAATTTCGTCGCATTTCCTTTAAAAAAGCCACAAGATTTTATGAAGTGCCCATTTAATGTTGGCATGGCGTCTCTTTTCCCATTCTCCGAGATTGCAAACAAAACTTCCTTAAAGACCTTAGACCCTTTAACTGTATACGAAGGATGTGACTTTGAGCTATTAAAGATAATGGAAAAGTACTTTAATTTCACTTTAAAGTTCTACTATATTCATAATATAGAAGAAAATCCATATGTGATGCAAGATTTTATCAAGCTTCTTCTGAATGGAACTTTTGATGCGTGTGCTGGAGGCCTTTACAGAATTTATGGGGATAACGTGGATTACTCTGGAGTCTATGGAAGGCAAGGTATCGTTTGGATGTATTCTGTTAATAGAACCACCAGGTCATGGCAAAATTTAGTGACTAAAGTCAACGGATTGTACATCTTTGTGATATTCTACGCTTACTATTCTACAATTTGGTACTTATGTTGTAAGTACGACAAGCAATCTGTATCTGTGAGTAACACGCTGTTGTATGGCTGGGGAGCCCTAATTGGAACATCGTCTTTACAAGATGCCATATCTTTAAAGCAAAAAATTCTAAATCATTGTCTATCAGGCTGATGTGTATCCATTTTGCAGCATACATTAAGCATCCAGATGTATTCTTTTCTAACTATATTGAGTCCGCCATTGATGTACAAGACCAACACTGACTTGTATGAATCAGATTTGAAGCCGTACTTGATACCTTTAGTGAAATATTTCGTAAAAGACAAAGCTTATGAGGCATTCGCAAACACTTCAGGACACTGTGAAACCTTTACGCAATGTGGGGAATTATGTTTGAAGAATAATTGTGTAACAGTAATTATTGATGGGTTATTTTCGGTGTTGCAAGCTAAAACAGCTGTGAACAACGAAGCTACAACTTTGAAGGTCACTGAGAATATATTGACGGTATACCACGAGATACTGCTTCGAAAGGATGTTGCTATAAATAGGAAGTTTCGGGACGTAATGATGAGGCTTGGGGAAGGAGGGGTGATTGATAAGCTATACAATGAAGCTGTGGGGACGTTGACTCAGGACAAAGCTGAGACGGCTGCGATGAATGTCATGAGTTACAGTTATGCCTGCAAAGCGGGGTGTAGCATATCGTTGACGCAGACTGCAGGCGCTTTTTATTTGTGGATTTTTGGATGTGTTGTCTCTGTCATTGTTTTTATTATGGAGGTGTTATCAAAGAAGGAGAGAGGATCAAAGCATATAAGGACAACTCACATAGTGACGAGTTAAGTAATACAAGAGCACATATACACAAGTGTTTAGTACACGCACACACACATTCACACGAACTGCACAAAAATCTGAATCAATACATGATAAGTACCTATAATAAAATTTGTTAGTTACATAGCTTTAAGTAAGTCTTAGAAAAGAACGTGACACTCCCAAGACGATTACCTAACAATAATGAGTGTAAAATGATGCTTTGTTACTTACTAGGATTGTCTCTGAACTAATATGAATACAATAAAGGAGTGTTTATTTTATTTTTCTTTATTTACTAATCTTTTTTTAAATCTTAGGCTTGGTACTATTTTTTTCTCTTGTTGGTATTTAAAAACCCCACAAAAGTTAAAACATTGTTGAAAGAATGGATTTGTTGGCTTGGAAACTCTTCGAGATAGGACAATTTGAAAATCAATTAAAATAGACTTGACCAAAACGCTCCATACAAACAGCGACGCGAGGCGTGACGTCAGCCCTCACTAGTTTGTGCGCATCGCGAGATAGCTTTGTTCGATAGCTATATGAAATAGTGCGTTTATGTAAATGGTTTCTTCACAAAAGTTGCTATAAATGGAATAAGATATCGATTGCTATATAAATATTTCGTCAATTTAAGACTTAAAATTTACTCTTTACCTTTGAGGGCTATTAACAAAAACAATACATAAGGTTTCAAGCTGAAATTTTATACATAGCTCTTTTTGGCCGTTATTTCTCAATTTTATTTAAATCTACCAATCTCTGACCTAGTACATCATCGTCATCATCGTCATCGTCAGCCGATTTAAGTCCCCACTGCTGGGGCACGGGCCTCCCTCAATCACATGAGGGGTAATTGCCATACTCACCACGCTTGGCAGACGGGTTGGCGAGGGTTTTGATATAAATGCAGAGTTTTCCTTCTCTGGGTGCTGATGATCATGCCAGCAGCTTTACCTTAGACCTAATACACAAGCTTATTATCTAAGATTAAAATGGCGTAACAAAATATACGTTAGGCATCTTACTGACGATGCCTCTAAGCCCATATTCAACCCAGTTTGAAACTCTGACAAAAGTAGATTTTGAATGCCTTTGTTGAACAATGACCAGCATTTTTATTTATTCAAGTAAAATTCTAATGAGTCAGTAATTTATTTTCCGATCTCTACTCCCGTCTAATTAAAACTTGCAATTTCTGTACAGTTACAAATTTTCATCTGGTTTTTAGCAACTCGGAACTAGGTCAGATCCTTGAATTTCTAGATCTCCTTTATTTAATTTAGAAATAATGAGCTACGGTTATTTGAATATAATGCTGAATATCTCGTATAAACCTCGATGATTGGTTTATGTGCTAGTATTAAGCCGCCAAGTGTAAGAAAAAAGTTTGTACGGTTACAGAGAATAAAAAGGTTCGTCACCTTAAGGTAAATTTTCGCTTGCACGGCAAGAATCAGTTATACCAACATACCGTTTGAAAAATATCTGCCAACCTTCTAGAAATTTTCTTTACATCAAAAGGAATCAATTGCTACAAGCAAATCTGAACTTTCTGATCTAACAGTTAAGCATAATTTTCTGTGCAACAGGTATTACTCTGACAAATTTACGAAAGGTAACAAGTGCTCATAGCAAAGCAAACGAATGAATTTGAAGTGACGAACCTTTTTGTTCTTATTGTTTATATTTTACCGACTTCATAAAAAGGAGGAGGTTATCAATTCTTCGGTATAAAAAAATGATCCACGTTCCCCAACTAGGTAGGTACCTACTTCCAGTAGGTAACCTGTTTTTAAAAGAATATGGTTCCTAGGTAATCCCATTCTTAGCATATCATGATCTGACGATGTGATCCCATAATCGAGGGCAACACTCATATTTTATAGAGACAACTGAAACAAAATGTTCGAAGAAAATTCAACGATGTGTTATAACATTCAATAATAATCTATAATAGTACCAACAATACATTTATGATAATTTTGACTGTTATAAAAATAAATGATTTAGAAATTAGTTATTTTTATTGACCTTACTTTCTCCATTTGACATGACGCGTACGTAGCGCGATAAGTTACTCTCTGGTAGCGCGTTTGATGACTCCCTCAAGCGTATGTCAAAACAAATAGGTCCGTTTTCAGTTGTCTAATTGAAGGGACTTAATCCTTCGTTAATTTAATCTAAGATTTGTAGTAATTAAAAAGCAAGGTTGTATTCTGTAGGACTTATTATTCTATACCGTTATTCCACTGTTCATTATTCGGCCAGTCTGTCTGAGCACTCTGGAAGTTCTTCGGGAACGGCGTCCTACCAAGCAGGTAGTTGACGTGAGAATAAGCAGGATGATGGGGCTTAAGGTGGATATATCTGTAAGGCTTGAAGGTTGGTTTAGGCTTAGGTTTCTTAAGTAAAAATCCAGACAACAGGGCGCCTTGCAGAGCGGGAAGCGCCTGCTGCAACAGGGCTCGACCTCCGAAGGCAGATCCTTTAACCAGAGGAGGGAGCATCTGCTTCTTATCTGATTGTAGACTTGGCTTAATAGTCAGGAAATCGTCGTTTTCCACGTACTGGCTGTCCACGAATTTCAAATACAGTCCTTTCCTGTTGAAGTAAGTTTACTTATTAGGTATTTCTCGTCCATTTCGTGGTTCAGAGGATGTGACGAGGACGAAGCAGGGCGTCATTCTAGTACATTCATCATCATCATCGTCGGCCTATTTAAGTCCCCACTGCTGGGGCACGGACCTCCCTCAATCACATGAGGGGTAATTGCCATACTCACCACGCTTGGCAGACGGGTTGGCGAGGGTTTTAGTATAGGTGCAGAGTTTTCCTTCTCTGGGTGCTGATGATCATGCCAGCAGCTTTACCTTAGTCGCCTTTTACGACACCTCGGGAAGAGTGAGGGTGGCCTATTCTACTCTGCCGGGGACCACACGGCCAGAGACACATGTCTAGTACATTATTATTAGTAATCTATCGTGCTCCTCTGATAAGTAAGTAAGGCCTCCGGTAACCGTTTCTCCGCATTTATCGACTTTGGCCGACTGTGGTCCAGTTCCTATAGGAAACGAGATCATACAGTGATTCTCGTAACTACATTTTTTTTTATTGCAGATGAGTTTACTTTTGGCTTCACACTGAACTCTAAAGTTGAGAGGAAACCTACGATGGAGCGAGCTTACCCAAAAGTAGCCTATTAACTCTGGCTTTTAAAATATTGTATTCACTGGGATAAAAACCCCGACACAACTAAAGCTCTTTCGTTTGATACCTATATTGAGGCAGTTGGAACAACAAATAGGTTATTCGTCATTTTCTGACGGCAGCCATCTTGGATTTGAAATTTTTCACAATTAATATATTCTGCTTCTCAAGCCCTTTTATATGATACCCATATTGTGGGAGTTGTGTTAAAACATAAAATCCAAATCTTTGTGACGGCGGCCATCTTTTATCGATTTTTATCCAATATAGCTAAGAACACTCCCTGCTTATTCATCTTTCAAACAAAAAAAACAAAATCAAAATCGGTTCATTTGTTCGGGAGCTACGATGCCATAGACAGACACACACACAGACACGTCAAACTTATAACACCCCGTCGTTTTTGCGTCGGGGGTTAAGAACAGACGCTGGCAGGGCGTTCCACTCCTTGGCACTGCAGTGCGCATCACGAATGAGGAGGAAAAGCACTTTGTACGTATTGTATTAAGTCAACATCACATATGTATGTGATGTTATGTCACATGTGTATGTAACCTTAGTTTAGGATCAGGACTATGTAGTCCTGATCCTAAACTAAGGTTTTCCCTTGTACTATGAAAACCAGAAACAAGGTACCACAAATACCAACATAAGTATCTATTTCATCAACAAAAGGGTCGTCAGTAACACCATTCATTAGAAAGAGAAATATATATAGAAAAACGATCGTGACATTAATGATATGTTGTTACCTCACAGAAAACCGGACCGATACGACCTGCAAACTTTCAAAAAAGAGTACTTCCTTTTAAAAAGCCGGTATCGCACCTGTGACTCTTTTGACGTGACAGGTGTCCATGGGCGGCGGTAATCGCTTACCATCAGGTGATACGTCTGCCCGTCTGCCCCCTTTATCATAAAAAAAACCGGCGTGATGCAACACTGTGCTGTGTTTTGATGCGTGAGTGAGGGCACCGGAGGCCCAATCCAAGGGAAAGGGGAGTTTAACAGTTAGGGGCGCACTTATGACTCCACTGGGGTTGCGCGTGTCCATGGGCGGCGGTAATCGCTTACCATCAGGTGATCCGTCTGCTTGTCTGCCACCTATCACATAAAAAAACACACTTTTTTTGGCTTTCACCGGGGAGTAAAGTCAAATAAATAAATATTTCACAACATCACATACATTGATCTGACTCCGAGATAGGTAGCTCAAGCACCTGTGTTAAGGATATCAGAATCAACAGTGAGACTACAAATATATACATATAATACTTTTCATTTGTAAATACATACTTATAATACATAGAATACACCCTGACCAAAACAAACAGACATATTCATGCACACAAATGTTTGTACTGTGCGGGGATCGAACCCGCAAACCTTGGCCTAAAGGCAGCGTTCACGGGCATTCCAAACGGGTCATCAATTTGAGATTTATTATATTTTCTATACTCGAAATTCATCCCCTTAATTTTATCCAATTACAATGCTCTCCGTGTGCAGTGTAATATTGCGTTCAAGGTTGCTGTTGGGGCTGCCTCGTTTCTGTAGCGCATCAGGGATGTTTGCCGAGGCCAGGGTGAATTGTTTCTTCACGACAATGCGCAGAAAATTCACATCCCTGGTGCGCAGGGTGCGGGAGAGTGGCAATGGCATCCTGGCCATGATTGCCAGTCGGCTAGACTGTGTGTACGTGAGTCATTGCTACGCCACGGCCTATGGAATGAAGCATAGTTGAGCAAGTCTTAATTTAAAAAATGATTTAAATGTGCTAAATTAGATTTTAAGATTTTGTATTGTATCCTACTTACTCAAATAGAGAAATATATTATTATCCAGTGGCAGGCCCCCACAAGGGGACCGACGATCTGGTAAAGATCGGGGGAATCCATTGGATGCGGGCGGCACAGGACCGATCTGTGTGGAGAACATTGAGGGAGGCCTATGTTCAGCAGTGGCCGTCTATTGGCTGAAATGATGATATTATTATCCGGCGGCCGAGACACCTTAGTAGTAAGGAGGGTGGACCAAAGTACTAAATGGCAACACTGGGGCTAAATCAAACCACCCACTTGTCAGTCCGATGATATGATAAAGTTCCTTCCGGCAGCACATAACAAAAATGCAGAAGTTCAGGTTTTAAAAGTTTGTCAACATCCTTAGTGGCGGGACGCCGTCTAATTTGGCCAAACACGCAATCAAAACATTTTACCATGAATATGTTCGGTTTTATGTATTATTTTTTTATGATATAGAGGGCAGACGTATCACCTGATGGTAAGCGTTTATCGCCGCCCATGGACACCTGTCACGTCAAAAGCGTCACAGGTGCACTGCCGGCCTTTTTAAAAGGGAGTATGTACGCTCTTTATTTTTTAAGGCAATTAGATGTGTGGCAACACTTCTGAGTACCTACATGCATAAAACATCTATTACCTTCGGTAATGAGCTGATCTTAAGACTGATGGCTGAAAGTACTTACGTTGAACCATACCAAGGTTTCCTTGTGGTGGTAGTATGCCAAGGTCTCCATGGTGGGCCGTGTCCGTGATGCCAAGGTCCTGGTAGACCATCTACATGGTGCCAAGGTCTCCCTGGTCCAGGACCCCCCGGACCATCATACCATGGTCCACCGTGCCAAGGACCCGGTCCCCTTGGTGGACCAGGTCCATCATGCCAGGGTCTCCATGGTTGAGGACCCCTTGGACCATCATACCAAGGTCCATCATGCCAAGGTCTTTGCCCTTTTGAGTCATCATACCAAGGTATATTATGCCAAAGACCCGGTCCACTAGTACCATTCCAAGGTCTTCCAGGTGGAGGACGCCTGGGGTCATACCAAGGTCCATCATGCCAAGGACCCGGTCCTCTATGTGGACTGGGTCCATCATACCAAGGTCTTCGCCCTCTTGAGTCATCATACCAAGGTATACCATTCCAAAGACCCGGTCCCCTAGTACCATTCCAAAGTCTTCCTGGTGGGGGACGCTTTGGGTCATACCAAGGTCCATCATGCCAGGGTCTCTCTGGTCGAGGACCCCTTGGATCTTCATACCAAGGTCCACCATACCAAGGACCCAATCCCCTTGGTGGACTGGGTCCATCATGCCAAGGTCTTTGCCCTCTTGAGTCGTCATACCAAGGTATATCATACCAAAAACCCGATCCCCTAGTACCATTCCAAGGTTTTCCAGGTGGAGGACGCCTCGGATCATACCAAGGTCCATCATGCCAAGGACTAGGTCCCCTAGTACCATTCGAAGGTCTTCCAGGTGGAGGACGCCTTGGGTCATACCAAGGTCCATCATGCCAAGAACTAGGTCCCCTTGGTGGACCAGGTCCATCATGCCAGGGTCTCCCTGGTTGACGACCCTTTGGGTCATCATACCAAGGTATATGCCAAAGAGCCTCTTCCCTAGTATCATTCCAAGGTCTTCCTGGTAGTGGACGTTTTGGGTCATCATACCATGGACTCGGTCTTCTTGGAGGTCCCTTTGGTGGACGGGGTCTATCATGCCCAGGTCTTTTTGGTGGCTCCCTTTCGTGTCCATCATTCCTATTTGTACTAGGTCCATAAGCCCCTGGGCCATAATATCCTGGACCTGTATAATGAGGACTCATTGGATGATTTGGATCATTAATATAATCAGTTTCTTTCGAATATGGTTCTCTCTTTGGTGGCTTCTTTGAATCGTGTTCATCATTCCTATTTGTACTTGGTCCATAAGCCCCTGGGCCATAATAACCTGGACCTGTATAATGAGGACTCATTGGATGATTTGGATCATTGATATAATCAGTTTCTTTCGAATATGGTTCTCTCTTTGGTGGCTTCTTTGAATCGTGTTCATCATTCCTATTTGTACTTGGTCCATAAGCCCCTGGGCCATAATATCCTGGACCTGTATAATGAGGACTCATGGGATGATTTGGATCATTAATATAATCAGTTTCTTTCGAATATGGTTCTCTCTTTGGTGGCTTCTTTGAATCGTGTTCATCATTCCTATTTGTACTTGGTCCATAAGCCCCTGGGCCATAATATCCTGTACCTGTATAATGAGGACTCATGGGATGATTTGGATCATTAATATAATCAGTTTCTTTCGAATATGGTTCTCTCTTTGGTGGCTTCTTTGAATCGTGTTCATCATTCCTATTTGTACTTGGTCCATAAGCCCCTGGGCCATAATATCCTGGACCTGTATAATGAGGACTCATGGGATGATTTGGATCATTAATGTAATCAGTTTCTTTCGAATATGGTTCTCTCTTTGGTGGCTTCTTTGAATCGTGTTCATCATTCCTATTTGTACTTGGTCCATAAGCCCCTGGGCCATAATATCCTGGACCTGTATAATGAGGACTCATTGGATGATTTGGATCATTAATATAATCAGTTTCTTTCGAATTTCGCCATGGTTCTCTCATTGGTGGACGTACATTCGATCTCCTTGGTTGAATTACCTTTGGTCTCGTTGATTGAAGTACCCCTGGTGAAGTATCCTGGTGACGTTTTCTTAATGAAGTTAAAGTACGCCTTTGTCCGTCATGCTGAAGATTCGTTGGAGTTTTTGGATCAGTAAACTTTTGCTTGATTAAAATTGCCTTTGGTGAAAAGGGTCGATAAGCCAAAGGTTTCCTTGTATTATTTCGAGGGTCGTGATATCGCCGGTCAATCAATGGTTCCTTAAAGAGAATATTAACTACTTTAAAAAACGGCCACGTGCACGTGGGAGTCGAAGTCACGTACGATGAGTTTGCCTACAAGCTGTGCGGATAAAGAATGGGATCAGAAATGGCGGCGCCGCTCCCATTCTTTATCCGCACAGGTAGTATTTGGTAATATAACACTACACGGTAAGATTTGACATTATATTTTATAATATTATTTTCAATTGAATTTTTATTTTGAATTTGTATTCAATTTGCTTGCAGTAGCTTAACATTTATATCAAATTTTAATGTAAAAAAGTAAAGTATCAGCCTATAAACTGTCTCACTACAGGGCAAAGGCCTTCATCATAGAAATCAAGTTATCGCTACTATGATGGGATTAGGCATAATTACCACGCTTGCCAAATGCGGAAACCCGAGCTATGTTCGAAAAATTCGAAACATACTTTTCGCTCGACCCGGGAATCGAGCCCCGAGATCACGGCCCGGTACTTAAACCACTAGACCAACAGGGCGTTAACTTAACTTGACATTTATAATCCCCTATTACTTTAATTTAACTCGACATTTATTTATTTATTACAATGTGTGAATGTCAAATATTGTCATCATCATCATTCATCATTTCAGCCAATAGACGTCCACTGCTGGACATAGGCCTCCCCCAATGTTCTCCACACAGATCGGTCCTGTGCCGCCCGCATCCAATGGATTCCCGCGATCTTCACCAGATCGTCGGTCCACCTTGTGGGGGGCCTGCCACGGCTGCGACTTCCTGTACGTGGCCTCCACTCGAGGACCAACGGCCGTCTGTTCTCCTCGCTATGTGCCCTGCCCATTGCCACTTGAGGCATGCAATCCTTTGGGCTATGTCTGTAACCTTAGTTCTCCTGCGGATCTCATCATTTCTGATACGATCACGCAGGGAGACTCCGAGCATAGCTCTCTCCATTGCTCTCTGAGTGACTTTGAGCCTCCTTAATCGGCACATTGTAAGCGGCCACGTTTCGGTTCCGTATGTCATCACTGGCAACACACACGCATTGAAGACTTTCGTCTTGAGACACTGCGGCAGGTGGGCCGAAAATATGCTGCGTAGCTTCCCGAACGCTGCCCAGCCGAGTTGGATTCGTCGATCGACCTCTTTCTGGAAGTTGGACTTACCAAGCTGGACTTTTTGTCCGAGGTAGATCAATTGAAGAATTACAGGCCTATCACGCTGCTGAGCCACATATATAAGCTGTTTTCGAGAGTTATAACGAATCGTCTCGCACGCAGGTTCGACGACTTCCAGCCTCCCAAACAAGCCGGATTTCGAAAAGGCTTTAGCACTATAGACCACATACATACGCTGCGGCAGGTTAAATATTGTATTGCTATTATAATCTATTCTGTTTTGCATAATTATTAATTTTAATGATATTACTTCATTTTAATAGGCAAATTGTACGAAGTACAGTGTGTGTGACCAAATTTATCGGGTGTAAGTCCAACAAAGTAAAGATGGTAAAAATAAGTATATTGGTAAATGGTAAATGGTTATGAGGTGCGCGGCGAGATTGGTGACAGATCGTGAACTCGGCGTGAAATGCTGACTCCGTGCGCGTCCTGATTTACACACTGTACTTCGTACACTAATAATTGCGATTTTTGTATATTATTGCCCCCAATAAATTTCCATTAGCTCGCGAGTTAGCTTACTCTATGGCTTAAGTGGCAATGGGCAGGGCACATAGCGAGGAGAACAGATGGCCGTCCTCAAGTGGAGGCCACGTACAGGAAGTTGCAGCCGTGGCAGGCCCCCCAAAAAGTGGACCGACGATCTGGTGAAGGTTGCGGGAATCCATTGGATGTGGGCGGCACAGAACCGATCTGTGTGGAGAACATTGGGGGAGGTCTATGTCCAGCAGTTAACGTCTATTGGCTGAAATGAGTATGATGATGACGATGGCTTAACCACAATCGCACTTGATGGGAAGCGACGATGAGGTCTAGGATGATGATACGAGTTTGCGAAGATGCCGGTTCACTCTTGCCTTAAGATGTCCAGGTTACATTGGTCAGGTACAGTTTTTCCCAGAAGGTGCAAGTATAGGCTCGTTTCTTGAAAATTTAAATATAGTGCCGGCTTCAGTGTCAAGGTGACGGGTAGGCACACTAGCGACGCCAATCGATTTTAATTTTTAGGTACAAAACCAGATCTATTTTAAACAATTTCGAGGTTACAACCTCTTGGCGCTTATACTATTTATTAAATAACCATGCAAAATGTTGGGTCCAACGCGTAAGCTAAAAATTTTTCGCGCACAATAACGGACCCAAAATTTGTGCATGGTTTTTTAATAAATAGTTTTAATGTTTACCGAGAGGCTGTAATCCCGATAGATCCGGTTTAGTAGCTAAAAATTAAAATTGATTGGCGTCGCTTGTGAGCCCTACCCTTCATCTCAACGTCTGGCATGCTTACCTTATCTGGTATCATAGGAATAATTCGACCAAATGTAATTTTTTGATCAATAGGGACCATTTCCGTTACTATTTCGATCGGAACTGCAGCTTCTAATATTGTAATGCATACTGGAATATAAGTTATAAAATTTAAGACATACTTTATTTAGGTACTTGCTTTTGCAACTTAAGGGTGACTCCACACGACCGATAATCGGTGATCGATTTTTTTCTAAGAGAAAAATAGATGTCCTACAAAAAATTGATCGTGTAGGTTTACCTTAAAAAATCGTCGTCAGCCCATTTAAGTCCCCACTGCTGGGACACGGGCCTCCTTCAATTCATCATCAGCCCATTTAAGTCCCCACTGCTGGGGCACGGGCCTCCCTCAATTACATGAGGGGTAATTGCCATACTCACCACGCTTGGCAGACGGGTTGGCGAGGGTTTTGATATAAATGCAGAGTTTTCCTTCTCTGGGTGCTGATGATCATGCCAATAGCTTTACCTTAGTCGCCTTTTACGACACCTCGGTAAGAGTGAGGGTGGCCGATTCTACTCTGCCGGGGAACACACGGCACACCTTAAAAAATACGATTGATAAATCATTTATGAAAATCGGCTTCATATTTTAGATGCAATCGAACACCGCGGCAGAGCCACGCTTTCGAAGGGGGCGACTTGACCGGAGTGAAACCACGGCCTCACAGAAAACCGGCGTGAAGCAGCAATGTGCTGTGTTTCGCTGCGTGAGTGAGGGTACCGGAGGCCCAATCTGGGGGAAAGGGGGGCTTAAAGGTTGGCTCATTTAACTGCAGGACTCCACTGGTGTGGCGGGTGTCCGTGGGCGGCGGTAATCGCTTACCATCAGGCGATCGGTCTGCTCGTCTGCCACTTATCAGATAAATAAAACACGTCCAACAAAAAGTCGTTCATGTGGGTTTACCTTTAAGGGCCTAGTTCACCATCTTTAAAACAACGCTAATCACACTTGTTTTTACTGCCTCGGTGGCGCAGTGGTTAGTGGGTCGCACTTTGAAGCGACGGCTGCGGAAGAGGTCCCGGGTTCGATCCCGGGTCGGGCCAAAAAAATATACCTAAGTTTTCGTTAAGAAATTCTTAGTGGCAGCCCGGAGTCTGGAAGTTGGCGGTCTTGTACCCCCGAGCCTCGGAAAGCACGTTAAGCTGTTGGTCCTGCGCCCGATCCCTCTCCGGATGAGTTACAGTAGTGTCTCATCTAAATATGAGGGTAAGTGAATAGAGAGTGCAAGTGCACTCTCTATTTTATTACCCTCATATTCCAATGTAAACACAAGTGTGTTTGCGCACACACTTGAGCACTATAATATATCCTGCGTACGTGGCTGATCGTTGAGATTGGGCGCCGTAGCCGTAATCGGTTGGTGGATATTATTAATCACATTTTAACCTTGCTTGCTAATAAAGCTTGCATGGTTAAAGCGTGATTACCGTTGTTTGAAAATTGGTGAACTCGGCCCAAAAAAAGTTAAATTACGATCAATAAATGATTCAAGAAAATCGGTTTAATATTTTGGACGCAATCGACGAACATACTTACATACATAGACTACTATATAATCATAACCCTTCCTTTTTGGCTTTGAAGTCGAGTAAAAATAGGCAGAAAGAGCGTTCTTCTGCCTTTGTGATGGTGGTCGGCTGACATGACACGTGCCTTTTATCCTTCTTGACACCTCTTGAAACATTTACAATATTTTTTTCACGGAATGCAAAGCTTTAATGACTATGCTTTAGCAATGTCGAAGTCTATGAGCAACGTAAATAAAACTTTATCCAATCTAGATAAGTTACAAATTGATTTGCTTTATAAGAAACGTCCAATAGGCAAAATGTAGGAACAACCGCTTTTAAATAGAGTTAACAAATATCACTGGCCAGAAAAACAAAATGGACCCGTCAAATGGAAATGTGAAATAAAATTGGACCAGCCTTATCGTTGAATTTATTTCTTTATGTAACATTGCGATAATATCTTTTTTACATTTCGTCAGAAAAGGCTGTAAGGTTTTTGTGATTTCAACACGGATGTCGGACACATTTATTGTTTTGATAAAATATACCTACAGATTGTATCAGTATAGGTATAACATACCCTTAAACCTCAGCGTCTTGGCAAACGTAATGTAGGGCGCCCTCTGGCTAGGTGGGGGGACGATCTGCGCAGGATGGCTGGCAAGAGCTGGATGCGAGAAGCCATGGATAGATCACAGTGGCGAACAATTGGAGAGGCCTACGTCCAGCAGTGGACTGCGATAGGCTGATGATGATGATGATGATACCCTTAAACCATTACTTCTAGCAACTTTTCTGAATAATAACATTTCTGACAGTCATTGTATGAGCTACTCGTACAGTGCAACTCAGCAGCGACCTACATGCAGCGCGCCTGACCGATGGTCCGTCTTCGTGCACCGTCGGCACTCTACACCGATGACACACCAACAAATACCTTTCTAGGTGACAATAATGTAAACCATGTACATATATAAACCATTGATATTTTACCAATAAACAGATTTCAACCGTCTGCGTTGGGTCTCATTTCTCCCGCTGCGGCCAAGACACCTTTAGCGTCACTATGATCAGTCGAGTGAGCCTGCTCGACTGGCAGCGGTTCCCCTCCTACTTACCGTCCTGACTCTTCCCGCTTGCTACCCTGGGCGACATGGGAGCAAGCTCCCATCACCTTATCTTTTTATGTATTTATTCCCACGAATAAGCAGGACTAGGGCTCTAGGGACTTAGTGTCTTAGACAAAGGGGCTCTAGGCTCACTAGAGAGTTAGGTTCCCTTCCTTTCCTTATATTCTGTTCGCCGGGACGCGGTGCCTTACAACCATCGCTTCCCGCCCGTACAGTCATAGAACCATGCTGTTTAGAATGGTTGGAAGAAAGTTGTCCTATCTGTCTATAGGTAGGTAAAAGAAGAGTGTTATATATGTATATATACACCTTTAATTTTTTTATCGTTTACATCCCGAAAACCTACTTAATAGGATTTTTTCGCTTATTTTGTTGATCTAACATGCTGAACGGAATAGAAATAAATTTAATCACGGTATATAGAATTATGTGGTTTTCGGGATGTAGGTAAACGATAAAAAAATAATGGTGTATCATCATCATCATCATCAGCCCATTTAAGTCCCCACTGCTGGGGCACGGGCCTCCCTCAATACATGAGGGGTAATTGCCATACTCACCACGCTTGGCAGACGGGTTGGCGAGGGTTTAGATATAAAAGCAGAGGTTTCCTTCCCTGGGTGCTGATGATCATGCCAGCAGCTTTACCTTAGTCGCCTTTTACAACACCTCGGTAAGAGTGAGGGTGGCCTATTCGACTCTGCCGGGGACCACTAGGCCGGCAATGGTGTATGTATGTTTGTGATTGTTTGTGATTTCGCTGTTGGTTCTGATATCCGTAACCTGTGTTACGGCTTTGGTGGTGCTTGAGCTGTCTCGGAGTCCGATAAATATAATATGTGATGTTGTGAAAATATTTATTATTTATTATAGGTACACCCTGTGTGTCTCAAAACAACACTGAAAGCAGCAACTTAAAGAGAACATTTTATAATTAATACAATGCTTCCAGCCGTCATTTTTGATGTGTTTTTGCAATCTCCGAAATTTACGATGATAATAGATACCTACATGGCAGGACTTGACATGCGGAGTGTATGTTCAAAATAGGACATTTCCCTATACTTATAAAAAAAAATGTTTCTGATACTCTAACTTAAATTTCGTTCATATTTGTAAAAATCCTGATCTAAAAAGGCGTATTTCCGATGTTAAAAAATCTTGGTTTTTTCCTGTGTGTAAAACATATTCAATCAAAAGGTATTTTTTCAATGATAAAAAAATGTTTCCTGTAAAATTTTGTTTATCTTGAAATAAGACCTTTTGAACTGACACTCCTCAAATGGATCACCTGATGGTAAGTGATTGCCGCTGCCCATGGACATTATCATGGACATCCGCAACACCCAGTGCCGTCAAGTCACTCGCAAGTATGCTACCAATCTTTAAACGTCTTCCCCCTTCCCCCGGGCCTCCGGCTTCCTCATTACTCCGGTCGAGCCGGGCCATTCATGCCAAAGCATGGGTCTTTTATAGTCGTGTATATAAGAGACAACGGCCTAGGGAAATTTAATTTTTACCAATATCCCGCTTACACAGCGGACAGTGTGTTCACTTCGATGTGACTTATATTTTCTATCGAAAAAACATATAAGTAGGGTAATTCCGGGGCAGATGGCCGTACGGGGGAGATGACCAATCGAATGGAAACTTACAATTTAATTCGGTTCAGGTTGTAGCAGAGAAACTGCGTAGACAGATAACGCGTGACGAAGAAAGGCCAAAATAACAGGGCAGGTGTGTGCTTTGATTGAAACCCAAAAATATCCTTAAAAGTATATTCTTGACACAAATAAGTATACGGATGACTTTCTTCAATATAAATGAATACTGGAAATAAAAAAGGCTCTATGTACCAAAATCAAAATGTGGAGTAATTGTTGATTAAAATAATAAGTCATCTTGATAATCATATATGTTTATTTTTTTGAGGGAAATACCAATATAACGATATAATCTATTTGTATAGAATCAACAAAGTGTTTTATTTATCAATTAGTATAACAAACTTACATTATTAACTGTCAGTCTAAAGAAAACTCAAAGTTCAATTCTTACTAACTTAAATTAGGCTATAAGTGCCTACCATTATATTTTAAATAAAGATCTAAGTTCCAAGTTCGTTTTGTCATCGGCACTTTCACTACTATCTAGTCTGTGGGCACTTTGGCCATTTAAACACACAAAGACTAGTGACGTGACATTATAAAAGTAAATAATTGAAAACAACAAATTTACCAAATCTTGGTGTAACAAAATCAACATATTATTAAAATATCGAGTAACAATAATCGTAAAACATTACTCATACATCATTCAATTTAAAATGGCTTCATAATACCTTCGATGGTCTTCGTTTTTGAGATACGGAATCATTGCCAAAAGATCTTTTTTCTTTTCTTCTGAAATTTTACTTTGACACTGAAGTTTAGGTAATGTGTACCCAACTATGTCATTCAACGTCTTGTTCCGTTAGAAAAACAACAACAATTATAAAATCAACTCACCTTATCAGGTGGCGGTTTTTTTTCCGGAATAATTTTACCACTGGCTGTTGTGTATTGTTTACCGGCATCCTTTAATGCTTTTTTAACAACCTGCACACTTTTTGTACCATTTTTACGCCTTTTTCTTCCCGAGCCGGTACCAACAACAGGTGCAATGTCCGCCATTTTCATAACAGTGGCGGCTCGCGGCCAGGGAGTTAAACCCTTTTAAAAAATTATGCGCTATGCGTCCCGCTCCCCCGCGTTTCTTAAAGATGTAAGTGCCGAGCAAAATACAACGCTAGTCACTTAATGCTTATTTTAGGTTATTGGCGATGGCACATAGAATCAATTTCTGGGATAAAATAAGTTTCGAATTTTCTGGCACTTAGACCCTTTTTTATTTCCAGTATTCAAATATTAAAGTAGAATATCTCGATGAACACAGATTATAGTTGTACAGATAATGTGGTGCAACAAACTAGACAA
Organism: Marasmia exigua; assembly: GCA_019059595.1. NCBI lineage: Eukaryota > Metazoa > Arthropoda > Insecta > Lepidoptera > Crambidae > Marasmia > Marasmia exigua. Next base: position 4,258,768 of record CM032479.1, on the reverse strand, counting down.
TTTTTACACGGAAGACATGATGGAATAAACAATAATAGGTTTTTTTTTTGGTCCTAAACCCGCGCGCGGTGACGGCCGCACGTGTGATTATAATAGGTTAGAAAAAGAGACAGCAACATATGTCAATATGACAGCTCTATACTTTTTATATGTATGACCAAGGAATCATATCAAACAGCCTTGTTTTGTAAATGAATACATAACTATATAAAGTTTAACACAGGTGACCGTGGCCAAAACAAGTGTCGGTGAATTTTTGTTCGAAAAAATAATAAAAAGTTGAGTACATATGTAATTCGAGTTTATTTTTTAATGACACATTTCGACATAAGGCAATGGGTTCATATATTAAGTGTTCACAAAAAGGTTTTGAAAGTTATGCCTGATTTCGTTGTTTCCCTTTAAAAGACAAATATTCTCAATGTTCTATCCTCAAAATTACCTATGAATTTTAGGAGTTGTGGTATTTACGTAAGCTGGCTACATCATCCGGACAATCGGGAGAAATTGCCAGAGTATTCATTGGAGAGATACCACAGCAACAGATACCAATAATACAATGTTAAGTCAGAATTTGGATTTACGTTTCATCTACATAATTTTCTACTGATGCCTAACCAATACGAACGGAAACCAACATCAACCTTCGTTACCAAAAACAAAAAAAAGACTGAGACTAACTAAGGGAAGATTTGATACAATGTTATATTTGGATGTTCTGCGTGCATGAAATATAAATAAATATATAAATATTTCACAACATCACATACATTGATCGGAGTCAGATCAAGATCAGATAGGTAGCTCAAGCACTGTGCTCAAGCACCTGTGTTACGGATATCAGAATCAACAGTGGGATTACAAATATATACATTTAATCATTTTCTTTTGTAAATACATACTTATAATAGATAGCAAACATCCAGACCAATACAAACAAACATGTTCATGCACACAAATGTGTGTACTGTGCGGGGATCGAACCCGCAACCCTTGTATCAGAGGCAGCGTTCACTACCACTGTTCCAATCGGGTCGTCAAAATTGTACCGAGTTTGAGCACATGTGTCATAAGAATGCCGTTATAAGGAAAAAAGGTGTCCATGGATCTCAAAAGCAAACGAAAGGCAAAAAAAATACTTGCCATCTCCCCGCAGCCTCTATGGCCGTCACTCTCGGACGCTCTGGCAGAGATGGCCAATCCTAGCTTAATTTTAAAGTTTTTTTTATTATTTAAAGTGATTTAATGTTGATTTTCAATAATTATTATAAGTAAAGTATATTTTCCTATATTAATTATTGTTTTATCAATTATAATTCCTTCACACTAGAGTCTTCAAGTTACTAGGGCCGTCTCCCCCGGAAGTACGAAATAGTCTAAATACCTATACATTTAAAGTTCCATGTTACTATTTCCGTACAGAACCCTAAAACCCAACAGCAAAATATGACCGACAGTACCAAAGTATTGGGACGGGTCACATAGAGTGAGCTACAAGTAAAAGCCATTAGTTCGACAAATGTTTCATACTAAAATTGGTACCTACCTTTTTTCCTTTAGAATTAAAAGTCATTTTAAGTAGGTTAGGAGAAATGCCGGGGTGGTAAGGGGCTGAGACTGGAAAACTAATTTAGGTGACAAGTAGAAAGGAAAAAGTCTAGCTATTTCAGAATACTGATGCTGGGCAATCGATTTGGAAACGGCGATCGTATCTTTTCTGATATTTTCTTACATTTTTAACCGACTTCAAAGAAAAAGGAGGAGGTAGGTCGACATGTATATTTCTTTTATCGTATCCTATCCCTTGGTATAACTACCTTCTCCCTGGTAGAGTAGACTCTACTAATAACACGATAGCTAACTTGAGGACTTAACGCGTGAAGATGAAATGCATCTGCATTTCATTCCCGGGGGATGTTTTATTATGTGATAGGTGGTGGACCAGCAGACGGATCCTGATGGTAAGCGATTGCCACCGCCAGTGGAGTCTCAAGTGCACTGCCAACCTTTAAACCCCCATTTCACCCGGATTGGGCCTCCAGTACTCTCACTCACAACACAGCACAGTGCTGCTTCACGCCGGTTTTCTGTGAGGCTCACTCATAGATGGTATCGCCAGCCCTTTTATGCCGTAGTGTGGCTCTCCCACGCTCCTACGAACCTACGACATCCCGTATGGAAGGCGCGTTTTCATCCAATGAGCTACCATCGCTTTAACGTCATAATGTGTAATTTTTTAGGTAATGAGAAATATATATATATATATGCGGGAGGCACAGTACCGATCTGTGTGGAGAACATTGGGGGAGGCCTATATCTAGCAGTGAACGATGTATATGTAATATGATGATGATGATTAATGAGAAATAGAAGAAAGAGAAGAGACCACGCGGCAGGCCGAAAAAACGATTGAGGGACGAACTCGATGCCCACCTAAGGGGTTGTCCATTAATAACGTGAGGCTTGATGGGGGGGGGGGGGGGAGGGTTAATAAAAATCACGAAAATAATACAAGGGGGGAGGGGGGTGCAGTAAGATATCACGTGTATTTATTTTTTCGTCAAACGTTTTTCGTATGATTACACTCGTCTTCTTATTTTTATGTCAATCAAAAAGCACTTGCAACATCATTTTTATCGTGGTCCTTATGATAAAATAAAATTATAGTTTATGCCTGTATTTAAGGTGACGGATAGCGACGCCAATCGATTTTAATTTTTAGCTACTAAACCGTATCTATTTTTAACAATTTTGGGGTTAGTTTTAAACCTCACTACGTATCACCAAGGGGGAGGGGGGCTTAAAAATGCTAAAAAAGATCACGTGATTAATGGACGGCCCCTAAAGGATTGGACGACTGCGGCTCGTGACTGAAAACGGTGGAAAGAGGGCAGGGAGGCCTTTGCCCTGCAGTGGGACAGTACAGGCTAACAATAATAATAATAATAATAATGAGAAATAGTATTAAGTAAAAGTAGTCTACTAATTTGGGGCTATTTAATTTATAAGAAACAAACATCCATTTATTTTCTATAAGATTAGATTTAGAATTTTAGACATTACTTAATTATTTTAATCTAGAAAGTCAAACACAAGTCTGTCTGTCTTCAAATAAATAAAGTCACCTAGCCAAGTCAAGAGGTCACATAAAGTTATTACTCTTTTGAGAACCTCATGAATTACAAAAAATTTGATGCCACCGGCTTCTGAATGAGAAAACGTGACTAAAAATAATAGAAAAAACTTAATTTTGTCAGCTTAAAAATGTATGTTTGTAACCTTTCTGTTTTATCTTTAACGGACCCGTTTGGATCAGTGAGATGAACTCTGCCTCTGGTGCGAGGGGTTGCGGGTTCGATCCCCGCACAGTACAAACATTTGTGTGCATGAACATATCTGTTTGTATTAGTCTGGGTGTTTTCTATGTATTATAAGTATGTATTTACAAAACAAAAGTGTTAAATGTATATATTTGCAAGCCCGCTGTTGGTACCTATCTCGGAGTCAGATCAATGTGTGTGATGTTGCGAAATATTTTATTTATTTATTTATCTTTTATTAAACAACTCACTCACCAGCCTTGGCCCCCACAGATCGGGACACATCTACTCGCTACCCCACTGCAGATTTTAAAACAATTTACACGATCTAGAATTTCCTTTCTCACATCCATAAATTATACAATATCCTCAGAATATTTTACTTAACCATCGTGAATTTTTAAGCACTTAATAAATCCAGTAATATTGTTCAAATTGTGATATATAGGATCGCGGGAATCCATTGGATGCGGGCGGCACAGGATCGATCTGTGTGGAGATCATTGGGTGAGGCCTATGTCCAGCAGTGGACGTTTATTGGCTGAAATGATTTCTTGAATTTGAAACCTCTTGTTTAAAAGGTATACATTCGTATACTCGTAGCTAACATCATCGTTCGCTGTCTCTCTAGTTTCAGCAATGTAAGTTCATGGGTGAGTGGAGTCAAGCCAATATTTGCTTATCGTGCACGACTAGCTGAAATACCTATCTAGTATTCACACGATTTTTTTAGGTAGTCGCCCTACCTTACATTCTAGGATCTCAATTCTCGATGCACTCGACATAGAGATAGTCGAATGAGATATTTCCATACATTCTTTACTTATATCACGTCCCCGAGAATTATTAGGCTCTTGGGGTTGTGTATCCCCACAAAACCTTCTTGTAATGAATGCTTGTGTTTTTTCAATATTCAGGTGATACATCTATTTATCTATAACGTAGTGGTGTTTCAGAACTCCTCAGACTTGATTTTTAACTAATTAATTGGGTTAACAAAAAAATAAAACTACAAGTTAATAAATAAAACAATAGATTTATTTACAACGGGAAAACGTAGCACTTATTATATTTTTGGAACACAATAAGGTATAGTTAGGGTTTCAATGGGAACAAGTATAAAAAGTTAACTAGTCCCCAACATTTAATTCTGTTTCCATCAAAGTATTATCTTCAAAAAAGTATGTTAAATGTTGGAGAGTCACCTACTCTTATGTAAAAAAGATGATAGAGTAAAAAATATTTTGCTATTAAGACAAATGTGAGAGCTTTATCGGCGGTATCTCTCAAGAGCATATAGTGTTATTTTTTATACTAAACAAAGCTTTATGAAAGAATTGACTAGATTAAGGTATCACTTTGCGCATTATTTCATTAAAAACCACTTGCACCAACGTTTCATACAATTCAATTATTAAAAGATCAAAAATATGTTTTTCAGTAGACCAACATACATTGTGTGTAATTAATTGATGCAAGCAGCGCTAATTATTTTTTCTTTTCAGTCTCCCGACAAAGCGAAACGTTTAGGTACAAACAATTAGGTTTATTTAAAATAAACATGATTTCTAATGTGATTTGGTGTACAAATTAAATTAGCGTGATGTCGTTTGAGATTAGAAAATTATCGACGTAGATAAATCTTGTACAAGAGACTGTTAAAGAAACTGGAATATGTATAGTAGAAGAGAACATTGAAAGCGTATTTGAAGCAGTTAGTCTTCTTTCTCAGCCCAGATGCTGTCACCGTTGACTTCGCTTGTTCCCCTCATGAACTTCTGGACCATGGGCATTTTATACATGTACACTGACAGGACTACTTCCAGCACATGCACCTATCCAGTAAACTACGGCGTGCTCCAGCAAAGTGTGACCCTCGCAGCCAGCTTTGAGCGAAGTGGCGAGCACCGGGTTGAAATATCCACCAGAGTAGTCGAAAGCTGGAAAAGAAATTAATTTACAGGCTTACGAAATTTTACATTAAAAACTATACCAAGATGACATTGTTTTCTCGTTATAGATTTTAGAAGAACACATTAAAAGAGTCATCAGAGTTTGATCAAAGCATTCTACCTATGATGTCGCTAATAGAAAAAAACTAACAATGCATATACATAATGATTTCTACAATTCAAGCCAATGAAGTTTTTCGTAAGATTTTGAATGACAATGTAAGTTGAATGCAAATGTGAATGCAGTTTGATTTTTTAACATAATATTGAACAAGATATATGTTTGATAAAATCATGAATGGGAACGGAATTTTCAAATACATAGTTGCCATAAACGTAAATAAAAAAAATCTTTTAATAATGCTGTCTTATCAGAAAAAAAATGTTTATCAGCAACCATGCCAAAGCAATAGTTTAAAAATGGTTAAATAAATATATGTATTTATATGAGTACGAATGAAGTTGTAAATGTGATAATATATTTTAATGATATCGAGAAATGTGTGATCATGCACGATAGCGAGTTAGAGACACTTAGTTTACACAACGATGTATGTACCTTTTCCTAAATGGACTTTGCAAAAGATGGACACACTTAAGTCCGCATTGGCACTATTGTCCTGATAGCGGTAGACGAATACCGTGTGCCTAGTGAGGACTCCTGCAACAGTGAACCCGTGCGTGAGAATGTGTGATGCGAGGTGAGTGAGAGCCAATTTATCAGAAACTACGACACATTGTAAAAATAAAAATTCGCCTTTGTTGCGTATTGATGGCTACCATCTACTATCTAGCTAGTTAGACAAGATCTAAGTCTAGACTTTGCCGAAGTTAACAATAATTGCTAGAGTTTTCGATAAATTGGCAATTGTTTAATTTCGCCTTTCAGCTCAACGAGTTGTTACAGCTAATAAACATGATGTGAGTGAACCTGTGACAATGTGTGATTAGAGGTGAGTGTGCGACTGAGTTTACGTGAAAATAATATCAGTTGTACTGTAACACAGTTTATATAGCCAGTAGCAAGACATTTTAACAATTGCCGCTCAATTAATTTGCTAACGGAAACTTGATGCTTCCAAACAATCAGTGAATATACACCGTTATGTTTTTATCGTTTACCTCATAATAGGTATTGTGAATAAAGTCCAATTAGCATATTTGATCAACAAAAGAGCGGAAATAATGTATGAAAAAGCTAATTTATTTTCATTTATTTTGTTGATCTAACGTGCTAAATGGAATTCATTCACGATACGTATTATGTGGTTTTCGGGATGTAAACGATAAAAAATAACAGTGTGTATTAATTAATATATTTCACAATATCACATACATTGATCTGACTCCGAGGTAGGTAGCTCAAGCACCTGTGTTACGGATGTCAGAACCAAACGCGGAATTGCCAATATATACATTTAATATATTTTTTTTGTAAATACATACTTATAATAAATAGAAAGCACCCAGACCAATACAAACATGCACACAAATATTTGTACTGTGCAGAGATCGAACCCGCAACCCTTGTACCAGAGGCCGCGTTCACCCCAAATGATCCAAACGGGTCGTCGGGAATTTTATTGGCATGTACACGGACACTCAGAACACAGACGTCTCTGCAACGACAGCCTTCTATCTTCCATCGCTTCATTAGCACTGAGTTTAGATGATATTATGTCGAGCCACTGGCTGTGTTAAATCTATGGTGAGGGTTTAGGCAGTTGTGATAAAGCCGATTTCTCAGAAAATACCACTACTAGCTTAGGAGTCTGACAAAGATGTGATTTCAATCTTGATGGCATTATCGCGTTAGTTTCCAATAGATTGACTTCGTTACAACTTATGTGTGTGGTATTATTATTGACAGCTAGTAAGCATAGTGATAAGAAGCGTGAATAAAACAATATGCATGAACGTGATTGTGGAATAAAAGTGTGTAAAGATTAGCAAATTTAGTAATTATCCGTAAAACTCGGGACCCCAAGCGCAGCCGTCGCGACGCTTCAAAGTGCGACCCATTGGGTATTGCAACATGGACAGTAAGTATGAAGTCGAACAGCAGTGTCCAAACGGATTTAAGTTGAAAAATAAGTTTTATATCGCAGCTAAAATTAAACCTCCTCTAGCGCAATACTGGGAAATAGGAACCGTAATGAACAACTGTAAAAACTGTAGGGACATAAGAGCCAACAGTAAAGGCTAAAGCCAGGAGTTTCTCTGAAACTCTTTTATTTCTTTGTCGAGAGTTAATTTTCTCCGTTCTTCAGACCAAATAAAATTTAGTACGGTTGTGTAAACGAGCAAAATTGGGTAGATATCTTAAGCAATTTTATAGGACTTTTACTGTAGAGTAATTACTGTACTCATGCGCGTGTAAGTAATTCCCAGTTGCGTCTAAAGCTGTTGGGAGCTGGGGTACGCTTGGACCGTGATCAAGGGTTCGGGAAGTTTAGTAATTAGGTACTGCTGTCCGATCTTAACAACCCTTAGAAAATACTTTTACTGTGGAAATGTTTGACCTGAAGCCGCATTTGGCAGTGACCCTATCTTAAACTTCAAAAGAGTGAGTTTGATCCCGCCCTGCTGAGCAACATTTTGTTTAATGATATAAAGTCATCAAGCAATATTTTCAGCATAAAACTATCTTAATAATCATCATAAAGATTTGGAAAGAAACATTCGATAACCAAACTTACAAAAAGTCCCTTTCTAAACTCAAGTATATGACAGGAAAAAAACATCATCGTCAGCCCATTTAAGTCCCCACTGCTGGGGCACGGGCCTCCCTCAATCACATGAGGGGTAATTGCCATACTCACCACGCTTGGCAGACGGGTTGGCGAGGGTTTTTATATAAATGCAGAGTTTTCCTTCTCTGGGTGCTGATGATCATGCCAGCAGCTTTACCTTAGTCGCCTTTTACGACAGCTGGGTAAGAGTGAGGGTGGCCTATTCTACTCTGCCAGGGACCACACGGCCCGGAAAAAACATATTTGAGCAGTACTCAAAGTTGAAGCGTGAGTCATCATCCAGCGTCTACTTCCGGGTTGCGTCCAAAGCTGTCGCTTTGGAGCCCAGGGTACGCTGATATTATGATCCAAGATTTGGGAAGTCTGGTAATTACATTAAGGTGACGGGTAGGGCACACTAGCGTCACCATTCGTTTTTAATTTTTAGCTACTAAACCGGATCTATTTTAAACAATTTCAGGACTACAACCTCTCGGCAAAATCTTATACTATTTATTAATAACCATGCACAAATGTTGGGTCCGTTTATGTACGCGAAAAATGTATTCACGCCAAAAGTGGCCGCTTTCGGCGTAAATATTTTTTTCGTGAATTTTTCGCGTACGCGGCGGACCCAACATTTTTGTATGGTTATTTAATAAATAGTATAAGTGTTTGCCGAGAGGTTGTAACCCCGAAATTGTTTAAAATAGATCCGGTTTATTAGCTAAAAATTAAAATCGATTTGCGTCGCTAGTGTGTCCCTACCCGTCACCTTAAAGCGACTACAGTCTTACCTTTGCAACCCTTACACAGGGGAACCAGACTAATTTTGACCGTGGGAGAGCCACGCTTCGGCATGAATGGGCCGGCTCGACCTGGAGTGATACCACGGTCTCACAGAAAACCGGCGTGAAGCAGCACTGTGCTGTGGCTGCGTGATTGAGGGTACCGGAGGTCCAATCCGGGGGATAGGGGGATTTAAAGGTTGATAGCGCATTTGTGACTCCACAGGGGCTCGTGACATTTAATATCATACGACATAATATCACTAAAACATAGTTTTTTGTATGGATTTCATGTTTTCAAAATGTCACGAGCACGAGAATTGGTCTTCTGGTGTCGCGGGTGTCTATGGGCGGCGGCAATCGCTTACCATCAAGCGATCCAGTCTGTTTATCACCTGTCACATAAAAAAAAATTACATGTTCAGAAGAATCATTGTCTCAAAATGGTGGTCATGTTGTATCGTGAGTATTTGAGCGTTATAGAATCTTACCAGCAACAACGAGGGATGTTCCGATGAAAGAGTCTATGGCTGTGGAAAACCGAGGGTTCAGGTCTCCCAGAGACTTGGAGGCCAGTCTGCACATGCACGTGGCCACACCTTCCACCACCGCACCGTAGATCACTGGCACCTGGGATGAAAACATGTGGGGTAGTTTTTAAATTACGAGAGCCAAGATTCTGCATGAATGGGTCGGCTCGACCGGAGTGATAACACGCCTTCACAGAAAACCGGCGTAAAGCAGCTCTGTGCTGTGATTTGCTGTGTGAGTTAGGGTAAAAAAAGTAAAGTAAAGTATCAGCCTATAAACTGTCCCACTGCAGGGCAAAGGCCTCCATCATAGAAATCAAGTCATCGCTACTATGATGGGATTAGGCTTAATCACCACGCTTGCCAAATGCGGAGTGGTGATCACAAACCCGAGCTATGTTCGAAAAATTCGAAACATACTTTTCGCTCGACCCGGGAATCGAACCCAGGACCCCGAGATCACGGCCCGGTACCAACAGGGCGAGTTAGGGTACCTGAAGCCTAATCCGGAGGAAAGACCCAGTCCCTCCACCAGCCCATGGTCCTTCCTACCGTCTCGGCATACGGACCGAATCTTGGGAGTACCTGGTACTCAAGCTGGAGCTCAAGTACCTGGTGAGCGCACCAGGTACTTGCTAAGGGCTCTTTCCCCGGTGCGTTTCTCCACTCCCTACAAAGTCTGTGTCTGTGTCCCATCTCAATGTCACTTCTCCCCAAATGGGGCGTGAAACACCACAACACAAGCGACTCGCGCTCGGGCAGTTCCACATCAATCAATCTCCTTCCTGATGTTAAGCCTTTTGTGTGCAAACGCACGCAACGCTAATCCGGAGGAAAGGGGGGTTTAAAGATTGGCAGCGCACTTGTGACTCCACTGGGTTTGCGACAGTCAAAAGAGCAATCACAATAAATCACTTGGCGGTGCCAGTATTGTCGCGGTGGTACCTTAAAATGCATGTGCCCTAACGGACTCTAGTGCTTGCATTTAGCAAAATGCAGCCTTGTCTGGGAAGGATAAGATAATATAGCACCCCTCGTAGAAACCCACGATAACTGGCTCATGGATTTGCTTTAAGGTGCTCTAAAGCTGTCCAGTCACTTATAAACGGCAAAAAAATGATTTATAGTTGATATTTTTTATAGCAATCTTTTGCAATAGGGTATATGACTAAGCTCAAGATTTTACAAAGTATAAATATTTTATCAAAATATAGGTCAATATGTGCCAATGGCAAAAAATCTCAATTAAAAATATAACGTCTAGCCGGTTTTATGGTCATTCAAAGATTCATGGGCAAGTCTATTATAAAAGTATGAAATTATTAAAAAATAATTATACCATTGAATAACCCATACAATTTGCACCAACTATTATAATAGAACCATTGACATAAACGAAACATTTGATATAGCTACCATACAAAATTCAAATGAAATGCATACAAAATACTGTCGTGTGACGTCACATCTTAGTAGCCATTTGTATGGAGCGTTTTGGGTTTGCCCAAAATAATGTGCTTTTAAAGTTGTGATATCTCAGGTAGTTTAAAGGAGAATCAAGTGATTCTTTCAACGACGTTTCTATCATTGAGAGGTCTTTTGATAGCAAAAATTAAAAAAAAATAGTCATATACCGTATTTATTCTTAGGTAAATAACACACTTAAAAATTTCATCTCGTTTTCAGGCGAGACTCGAACCTACACCTTCCACAATCCGGGTGGATATTCTACCAATTAGACCACTGAACGCGTTATTCAGCCGACGAAATTAGTAAGTGTTTGATTCGACATGAGCTATCGATAGTCTCATCAATATTGTAGGTATATTTACAATATCCAGTGAAAATATTTTTACAAATATTTGACCACCAGTTAAGATGAGACTGCTAAATCAATAGTTGATATTTTTTATAGCAATCTTTTGCAATTTATTCTTAAGTAAATAACACACTTAATAATTTCATCTAGTGTTCAGGCGGGACTCGAACCCACAACTTCCACAATCCGGGTTCGAGTCCCGCCTGAACACGAGATGAAATTTAATTTAAATGTGTTATTTACTTAAAAATATGATTATTTGACAATGTTGAAGCTAAAGCTACTAAACGGAATTTGGTCAAATCAAATCAGATGTTGAATGATTTTATAAAGAAAAAGTATCAGCCTATTAACTGTCCCACTGCAGGGCCAAGGCCCTCCATCATAGAAATCAAGTCATCGCTACTATGATGCGCCTGGTGATCACAAACCCGCGTTATGGTCGAAAAATTCGAAAAATACCTTTTGCTCGACCCGGGAATCAAACTTTTTTGATCGACTTGTAAATCAAACTCTTTTACTCGACCCGGGAATCAAACCCTTTTACTCGACCCGGGAATAAAATCAAGACCCGGGATCCCGAGATCATGACCCGGTACTTAAACCGCTAATTCTTTATCTTCAAAAAGTTAATTAATAATTTTTGAGGATCGATGGCTGGACCAGCCTCTTTTATACAGGGTGTATCTGTGGACGTTTACATCCCTTTAACCACGTGTTTTACCTACCTTTCTGAACAACATTTGTTCAACGACTTTTCGAAAATCATCGAAAAAATTTTCGACTCCCCATACAAAATAACCAAGTCACGTGACCGACTTTGTACGAAAAGTTGAAATTCTTTTATGCGAATTTCCAAAAGTGATAGAATAAATTTTGTTCATAATGGTTAGTAGAGCACGTGGTTAAAGTGATGTAAATGTTCACAGTAGCACTCTGTATTGTTAACGTTTTTATACTTTTTTAATTGATTTTGATAAATTGTTGTTTTCTTTATATGAATGTCTGATTTTCTATATCTTATGTCTGATGAACGAGAAAATACATCGTTTTGCTGATATCAGTGTTTTTTTATCAGCATCCTATAACCAACGCTTTATTATAAGTTATAAAGTTTATATACAGTCCAATCGCAATAATAATAAAAGTCTCAATTTTAAAAACTGATTAGCTTACTACAATAGGGTAGGTCTAAAGACACATAGTTTCAATGGCAAGCAATATCTCTTTTATACTGTGGTTACGACTTTGAGATATCTGACGATATTAAGCTCAAGGCTCTAGTCTAAGGATAATAATCTAGAGTACCTATATATAATCGTGTCCCTTTCGCTCAGTAGGTCTTTAAATACCTAAGCCCAGCTAATAAGCGCCTAATTATTTATACAAAACTCGACAATTTTCGAACCATTTAGCCCAGTCCAGTAAAGTTAGTCCATTACAGATTCTCACTTCGCCTCTCAGAGTCTTAAGCAGTAAAATTGTCAGTGAAGTGAACATTATTTAATGAAACCCTGACACTTCTGCAGATTTCATTACGAAGTTTAACTTTGAGTTATGCTTTCTTTAAGTGGTGGAACTTTTGAGACAATCAGCTGTTCTAGAACTGCTAGTATTTGCGTGAAGATAATTTTTAATATTAAGGCGACGGGTAGGGCGCACTAGAGACGCCAATTGTATTTAATTAGTAGTATCAGCCTATATACTGTCCCACTGCAGGGCGAAGGCCTCCATCATATAAATCCAGTCATCGCTACTATGATGGGATTAGGCTTAATCACCACGTTTGCGCAATACGGATTGGTGATCACAAAATCCTGTTCGAAAAATCGAAACATACTTTTTGCTCGACCCGGGAATCAAACCCTGGACTCCGAGATTACGGGCCGGTACTTAAACAACTGGATCAACAGAGCGTTAATTGATTTTAGATGTAACATATTATTCAGTAACTATGTATTACAAAATGCCTGAGACTACTAAAGAATGCTAAAGACTTCCGCGGTGGCGTAGTGGTTAGTAAGTCGCAATATAGAGCGATACTGCGCAAGAGGTCCAAGGTTCGATCCTCGGGTCGGGCCAAAATTTTGTACCTAAGTTTTCGGTAAGAAATTCTTAGTATCAGCCCGGAAGACTGGAAGTGGGCGGTCTTGTACCCCCATGCCTCGGAAAGCAAGTTAAGCCGTTGGTCCTTCGCCCAATGCCTCTCCCGTCGTGTCACCCTGTTGTGACATCGGAATATGAGGGTAAGGGAATAGAAATTGCACTTGTGTTCGCGCACGCACTTGAGCACTATAATATGTCGTGCGTACGTGGTTGATATTATTAATACATAAAATTGTAGATATTAATACATGTTAACTTTATTTACGCGTCTTTACGAATTGTTGCTAAACTACTCGCATAATATACGATAATTATTTGCCAATACGACCTAGATTGACAGAAATTGCCGTTTATCAATGAATCGAACATAATTTAAGCCACACACAAAAACAAACAAGCCAGAAATCGTTAGAGCACATGCAACATATCCAAAAAATACGGTAATACGGTAAAATACGGTTTATTCATCTTTTATTTTTCGCTTTTTAAAGACATTATCGAATTTTTATTTACTTAAGTTCAAATCAGTTCCCGCTTTTAATAGGCACCCCAGTCAAATATATATTATAATTTATGATTTTGTCATTTTATGGTGGCAGGCCATCTTGGATTTGAAATTTTTCAAAGTATATTGTATTTTACTACTTCAAATCATTTTATTTGATACCTATATCGAGGGGCTTGTCGTACAATATGTTAATCCGACATTTTGTGGCGGCGGCCATCTTGGATCAATTTCCATCTGACATAGCTAAGAACTTCTCGTCACCCATCCCTCAAAGTCTTAAGTCGAAAGTCTTCGACCAGTGCGTCCTTCCGGTCATGACTTACGGTGCCGAGACGTGGACACTCACGGCTGGACTAGTCCACCGGTTCAAAGTCGCTCAAAGAGCTATGGAAAGGGCTATGCTCGGAGCATCTCTGAAGGACCGTATCAGAAATGATGTAATCCGACAGAGAACCAGAGTCACCGACATAGCCCACCGAATTAGCAAACTGAAGTGGCAGTGGGCTGGTCATATTAGCCGCAGAACTGACAGCCGCTGGAGCCGTAAAGTCCTTGAGTGGAGACCGCGACTCGGTAAGCGTAGTGTAGGACGCCCTGCGACAAGATGGGATGATGACATTCGAAGGCTGGCTGGTGTGTGCTGGATGAGAGTGGCCGAAAATCGGGAGCAGTGGCGTGCATTAGGGGAGACCTATGTCCAGCTGTGGACGAGTGTGGGTTGCTGATGATAGCTAAGAACACTTTCGAATAATTCACCTTTCAAACAAAGAAAAAACAAAATCAAAATCGGTTCATCCGTTCGGGAGTTACGATGCCACGGATAGACACACACACAGACACGTCAAACTTATAACACCCCGTCGATTTTTAGTCGGGGATTAAAACTCACTGTATAGTTTCCAGTGACATATCACTCTTGTCTGACCACACAAACACCTGTAAAGACTTCCTCACCTGCAAATCAGCTTTGCAGTCCTCAAAAGCCTTGTCTTTATGTGTCTCCGAGATCTCGAGGGCCCAGTACATCTGGACGTACTTGAACACGAGGAGACCCCCCGTGAGTTCTGCCCAGGTCTTCAGCAACGCTTTGCGGACGTCGCCTTTACCTGGTTAAATATAAAAAAATAAAGATGTCAGATATCAATTTTCACGTCAAGTCGTTTACTTTTACGATGGGTACAGTGGGACTAGAATCAGAAGCCACTTCAGTGGCATTGACATAGGGGCGCAGTACGATATTTTTTCTATGCGAAAATGTCAAAAGCAGTGACACTTGTAAGGGTAACAGTGTTAGTTTCGACTTTTACCACGTGCCAAATAACCGAAATCTTACTGTACCATTACGCTCGCTGTCAATGGTTTGCTTGTCATAAGATTTAAGTTAATGAAATAATATGACAAAAAGACAGTAAAGATAACTTTAAGCTTTTTCGGTGTCAGTGTATTTTATAAGTAAAATTTTAAAAATGTAGCAATCATGATCCCCAAAGTATCTTTTTTACTTTTTGCTCTTCACTTTGTAAATTTGAATTGCTAAGCTTTTTAACTTCAAAGATAACAAATGACGAGTAGAAGGCCTTTTCTCGAGGACTCGACATTGAAGTCGATTTCAAGATTTGTATAGACAATTGTATGAAATCTCTGAATTCGCCTTCAATGTCGAGTGCACTATAGTCCTTTCGCTTTATCATGATATCGGTGACAGCAGGACAGGGTTATACGTAAGTTACACGTTAGAAAGAGACTAAACGTGAGAAATGATATAGATTTTGACATGTGTCACCCATATCATGCTAAAGCGAAAGGATTATAGAATTGGCCCTCAGATCGCACACCTGATGGTAACAACACTAGAAATCTTCATTAGCATTAAAAGTAATTGCTGTGCGCGGAGAACCATAACTATAAGCAAGCAAACAAACTATGTAACTACTAGCAAACAAAGACACGGATCTAGAGTCTGTTAATCAATAAAAAAAACTTAATCATTACCACGAGCAGTAAAAACCCGTTTGGATCCAATGTTTGGACCCGTTTGGACAAAGACGACCCATTTGTATCAATGGTGGTAGTGAACGCTGCTCAGATGCACGGGTTGCGGGTTGATTCCCGCACAGTACAAACATTTGTGTGCATGAACATGTCTGGGTCAGTATTTTCTATGTATTTGCAAAAAAAAAGAATTAAATGTAATTATATATTTTTAATTCAAGGTGCAAGGCAGTGGTACAGTGGAGACCATAGGGCGAGAGACGCCCAAGAGGAAGACCTCAAATGCGTTGGTGTGACGACATCAAAAGGCTGACAGGAACAAAGTGGATATGAACCGCACAAGATCGACAACAATTGCATAAACTGAAGGAGGCCTACACTATAGAGGTTGAAAATGGCTAAAGAAGAAGAAGAAGATTTTTAGTTCTGCTGTTGGTTCTGATATCCGTGACACGGATGTTTCAGCTGCCTATCTTGGAGTCAGATCAATGTATGCGATGTCGTGAAATATTATTATTTTCAACCCATAAGTAACTGTAACGCCCTGTTGGTCTAATGGTTTAAGTACCGGGTCGTGATCTCAGGGTCCTGGGTTCGATTTCGGGTTGAGCAAAAAGTACGGTTCGAATTTTTCCAACATTGCTCGGGATTGTGATCACCAATCCGCATTAGGCAAGCGTGGTGATTAAGCCTAATCCCATCATAGTAGCGATAACTTGATTTCTATGAAGGAGGCATTGCAGTGGGACAGTATATAGGCTGATACTTGACTTGAGATGGACTGTAGCTTTACCTTCAATGACATCCTCGATGTGCGTGTAAGGACAGGCCGTGGCGTCCCCCCAGTTCATCGACCACCAGATGGTCAAAGCGAACAGGAAGATGGCGTAAGTGGCGACACCGAAGTTGTCAGCGACTGGAAAACACATTTTAGAATTTATAGTTTGTTTAGATACTTCTTTGGCGTGGCAGGTGTCCATGGGTTCAATTAAAATATTGTATGACAACCCCCCTTGATATAGGCTTGAGTAGTAGAATACACAATACTATGAAAAATTCAAATCCAAGATGGCCGCTCTCATAAAATTGACAAATACATAATTATAATAAATACTTGGGTGCCTATCAAAAGCTAAAATAAAATTTGGAGAGTCTCTTTAAAATGAGAAAAACAAAAAAAATAAAAATTTAAAAACCCCCGACAAAGTTTTAAAATGTCCAAATAAAAATTTAAACTGCTAATGACTGTCCGACGCATGAACATTTTTGCTGAAATATTGTCGCGTCGGAGGACCACTCCTTACCTACCTATAAAATGAGTGCTATAATAGCAAAACGTTATGGTTATATGTAGATAATATGTAGAGCGGCCCCCCACGTGACAATATTATAAGTATGTATTTACAAAAGAAAAGTACCCCCCACGTTTTCTATGTACTATAAGTATGTATTTACAAAAAAAAGTATTATAAGTATATATTTGTAATCCCACTGTTGATTCTGATTTCCGTAACACAGGTGCTTTAGCTACCTATCTCGGAGTCAGATCAATAATAATAATAATCAGATCCGTAGTGTAGGAACTGTACTTGGCCTAGGCCCGTACATTTCTGAAAAGCCAGCAAATAGCTGTGATACTCAGCATATAAAGAACATAATAATAATAATAAATATTTCACAATGTATGTGATGTTGTAAAAAATTTTTTATTAATATTTTATTTAACCAAAAATGTTCATACGTAGGACAGTCAACAGCAGTTTCAATTTATTATTGGACTTTTTAAATGGTTGACGGGGGTTTTTAAAAATTCAATTAATTCTCCATACAAAAATATCGATTTATCTCGAAGAAAGTTTTCGAAATAATGTTCGGATTTCCACTCATGTTTGAGAGAAAAATATTTTTTTATCTTTACCGGGCAGACTCTACCACTTATACCCTGTGACTAACAAAATGAAAAGATAAAAACACAAGTTTGCAGCAAAAGTCTCAGCGATAAGCTCACTGTAGCTAAAGAATGCATCTCGACAACTCGCCATAGAGCGGCTCTTAATAAGTTTTATAAAGTTACCCCCTCGGTTTTGTGCTTTTTATATCTATTAAGGGGAGTTCAATTAGCGTTAGAATATTTTCCGGTTTCCATTATAAGAAACTATACTTGAAATGAATTTTAAGCCCGATTCGACCAAAATTTATCCAAGAATAAATAGAAAGAAAGAAAAAACATTGATAATTTGCGTCATAAATCTATAAATCCTCATCTTAGCGTGAAGTTCCCGGTTGCGTCCAAAGCTTTCGCTTTAGAGCCCAGGGTATGCTTAGACCATAATTAAGGCTTAGGAGAGTCTGATAATTACATCAAAGCGATTGCCATCTGACCTTCGGAACCCTTTAAGAGGGGAACCTGATCAATCGTGGTTAAACATTTCAGAAACTATTCGAAACGTGCAGGTTTCATCACGATGTTTTCCCTCACTGCCAAGCTAATGGTAGAAATATGCAAATAGACTTGGAAAATCCAGAGTTGCATGCTCGGAATCGAACCAAGACCCGGCAAGGCGCGATCTTATCGACAGAGCTACCATCTCTCCAATAAATGTTTTAAGGTGACCGGTACGGCACACTAGCGACGCCAATCGATTTTAATTTTTAGCTACTAAACCGGATCTATTTTCTGAGTACGCGTTGGACCCAACATTTCTGCATGGTTATTTAATAAATAGTATAAGTGTTTGCCGAGAGGTTGTAACCCCGAAATTGATTAAAATAGATCCGGTTTAGTAGCTAAACATTAAAATCGATTGCCGTCTCTAGTCTGCCCTACCCGTCACCTTAAATCGCTCGGTTATACACTTCAATCATAATATTTTTGTTATACAGCTCGTATGGTAGAGTTACCTATCATAGATATATTCTAGGATACAGATTGGAATAATCGAATTGTTTTTGCACCTTAAGTTAGTTACTTAACTAAGTTAGTGGAAAAATTGAAGTACCTATGTGCATACTTGAGTAAGTAATATACTTGGACAAACCACGGACATCAGCACACTTTTGTACTCTAATATTACCAAAGAATAGAATAACAATAAAAGCCAAATTAAGTGACGAATTAAAGAGTAAGAGTAAAAATAATCAATTATCAAATAAAACTTTCGTCATCGCTATTTACAATGTTTAGCCGACTTTGTCTTTAACTAGCGCCATCTGTTGGCGGCCCATGGAACTACCGCGTCCTTTACATTATAGTTCACCGCCAATTTTGCTCACATATTTACAATGGTTTATACCATACTTTTATTGCACAAAACATAAGGTATAAAAACATAAAACCAACAAAGACCGCCTTATCACTATGTATGAACGTTCTCTTTCGGGTAAGATTAAGTAATCGTAAGGTATAAGTCACTCGATATATGTGTTACGGTGAATGAAATAACAGCGTTGTAAAAAGGAGCTGACTGGGATAGTCATAATTAGGTATACTCTTTATAGATAAATGTCATTGGTTGGTGATAGTTGTGGACTGAGAATCTAAATTCCTCTTACGTAGGTAACCATATTTATAAAAAAAATATTTGTAGGCAACTAGATGCAAAAAAAGAAATATTTATCGTCTTTGGAAAACGGGTTGAGTAGGTAGCAAGAATGTTAGTTCTTTTTCTTCAACTGGTTGTGAATCCTTAGATGCCAATGTGGCCGGAGGGTCGATACTACGAACCTAGCAAGAGCAATGGTGTGTAGAAGCGGGTACCAATTATGGACAATAAGGATAAGGGAAACACCATGCATCCAAACTCTATATTCAAACACTTGTGTCTGATCTATTCAAAACCACAACCAAATTGGCGTAAGTGGTTCAGAGCTCGTCAGCACTGATCTTGGCTCCTCATGATAGCGTCAAATATGTAGATAAGATGCTTGTCCCAGAAGCCGACAGCTTCATGCAGAGAGGACAATTTTGTCATGCATCGTTCAGTGTGACCATAATTGGTTTAAAGTTATACCTCAGGCAAGAAGTAGTGCAGGATTGACCAAAGTGGTGATCTATTGTTTCGCAGACCTTGTATATAAGTAAAACACTAAAACATTATGCGCTTTGAAGAAAGACTTGTACTGCCACGAGCAGGCAGATTCATTTTAAATATAATATTAAATTTACACCTTGTCCATTTTTGGAACGTAGGTGTATTTATATCTTCATACAAATGGTCACACTGATCAGTATTGCCAAATGTGGGTGGTGTTATTTTGTTGAACGCAGGGTAGACTAACATTATTTTTATTTTAGAACACACACGAACACGAACAGCCGTATGCATATTTTGGATAGATATGTAATATAATATCGCCAAGTCGAGCAAAAAAGGCGGCACGGCCGTACAATCCTTTTCTCGAAGCAATTCAGGCTATTTTCGACTCCCCTATATAAATACATTTTACAATTGGCCGTGTGGTCCCCGGCAGTGTAGAATAGGCCACCCTCACTCTTACCGAGGTGTCGTAAAAGGCGACTAAGGTAAAGCTGCTGGCATGATCATCAGCACCCAGAGAAGGAAAACTCTGCATTAATATCAAAACCCTCGCCAACCCGTCTGCCAAGCGTGGTGAGTATGGCAATTACCCCTCATGTGATTGAGAGAGGCCTGTGCCCCAGCAGTGGGGACCTAAATAGGCTGATGATGATGATGATGATGATACAAATACAAATATCTTTATTTGTACCAATACACAATTTACATAAAATGTATGAAACCCTGGCTGCCAAACTAGTATAAACTGTGTTATGGAAGCCAGTGTCATCCCAAAACGATTGACAAATTGATTAGTATTATCGAATCAGAGAAGGAAAAATCTGCATTTATATCAAACCCTTGCCAACCCGTCTGCCAAGCGTGGTGAGTATGGCAATTACCCCTCATGTGATTGAGGGAGGCCCGTGCCCCAGCAGTGGGGACTTAAATGGGCTGACAATGATGATGATGATTCTCAATTAAAAAAAATAATAAATCAGAAAGAGAGAATGTTTAAACCGGTCAATTTCTAACTAAAAACGTGTCACTCTAATCACTCGACATTGGCAGAGTTATATGAGTGTTGCCGTGGGCAGTACAGTAGCCGCCATAAAAAAAATTGATTAGTACAACGTAATAATAATACAAAGTTATATCCACATTTTTGAAAAGAAAAATTAAAGTGAGCTGAAATTATACAATGCCAAGAAAGTACCAAAAATTTGTAATAATCTTAGAGAGAAAAAAACATTTCATTACTTTCTGTTCATGCGATTGAGTGAGAGTAAGTGTGGCAGTGTTTGTGTGTGAGAGTGTATGTGGGTAATCTATATTTCGTTGTGGATAAAACAAGAACTCTGTATTTTCAGTAACTAATCTAAAGCATTGTAAAAACACGGTATGTTTAAAATTTCACTCAATTGAAACCAGTAGTTTAAGAATGACAACTTGTTAAAGTATGTGAAAGATGACAGACGAGCAGAGGGATCACCTGATGGTAAGCGATTAACGCCACCCATGGAAATCTGCCACATCAGTGGAGTCACAAGTGCGCTGCCAACCTTCACTCACGCAGCGAAACACAGCCCAGTGCTGCTTCACGCCGGTTTTCTGTGAGACCGTGGTATCACTCCAGTTGAGCCGGTCCATTCATGACGAAGCGTGGCTCTCTCACGGTTGTTAATCACTCACCAACAATAAGTTCGAAACAACAGCCACATAGCTCAGCAGCCGCTATAGCCTCCTCGAACAGAAGCCTCAGGAACGGCTCCTTGACTACCTTCTGCACCAGGCGTCGCGCGCAGTGCGCAAGCAGTGACGTCAGGAGGATGAAGAGCGTCGACACCACCAGGGGGGCGAAGGTCACTTTGTTTATCTGGAACAAGAGAAAAAATATTGAAAACCTATCAATAATCAGGCTTTTATCAGAGTAGGGGGCAGAGAAGCAAACATATCACCTAATTTGACCGTGGACGAGTCACGCTTCGGCATGAATGGGCCGTCTCGACCGGAGTCATACACGGAACCACAGATAACCGGCGTAAAGCAGCACTTTCGCTGCGTGAGTTAGGGGACCGGAGGCCCAATCCGGAGGAAAGGGGGGCTTAAATGTTGGAAGCGCACTTGTGACTCCACTGGTGTTGGACACCCGTCTATGGATGGCGGCACTTACCATCAGGTGATCCATCTGCTCGTATATTCCTGTTAACTTCCTAAATTCTATTGACTCGCTTTTACATGACCTAAAACACATCCCTAATATTTTCATGATAGGCGACATTAATATTGATATTTCCACATCTAACTCTGATCATAGATCAGAAAATTACATGGATACTCTTGCAATGCATGGTCTATTATCAACTCACAGAATACCGACTCGTGGCAACAGCTGTCTGGATCACTGTTTTGGAAAGTCTAAATATAAAACGTTAACAATGGTTTGTGAGTCCTCGGTCACTGATCATGATATGGTTCACTTGGAAGTTATTCTAGAACCAAACCTAGCGCCACTTGTCAAAGAAAAAACTACTATTAATAAAATAAATTACAACAAAGTCTCTGTTACACTACAGAAGGTTAATTGGTTTGATTTTCAGAACATAACGAATGTGAATACTGCGACAAAAACTTTTATTAATATTCTTAATACTGCCATGGAGGAGGCCACGTTCATGGTAAGGGTACCCTGCAGAAAAGCTGCCGTTAAACCTTGGATGACGCCTGGTTTATTGCGGTGTATAAAGTTTAAAGATAAGCTACATCAAAAACATAAAAAAAATCCTAATGATCTCAATTTGGAAGTGACGTTTAAGCGCTATAGAAATTACTGTAATAATTTACTACATAATCTCAAAAAAGCTTATGATATCTCTGAACTACAACAAAATAAATGTGACATTAAGAAAACATGGAGTACTATAAAGCGTGTTTGCTGTCTAAAAAATCCTAGGAAACTAATAAACGTGTCCAATAATCTTCTTAAAATTGAACAGACGCCAGAAAAATCTTTGAATACTGTGAACAAGTATTTTGTGAATGTAGGAAATAATCTGGCTAAACAGGTACTTTATAATTCGAACATAACACAAAAGGATCTGATTATGAGCTACAATAGTGACCGAAGTCTAAAGGATTCTTTTGTGCTCTTAAAGACGGATGAACACGAAGTTCTCAAAATAATTAGATCACTAAAAAATAGTGCTTCTACAGGCTGGTATAATATCTCATCAAGGCTATTGAAAAGGTTTGCAAGTATTTTGACATTGCCTATTACACATATTTGCAATCTGAGCATATCTAGTGGGGTGTTTCCAAAATTACTAAAAGAATCAGTAGTCATTCCCATCTTCAAGCAAGGTGACGTTAAAGACATATCAAATTATAGACCAATATCAATATTACCCACACTGGCAAAAATTTTGGAGAAAATCGTTAACAGTAGACTCGTAAACTACCTTGAATCTAAAAATCTACTCTCTGGAAATCAATTCGGATTCAGACGAAATAAATCAACGTCTGATGCTGTTGAAGAATTGGTCACACATGTAGTTAAAAGTCTAGATAGTAAACAAAAGTGCATGGGTGTTTTCTTGGATCTGGCTAAGGCCTTCGCCACTGTTTCAATTCCATTATTGCTTAATAAATGTGAAAAAATTGGTGTTCGGGGAGAACCTCTTAATCTAATAAAAGACTATTTATCGGACCGGACTCAGTCAGTTAAAATTGATAAATTATACAGTTCCAAACAGTACATAAATTACGGTGTGCCTCAAGGCTCTGTGCTCGGTCCAACTCTCTTTTTAATTTATATGAATGATATATGTAACGCTAATATACAAAACTGCAAGATTATATCATACGCCGACGACACTGTGCTACTCTTTACAGGTAATACATGGAAAAACACACAAGCATATGCAGAAACAGGTATGCAGGAGATAATGAAATTACTCAACAATAACTTACTGTCCCTTAATCTAATAAAAACCAAATTTATTCCTTTTTCAATACATACTACTCATACACAACAAATATCTACCATGTCCTTTAAGGCACACGTGTGTAATAATAAAAACTCGGACAAATGTGATTGTTACACACTTGTTCCGGTGGACAGCATTAAATATCTTGGAGTCCTAATTGATAGGAATCTGAATTGGAAAGCGCATATTGATAACCTAAAAGGTCGCATTCGTAAGTTGATACCACTATTTAAAAAAGTCAGACATTTAGGATGCAACCGCACCACCAAAGTTGTATACTATACACTTTGTCAATCACTGCTTGCTTATGGAATTATTGCGTGGGGAGGGGCGCATAAAACTACATTACTAAAATTAGAAAGAGCTCAAAGAATACTACTCAAAGTAATTCTATTCAAGCGCCTCAGACACCCTACAGTCGAATTATATAAAGAATTTAATGTTCTTTCTGTCAGACAGCTTTACATTAAAGTAGCAATCTTAAGACAGCATGCAGCAAGTCGTGATTATCACTCTGATAGAAGACCACATATGGTATATAAAGTCCCAGCATGCAAGACTGGTTTCGCACATGGATTTTCTTATTTTCTATGTCCCTTTATATATAATCGCATTAGCAAACACGTATCTCTATTTAATAAAAACAGGCATGTATGCGAAAAGACACTGCGGGCTTATTTAGTAGACAATGATTATAATAAGACTGAAGATTTATTTAAAATAAATATGTAACCATATATAATAAATACAGGTATATGAAATGAAAAGCTATTGTAAAAATATATATATTAAAAAATACATTTTCACATACAGTATGTAAAGAATTTAGTTTTACAATAATTCATAATATGTATGTATTTTTGTGTATACATATACCTATATCTGATTATATGTATGTATAATATAATACAACCTACCAAACACGTTGCATACATGAATAATGAATATGTACGTATCATTTACAATCTAATACTCTAAACTCAATCGAAACTTAGTTATTATGGTTACTTTATTTTTTATTACTGTTAAATTATACTTAATAAACTTGCATGCATGTTTTAAAAGTTAATTAAAAAAAAAAAGTCGCTTCTACATTTTGTGATTATACTATGCAACGTTGTTTACAACTTGGATACTGGTTTCTTTTTGTTCGTCGGGATTGGTTGACAGGCTTAGTGACTGTCACTTTAAAAATGTACCTTAACAGTAAGGCGAGAATCATTACTTTGCCGTAACACAGTTTTTACTAGTACGGAAAGTAAGAATCTTTCGTTTTGTACTTACCTGCAATATTTAGTTATTATTATCAAAATATTTGTAGTTATTTAGCTGTTATGTAATGTACAAATTATTTAAAAGTAAGCACAATAAACTATTTGTATTTGTATTTGTATATTAAATATAACACAAAAAAGATATACTAGAAGAGTCTCTTATCTATGTATGCAAAGTGGAATCCTTTTTTCGCACAGTGGAGTTCAACACGCACAGTGGACTAAATGAGCTGAGTGAGGACCATTAATACTAGACGTCATAACACATCAATATATTCATTTGGCACTGTCTGGACATGATTGAATATAGTTTTGTTTTTTTTTTCTTTTGTTTTATTTTTATGTATTTTTAATTGTTTTATGTTTTGTTTTCTGTTTGTACCAAATTGTGTTCTGTTTATAATTAAAAAATAAAAAAATAAAAAAATCTTTGTATTCAAATAGGTACCTCTTAAGGATTCCTACATTACCTTTACGCCTAAAGTACGCCGTCTATCCAGCCGCAAAAACACTTCAAATGGCCATTAACAGGGTGGGTCTAGACCCTAGCGCAAAATCGTTTATCACTACACCCTGTAGGTACACTGCGTTATTATCTAAGATCCCGATATGATGGATGATCGACCTGGTGACAAGGGTAGCATTTTAGACGGCCTAATAATTTTCTAATCGAGTTAGGGTATCGATTTTCATCACTGTCTCTTTTTATGGGATAGGTTTGAGACGAGCAAATGGATCATCTAATTGTTACATGTTATAGGTGCACAAAATAGCTTAAAACTATGGTCCCAGTAGAGCTAATATCCATACAAATTCACAAGTTTTTGTTTCATAAAAAGAGCAAGAATTAAAATTCAAAGAAAATTAAAATTTCGGCGTGGGCTAGTGTTGTGGACGTGACCGTAAAACATTTTTTCAGGAAATACACGGCGTATCGTAATAATATTTTCAGTCATGTTTTTTATTTTCAACCAAGTTGATGGAGATACGGGCGATGCCAAGTACTGAGACAGCGATGACATCACTTTACAACCCGTGTATTGTGAAATCAACTATCTCGGAAACTATACGACGTATCGTAGTAATTTTTTTTAATCATATTTTTTATTTTCAACCGATCTTAAGGAGAGCTAATAAATGAAATTAGTGAACATTCTCCATTGTCGCCGTAAAACACCCGCAACGGCATTGGAGTCTCAGTTCAGTACCAAACTTTAAACTCCATTTTTACGAATACCTTGTATGACAGTGACAGATACAGTGACTCGGTTGGCGCAGTGGTTAGTGGGTCGCACGCACTTTAAAGCGACGGCTGCGCAAGAAGTCCCGGGTTCGTTCCCTGGGTCAGGCCAATTTGTACAAAATGAAGAAATTCTTAGTGACAAGCCGGAGTCTGGAAGTTGGCGGTTATGTACCCCCGTCCCTCGGAAAGCACGTTAAAAAGTTGGTCCTGCGCCCGATCCCTCCCTGGTCGTGTCAGAGTAGTGTTCTTTAGAATATGAGGGTATAAGGTGTAATAAGGGAATAGAGTGCACTTTTGTTTGCACACACATATGGCCTGCATACGTGGCTGATCGATGAGATTGTCCGCCGTAGCCGTAATCGGCTGGAGGATATTAAACCCTCCTTTTAAATAAAAAGGGGGTGTCCGATTTCGAATACACTGCGTAATTATCTAGGAGCCAACAAATTATAGATGACCGAGCTAGGGACAAGGGTAGCGATTTAGACGCCCTGATCTAGTTAGTTATTTTCATCACTGTATTTTTTACGTCGGCCTGCTTGCTTGCTTTCTGCACGAGACAATCCTCTTCCAGTCTCTCGAAGTAGCCAAGCCAGCCAAGATGGTGCGCCTTGATCTCACCGATGATGTTGGGTGTGTCCACAATCTTCTCTATTTCGGCATTCGTGCGAATTCTCCAGCCATCGTCTTGTGCTTTTACGATGGGCTGCGTCGCGACGCCCAGTTTGTCAACCCAGGTATCACTGGAAAGACGTCATCGATGACGAACTTCAGGTCAATGCACATTTCAGGTAAGAAGTAGAGCAGGATCGACCATAATGGCGCTCTCTTGTTTCGTAGGCCAAGATTCGGTTCGGGTCGTTGCCAGCGGAGTAAGTACCTAAGTAAGTATTTTTTATTTAGAAAGAAAGAAAGAAAATATTTATTATTATAGACATCACAACACAGAACATATAGCAATTATAAACAGAACACAATTTGGTACAAACAGAAAACAAAACATAAAACAATCAAAAATACATAAAAATAAAACAAAAGGAAAAAAACCGGCCAAGTGCGAGTCGGGCTCGCGCACAAAGGGTTCCGTAGCAGCAAAGTCCAAAATTACAGTTAAATCAACCTATCTCAAAAACTATAAGAGATACTTTGATCAAACCAAAAATCGTTGAAAGAGTTAATTAGCATGCATCACCTCTATTTTTTTTATAATTTTATACCCCGTAGTTATAAAAATAGAGGGGGGGGGACATACTTTTTACGACTTTGAGAGCTGATATCTCAAAAACCGTTCACTTTAAGAAAAATGTTTTTTAGAAAACTTTATATCATTTTAAAAGACCTTTCCATTGATACCCCACACGGGTATGTACATCGAAAAAAAAAATTTCATCCCTCAGTTACATGTATGGGGGGCCCCACCCCCAATTCTTTTTTTTACTATTTAGTGTCATATTTTTGTAGCGGTTCATACAACACATATTCCCATCAAATTTCATCACTGTAGTACTTATAGTTTCCGAGTAAATCGGCTGTGACAGACGGACAGACGGACAGACGGACAGACGGACATGACGAAACTATAAGGGTTCCGTTTTTGCCATTTTGGCTACGGAACCCTAAAAAAAGCAAAACTATATTCAATCATGTCTAGACAGTGCCAAATGAATATAATGATGTGTTATGACGTCTAGTATAAATGGCCCTCACTCAGCTTATGTCACAGCCCAGACAAAGGCCATGACGCTGGTTTTCAGTGAGACCAGCTGAATGAGTGCCACGGACGCTTGTCTAGTGTATTTAATAGTTGGAAGGCATGTAGACGGGTGATCTGATGGTTAGCAAAGCTACACAACAGGACCTGTAACACTGGCTCTCTAGCGTACAGTACAATGAAGCGCTTGCCGTCTGACATTCACGACCCATTGAGGTGACGGGTAGGGCACACTCGATTTTAATTTTTAGCTACTAAACCCAATCTATTTTAAACAATTTCGTGGTTACAACCTTTTGGCAAACACTTATACTATTTATTAAATAACCATGCAAAAATTTTGTAACCCCGAAATTGTTTAAAATAGACATTATACGGTTTTTCATACTTATGGTAAGGGTACCCGGTTATGATACCCATACGCCGTGTGGTCCCCGGCAGAGTAGAATAGGCCACCCTCACTCTTACCGAGGTGTCGTAAAAGGCGACTAAGGTAAAGCTGCTGGCATGATCATCAGCACCCAGAGAAGGAAAACTGCATTTATATCAAAACCCTCGCCAACCCGTCTGCCAAGCGTGGTGAGTATGGCAATTACCCCTCATGTGATTGAGGGAGGCCCGTGCCCCAGCAGTGGGGACTTAAATGGGCTGATGATAATGATGGTAAGGGTACCAATGGTAAACCAAGGGCATGCTCGGACTCGAACCACGACCCCATATTGAAGGAGCGGTTTCGTCCACTATGCTACCATCGCTTGGTTAAAACAAACATTTAGAATAAATATCTAACGTATTAATGTATAAACAAGATTGGTTGGTGTGAGCTCCACAAACATAGTTGCAGCCACTCAGAGTGACTCTTTGAGCTCGTCCGAGGCATCAGGCTCGCAAATCTAGTTCCGACCGCGTGTTTGCTCGCCTGTTCAACGTCGGAATCTGACAAACATACGGGATAATAAGTGCGCTTTCATTTTATGTAAATCTTACAAATCTGTGCGTCCTGTGAAAAAAAATCCTCTATTTTTCTGTCTGACCAGACATGCAAAAAAATCCTCCATTTTTCCGTCTGATCAGACAATGTCGCTTTAAAATGACTAAAGTAGTAAATAATTGGAGATTCTTAAATAATCTCCCCGAACACAAATCCCTATCAAGAAAACGCTCGAAGTTGAGATTGTGCTCCGTTTATAAAGCTTAGTTGTATGTTTCCAAAGTAATGTCGGGAATTTCAAGATTATTAATACACTGGTACTTATGTCGATGATATATTTTAAGTAAGGTGACGGGTAGGGCACACTAGCGACGCCAATCGATTTTAATTTTTAACTACTATACCGGATCTATTTTAAACAATTTCGGGGTTACAACCTCTCGGCAAACACTTATACTATTTATTAAATAGCCATTCACAAATGCGGACCCAACATTTGTACGCGAAAAATTGATTCACGCCAAAAGCGGCCAGTTTTGGCGGTAATCAATTTTTCGCGTACAAAAACGGACCCAACATTTGTGCATGCTTATTTAATACACTATTGAGCCTTTTCATAGTAAGCCATACTCGAATAAAACTGTGCGAACTGGGATTACGTGGCTGGCGACGTTCTTTCTCTACCGCACCCGTATGTATATGCATTTATGCATGCATTAAATCTGCGTCAGGGCCGGTTGGATCTCTTTCGCACAATCCGTTTAAAACGCACGTTTTCCAGTTCCATGGTTGTAGCATAATGGCTTCCATGTGTTAATAGATGGCGGTACGTTAGCCAAACCCCCCCCCCCCCCCCCCCCTTCACTCATGTGATTGAGGGAGGCCCGTGCCCCAGCAGTGGGGACTTAAATGGCCTGATGATGATGATGACGTTAGCCAAAGGCGTAAGAGATTGTTTTTTTTTGGTTGCAATGATGGTAAGTGACGATGTGGTCAAGGGTGGATCATGCCTGTCCAGCAACAACCTATTCACTCTTTCTTTGAAATGAAATGATATGGTCGTGCATCGTAGTGTCTAGTGGGAACATTTCAGTCGGCAGAGAGTTCCATTCCTTAGCCATACGCAACGGAAATGTATGCTACTTTCAAAGTATAGTGTATCTTCTATATACAGAGATAGAGGCATGAGTCGGCCAGCTAGTGCTAGCGCCATCGAGAGGAAAACGACAATAATACAACCAGAAGTGGATAATGATGTATCATACCAGTTAGGGTTCTCATCTCAGTGTTGAGTTGGGAACTACCCTTGCTTAATACAGTTTTGCCGAATTGGTTTCATAGGCAGAATGTTATATTCCTTACTGGATACTGGTTACCAAACATGATGAAGGGTATCAGAATAGTAATAAATCCTATCACTTGGATACTAGTATCCTACGACGATCATTTTTTCCTCGAATGATACTGGTTACCAAACTCTGGTAGGTGTCATACGCGGCCGAAGGGGAAGGAAAGGGAGAGTATGGCGGAGTACTTTAGCACGTGTTAACAGGTTTGCTTTTTTTAAGCATGCTAATAAATGCCTAATAGCATGCCTATTGATAGCAAATGTGGACTGTTCATTAAACGTGCTCATATTTGACATGATGATGTGTAACAGTAGCTTAACTGCTACGCTACGACGCTTTCTAATTTTTTTTTATCTCCGTATCCTATTTCCCAATTAATCACAAAATTCCTTTGGCATATTTATTTTTTATGAATAGGTATGTCGGCTAGACGAAACCATTGACTCTAGTAAAGTTACAAGTGTGCTATGTGTGCTATCAACTTTTTGACTTCCCTTCCCCCCGGAGTGTCATTTATTTATTATTTATTTGAATTCATATAACACGGCAAATACCAATTAAATTATTTAAGATTACAATTATAACACGTTACAAAAATAATTATTATAGGTAACACAATAACTTAAAGATAATAATTGTACAAAGACACCCGTCAAAAGTCAAACGACATATGTAAAGTCATATGGAACCTTAGATGTTTAATAACAATACAATTTATTTAAATTGTTTATGACTTAGATTCATTGATATTTGGTTTTATTTTTAAGGTAGTTAATTAGTGGAAGCCGGGCGGGGAGTTTTTAAAAAACGAATTTAAATTCTAAAATTAAACTATTTATTTGTCATTTGACGTCTACATCGATTTAGAGATGATTTATTAATGCTAATTGCATCCCCGAGCTGTTGAGGTTAAAACAAGCTGCGTTCACAAAACTATAATCTAAAAAAAACATTAGCTTGCCCTTAAATATGCTGAATCTAAGACAGAGGGTTGAGGACCCCCTCAACTAGGTTGTACCACCTGTGTTGGGATCCCAATAAATAAATAAATGACAGGGACGTCAACTGTTCTCCCGAGTGTTTCCAGGTCTCAGTTGCACTGGGCACACAGTTCTCGTGCCTTCGCCCAATGCAGGGGTATCCATAGCATTGCATCATTGAAATCCATCAAACGAACTGTTTAACCTACAAACACTCAGCCGCTTTTAACTTTGTGAGTTGCTCAAACAACATCTCTGTAAATATCGATGTTTTTCGTAATAGGATGCAATTCATATTAGTTATTGACTAAGACTTTCGACTTTGACTTTGTATTTTTGACATCGACCATTTCACTTTGATACATAGACTTAGCTTTTGGACTTAGTCTTCCGGATTGACATTTTGACTTTGACTTTTTGACTTCGACTCCTTGACTTGCGACTTCTTGACTTTGACTTCTTGACTGCGACTTTTTTCTATATATGACATTTAGATCGGGGAGCCGTCCTCCCCGAAGCTGATCCGCTCTCTTGCCTTACTCTATTTGGAACGTGTGCACGCACGCGTGTCCCGAGTTTACAATACCCCGATGCACCTGAAAAAATGTTTCATGTACCTACTGTTTCGTCACCCTAAAGTTTCCGCTTTCGAAGAGCTGTTCAATGTTGTACCAGGGACACCATTATATTGTAATCGCACGATTCAACATCGCAGTAAATTAAATCCTTAATACCTGGAACCAATCTCTTCCAGCGCTCCATCCTTTCACCCTAGTACAAACTCTGGAATAAGCTCCCAGGCGAGGTGTTCCCTAATCGCAATGATATGTCCTTTTTAAACGAGGTTTAAAAAGAGTTCTACATTACGCAATGGTATGACTGTCATAGAGTAACTTATAAATACTGAGATAGAGGCATCAGTCGGCTTGCCAGAGCTAGCGCCATCTAGAGGAAAACGACCAATACTCAATGGCTTTGTCATCATCATCATCATCATCACTCCATTTAAGTCTCCACTCCTAAGGGAACGGGCCTCCCTCAGTCACATGAGGGGTAATTGCCATACTCACCACGCTTGGCAGACGGGTTGGCGAGTGTGTTGATATAAAAACAGAGTTTTCCTTCTCTGGATGCTGATGATCATGCCAGCAGCATTACCTTAGTCCCCTTTTACGACACCTCGGTAAGAGTGAGGGTAGCCTATTCTACTCTGACGGGGACCACACGGCTTTGTAGTACGGCCAGAAACAGTCGGGGAAACGATTTAATGAAATATCAGAAATATTTTTTTTGCTATATAACATAATTCCTAATACCATGGTTTCTTTACCATAGGTTTTATTGTAATTGGCAATATGAGCAGGCGGCTTGAGGTCATTGTTTCAGTAACACGCTTTACTAGCGCGATGTAAAAATGCATAGTGACATCTACCGCAACAATGCCAAACCATCTGCTTGATTGCTTTTTAAAGCAACATCTGCTCTTTACAAGCTCCATCTAACGAAGACCGCTAAACTAATTTTCCCATACTAAGGGAAAATGTACTAAGTGAAATGACCCCAATGACTGTACCTATCGTAGAATAAATAAGTCGACGTTGATTGATATGTCTTGTAGAAATCATCATCGACGCCCTCAATCCACAATCGAAAGATGGGATCTGGTAACACCCTTAGTATTTGTGGTTATTTTTTTATGATCTTTCGTTTACAAAGTGCGAGCTAGCGTACAAATCGGCCT
This sequence comes from Marasmia exigua, assembly GCA_019059595.1. NCBI lineage: Eukaryota > Metazoa > Arthropoda > Insecta > Lepidoptera > Crambidae > Marasmia > Marasmia exigua. The sequence continues at coordinate 4,225,790 of CM032479.1, read as the reverse complement.
GTTGAGTAGCTAGACTGAAGTAACTCGCCCTGTTTGAACTTCACGTATGAGTAACTCGCACGAGCGAGCTAGAATTTAGCTCGTATGACAAGCCGAGTAACTGTCGACTGGCTAGGTTGCAACTCGCACTGTATTAACCAGTCTTTATGGATGTCGATTACTTTTTTTTTCAAGGCAAAAAACAAGGGTTATGCTTTTAGCAGTCTATGTATGTAAGAATGTTAATATGTTTGTATGTTCCAAGAAAGTGAAAATTAATATCACAGTTGGTGCTATACGAAAAAACCGAACGATTTTTTGACATTGTTTTATTTTAATACATCGAGTGTAATGTTAAATGAAACAGGAGAAAATTCTGATTCAAATGAGAAATATAATATTATATTCATCTGAACGAGAGACGGAAAAATATTTTTTATTTCGTAAAACACATTTATGGCTAACCGTAGACACGTTGCTTCGAAATAAATATTGTTACCATATTTTTTTTGTCTATCTACATAGTTTTTAATCGGTAGATCGGTCTACCAGTGGTACTTTTCACTCAGAGCACAGACATTGTATATCTTGGCAATCTGCCTTCATTCACTCACTGTTATTGTTCTGTGACGTTAGAAAGAACGCCGGATTACGTCGAGAAAGAAATATGCCGGGAACAGAATGAAGATATCTAAAAAAAAACTAGTATTTGTTGGACAAAACGACATTGTGTTCATAACCGGGGGAAAGGGGGGTTTAATGGTTGACAACTTGTGATTCCACTGGTGTCGCGGCTGAACATTGGCGGCAGCAATCGCTTACCATCAAGCGATCCGTCTGCTCGTCTACCACCTATCACATAAAAAAAACAAAAATTAATATTTTAAGACAAATATTACACATAGTTATTATTTAACAGCCAAATAACTTTAGCTGTTGTTCTACTTATTATACTTTTAAATTTTCGGGATTTTTAAAATCTATTTATGTGCATATATCTACCCTTGTGCTACCCCATGGCCGTGTGGTCCCCGGCACAATAGGCCACCCTCACTCTTACCGAGGTGTCGTAAAAGGCAACAAAGGTAAAGCTGCTGGCATGATCATCAGCACCCAGAGAAGGAAAACTCTGCATTTATATCAAAACCCTCGCCAACCCGTCTGCCAAGCGGTGTGAGTATGGCAAATACCCCTCATGTGATTTAGGGAGGCCCGTGCCCCAGCAGTGAGGACTTAAATGGGCTGATGATGATGATGATGATGATCTACCCTTAAGTCGTCGGTGAAGGGAAACCTGCACGACTCGGATAGTTTCTCAAAGTTCTGAATACCTACCATATTTGATTCTGAAGGTGTAATCTTGATCCAGTTCCCCTGTTTACCGGATGTAAAGGTCAGACGACATACGCTTCATTGTAATTACCAGACTTCCATAATCCTGGATCATGTGCGGATCCATCCAAACGTACCCCGAAGTGATAGCGGACGCAGCTGGGAATTACACGCTAAGAAGGACTTAATGAGGAAACAAAGGTCAGTGATTATTTTGACCTCCCCAAGTTAAATCATTATGAACTTAACATTATGAACAGATAAGACCTGGTGACCTTCAAGAAAAGGGTGTACTCCTTTCTTAAGAGCCGGCAACGCATATGTGATACCTCAGGTGTTGCAGATGTCCATGGGCGGCGGTGATCACTTTCCATCAGGTGTGCTGTCTGCTCGTTTGTCCGCTATAATGTAAAAAAAAAAACTTTTTGCATAGACTCATCGTCATCATCGTCCCCACTGCTGGGGCACAGGCCTCCCTCAATCACATGAGGGGTAATTCAACATCATCAATCAATCGACATCAGGTGATCCGTCTGCTCGCCTGCCACCAATCATATAAAAAAGCTCTGGATTTTGCATTGTATTTCGACCAATTTCAGGACTTTTCAAATTTCCATATGGTAGCCCTAGGCGTCGGCATCCTTAATATCACAACGTATCTAATACTCGTTTTACGAGTGTCGTAAAAGTAAAGTCAACACCGCCGCTACCCCAAGCCATTCGGCAAGTGCAACTAATCCAGTACAAGCGGCAAACTCGCGAGATAAACAATCAACTAGAGCGGCGCCGGCGCAGCTCACTGGAACATTCATTAGGACAGCTTAAAGCGAGGATTCATTTCGGATTTCAGTTCAGCGAATGCTACTACGTCAGACTTGATCCAATTTTAATGCATTTGGTAAGGGCTGGCACAATCTAAGTACACTGTTTATTTATGCAACCTTGGGAGAGCCACACTTTGGCATGAATGGGCTTGACTTGAGTGATAGAGGTGCGGACTGACCTGATGGGTAAGCGATTGCCGTCGCCCATAGACACCCGCAACAATGGAGTCACAAGTGCACTTTTCACAAACGTTTTAGCTCCGAAGCCCTTATGAAGACCTCATTTAGACACAAATAATATAAAGTGTAATATACCCACATTTCACACATACACGCTAACGTGTAACGGACGCTTGTCTAGTGTATTTTGTGTACCTAAGTACACAACATACACTAGACAAGCGTCCGTGGCACTTACTCAGCTGGTCTCATTGAAAACCAGCGTCATACCCTTTTTCTGGTGGCTTAATTTAAAGCCATCCCGTAACGAACGAGAATATACCTGTCCCATCCGAACAAATGAGACACACAGCGCGTGTGGAAGAGAAGGAAACTCCGATTCGGTCGTAAATTCTGCTTTAAATTAGGCCATCTGGGTCGTGACCTAAGTTGAGTGAGGACTATTTACTATTAGACGTCATAATAACACTATTCATTCGGCACCGTCTGGACATGATTGATTATATTTTTCTTTTTATTTGTATGTACTTTTAATTGTTTTCTGTTTGTGTCAAATTGTGTTTACAACTGCTGCCCTGCCCTGCCCTGTGTTGTGATGTCTATAGTAATATTTTTTTATTTCTTTCTATCTTTGCATGTTAGGTAATACATTATTGGAGAGTTTATATTCTATTTTGTATGGAAGAGCAAATTTCTTTTTTTACTTACTTATCTTTAATATTGATCTGATTCGCTAAGTCTTTTTCAAGCTAACAAATGATTTTTGATTTGCGAGCGACCTGTGAAAGCCCTGTTCGGCAAGTTCTGTTGAAGTTCGGCGGCGGCTCAGAACTGACTAATGACTCGAGTCCCGAGAGCTCGGTGCTCACGTGCGACTGTGTGTAGCGATTACTGCACTCGCTAAATGCACTATTGCATGTTGAAATAAATGGCAGCGTCGATTTTTCTCAAAGAAAATGCAATCTAGGAATGTTGACGGCAGACAAGCTTGTGTACAGTCACGAGCTTTAATATAGGACCTACCCAAGGTTGAATATCGTGTAGCAAACTTTCGCTATTAAGAGCTAATATTTTAACGTGTCAAAGCATAGTATTTACCATCGACAACTTTACTTTTCTAGGGGCAACAATGCAAATACGTCAACTTGAGCGAGGGCAAATTGTAGTTGGTAGAGTCAAAAAACATCAGCTGTTCCAAACATTATTGCCGGGTGGATATTCTATTTTGTATGGAACAGCTGATTTTCCTTTTTGCTTTGATCAAACATGCAAAGTGAACTTTATTCACGATACCTATTATAATTTTTTCGAGATGTAAACGATAAAATCGGCCCTTAGCAGGAGTATATTCATGTGGTATAGTATAGTATCGGTAACAGGATATGAAGTACCTAGGTATTATTTTTACTATAGACTCAAATATGTCCAATAAGCCGAAAACAATAGAAACAGTCGTAGGTATTAAAGTAGGTAGAATTCACTCAGCATTATGCAATCGATTCCATTTTGCATCCATAAATTCTGGATTGTCCCGAAGATTGTCGATGCCAGCGCCGTTTGCGAGACGTGACTATTATCCTATAGTGGGTAGTGGAATACTTTGCGACTTTTAGTAGGTAGCCACAATACATAGATAGGAAGGAGCGAAGAATGTTGTGGTGAGATCTCTCCGGTAGGCAGTAGACGTGTGTATCTCTTTACTGAAACGACTCAGTGATCTGACTCAGCCAAATGATAAAATGATCCGAAACTCCCGTGAAAAGCGCGCTTCAGTCGCCATCAACATTCAAATTTGAGCGGCATCAGTCGGCTTGCCAGAGCTAGCGCCAGAGGAAAACGACCAATACTCAATGGCTTTGTCATCATCATCATCATCATCATCAGCCCATTTAAGTCCCCACTGCTGGGGCACGGGTCTCCCTCAATCACATGAGGGGTAGTTGCCATACTCACCACGCTTGGCAGACGGGTTGGCGGGGGTTTTGATGTGAATGCAGAGTTTTCCTTCTCTGGATGCTGATGATCGTGCCAGCAGCTTTACCTTAGTCGCCTTTTACGACACCTCGGTAAGAGTGAGGGTGGCCTATTCTACTCTGCCGGGGACCACACGGCGTTATAAAGATAACGTATTCTTAGTTCCGTGTTTTGCCGCGGGACTTTTTCGTATCTCCGAATCTATAAGTTAATTAAAACGGGCAATAAGTATCTGCTTGTGTATGTGTGTGTGAGTTAATTTAGCTACGACAGAAGCATTTGACCTCAATCCCACTTGATGTTAAGTGAAGATGAGGTCTAAGGTAGGGTCGACATGCTGTAGGTATTGCAGCCGAAACGTCAAGCAATAAGAACGAAACAACGTACAGTTTTACCAATTTTAAAAGTTACACCAATGGATCTGCGCTAAAGTCTTATTTTCGAATACGCAGCAAAATCTTGACCAATGGCGACGATCCATTTACGCGCGCCAAAAATTACAATTTCTTATTGGTTGATGTGTTTGCCGTGTGGTCCCCGGCAGAGTAGAATAGGCCACCCTCACTCTTACCGAGGTGTCGTAAAAGGCGACTAAGGTAAAGCTGCTGGCATGATCATCAGCACCCAGAGAAGTAAAACTCTGCATTTATATCAAACCCTCGCCAATCCGTCTGCCAAGCGTGGTGAGTATGGCAATTACCCCTCATGTGATTGAGGGAGGCCCGTGCCCCAGCAGTGGGGACTTAAATGGGCTGACGATGATGAATCTTAACGTAACGCAATAAAGTCTGTATTCTTCTTGCTATGCTTTCGCAATCGTAGTCAATCGGATTTCACGCAGGCACTCTACAGACCAGAAAAACTAATCACCGAACCGAGTAGAGGTGCTTCGGAAGGGCATATGCCCAACGGTGGACGAAAGAATGCTGATAAAGAAGAAGAAACGTCGTAAACTCGGCGATATCAATATCTGCTAGATAAGAACCCACCTTCTGTGTCCTTAATTTTGTGCTAGTAATATAGATACTTAATAAGACATGACGTTTCAATTTATAGTTACACTATTAACTAATTACACAGATCATGACTTGGCATTTTGAAGACATTGATGACGTGTGACAAATTGAACTACGTCACTAATGTTTCAGCACTTTGTGAAGTTTCAGATATTTTCTAGGTACTGGCGCGTTATCCTAAGATTGATGAGTCTGAGGTGACAACCGAAACTCATTTAAAGCAAGACAAAAAAATTAGACTAAATAGTTTTTATATTATAAGTGTAAATTATCATTTTGTGAGTATGTTATGCACCTACTCACATAATGTTGTATCTCAGTGTTAATCCCGTTTGGAACAGTGACGACCCGTTTGGAACAGTGGTAGTGAACGCTGCCTTTGGTCCAAGGGTTGCGGGTTCGATCCCCGCACAGTACAAACATTTGTGTGTATGAACATGTTTGTTTGTATTGGTCTGGGTGTTTGTATGTATTGGAAGTATGTATTTACAAAAGAAAATTATTATATGTATACATTTCAATTTCAATTTCAATTTATTCAGATAATAATAATTTTTACACAAATAATACATATTTAAACCTATTAGAATAAAGTCGGAGATAAATACAAATGCCTGAACTAGGCGAACCTGTTTCTCAGGCTAGAATGTTAAAACATAACAGTAAGTACTCATAAATAATTAATTTGTAATTCCGCTAATTCCGCTGTTGATTCTGATATCCGTGGCGCGGGTGCTTGAGCTACCTATCTCGGAGTCAGATCAATGTATGTGATGTAAAAAAAAAAAATATCCTCGTCTTAATTAATTATAGTTAAAATTTAGACTACCCAGGCGTATTTTGGTAGTAGGCTTCATATGCTGAAGGTCGTGAGTTCGGTTCACACTCTGAATCGACTTTGGTGTGATGAACAAATACTTGTGTTTGATCAGTGTCTAGGTAAGTAATGCTATACCGAGTGTATCGGTGAACAGTCAGTAACCCTTTTAACCATCACCTCTATTACATTAAGCCATGAACACAAGTGCATAAGCTACCTATGTCGGAGTCTAATCAATTTATTTATTTATTTCTGGCAAACTTTACAGCATTTCCAAGTTCATGCAAAATACTTAAAAATTAAATTCTTATTTAGCCAATTAAAAAGTTTGTCACATTAAAATTAATTTTAGAGGACGGTTGAGCATGAGCTATTTGGCAGTAAAAGATATAAACAGAGGAAATAATAATAAAAAAAAAACACATAAAATCTTGATATTATAAAGACTAATATCCGGTAAAGGATGTATCAATGTATGTGATGTTGTGAAATATTTATACTTTTATGAATTTTTTGGGTATTGCAATTTTTTACAATTTATTCATTATTTTAGTAAATAATGCACTTAAAAGTTTTCGACAGTCTTCGGGTGGAACTCGAACCCACGATTTTTTGCTAACCGGGCAACTGCTTTACCGACTGAGCTACCGGAGACCTTGGTATGACGACGAATTTAGTAAGTGCTTTTTGCTTCGCCGTGAGCCGACGATAGTTTCATCAATATTTGTATGTACTTACAACATACTGTATGTACTTATAAAATTCGTCGACATACCAAGGTCTCCGGTAGCTTAGTCGGTAAAGCAGCAGTAGCAAAAGTGCTAGCCGGGCAACTTATCTTTACTCATATTTAATATAACACCTAAATATTTCACAACATCACATCATCATCAGCCTATTTAAGTCCCCACTGCTGGGGCACGGGCCTCCCTCAATAACATGAGGGGTAATTGCCATACTCACCACGCTTGGCAGACGGGTTGGCGAGGGTTTTGATATAAATGCAGAGTTTTCCTTCTCTGGGTGCTGATGATCATGCCAGCATCTTTACCTTAGTCGCCTTTTACGACACCTCGGTAAGAGTGAGGGTGGCCTATTCTACTCTGCCGGGGACCACACGGCGACACATATTTTGATGTAACTCCGAGGTAGCTCAAGCACTTTTTATGTTAAGGTGGCAGACGAGCAAACGGATCCCTTGATGGTAAGTGATTGCCGTCGCCCATAGACATCCGCGATACCGGTGGAGTTACAAGTGCGCTGCCAACCTTTAAACACCCCCTTTCCACCGAATTGGGCCTCCGGTACCCTCACTCGCCTGTGTTACGGATATCTGAATCAACAGCGGAATTACAAAAATATATCTACATTTAATACCTTTCTTTTGTAAATACATACTTATAATACATAGAAAACACTCAGAGCAATACAAACAGACATGTTCATGCACACACTGTGCGGGGATCGAACCCGCAACCCTTATACCAGCATTCACTACCACTGATCCAAACGGGTAGTCATATTACTCGTAAGTTTTTAAATTTTACTGTAAGTCAGAGATCAATCGCCTGCCCAAAGGGCCTACAGCGAAACGGAATTTATCTTCGTCTCTTTCACACGCACTGTGCGTCCCCTTTGTTTGGATGCGACAGGTATATTCTAGAGCGATACGAGGCGGTTTCGTTGCAGGCTATCTGGGTTCAGTGCAGTACTTTTTATCTTACATTCATCTCGGTGAGACGTCACCAGGATTTCCGCTCTCTTTTAAATTTCATCCATCATATTGAGATATTGGTGAGAAATTGTAGAGAAAGGGTAGCTCAGTGGATAAGATGAACATTAATAGCACAGTGAGAACGTATACCACCCTAACGTGAAGTTCCACTATATCCACCATTCCACATTATGGTAGCGTCCTATTAAATTAAGTTAAAAAAATATATTAAAATTATTTAATTTGTGAGTTTGAATGCTTACCTACTAGTATAATTTATCTTAATTAACTGTTTTGATCAAAATAAAAAAAGAAATTTTTAAATCATCATCATCATCATCAACAGCCCATCGCAGTCCACTGCTGGACATATACCTCTCCAATTGTTCGCCACTGTGATCTATCCATGGCTTCTCGCATCCAGCTCTTGCCAGCCATCCTGCGCAGATCGTCCCCCCTCCTAGCCAGAGCGCCCTACATTACGTTTGCCAAGACGCGGTCTCCACTCTAGAACTCGTTTACCCCATCGGTGGTCGGTTCTGCGGCTAATATGGCCAGCCCACTGCCACTTAAGCTTGCTAATCCGGTGAGCAATGTCGATGACTTTGGTTCTCTGCCGGATCACCTCATTTCGGATTCGATCTCGGAGAGACACGCCGAGCATTGCTCGTTCCATAGCCCGCTGAGCGACCTTTAACTTGTGGACCAGCCGTACCGTAAGTGTCCGTATAATAAAAATAATAACAGTAATTTACTAAAATTTATTTTATAAAGAATTAATTTATTTTGTAATTAGAACGCTAAATTAAATTCTTTGATTGTAGTATGGAGCAATTACCGAACTTCCCATATCCTGATTCATGGTCAAAGTGTAACCCCGGTAAAAGCTTTGGATGCAACTGTGATACGCTGAGATGGTGGATTAAGGTTCAAAATTAAATGACCAGATTTCAAAGTGTTCGTAACCTTTATGCATTACCTACACAAACAAATCCGCATGTGAACAATAAAGCTATGTTTCTAACGAGAGTAATATAGATCCCTTATTCGTTCCATTAGTCAAGGTTAGTTTAGAAATCCAAAGGAAAATAGGCCACTATTTCTATTGTGATTTGTAAACATGTACAGATAGCACGAAGAATCAATCCTCAATCGATTTTAAACTTTATCGTTGAAAGCATATAGATCAATTTAATTTTAATAGTTAATACTCTTGACGTGCTGTGGATTGGACATCATTTGTATGCACGGTGACATGTGCGATAGACAATCCCACGTTCTATCAAATTTGTTCACCCGATTCTCAACTTATTGTCAAATAAATAAGATCCAATCTCAATTGAAGTTTTCTGTACTAATGGCTAGTACATAACATTGTACAGTGGTTTTTGATATGCGGAAGTTTATCGTTAGAATTGCGAGTACAATAATAGCATTACGTGGGATTTCCAATTAAAAATACCATTGAAAACACACTGGTACGTTACCACGTTACGTAAGTTTCGCATAAAAAGTGGAAACAATAGAAGGTACACCTTGTACGCCTAAGGGCCGAATCAACCAAACTTTTTCCGATACTAAATCGATGGTCTAGTGCTGTCATTCCAATAGAAATCTGACATTATACCATAGATTTATCCACGGATAGAGTCTAGTCGAATCGGGCCTAAATCATTTATTTTAGCTGTACTTTATTAATATACAACTTATCTACCTACTGTTTAACTGCCGCAATGCCTATGTGTTCATTAATTTAATAATATAGAATAGTCTTTATGCATATTAAAATAAGTGTCAATATTTTTCCTTAAGGTGACGGGTAGGGCTAGGGCACACTAGCGACGTCAATCAATTTTAAATTTTAGCAACTAAAGCGGATCTATTTCAAACGAGTTCGGGATTACAACCTCTAGGCAAACACTCGTATGAGTGTAATATCGTATGAATAAATAGTATTATTTATTAAATAACCATGCACAAAATTAGGGTTGGTTTTTGTACGCGAAAAATTAATTCACACCAAAGGTGGCCGCTATGGGCGTGAATCAATTTTTCGCGTACGCATTGGACCCAACATTTGTGCATGGTTATTTAATGAATAGTATAAGTGTTCGCCTAGAGGTTGTAACCCCGAAATTGTTTAAAATAGGTCCGGTTTAGTAGTTAAACATTAAAATCGATTGGCGTCGCTAGTGTGCCCTAGCCGTCACCTTAAGTAGATAACCATTATAGTTAATTTGACGTCTCTGTGTGTGGGCGGTAAGTTACTTACGAGTATCTATTAATTTATTATTTTAAACTGATAAATATTAAATAACTACCAATTCAATTTGTTTGAGTTATATAAAGCAATTTCTTTGCATTCCTATTTTTAAAAGTGCCTAAATAATGCTCAATTTAGCAATCACTAGTTTCGAATTGGGAATTATTAATAACTTTTTTATAAATAAGTAAAGTTTTCATTTTTTAGTTCTATTTTCTAAAAGTTCTGATCATATTCAGAAGTAGCGTCTCATCGTTCAATTAACGGAGCGTAAACAATAGATATTAATTTTATTTTTTAGTTTTTTTACACTGCGGTGTACCTACTGTATCAAAAGTTGGTAAACAATATTTATTCGAACAAAATGACAGCAAAAATCAGACGCAATTTTGAAATCACACCGTAATTTTATTTAAAATTATGATTAATGCTGATGATGAATTTTTGGCTACAATTAAATTTAATTATTGTGATTAGAAGAAAACTCAGTATCAGGGTGTATCTGTGAAAATTTACATCCCTTTAATCAACCACGTGTTCTATCAACCATACTAATCAACATTTCTTCTATGACTTTTGGAAATTCGCATAAAAAAATTTCAACTTCTCATACAAAGTCGGTCACGTGACTTGGTCATTTTGTATGGGAAGTCGAAAAAATTTTCGACTAATTTCGAAAAGTCGTAGAACAATTGTTGTTCAGAATGGTTGGTAGAATACGTGGTTAAAGGGATGTAAATGTCCACACATACACCCTGTATATTCATTAAAATAAATGAGTTACTTTCAAAAGATTTAACTACCTAGCTTTATTTTTATACATTCCATCACTTTATAAAATCTATTGGTTTATGAAAAATAAGTATGTAGATAAAAATAATAACAAGAAAAAAAAGAGAATTTCGAAACACTTTAGATAAAATAAATGTGATTTCCTCATCTTAGCATACAGTCCATCATAACCGTCTAGGAAAATATTTGTAGAGACTACGCTATTGATAAGTATCTGACGTTCAGATTGACTCAAGAACAGTACTAAAATAACATTGGCACGAAAATATAAATGAAAAGACTTACCCTAACTACAACTTTTAGAAAAATCCCCAAAACATCGATCGTGAACTTCATCTTGGCAACTGTCCCTTTCTAATTTTCACTGCAACTTCACTTCACAGACTGCAAATTAAAATAATGCCATTTAACACCAACGATAACATGAAACTTTCAACAAAATGTTACGCGATCACACATGAACAGTTGACAAGAGCCAACGATTCAAGATCATTCTATTTTTAAATTCAAAACTCAACTCACCATGTTAGGATTAGATCTTCTAAGTTGTCACTTGTTTTTCACGTCAAGTGATTTTCGAAAAAGTCGGGTTCGAAAGAAAAATATAATATGTACTACGTTTGGTTTTTATTGCGCGAGCGTTCGGTGTGCGTGGACGCATGTTAGCAAGCCGAGGCCGATGGGAGCCGATCTTAATATAGAAACGACCGGACCAGTACTAGAGACCGGGCCTACCAGGGCATACGTTTTATACTGAGCTGGGGAGTGTGTGGATGCGGGCAACGCCGATGGCCACCACATGTGCAGTTTCCCGTTCTGTCGCGTAAAAAGAAGATTACGAACATTTTCTAAGTCTGCGTGTGACATTTGCGATTGCAAAGAGTAGGTAGTGCACAGAGGCGTTCAGTGTAGGCATATTTTGCGTGATAAAGATTTTCATACACATACTCGTATTTTTTATTGACATAGGTAGTTGTCATTTTTTAATAATGTGTAGCAAACAGATTTAAAAAATCCTACATCGATAAGTTACGTAAAGATCATGTCCTTTCTCAAACAAAATATCTGCAAAGAATATTATAGTCTTAAAAATTTCACAAAGCCTACTTTTTTACTTTAAATCCTAGGTGTTAAAATGATCAAATCCAAAACAATTCTGGAAAATCACGTCCTAATTTTTACAATAAAAAATTAAAAATGAATTTTATTACTCACTTCAGTTTCCAGTCCATGGTTTATCGGGTCCATAGCTAATAAATTTAGGTACTTCCTAGCAAACATAAAAATATAACCGCGGGAGTGCCTCGCGGAAGTGTTAGGCACTTTATGACACAATTACATTCGGTTTACTACGAGTATTAATAGATAAAAGCACATAGTAAGTTCATTGCATTTAACTATACCTAACTAATCGTTAAATACGAGTAAGCATCCCTCCAGGGTCGTCCAATGTCACGATGGGTCGATCACATCACCAAAATCGTGTGGACTACATGGACCCAAGCGGCTGAAGACTGAGTACATTGACGTAAAGGAAAGGAGGCCTATACTCAGCAGTGGGGAATACCGTTCTGATGATGATGATGATAAAGCATCCCTAGATTATTACACGTGTATAAATAATAAATATGTATTTATAGTAAGTTTATCTAAGATTTTTATTTAATATTTAGGACAATCAATTGCGTGATCGTATCAGAAATGATGAGATATGCAGGAGAACTAAGGTCACAGACATAACTCAAAGGATTGTATGCCTCAAGTGACAATGAGCAGAATACATTGAGAGAAGAACAGACGATTGTTGAATCGGAGAAGACCTCGAGTTGAGTCTACGTACAGGAAATCGCAGCCGTGACAGGCTCCCCACAAGTTGGACCGACGATCTGGTGAAGGTCGCGAGAATCCATTATATGCACGGGCCTCACAGGACTGATCTGTGTGGGGAACATTGTGGGAGGCCTATGTCCAGCAATGGGCAACTGAAGATAATGACACAGATTAAATAAAATAATATAATAAATAAAAATACGTTTATTGCTTTCTCATACAAATAACAGGAAGCTAGGTACATAGAACTTATCTACCTTATATACTTAGTTTTTAAAATATTAACATTAGTCTTTCACCGTGCAGGCAATACAGATTTGGAATTTACTGCCTATTAATATCAAAACCTCACTCAATAGGCATTCATTCAAGAAAAGGGTTCGTGAGCATTTTTTTACATCTAATCTTTCCGCATGACTTAATTGCTTGTATGTATATAAATAACATATTATATGTAGTATTTTTTTCCTATGTATTTTACTTATTAATAATATATTTATTTAAATATATTTATTTAAATATATTTATATATGTAGGTATGTATATAATGTAGTTATTTAATATTAATGTTTTTTTTTCTCCTTACTAGTAACTACAAATTTTCCTTTCGCCGTACCACTGCACTTTCTGCATGACCCAAAGGTTGACTGGTAGAGAATACTTCTTGGCATTAAGTTCGCCTTTTTGTATCAAAATTTGTGCAATAAAGTTTTAAATAAATAAATAAATAGTCTAAGGAAAGCAAAAGGCAGTGGCTCAGCTTATGCTGACATAGGTCTGCGCTGATTTCAGCCGCTCCTAAGGTAAAGGTCGAGGGTAGAGTAGATTAAAGGTAGGTACTAACATAGATTCAACAAAAGTTAGTCTTATACGTAGGTACTTACGTACGTTCTTCTGAAGATCTCCTACTATTTCCACTCAGTTATTAACTACTTCTTTCTTCTTAAAAAAGGATGTAGTGATTCAAACGACTAGTCTGTGCACATCTGTTCTGTGCCCTCAGCGGGAGTCTAAAGCATAAATTGGTAGCAATTGCATGCAATGACTGTTCTTATTTTTACCCGACTACGGCAAAGTAAAAAAGAAAGAGTTATAATTTTAAGTCTATGTACAACCTGTGCGAATAAAGAATGGAATCAGAAATGGCGGCGCATCTATTCACTTCTCGCTCGCACACTATTTGCGTCTATACTCGCACCCCACGAGTGCGAGTATAGTGCAATATTTGTAATCCCACTGTTGATTCTGATATCCGTAACACAGGTGCTTGAGCTACCTATCTCGGAGTCAGGTCAATGTATGTCATGATGTGAAATATTTATATTTATTTATACTTACAAGCCGCGGCAAGTAAGTATAGCGCTCGCCGTTAGGTTTGAGCAATTGTAAAATAGCTCACTTTCTATCAAAAAATATTTCTGTGCACTCAAGATCACTGCTGGACCTATTTGCCGTAGGTACTTGTAAGCCTGTAGGTACTTACTTTACTCCATGACCATTTTCATACATCGACTTAGGTATGTACTAAAACAGGTCACCCGAAGAAACCAATTCAATTACGGGCCTTAGAAACCCAGCAAATGTTAATGGGGACAGATTGTGAGGCCATTCCCGAGCGATGTCCGGAGTGTCGGGAGTGTCGGAAGTGTCGGGACACCCATGTTCAGCGCTAATCACATTACCGCCCGACACCTGCTGCGCTTAAGGGAAGGGTGACGACACCTTGAGGGAGGCTTCGGCTGTATTAGGGAGGGATCCAAACGCTGCCTGTCACCACTATGACGCTGCGGATGACTCGGCTGAGCATACGCGGTATGTCCCGCTTGGATGGTGGAACGAAGAGATCTTTGCGCCACCATCGGACAGATCCAAAACTGTCCTTGCCGACTGTTATACCTAAGGAGTATGGTCGAGAACAGAGTCGCCTGGGAGGCAGTTTCTCCTTTCCGTGAGCATGCCATGTTCCAGAAAGAGGAAGCTGAGCGCGAACGCGAGCATTTCAATCCCTTGCATCGGAGAAGACGTCGCAGGGGCCGTCCCGATGGTGCGTCTTAGAGGGACTGCTCTACGCCCTGTGGCTAGGGGCGTTTAAGAATACTGCCAAGGTTTTCCTGGCCTGTCGTAAGAGGCGACTAAACGGGCTTTCGGAGTACGTGAGCGTATCCACTGCTGGGGAGTGGTTTGCTCAGCATACGATATTACTGGGTGTCCTGGTAGGTCGTATAGCGTTAAAGGGATGTATTGCGCCAGATAGGGGTGAAGCGGCGAGCGCGATTAGCGGTACGGTCTAGTCTCGGCTGTGGGGTTAGGGACTTAGGTCTCCCACACACCACCTGGTTCCCTACATGTAGCAAGGTGACGGCCATGATGGTTGGAAATGACCTGATGTCGACTGTACCCGTTTTCTATAAAGCACAAACTCTCCCGCGGTGTTGTGAAGAATGTCATAGCAGCAAATGCTGAGGTTGGGGCCTGATTGGCTACACACTTTTTTGTTACAAAATAAGTATTGCTTTGTATCTGTTAGAATAAGAAATAAGAAAGCATTTATTGACCACAACACATGTTTACCTACACAACGAGATATGAACAAAAAATTATAAAGTTGCGGCCAACAATGTTCAGTGTCAGCATGTGCTACAACAACCGGTTGGCAGCCGCTGCAGCGCTGATTTTCAGGCTGTACCTTTGAGCGACGCCTCATAATAAAACTTATTCTTCATCTTAGCGTGTAATTCCCGGTTGCGTCCAAAGCTGTCACTTTGGAGCGCGGGGTACGCTTAAACCATGATTCAGGATTGGGGGGTCTGGTAATTACAATGAAGCGACTGCCGTCTGACCTTCGCAACCCTTTAACAGGGGAACCAGACCAACTGAATCATAGTTACATGTTTCAGAAACTTTTTCCGTAACCTGCAAATTTCCTGATGATGTATTTCCTCACCCCCGAGCAGATGGTAATGGTAGAACCATCGCCTCATAATAAAGCATGCAAACAAAACAACTTTTTTGTATCTGTTGTATGTTATGTCATTCTGGTGTGTTATCTGTGTATTGGTTAAGCCCAATAAACGTATTTTATTTCTTTCTTCCAAGGTCATATTAATTTCTAATTCACGGTGAAATTATTTACGGTTTTTGGCTTAAGTATTAAGATATTTAATAAGATACCACAAAATGTCATTAACCTATCACTGGATAAGTTTAAGTCTCATATTAAAACCTGCCTAATGAAGAAAGGTTACTATAGTGTACAAGACTATTTAAATGATAAGGATTCTTGGTCATGTTAATTGATTAATGTTTTGAGTTGTTATTCATAGTAGTCTATTAACTTTCATAATTGTATTTTATTCTCTTCTCAATTGAAACTCTGTAACATCATCAATATTTGAAAAGAGTAACTACTGAGTTTCTTGCTGGTGTCTTCTCAGTAGAAATCAACATTCCGAACCAGCGGTAGATATTATGTACCTATTTTGACATTCATAAGTGTTCTGTGTGGACCTAAATTGAATAAAGATTTTTTTATCTTTTATCTCATCTTTATCTTTTAATTAAAATAGAACTTTTTCTACTATTAAAATCTTAGCTTTTGGTGTGTCAGTTTAATTAACATGATCGAGTAAAATGGCGAACTTTGTTGACCAACCAATGGGTCTTAATTCTGACGCACTTTTCCGGATCGCTGAGCCAGCGTACTTTTGCCCTCTTTTTACAAAAAACTACTCTGATCTCGGCTTTAATCTTAAACTGGCAAGTTCATGATTATTACTGAATAACGTTAGTTCTTAATTTTTTTACTACAAATCCTCGACTAACAGTAGACCACTCAGTACCGCAAGATAGTGTCAAAATTGATCGAGTCATTCGATCATTCGTTCAGTGACGTTTCGTTTTACGTAATCTTGTTTTGTTGCCTGAAGTAAAAAATACTTTTGTAATGTTTTTAAGCATCAATAAATTAAAATATTGTATTAAGTAAGGTGTCCTAGTAATATGATTACGAATTGCTTCTATTTTTGAGATTAAAATAAAAAAATGACTACTTTCTCACAAATAATTTGGCGTAAAACGGAATGAACTGTCACATGGATAAACTGGCATTGTCACTGAATCGATATTTGAGGTTATTATTTTATTATTTTAAACTAGGGGCACTGAGCAAGTTAATCACTACGTTAAACTAGGGGTCCTTGTGGTTTAACATTAATACTTAGTATAGTTGATATACTAACTAACGTTAAACTTTGTTTTGTAATAATGTTGATTTTAGTTCTTCAATTATGTCTAGTATTAATCCTACTAGTTAATTTAAACCACGGTTTGGAATTAGAGGGAGTAAGTTTTATGAGCTGTCCTACAAACCGCATTATCTCCGAGACACCCTGTACAAATCGTTGAAAATGTTGCAACAAGCATAATACTTGTGGATGCAAGTGGAATGCAAATTTCCTTTTGAATACTTCCCTTTATGCCCCAGGGAAAATGTTTGTTTCTTTTTACTGTTCCGCTTTACATTTCCTGATAGCCGTACATATAGTATACTATATACCTGGCTTCCACAATGTAACAATAATCCTCCAACCGATTACGGTTATGGCGGCAAGTCTCTAAGATCAAGCCACATACGCACAATTTATAGTGCTCAAGTATGTGCGCAAACACAAGTGCACTCTCTATTCCATTACAGGTGCCCCATCGGAATATGAGTGTAAGCACTCATATTGTATGGGGAGTCGAAACGAATATCGACTAATTTTGAAAAGTCGTAGAATGAATGTTCAGAATGGTTGGTAGAACACGTGGTTAAAGGGATGTAAATGTCCACGGATACACCCTGTATTATATTGACTTCATATTGAAATCTGTAATTTTATGATAATAGCGGCATGGTAATATGTCCACCAGATTTGGTTAAAAGCACATACTCAACTGAGAAGTTGTAAAACTCAGATACGCCTTTTCGTAATGCGACCGACGACATGATCTCACTCTTTGAAAATGTTGGACCAAAAAAGTATTTGAAAATTGCAGGGGACAGAAGGATAAGGGCTTTATTCATAAACGTTTGTTAGCTAAAACGGCTCTTATAGAGTTTTGACGTTTGAAACTGTTTAAAAATGTTCATACAAATTTTTAGAAAAATGAATGAAAACTGCTTTCTAACACCGTTTTAGTTAGCAAAGGCTTAAAAACATGAATAAGTGCCGATTCAACCAATCTTAGGCCCGATTCGTCCAATCATTATCCGTGGATAAATCTATGGTAAATATAAATTTAAATAAGTATTAGAACGACAGCGCTATACCAAAGTCTGGACATGATTGAATATAGTTTTGCTTTTTTTCTTTTCCTTTTGTTTTATTTTTATGTATTTTTAGTTGTTTTATGGTTTTGTTTTCTGTTTGTGCCAAATTGTGTTCTGTTTACAATTGCTATATGTTCTGTGTTGTGATGTCTATAATAATAAATATTTTCTTTCTTCTTCTTTCTTTCAAAGATTTAGTATCGGAATAAGGTTACTTGAATCAGCCCTTAATTCGATACTAAATCTATGGTATAGCGATGTCATTCTATACGAATCTGATATTATACCATAGATTAATCCACGGATAATGAATGGTCGAATTAAAAAGCAATTTTCTGAAAGCCCTTTCGTCCCCTGGGGCAATTTTTAAATACTTTTTTTTTACTTATTCATAAAAGTTTTCTATTAAAAGTATCTAATTAAGTATTTAGTAAGCGCATGCTAAGTTTGGACCTTGTTGACCACTTCACTTTGTTCCTTTTCTTCTTCCTTGGTCACTGGTTTATATATTAACTTATTATTATTTATTTTTTTGTCTTTGTTTAATATTTTTTCCTATGCATTACTGTGCAATCTCCATATGCTTATGTTTTGTGTCCTGTCTATGTAAATATTTTATGTGGTCAATAAATGTTTACTTACTTACTTACTTAATTATGGAAAATTCTAAGATTAAATAAGATCAATACTTATTAAGTAATGAAAAACGATTCAAGTTTATTATTTCTTAGTTTTATCTTCCGCGTTTAAATCCTGGTCCCGTTTTTCCATTTTCTCCTTGAGCTTGAGCAATTTCTTGAGGTTCATCTGAAGGAAATCCTCCGGGTAGGACACGGTCTCATACTTGAACGCTCCTGAAAAATATACAGTTAAAATAGACAGAAAAACACTCTTTACAATGTCTTAAGTTCTTTAATGTAAGCAGGTTTCTTCGCCATTTCTTCCACCAACCAATATTAATAATAATAATAATAATCACTAGCCGGCCAGAGTGGGATATCAGAGCTATATGCTCGCAGGGTGGAAGTTAAAGATGCATAAGTCGCGAGTTGGCACAGCCTCCACTCGAGGAGCCTTCCACCCCAACGGCCGTCTGTTGTCTTCGCTATGTGCCCAAAGAACAATGGAGAAGTCTATGGGGTAGGGAGGAATAGGTACTACATACTGGTTACCCATTGCCACTTGAGGCATGCAATGCTTTGGGCTTTGTCTGTGACCTTAGTTCTCCTGCGGATCTCATCATTTCTGATACGAAACAAAATTGCATGCCTCAAGTGGCAATGGGCAACCAATATGTGATCGAATCCGAAATGAGGTGATCCGGCAGAGAACCGAAGTCATCGACATTGCTCACCGGATTAGCAAGCTTAAGTGGCATTGGTGGTCGGTTCTGCGGCTAAAATGGCCATTTTAGCCGCAGAACCGACCACCGATGGGGTAAACGAGTTCTATAGTGGAGACCGTGTCTTGGCAAACGTAATGTAGGGCGCCCTCTGGCTAGGTGGGGGGACGATCTGCGCAGGATGGCTGGCAAGAGCTGGATGCGAGAAGCCATGGATAGATCACAGTGGCGAACAATTGGAGAGGCCTACGTCCAGCAGTGGACTGCGATAGGCTGATGATGATGATGATGATGTGATACGTAGAATCTGCGACTCGAAAGAAGTCCCGCAGCAAAATACGGAACTAAAATTTTAGATTCCAACCACCTTATTACAAAACGCGATCTAAAGTTTTTACCATACTAAAGCTCATGCCATCCCGTTCCAACACGAAGTGAAATGGGAATGGAATTAGTTTTGCGATAGGGACAGTCAGGGGCGCTGAGCCGTTCCTACCTAGCAGTGGGTGGTGCTTGTGCAAGCAGTAATATTAAGTACAACAAGTGCGGATAAAGAATGGGATCAGAAATGGCGGCGCATCTATTCACTTCTCGCTCGCACACTATTTGCGTCTATACTCGCACCCCACGAGTGCGAGTATAGGCGCCGTCATTTCTTATCCCATTCTTTATCCGCACGGGTTGTACAGGGGCGGACAGGTCAAGCTTTACAAAACTGTCAAATTTTCTTAATCGATTTCGAACTCAATGTGTAACCATATAAGGTTTATAATCGAATGAAGAAATTTGACAGTTTTGTATAGCTTGATGTGTCCGCGACTGTACCTGGAGCAATCTCGACGTAAGGGCGAAGCTTGTAAAAATATGAGTCTTTGCGACTAGTTGTATTTTCCGGAGTACTCTGTGTAGTACTATGCGTAGCAATAGTCGTCGTCTGTGAAAAAAAATATTCTTCTTATGACAGGAAAAAAATCAATAGTCATCATGTCCATGAGATAGCAAACAAGCTTGGGAAGTATCACCACAGAATATATCGCCTGACGCCTCCTATCGAAAATCGATTAATTGATTATTTTCACCCTTAATAATCTAATAATCGATTGTACTATCGATAGTATCGATTGTACTATCGATAATATCGATTTAATCGATTAGATCAATTTTAAATTTTTTTCGATGTTATTGGCCTAATTCCAGTATCGATTCAATCGATAGTATCGTTAATTTAATCGTATACTTAATCGATTAATCAATTCATCATCATCATCATTGGGCGATATGAATGATTATAAGGGTTTAAATTGACGATACTATCGAATAAATCGATACTGGAATTAAGCCAATATGTAGATATCAAACCCAGCTAAAATTTATAAAATTATTAGCAAATTCCGCCATAATCAAAGGTTCCTATTAAAATCTACTAAAACAAAATACTTTTTGTAATTTATCCGTTAAAAACCGTGTTTTCCATTGTAATTTTTTTTTTTAACAGCCCAAATTATGAATTTCTAATGCTTAGTTTAAATTGACTTCCATTTTATTTTAAATTAGTATTTTTTTTGCTTGCTCATAATAAAAAAAAGGTTTTAGCGGATTTTGAAAGTAGACTCCTCATATATTTTTAATTTTAAATATAACTTAGTATAAGTAAACAAGAGTAGCGTCCTCACTTTGCCTGGTGCCACAGAATATTACCGCGAATTGCTCTCGAAGCAATGAGTGGGGAAGCAACAGTGGGAGAGCCACGCTTCGACATGAATGGGCCGGCTGGACCGGAGTAATACCACGTCCTCACAGAGAACCGGCGTGAAGTGCATGCGCTGTTTCGCTGCGTGAGTGAGGGTACCGGAGACCCAATCCAGGGGATGGGATGTTAAAAGGTAAGCAGCGCACTTGTGACACCACCGGTGTTGCAGGCGTCTATGGGCGGCGGTATTCGCTTACCATCAGGTGATCCGTCGGCTCGTCTGCCTCCTATGACATAAAAAAAATGACACAATGCTAAGTGGCAACTATTTTGGTAACATTTAAGTACTACTATGTTACTTAATATTAATAATAAAATATTTATATTTCTTTTCTTTCTTTTTACATAGATTATAAAAATCCAAACGTGCATGCATGCTCGACTTCAAACCTCGAGCCCTATGCTGCCGTCCTTACGAAGAGTGCAATAACTATGTTTTGACTACTTTCGAGATATTCGCGGTTAAAGATTAAATTTTTGTTTTGTGTGTTTCTTCGTAACTATAAAAGCTATTGTTTTGAAACTTTTACGAAGCGACAGATGAAACAATATTTAATTTTATTTAGTATATTATACACATACATAAGTTTAAATACACACTAAAAACGCAATAATGTGTTAACCATTAGGACATATTGATAAAATTAGAGAAAAACACTGTTGAAGATTGAAATGTTTACTTGTCAACAAGATGAAAGGAAGGAAGAAGTGACAATAGAAAAAAAAAAGTCTAGATACAAAATAGTAAATGGAATATCAATTAAACTAATAGAAATATAGCCAGTACCTATTTAACATAGAGGCTACATTACAACACCAGCCCTTAATTGAGATTCCATAGTTGACTAAATAACCTAACTATGTCAAGTGCACAACCCTAAACCGACAGTACATTTGGAATGCGCAACCCTACCTAACGGCTTTGTCAGCATATCGGCACACATGTCACTAGTTGGTACATATTCAATTAAAATAGTGCCTTCAGCGACTTTTTCCCTTATGAAGTGAAAACGGGTATCGATATGCTTAGTCCTGTTGTGATGAATAGGATTAAGTACAATCTTATGTGCACTCTGACTGTCATTGTGCACGGTAACCGGAGTCAGAGAGGTGCCACTTACCTCCTGAATCAACCTCTGTAAGAAGGTGGCTTCCTTAGCCGCTGAAGTTAGGGCCATATACTCTGCTTCCGTTGATGACAATGCAACGGTGGGCTGTTTTTTCGATTCCCAGCTAATTGCTCCACCGGATAAGCTGAAATAGAAACCCGTATAGGACTTTCTGTCAGTGGGATCATTTGCCCAATCACTGTCTGCATACCCAGTCAGACTGAAATCTGGAACCCTCTTGTAAGTTATGCAGTAATCTACTGTTCCTTTCAGGTACTGCAACACCCTTTTTGCAGCCAACCAGTGTTGTTTATCAAACTTTGCAAGAAATTGGCTAAGATAGCTAGTTGCATAGGCAATGTCAGGGCGAGTATTCACAGATATAAACATTAAACTACCAATGAGTGATTGATATGGATACGGATGCAACTCACCGCTCTTATTTGGTTCCAACTTCACCTTTTGTAAGGGAGTAGGGGCAGATTTACAGTCTGCCATATTAAACTTCTTAAGAACATTTAAAATGAACGTTTTTTGATTAATTTTTACACAGTTCTTTGTTTGGGAAACATTTAAACCAAGATAATAGTTTAAAAGTCCCAAATCCTTAATACCAAAATATTTTTGCAAATCACATTTGACAGCGTCTGCCAATTCGTCATCTTTATGACAAACAATTATGTCGTCAACATAAACTGCCAGTATGACAAGTTCCTTTCCAAATAGTTTGGTATAAATACATGGTTCTGAAGGAGCCCGTTTAAAACCTAACGCAGAAAGAGTTTCATTTAGCTTTGTGTTCCAAGCACGAGGCGCTTGTTTCAGCCCGTACAAAGCTTTCTTGAGTAGGCAAACTTTATTCTGTTGGCTTGGTTTCTCAAAACCTTGCGGTTGTACCATATATACATCCTCCTCCAATTCTCCGTTTAGGAACGCTGTGTCCACGTCTAAATGTCGCATCTTGAGGCCTAATTTTGCTGCAAGTGCAAACATCATACGTAACGAAGAATTGCGAATTACTGGCGCAAAGGTTTCTGTATAATCCACACCAGCGGTTTGGCTATAGCCTTTGGCTACTAGCCGGGCTTTATATTTCGCAACTGCACCTTCTGCATCCTTCTTTACCTTATATACCCACTTGCATGGTATTATCTTTTGACCATCAGGTTTATCAACCAAAATCCATGTTTTATTATTAATGAGGGATCTATATTCATCTCTCATAGCACCCATCCATTTGTCTCTATCTTCTGATTGAATAGCTTGATTGAAGGTTTCAGGCTCATCAAAACTATAGCTTGCTGACACAAAACCTTTATCTTTCGCTAATCGATTCCTTAAGGGATACCTTCCTTGAAAAGTAGGTTCATCAGTAGAAACCTGTTCTTCGAGAATATCCTCCTCATCGTGGGGAATTTCTTCATCAGAAATAGGGTCTTCTGGATCAGGATCGATTTGTGCAACTTCTACGTTCACCTTAGTAGAAGTGCCAGAGCTACCAGCAATGGGATTTTGAACTTCCGCTTCATTCCTGTTTGAGAATACCATCACTGCAGGGGGATCAACAGGAAACTGGCCTGCAGGATTATCACCTTTCAAATCAGAGAAAGCATCTTCGAAGAACACAACATCCCTAGCTTTTAAGAGTCTTCTCGGATAGCTCGCATCTCGGAAGTAATAATTACCTGGATCTTCCGAATATCCAACAAAAGTGTACTGTTTAGCCTTCACATCCAACTTTTTCCTTTGACAATCTGGAATGTGTACTAGTGCTCTACAGCCAAACACTCGTAAGTGACTCAAATCGGGTTTTGAGCCGAACCATATCTCATAAGGAGTAAGGCGATCTAGAGCTCTATGCGGGGATCGATTCTTCAGGTACGTTGCCACTTCTATAGCATCCTGCCAATAGGCTTTGCTAAGAAAACCACCAGCTAACATACACCGCGCTTTTTCCACAATCGTTCTATTTGAACGCTCCGATACTCCATTTTGTTGCGGACTGTGTGGAACTGTGGTTTGATGCACAATACCATTAGAACGTAAATAACTAGAGAACTGTTCATTAACATACTCTGTTCCGCAGTCTGTTCTTAATGCCTTAATTTTAGCTCCTGTTTGGCGCTCGACTAAAGACTGAAAAGCGATAAATTTTGCTTTTACTTCCGTCTTAGAAGCCAAGAAATAAACAAAAGTAAGTCGAGAAAAGTCATCAATGAAGAATAACGCATATTTCTTACCTTGAAATGAATTTTCCGACATAGGTCCACAAATATCGCTGTGGATCAATTCCAATAACGAATTTGTACTCTTAGGCTTATCCACACTTACCGTGAAGGGTTTTCTTGCTTGTTTCCCTTCAACACATGGTATACATGGCTCCTTATCCACTGCTGAGTAATCCATTCCAACTGCACGTCCATTCCTTAGGAGATTCATGTCAAACCTGCAAAGATGACCTAACCGCTTGTGCCACAGCTGAAATTGAGACAGACGGTTAGTGCGTACATCAACAGCCTGAACTTGAGAATCTGCAGAATGACAGTCAGAATTCACATCAAGAGCTACATTTTTGTTAATATTAACATCTAATGTATAAAGCCCGCCATGTACTGAACCGTGTAAAACAGGATTACCTTTATAAGAGAAATAATCTCTATCAAAAAAATTACAGCCAGTATTATCAAAAAGTACACATAAACCTTTATCGACTGCTTTCTTAACCGAAATTAAATTAGTGTTCAATTTAGGTACAAGTACAACTTCACTAATCTTGTCGATACTACTATTAGTACTGATTGAAACTGTTCCGATTCCCACGGAATCTATCGCTTCTCCGCTAGCGACGGTCACCTTGCCAGAATGCAGCGGTTTGAGTTCTGTCAGCCAATCAGACCTTGAAGTCATATGAGAAGTAGCTCCAGAGTCGATGTACCACGTATCTTTATTACCATTTACTCCCAAGGCAGTTATTGATGTTGAATCATGCTTATTCTTCAACTTATTGGGGCAATTGTATTTAGTATGACCTCGTACGTGACAATCAAAACATACAACCTCCTTCTTCTTCTTCGTCTTGGTACTATGTTGAATAATTTGACCTTTCTTCGAACGCAACGCAGACTCACAATCATAAGGCTTGGTTTTCGACATCTCATTCAACAGTTTTGCCTTTACCATGACCGTGGTAACCTCAACATTACAATTTTCTAAAGCCATGACCAAGGGATCGAAGTTATGCGTTAGACCTCCCAATAGTATCGCAGCCAAAGAAGAATCCTCGATTTTCTTACCAATATCAGCGAGATCTTGAGCGGTACTTATAACGGCATTTATATACTCTTCGATAGTATTAAACTCTTCAAGACAATATCGGTAAAGCTTACGTTCTAAAGCTAACCTTCTGCCCATGCCCTTATCTTCATAGGCGTTTTGCAACGACGTCCAAGCGGCCTTAGCACTCTCCGCACTCCTCACATGAGTGATGGCTCCTCCATCTAAAGTCATGCAGATTTTGGCTAGTGCTAATTCATCCTTACGCTTTCTCGTTGACTCTGGGGTTTCATCTCCATCAGGATAACCCACAACAGCTTCCCACAGCTGCTCATGCAGTAAGTAAAATCGCATCTTAAACTTCCATGCACTGTAGCCTTCCCGTCCGGAAAGCATACGGATCGCTCCCATTCCCATTGCATTGCTGCTTGTGCCTGGGGACACTCTATCCCCGCTACCTTGCATTTTGCACAATGACGTAGCACAATTTTTTTTTCGAGATTCGACGAACTATATTTTCGTGAAAATCATAGTACAACAACACAACTAATATTATATTTATCAGCTAGCTCGCTTGTAAAGCCTCGTGCTGATAACGTGATAAAATTAGAGAAAAACACTGTTGAAGATTGAAATGTTTACTTGTCAACAAGATGAAAGGAAGGAAGAAGTGACAATAGAAAAAAAAAAGTCTAGATACAAAATAGTAAATGGAATATCAATTAAACTAATAGAAATATAGCCAGTACCTATTTAACATAGAGGCTACATTACAACACATATGAATTGTTTTAATATAGCATTCCTAATCAAAACTACACTACTTATTGCAGTATTTATTAGTAAACAGACATATTATTTTAAGTAACATTACAAAAAATCAAAGCTATGCTTGTCATAACTGCAGATATTTCGGTTATGATTAGCTCATTATAAATAGTAATATTAGATATTGCAGTTATGATAACTAACAGAACTGAAACTATTGAAGATAATCAAAATCAAAATCAAATAATTCTTTATTTGCATAGGCTTGTACACAGCACTTACAAATCGTCATACATTTGAATGATTTAAAACTATTTATAAGTACTTATATAATAATTTATATGTTAATACATATATATGTTGATATATAAAATGTACTAAAAAAAGTAAATAAACATAATGCAATTCTACCACCGGCTCGGAAAGTTGTTTCTGGTCGAGAAGATCCGGCAAGAAACTCGCCAGTTACTCTTTTTAATGGCCAACTTTTTTACAGTGGTTTATTATCCTCCTACCAAGTCATACAGTCTAATGCAACACAAAATAGAATGAAGCAAATTAAAAGCTAAATATGAGGTAAATCGATACAAAAAAAATGTGTAAGGCGAAAATATAGAGCTCATTTTCCTGATTCCGGATATGGTCTTAAGTCAATTTGTCCAAAAACTCGACTTATTGCACTCTTCGCTAGGAAGGCAGTATGGAAGGCAAGTTCTCTCCTTAGCGCTACAATCACTCATCTTTACTTAGTAATCTATTTCACTATCTAGTTAGTAATTGAAATATTTGAACTATGTAACGTTCATACTATAATATTGTAATGGCGTAAAATATAACGGTAACTTATGAACTCCGTAATATTGCGAGATAACTCATCCCGAACTATTTTGTTCCCGCGGTCGCGCTTGCGGTTTTAGTTGTGTCGAGACACGTTAGGAAACGTGCGCATCGACGGTGCTGCCAACTGGTACCATTCAATTGAACTTAATTTGAAGTCTATACAAAGTGCCACCTTTTTTTTTTGATAACGCAGAGAGAATGCCGCCGGCTCGTAAGGAGCCGACGTCGGCGCCGTTGGTCGGCGCCGCCTTGTGCACACCCGGCCGCTGGGAGTCGGCAGGGTAATGTGGGACTTTCCCCTGGGGTGCTCCCAGGGGCATACCCACTAAACTCTCTGCGACAGTTTCCATCCCTCGCCCGGGAGAAACTCTCAGAGCGGGAACACGGGCTATAGGACGAGCCTTTTTAAGTCTCCGCGAACCCGCTCAGGGCGATAGAGGCTCGCCAGTACGGCCTCTCTCCACATTCCGGTCCAACGGACCCAGGGTCTCTCCCACGGCCCACCAAACACCGCCCCCCGAATGGCACCCATACACAACTGGCTGCAGTGCAGAGTGGTTTGGGGAAATAAAGCCACCGCAAAACCCAACTCCGCTGGATGCGGATTCGGGGAAATTGGCAACACTGGCCGACATTAAGCCAACCTGGCTAGACGACCCAACGCCGGTCCTCCAACACAGGGCCTTACGGCCACTGAGCCCGAAGGCTCTCCACCCCGTGGGGCCCACGTCAAAAACGCTACCACGCGTAGCGTGACGCCGGACAGGACCCGGGGCCCAGAGCAAAAAAAGGCCAGAGGAGAGGGGTTTCCCAAACCGTGAGGCCGTTCCTAGGCCCCAGGGGGGCTCAACTGGGGGTCGACTGGAGCCCTCCCGTATGTGTGCAACTGTTAGCCGTCGGGTAGCAATAGCCGATGCCAATTACTACAAGCCGTTGCCCAGGGACGCCAGGACCCTTTCGGTAGCACCTCCAAATAGAGCAAAAATACTACCGAAAGGGCCACATGAGGAGGCCGCCGCAGTTAAAATCAACCACGCGTCAACATATCCTAGTTCTAGAGGCCCGCCCTCACTCCGTTTCCGGACATAAATTTTAAATTTCGCCAATAGATGGCACTGGGCGGCGTTTGCATCGCCCAAGTGTTACGATTTTTCGGTTTACAATCCTGGTCGCTTTAGAATTTACCTAAAGAAATAGTACAGACTGATCAAAATTCCTTGATTGATATTGAAACGAATGAGTCTGAAAAAATTTGATAGTTTTGTATACTTTGATGTACGTACAACATAGATAAATAGTATTTCATACCTCAGAAGCTGTTATGAATATAATCACATTCTGAAGGGCTAAAGATGTTAGTAGCAAACCTGAAAAGAACAAAAAAACAATTTTGCTTTCTATCTGCAGTCTCCAATGTCAGAGAGAGGCAGGCCTAACGAGTGTCCCTAGCTTGACTAGGGGAGGCAGTGTCGGGCCCACAGTGTAAGTGGGCCCTCCGCCTGTGGAGAGACGTGAAGTAAGGTTCTTCAACCAGTACTCATGTCCCCTCCCCAATCTGGCGAAGAGGGAGAGTTGCTGGGGTTTAGTCGGTATAACTCTGGCCGGCTTCTCGTTAGGAGAGAGAGCCCGACTTAACCCGTCTGCTCCCCTGCAGGAGGGTATGCATAAGGAGGCATGCCCTAGCGTCAATAAAAAGGCCTAACAAGTGTCAGGGCGTCCTACACTACGCTTGCTCCTAGAGTCCAAGAATAGACACCGTATACCTAATAAGTACAACATTCTTCTTAAAAGTATTCATACATACATTTTTCTCAAGATCAGTACAGTACAAAATGAAAAAGGATTTGTGATTTTTGAAGCTTAATTTGCACATGCCTCATGTCACTATCGTCATTAAAAAAAACGTAGATGCTAGAGATGATTTTGACATAAATGGCGTATGCAAAATGGATTTTTCTATGTATTATAAATATGTTTTTACAAAAGAAAAGTATTAAATGTATATTTGTAATCCCACTGTTGATTCTGATATCCGTAACACAGGTGCTTGAGCTACCTATCTCGGAGTCAGATCAATGTATGTGATGTTGTGAAATATTATACAGCGATAATTTTATCGTTTACCTACATCCCTAAAACCTCATAATAGGTTTGGTGAATGAAGTCCATTTAGCAAATCAGCTGTTCCATACTTTTGTATGGAAGGATGTAATAGAATATCTACCCGGCAATGGTGTATGGAACATCTGTTTTTTTTTCGCTTATTTTGTTGATCTAACATGCTAAATGGATTTCATTCACCATACCTATTACTTATGTGGTTTTCGAGATGTAAACGATAAAAAAATGGTGTATATTATTTAAAAAAAATAAGTTTGAAAATATCGCTAATCCTCATTCATGTAAAATGTCTTGATCAATTTACGTAAAATCTAAAAACACTGGTTGCTATGGCTCTTAACTTATAATTTTCTACAAAAATCAGTGTATATTTCTTATCTATTTATTAATCAATACCGATATGTGCAAAATGGCCGAAAACCAATAAAGGCGGGAGTGTTTTTAATTAAAACTGATCGTGAAAACGATTAGGGAAACCAATCGTGTCATCGTGTCTGAATTCGTTCTTGCTGTAACTGAAAAAACTGATTGGCAATTAAAATATTAACTGATTAAACACAATTTTGGTGAAAAATCTCTTTGTCGGTAGTATCAACAGGATTTTTTTACAAATCAGTAGTTAGTAACACTCGACAAATGTAGGTAAATGCCCCCATAATGATAGGTTAGGTTTTTTTTATATGATAGGTGGCAGACGAGCAGACGGATCACCTGATCGTAAGTGATTGCCGCCGCCCATGGACACCCGCGACACCTCAAGTGCGCTGCCACCCTCACTCACGCAGCGCAACACAGCACAGTGCTGCTTCACGCCGGTTTTCTGTTAGGCTGGGGTAACACTCCGGTCGGGTATTTTGTTAAATTATGTTAAATTCTACTTACGCATTATAATTTTCTGACGAACAGCCTTGAAAAAAAAACAGTTTTGGTAACTAACTTGGTGGTATACGGCAGTACCGTTAATAAATAAAAAATTCACGGCTTCTCGTATTTTTTCCATGCCGTAGGTAACAGACAGTAAATTATCAGAAGTAAAAACTTTTTAAAACTTGTAAGGCAAATTAATATTTTATCAATTTAAAGTTACTTATTATTAGGTACTGACTTATAGTCCGATTACCTACGTTTATTTGGCACATGTCAATAGTCAGAACTAACCCTGTTTCCTTTACGAGCGTGACATTTTTCCATAGAAAAAATATTGTACAGCGCCCCCATGTCAATGTCGCTAAAGTGCCTTCTGATCTTGGTCGGCATGCTGTGTTTCGCTGCGTGTATAAAGGTACCGGAGGCCCAATCTGGGGGAAAGAGGGGTTGAAGGTTGGCAGAGCACTTGTGACTCTACTGGTGTCGCGGGTGTCCATGGGCGGTGGCTATCGCTTGGTGATCAAGTGATCCGTCTCCTAGACTGCCACCTAACACAGAAAACAAAAACTTTGTCCATTCTAAGTATTTTATGACGCAAAATGAATTTCTTAAAGGTACATAAGTACCTAGGTACTAAGGTAGGTAGTAAGTAACTAAGTAAGTCATAAGAATTACTTAGTTACTTTTATAGCCTCTCAATCGTTTTTAATAGATAAAGTAAGTCGTTCTTGAGAACCACCCGGAGCAAATAAACCTTATAGTTTCATGGATAACTGATTTCAATTACCTACAGAATGGAAACTTGGATAACAAATTGTGTCGTTGAGCGATTAAAACTCACGTCACGTCAAATGATGGCCGCGGTATAATAACTGTTTGGGTACCAAAAACTAGACGCACAATAATTTGTGCTAGACGTGGGCTGGGTTAAGCATGGAACTACAAAACGCGTGTTTTAAACGGAATGTGCCATTTTCGGTAAAACGTCACAGTGTGTGAAAGAGTTTCTACCGGCCCTGACGCAGATATAATGCATCTCTATACGGTTGCGGCTTCGCGCAGTTTTTCAAGTATGGCTTACTATGAAAAGGTTCATGTCTCAGGCACAGGGTGCACGCTGTGGGGTTAGACACCTTCTTCCCTCAGGACTAGATAGGGGGAGGGGGGGAGGGATGAGGGGATGAGGGGGAGGGGGGGGGGGTTAGTTAGAATGTTAATTTGCCAAATTTGTCGTGGCCTTTCAACTATATTTAGGAAACTACCAACGTACCTACCTATAGCCACACACCACACATCAAAGTAGGTATTCAAAACAGTCTTTCTTCATTTGACTCTCATCGTTGGGTTCAATATCAATTGAGGAGACAGATTGTTGTAAACAGAAACCACAAACTAAGTATACGGAAGAACTATGCAACATAATTTTAAAAAGTTAAGAAATTGTACTTTTTTATCATAGAAAGATTGATTAAATTCAATGACCGTTGTTACAAGGTTACGTTGTCGAATTTTGATGAAATGTCAAATGTGGCCATTTATTTTGGCCCAACTTTATGTTACGCAAAGTTAAAAATGTTCTTATTTTTATTGCATTAGATATCATTTGAATGCTAAGATGAGGATTTGAGCGGATGGAGTAAGTAATATACTTTATCGTCTCTTTCTAGCGCGAGCGTAGCCGCGGGCTAAACAAAAACTATTATAGTAGATACCTAAGTATTGCCTGAAACCATACAAAAAACATGATGTCGTCACGCTCTATGGCAAATGATGGTAAACAAACATCGTCTATCATGCCCTCGCAGGTACAGGGAGAATGTACTAACTTAATCTTGCGTAACTTTAATGTATTGGAAACTCCCTTATTGAAGTAATGTAAGAAGCTATAAAGAAGATTGAACTAGGGACTTTTTCCCTAAAGTCCGAGTTCTGCCGCCTCACATTGGACGCGCTCGCCCCAGTACTTGAGCGGTGGATCAAGCGGCCGCACGGCTTCCTTACATATAGGATGGTGCAATAATGACCGGACATGGCTGCTTTGCACATTGTCCGTCGTGGGATCAGCAGCGCCAGACACTGGTAGCGAATGTCGGCCAGGACCTTACCCTTGGCAGTATAGTAGAAGCTATACTGGCAGGGGAGGAGGCCTGGAAGGCCTTCGCAACCTTTTGTGAGCAGCGCAGCGCGCGCGGTAGGAACTGCGCTCCTTCTTTCTGCGCTCCGAAGAGCGAGGAGGGGTGGGAGACTCCGACAATATGCGCGTCTCATTCCTCTCCTAGAAGCCGGCGCCCGGTACGGGGGTACCTGCGCTGCATTGCACGGGTCACCTCCAGTGCTCGTCAGGGACGGCTGCTCCCCCCGGCTGTCCCTAACGCACCACCCAGCCCACCCGGGGGTTAGCGAGCGAGCACGAAGCCATGTGCATCCTGCCCGTCTAGACGGCGGGCAGGATGCACATGGCTTCGTGCCTGTCACCACAACCCCCCACTTTGGACGATGGAAGGGTACCCAGGGGTTTTAGTCGGTAGACTTCCGCCGTCATGCGGGGGGAGCCCGACATAACCTGTCCATCCCCCGGCGGACGGGTATGCATAATGCATTTCCCCTGGGAGAACAAAAAAGAAAAAAAAGACCTTCATAGCCTTTCCAAAATTTTATCTTTTATCAAAAAAAGTGTAACAATCTAACTTGTTTTTTTTTAATTATTCTATGTTTGCGAAAACAATATTTCCTTTTGTTTTTCTTCACTTTCAACTTTGCTAATTCTTTAGACAATTAAATTGTCTAAGACTGAATCCTTTCTTGGTAATCCAATAAATAAATTCAAGGGAAACCATCGCTGCTTTAATAAATGGCTTAGAATTGGTAAAATAAATAAAGGATTATAAACGGTTTTTTCCCTGTGATCGAAATAATAAAAAAAAAAAATGTATTTTCGTTAACA
This sequence comes from Marasmia exigua, assembly GCA_019059595.1. Taxonomy (NCBI): domain Eukaryota; kingdom Metazoa; phylum Arthropoda; class Insecta; order Lepidoptera; family Crambidae; genus Marasmia; species Marasmia exigua. Next base: position 4,192,741 of record CM032479.1, on the reverse strand, counting down.
AAGTTTGAATTCAGTAGTTAGTGGATGGAGTCTCCATTTAAGCTGAAAAGCCTGTGTTTGGGAACCCCGCTCTTCCTTATTATATTAAAATTTTAATATTGGCACTGTGTTATTTAATACATAATTTACATAGATAGGTAAGTTAGATATTACATTATTTAAATCTAAACTATACTAAGAGGCGACTGTGTATGATTATGAGTATTTGTAAGTATGTGTTTGTTTGTATGTGCGTGTGTGTGTGTGTGTGTGTGTGTGTGTGTGTGTGTGTATGTGCGCGCGTACGTGTGGTATGTGTGTTTGGCTTGTGTCCATGTTTGTGAGCTATAAGTTGCGGTTTAATACAGATTCTATTTCATCATATGTTTTTAACTGAACCCATTCTTCTAAGAGCTTTTTTGCAGTTACGTAGTTTGTGGCATATATATTTAATTCTTTATTCATTTTATTAAAAAGATAAGTAGAACGTGAGCCAAATTGTCTACTGGCAAACGTAGTTTTAAAAGATTTTGGACAGATTACATTTTTTCGCCGCCTCAACCAGACTTGTGGAACGTAGGGTATGGATTTGTGTTTTTTTAATGTTATTAAAATTAAATACAATACAATAGAAATACAAAATAAAAGCAAATAGGAAAACAAACAAAATGTTTAAACTGTCTGAATAAAACGATTAATGAATAACAACGGTTGTCTTTGTCATAATGATTATTTAAAAAAAACATTAAGTAACCTCCACAGACCAAGAAAAAAGTAACCTCTATACGCTAGGCGAATGAAGACAATAAGTATCTTCTATCTCATTCGCTCTTATGAACTTGGTATATTCGTTCTTCGATTTTCCTTTCCACACTTCCAGTTTTCTCATTTTGCTCGCCATGCGTCTGGAGAAGGCCAAATAGTTTGACAGTAAGCTGTCAAATTGACATTGACAGTGTCAATGTCCAGTTCAATATTTAAAATTCCTGTTGTGGCTTTGCTAGGTACCGGTTATTTATTTTAATTTAATTTCTTGAAGAATGACTGCTTTTCACGGTTTCCCCGATTTACCTGGACCAGAAGAAACCGCCTTTTGTAAAATAGACGAAGTGTACTGTTGTGGAAACTCTCAATATGGGAACATTACAACTTTTACGAACACGGTAAGGTTATTTCCTATTTAAGTGAAAATATTTAATAAGTATTGTCTAATATCAATTTTATGTATTTCAGACGAAAACACATCCAGTGATTAACGTTGCAAGGGATATACACCACCACAGAACAACGGATGAAAACATATCTATGTACGTCGATGTAGAAGACAATTTGTTGAAGAAAATCACCAGTGTTTGGTATAAGCAAGGTTTTCTAGAAGCCCTCAGTGTTGCAGCAGACACAGGAGTCAATAGAGAGAGTCCTCTCCTCGCAGTTGCAGCATCTTATGTATTAAAAGTTGCGAATGTGTTCACAGCACTTAGATACTTTTTGCAGCCCCATCTGAAGGACATAGGGCCGAAAATCGTATCAAATTATTCCAGAACGAGGAATTGGGGTAATGCTCCAGTGAAGTGCCTAGCATGGCACCCTCATACGACAAAAATAGCAGTGGCTACAGTAGATGACTATGTGAGAGTGTACTGCTCCGAAGCACAATTTGTGTCCACGTTGAAAGTTAAAGCACAAGGGCATGTGTCTTCTTTGAGTTGGAGGCCGTACTCGGTGTCAGAAATAGCAGTAGGGTGTGAACAAGGTGTGATTGTCTGGACTGTGGATCCTAATTCAATGTTCACGAAGCCATCTTCGAGTAATGCTGTTGTTTTGAAGAGGTAAGAGTTTTATCCTTAAATACTCATTTTAGATTTATTTTGAAATATTAGGTACTTAAATTTGGGGACCGTAAATGATTGAAAGAAAAGAATAGAGTCATTAATGATTAAGGAATGGATAGTTTCTAGAACATGCTTACCATCATGTGATCCATCTGTTCGTCTATCACCTCATCATCATCATCATCAGCCTATCGCAGTCCACTGCTGGACGTAGGCCTCTCCAATTGTTTGCCACTGTGATCTATCCATAGCTTCTCACATCCAGCTCATGCTAGCCATCCTGCGCAGATCGTCCTCCCACCTAGCCAGAGGGCGCCCTACATTACGTTTGCCAAGATGCGGTCTAAACTCCAGAACTCGTTTACCCTATCGGTTGTCGGTTCTGTGGCTAATATGGCCAGCCTACTGCCACTTAGTCTATCACCTATCAAGTAAAAAAAAACATGCAGCCATAATTCATTTGATCTGGTTGTAATTTCATTGTAATTACTAGTGATCAGAATAGGTAGTGCAATTTAGGATCAACAACCTCCAACAACCAACCAACCAACATTACATTAGTTTTATCGTGGGGAGCCACACTTTGACATAAATGGGCCGGCTTGACCAGAGTGATACCACATTCTCATAGAAAACCGGTGTGAAACAACACTGTGCTGTATTTCGCTGTGTGAGTTAGGGTACCGGAGGCCTAATCCAATAAGGATCTAATAAGGATAATCTAATAAGGATTAAAGGTTGGCAGCGCACTTGTGACTCCACTGGTGTCGCGGGTGTCCATGGGCGGCTGCAATCGCTTACCATTAGGTGATCCGTCTGCTAGTCTGCCACCTATCACATAAAAAAAAACAGAAATTTAAAAAAAAAACAATTATTTAAGTAAGTTAAACATTACATTTAGTATAAGAAACTCTTATCGAAATTTTTATCCATTTGTAAGTACTGTTGGTGTCTCCATGTTAAGATTTCGACATAAATTGCATACCTTATCCATTTACTGGTAATTATTACCTTTACGAGATTTAAAAGCGATGGCTTTGGATTTAACCAAAAAGCACTGAGATGATGATGACATGCAGCTTGGACATTTCACTATATAATACTTGCCTCAATTTGCTTCATCAAACACAATATATTTGATTTGATTCAATATTAACCATTTATAGTGAGTGACACATTGTATAACATATGATTTTTGAAATAGAAATAAATAAAGAATCTTCTCATCTGCAGATCAGGACACAGCCCTGTGACGGACGTCAGCTGGTCTCCAAATGGTGACTTGCTAATAAGCTGCAGTGGAGCTGACACATCAATGATGGTGTGGGACGTCGCGATGGAGACTGCGGTCCCTCTGCGGAGGGTTGCTGGTGGTGGAATAGTCTTTGCCCGCTGGTCTCTGGATGCCAGTAAAGTTTTCGCGGCAACATCCTCACTTATTTTCCGGTTAGTCAGTGTCCTCGCTCTCAAAACATCATTCGGAAGCAAAAAATCTTTTGTCGTCTGTTGCCTTTTTTTCCAATGTATGTTAAATTTTAATTTGAGAATCCTTGAGAAGACCCTTATGTCAAAGACAAAAACTAATTTGTGATCTTTCATTAAATACTGTTTTCTCTGACAGGAAAAGCAGTACTTAAGGTGATTCATCGACCTAACTAGCGCCGCCTACAGATTTTATTAATTGTGGCAATTATGAGACATTTCTTAAAAAAGTACAACAGAGAATCCATAAAGGAAAGTATTATTTTTTCTAGATGTTCTTGTGTAATATTATGTTTGTATAAGTAACCGTAATTCTTATTATTGCCTAAAGTGGCCACTTTTAGCAATTATTATAAAAAATATGGTTTTTTGCAAAAAGGAATTTATTTATTTATTTATTAATAGGACAACCAACAAATCTTACACTAATAAAAAACATTATTTTAAACTTCAAAGGTCATCTAAGTTCAGATTCAGTTACAGGCTGCCACGGCTTGCAAATATGAGGAAGGAATTATGATAAACTTAATATAATATTGTCTCCAAAAATTCTTAAGGCGACGGGTAGCCCTAACTAGCGACACTATTCGTTTTTAATTATAGCTACTAAACCGGATCTGTTTTAAACAATTTCGGGGTTACAACCTCTCGGCAAACACTTATACTATTTTTTGAATAAGCAGGCACAAATGTTGGGTCCATTTTTGTACGCAAAAAATTGATTCACCGCCAAAAGCGGCCACTTTTGGCGTGAATAAATTTTTCGCGTATGCGTTTGACCCAACATCTTTGCATGGTTATTTAATAAATAGTATAAGTGTTTTCCGAGACGTTGTAACCCCAAAATGGTTTAAAATATATACGGTTTAGTAGCTAAAATTTAAAATCGATTGGCGTCGCTAGTGTGCCCTACCCGTCACCTTAATACTTTTCTCCAACAATTCAGCATTGTACTTTTAAAAAAAAAGTCTCATTATCGCCACAATTAATACAAATCTATTAGTGGTGCTAGTGTCGTCGATGCGCCACCTTAATTAAGTTTTTTTTTTTCATTAAAATATAATGTACATAATAATCTTGAACCCCATGTAATACGCTACAAACTGGTCTATCTTTATTGAAGCTTTGATGTGCTATACAGTTTATACTTATATGTATGAGGAGACCGACACACGTAATCCTGGATTGTGACGTTGTAGCTACCCAACGGGAACAAATCCTCGGAATTTCGCTGCGTGAAGCCTGTGAGGTTCCGAGGAAACTTCTGCGCTTCTGGGCGGAGTTGGGTTGACACCTGTAACACCAGTGGTGTCACAAGTGCGCTTCTTACCTTTTAACCTCCCTTCCCCTGGATTGGGCCTCCGGTACTCTCACTCACGCAGAGAACACAGCACATGCCGGTTTTCTGTGAGGACGTAGCATTACTACGGTCGAGCCGGCCCATTCATGCCGAAGCGTGGCTTCTTCAACAGACCCATCACGCACAAAGGATCTAAGTGCGGAAAAGCGAGTCGACTTTACATTACATCAAATAGAGTTTATGTACTTTTTTTTTATATTAAATGGGTTTGCACTTGACCTCATTTCACCTGATGGATAGTGACAATAAGGTCTAGAATGTAGCGTGCTTACCCAGAAGAAGCCTATTCACTCTCGAATTAAAGACACCCAAATTGTAGCTCTCTGGGAATACAGAAGCCGGCAAGTTGTTCCATTCCTTAGCAGTTAACAAGAAAGAAGAAGCGAAACGCTTAGTACGAGCTGGTGGAACTTGCACAGTGTAAGGGTGGATTCCTGTCGTCTTCCGTAATGTCCGGTGGTAGAAAGGAATTGGTGGTATCAGGTCGTCGGTGAGCGAGGCTTTGGGATTTACCCTCCACTAAATCTTACCTAAAGGCTTGTTTTCTTTTAGGGTTTGGGACACAAAGCGTTGGACCCCGGAGCGCTGGTGCGCTCGCGGCTGCCGCGTGGTGGCGGGGTGCTGGGGGCCCAACGACCTGCTGCTGTTCGCCGCCAAGGGGGAGCCCATGGTCTATGCTCTCACCAACACGGGACTCTTAAGTGGTTAGTAAGGTTACCTACATTTTCTTGTCCTTTAAAAGGCATTCCTAACTTCTATAATAAATTAATTATTAAACTAAAAAAATATATGACGTACATAATCATGAAAACTAACAACGAAAATTGGACTAGATAATCATATATTTTTTTAATACGTTATAAACCTTAAACCGCAATTTACCTTCCATATATCTTACTTGCTGCTAGGGAACCCTTCATGGGCGAGTCCGACTCGCACTTGGCCGGTTTTTTTTTTATTATATATCTAACCCTTGATATTAGTTTTATTCCTAATCCGTTTTCCTTCCCATTTCAGGAGCTCAAACCAGCAAAGCGGTCCCTATCCTCGACGTGACAAAGGTGGAGCTTCCCTCAGGGGAGCCGGTCGGAGGGCCCATTCTGGACATGTGCTGGGATCCCTCAGGGCGCTATCTGGCACTCCTGTTTGAGGAGTCGCCTCTGATAGCCGTGTTCTGTACCACGCATCTTATGATGCAGCTCAAAGTAACTCCCTGGTAAGTTTGCCTCCCTGTTTCTCTTTATTAAAATGAAAGAGACGGTCCCGGTCCTTGATGTGACTAAAAGGTAGATTGGATAACTGGTGCCAAATCTCAAAAGTGTGGCTTCGAAATCGTAATATATCGGGAAGTTTTTAAAATGTCAAAGTAATTATTACCCGACTATGGCACAGCTAAAAAGGAGGAGTTATGATTTTAGCAGTCTATGTATGTAAATATGTAAGTAAGTGAGTATCTTAATATGTAAATATATGTTTGTATGTTCCAAGATTCTGCCTAAACTACCCAGCTGATTTGGATGAATGACCTAGGCTTATTTTACTAATGTTTTTTGTAATCTATACTATCTATAAATACGTAAAACAATCCTACAGACTGCATCGCTTAAAGGAAATCAAAAAACACGATACGCTTGCGCGATGTAAGCGACACCTAGCGCCATCTGTTGGTATAAAGTGGGACTAATGTCCCGAATCAAAGTGAGGGCGTTTCACTAGTTGAGAAATATTTCGATGGCATAGCAAATAAAGATGATTCATTACACCTATTGTTTGTCGCATACATCATAGAGATTACTTCTATCATTATCTCAATGTGTCATTGCCAGTTGCGTCCAAAGCTGTTGCTTCGGAGCCCGGGGCATCGCGCTAGTAAGCGTGTTTTCGAAACAAGGACCTCGAGCTGCCTGCCCACATCAGATTAGCAATTTAAAATAATATCGGAAATATATCAGAGCTCTTGAAGATATTGGGAATTTTGTTACATAGCAAACAAAATAATTTCTCATATTTTGTTTAATTGTCTCTTTGACTGATTCTCTCCTGTAGACCGTTCTACATAGCCGTTGAGTATTGGTCGTTTTCCTCTAGATGGCGCTAGCACTGGCTAGCCAACTGATGCCTCTATCTCAGTATATATAAGTTTTTTTTTTATTTGTTAGAAATGGGGTGAGCCCTGCGTCTCATAGCCACTGCGACCAGTAGATGATCTATTGTGGCAGCCCCATAACCTATTACAGCACCTCATGTAGCTCCAGTTCCAGGATAAACCCGAGAATGGAGCTGATGGGAGAGCTTTTGATCTCGTCTGCTGAGATCATGTGTGCTCCTAGGTGCCGGCTTCTGCAACGGTGCAGCGCTATGCACTCGCCGAGGACGTGGATAATCGTTTCCTCGTCCTCGCCACAGAACCTGCAGATTTTGGTATCTGAAAGGCCCATGTTGTGCAGGTGCTTGTTTAATTTGCAGTGCCCTGTGAGGGTCCGAGTGAGTGCCCTAACATGTCCTCTACTCAGTTTTATTATTTCTACAGCTCGTCTCTGATAGAACGCCTGTATCAACGCCTTAGACTTTTCTAGTCGAGGTAGTCTTTTCCAATATTCAGTGCTTTGCTTATGCTCCCACTCTTTTAACTCGAACCTGACCATGCAGGCTGGAACGCCACTTATTGGTTCCGGTCCGAGTAGTGGGCTCTCTGCCCGGCCTTTGCTAGCACGTCAGCGACTTCGTTGCCTCTGATATTGCAGTGTCCCGGTACCCAAATCAGATTTACGATGTTGGCATTGCCAAGCTGGTTTAGGGGTTTAGGAGCAGGACACACTCGCTAGTGAGTTTGGAGTCAAGTTCACAGGATGTTAACGCCTTGAGGGCAGCTTGACTATCTGAGAAGATGAATATCTTCTTATTCTGGAGATTCATTTGCAGACTCTCTTGGACACAGCCAATTATTGCGAAGACTTCTGCTTAATATAAGTTACTCTATGATGATTACAATCAATACAATCTTGACACTAATAAAAAGTAAGGTACAAATATGAACCTGAGTTTTTCTGTTAAGAATTTCTCAGTGTCAGCCTGGAAATTGGCGGCGTCTTGTACCCCCGTGCCTCGAAAAGCACGTTAAGCCATTGGTCATGCACCCTTTCCGGTCGTGTCACACTGGTGTTCCATCGGAATATGAGGGCAAGGGAATAGAGAGTGCACTTGTATTTGCGCACACACTTGAACACTATAATATATCCCGCGTAAGTGGCTGATAGATATGAGATTGGCCGCCTCAGCAGAAATCGGTTAGAGGATATTATTATTATAGATAGATATACTTTATTGAACAAAAAAACACTTAACTTAAAAAAAAACTAGGCATTACAAAAACTGAATGGTACAATTTCGGCGGTCTTATCGCTTCGGAAGCGATTTCTACCAGACAACCTTCAGGCAAAGGACATTTGATAGTAGAGAAGGGTAGGTGGTGCAATATTGAAAAGGTGCAATATTATTATATTATTTTTTAGAAGAAACTAATTGCATTTTTTTTCTTACAGCTGTTTCATAAACGGCGTTGACAACGAGCTGCCTACCACGATGGGATTCCAGCAGAACTTTACTGATGGGGCCTGCCTCACCATCGCCTGGTCCTCTGGCAGGATACAGCACTTCCCTATCGTTTACAACTTGTAACCCAGGTCGGTTCATGTTGAATTAGTGAGACTGTTGTAGAAAAGTGAACTTAATTTATATGTACTATCGGGGGATTGAAACGCCTGAACACCCTTAAGGCCAAAATCGTTTGCACTGCATACGAATTGTATTTCAATGGGCGAGGCTTGAATGAACATTTAAGGTGACGCATATACATAACTATAGTTGCCAGTAGATTTGTATTAATTGTGGCGATTATGAGACATTTTTTATAAAAGTACAACGGTGAATCCATAAAGTATTAAGGTTTTTTGAGATGTACTTGAGTATTATTATTGCCTAAAGAGGCCACTTTTGGCAATTACAAAAATTATGGTTACGTATGTGAAGAAATTATGGCATAATTTTGTCTCAAAAAATCTTAATACATTAATCTATGGATTCACTGTTGTAGTTTTTTTAAATACCTCGGAATAGCCACAATTAGTGTTTATATATATAAATATCTATTAGCGGCGCTAGTAGATATTTATAAGATAGTTTCGTCGATGCGTCACCTTGAACCAACCATTATGTTGTGATGACTTCTGCCATCGATGACGGGGCGTTGTTAACAGAAATCAATGACCAATGACAGCGAAATAAAGAAGAAATGTGACAAAGACGTCCAAGGAAATTTGTCGTTGAATGATAATCGGGTACCATCAAGTAAATAAAAATGATGACAAGATGTCAAAACTATGTAAACAACAACTTTTCACCACAACTATTACGACTAATCAGGGCGCGACTAAGCTACGCCCCCTAAAATTGAATCGATGCGCTTGCACAGAGTATTTTTCTGAAGTGATCAGGCGAGGGATTCCCCGATAGTACATAGAGGTCTGGATCCTTCTTTTGTTGTGTGTTAAATTGAGAATGTGATTTATCCAACTAAACCTAAAGATATTAATATTCCAACTCACTCGAAAAACTGTATATCTCCCTAATTCTCCAATACCATTATTTTTGTAATTAATTTTAAGAAAGATGTGATCTGATGATATCTTTGGCGGTCATCTGATCAACTTTAGGATCAAAATATTGTTTTCCGAAAATAAATACACAAATTATTTTCATAAATGATTTTATATGATTTTATGAAATAATACTTAATAACCAAAGACCAAAGATGAAAAAAAGGGTCTAAGATTCGATAATTAAATTATTAATTTGATGTAACGTAAGAATCATCAAATTTATTAGGTATTTATAAAATACAATGATAGTACTGATTCGGTAATGGACATATTTTTATTATAATTAATCAAATCCGATAATTTTCAGTTACTTAGCTTCATAATATTTCTGGTTATAAACGTCGTTTTTCTACCTTTATTGTGTTGGACTGAAATGACGATCTAAAGTTGTGTCTATAAAACAGTACAGAATCACTTCTTTAGATTGCTTACTTACACACTCAGAATCGTCGATTAACTTACGTGTTGGCCACTTAAGAAAAAATATTGACCCTTATCTTGATACGCATAAAGACTACAGATACTAAAGTTAATGAAAATTTGCTTAAATGACGTCTCTGAGTGCGGCCGTTAGTTATATTTTAGATGTAATTAAATAAACTAAGGATTAAGTAAAACGTTGTAAATGTGTTGTAAATAAAATTTCAACTTTTTATTTGTGAAGTTTTTAATTCAAGTCTTAAAATGGATTTTCATGTTATTTTTTTTTTATTTTTAGGTTCTACAGAGCTTACAGATAATGTTGTAGATTTTTTTGATTTTTTACCAGCTGGTAATACTACCGTAGTAAAAGTACCCAAGGAAGTTCTAGTCACATTCAGTTTAAAATTATTATTCCAAATATTACTAACACTGAATTGTTTTCTTGCTTTAGTAACGTGATATCTTTTCTTTTTCGTTGCCTTTTCTCTCAATGAAATGATTTTATTTGGTCTAATATCATGATCACCATCATTGGAATATATCTCCTTTTTCTTTGACGTAGACTTATTTATAAGTCCATTAGTACCTGTTAATCTTTCTTTCAACGCATCGTCCATAGACAACTGTACTTTAACATAGACGCTGTTCTTATCATAATTGGCATATTGACCGCCATCACTCCTCCTGTTTGCATACTTGCCGTTACATAAGGTAAATAATGAACAAATTCCATTCACAAGGTCTCTTTCCATATTATTTAAGTCGACATTCAAATTAACGTTTAAGTCTTGCTTCACCGTCACCAACAAACTGATTCTTAGTGACTGCAGTCCTGTGTCTAAACTATCTTTTATATAATTCCTAGTGTTTTGTATAGTATTTTTTAAGTATTCTTTCAATAGTCTTACATTTTCATCTTTGTCTTTATTCGGATCCAACTTAAAGTGTTTAGTTTCTTTGCGAAATATTTTGCTAAGTTTATATTCCGTCAAGTCGCTTATATTATTAATCACTGTGACTACACTCTCCTTTTCTTTACTGTTGTCCGTGTTTACGTCACGTACGTACATCGATGCGTAGTTTCTCAACGTGCTGACAGCAGTTTCATTCAGTGTATTGTAAAAATTGATCATAAATTTCGTTAATTCATTTGAGCAAATTTTGAAATTTTTACATTTGTGCTTCTTTTTAGTTTCAATTGTCTTATCGTTCCCCATTCTAAGGTCAACTTTTGAAGGTGGTGTCTTTCGATCAACGAATTGACATAGGACCTTGTATCGCCCTTCCATTGTTTCTATATCTTTCACGATATGTGATAAAAAGTCGTGGAACTGTTCGAAAAATACAAACAGCTTTGCGCCCGGGAACTTTTCGGATGGTTTATCTCTATTATATTGTATATAGTCCTGTTTCAATGAGGCCCATCTTTCATTCCATTCGTTCGCTATCGAAATTGTCTCGTCCGCTCTGCTCCTAGCTTTTGGAGCTTCCGCGTCATAAGATTTCCATGTACAACGATTCTCTATAATTTTAGCTATCATATCGTCTAGTGTTTTGGTTATGAGATTGGAAGTTTTATCTGAAACTTTTTCTTTAATTAATGCAAGTTTAATCTTTTGACGAATCTTTTTGTATTTTTTAACGCTTGCTTTCAAGGTATTATTTTTAATACTTTTAGCTTCTCTTAGAGCGACTTTGTCTTTAAGTTCCGGCGTAACAAATTCAATTATTGTAGTTTCATCATTGCCGTCAAGTGTAAGATTGTTCTCACTGTCTACTTCCTCAAGATTAAATTCTATGTCATCGTCATCTTGTAGGAAAGGTTTGAGTTCGGCAACTTTTTGTTTTATTGCTTTTTCGACCACGTTTTCTTTGATCACAACATTGTTAGAGCGTAATGTGTTCACGTAAGGCCGTATCATGGTCTGCAGGAAGTTTAACACTCCTGCTATTTCCGGCACGGTTCCCTTTGCTTCGTTTTCTTCTGCACGAACTTTTTGGAGTAAAATAACTGATATGATTATCAGGTTTGCTGTAAATTACAAAGGTTTTCTTTGTAAAATTACTATTGATCAATCAAATCAAACATACATGGTTAAAAGTGCTTTAATAAATGGTATAGCTATTATGAGAAGGCTGTTTGTTGTGATGCACCATGTCCCTCAAGCACAAAAAAATCCGATTTCAAACTTTGCTGTAATGTTGTGACATACTTTTGTTGCTTATATGTAAAAAAATATTACGATTTTTGATTGTTAATGCTTTTGTACTAAATTTAGGGCGTTTTTAAATTAGGGGTGGATTATCTAATTTTCATGTGTATTTAAAAGTCCGATACATCATAGACCCAAAAACGACAACCCTTTCCCCCGGATCAGGCCTTCGATACCATCACTCATGCAAAACAAAATCAAATAGTGACCGTTGGAGAGCCGGCTCGACCGGAGTGATACCACGGCCTCACAGAAAACTGGCGTGAAGCAGCACTGTGCTGTGTTTCGCTGCGTGAGTGAGGGTACCGGAGGCCCAATCCGGGGGAGAGGGGGGATGAAAAGGTTGGCAGCGCACTTGCGACTCTACTGTCGCAAGTCAGACTCTACTGTCTCTACATACTCTTGCCATCAGGTGATCCATCTGCTCATCTGCCACCTATCATATATAAAAAAAAACTTATTAAACATTGTAATGCTCAATCCCACAAATGAATTTTCAATTTTATAAAGTCTTAAGACTTATGTAAATAAGCGCCCGAATATCCGATCATGAGCCCAATTCTCGTGCTCGTGATATTTGGAAAACATGGCGGATATCACATGGAGCCCAATTCTGGGGATGGTCGATATGAAAAAACATGGCAGATGTCACCTGAAAAACAATACAAACTATGTTTAAGTGATATATGTCGTATGATGATAAATATCACAAGCAGTAGAATAGGGCTCCTGAAAACCATACAAAAAAAGCTTAGGTGGCAACTCACCCAAGAAATTTTGACATTTTTTTGCTGGTCACTGTACTAACCTAACCTTACCAATATTTTTGTGATGATAATACATTCTAAACTCAACAAAACAAAAAAAATATTGGTTAGGTTAAGTTACAACAGTGACCAGCAAAAAAATCTTGAAATTCTTGGGTGAGTAGCCACCTAAGCCCAAAAAAATGTTTTAGTGATATATGTCGTATGATAATAATTGTCACGAGCACGAGAATTGGGCTCCAGTACACATAACTGATCGATGAACTTATAATTTTTGGTCACCATTTCTTACCTTTTACAGCGAAATAAGTATTTAAATGTGCCATTCTGAGACCTTGATTCACATGTTCCAATCCCCTTTACGGCCATATTTACAGCTTTCCAGGGCATAAAACTACCAGACTCTAAACAAGTACATTTTTACGACAGCCTTTATATTTCAATTTTATTATGTTCGTGGAAGGATTGTGGTAAATTTTATTTTTACTGCGGAACTGAAACCCTGCCGTTGAAATTGCATTAGATGCTATAAAGTAGTACAAAGTGATTCTGAATCTGTTACATTATTTAACACCACCTCTATTTCGAATGAGTAGTTTTTCAGTAGGTATTTATTAACTTTGAAGTTACTCGCTAGATGGTGTTAGCAGTCTATATGTCACCGGAAAATAACAAGATCCGTAAGTTTATCAATTTACTAGGAAGTTTATAAACTGTCGTAGGATTCTAAACGGGAGTTAAATTGTATTGTATACGTCCACACTTTCGTAAATTTATCAATTTCCGACGTCACATGGTAAATTCATAAACTAACGATTCATAAAATTTTACTTGGTTCAACCAATCACAGACATACGTAAAATAACACACTGCTCTCTGATTGGCTAATATACATAGTGGCAATGCCAATCAGTTCGCGCATAGCGTTTGGATGTTGCTTACTTATTTTACGAGTGAGTTCAGTAAGTTTGTCAATGTACGAAAGTGTGAACGTAAAATAATACAATTTACGTTTAGAATCCTACGACAGTTTATAAACTTCCTAGTAAATTGATAAACTTACGCATCTTGTTATTTTCCGGTGACATATATATTTCAGGTGTTGGATGATATATCCTGTACTCACTAATTTATGGGAAAATTTCCCAGTGCTAGGTTTTTCACGTTTAACTAATATTTCAAAGTAAGCATATGGTTGGTTACATGGAAAAAAAATTATACGCCAACGTCGAGTAGACCTAATAATTAAAAAAAATGTCTACCATGGCGTTTGGAGATGTTTTTGATTGCTGCCCGTTTGAAAGTGGGAAGTTTGTCATTAAGGTGATTTTAATTTTGAGCTACTAAACTGGATCTATTTTAAACAATTTCGGGGTTACAACCTCTCGGCAAACACTTATACTATTTATTAAATAACTATGCACAAATGTTGCGTCCGTTTTTGGACGCGAAAAATTGATTACCGCCAAAAGCGGCCAACTTTAGCGTGAACCAATTTTTCCCGCTGATTTCGCGGCTGTTAATGGGCGGCGATGATTGCTTTCCATCAGGTGACTCGCTTGCTCGTTTGTCGCCTATAGCATAAAAAATAATAATACAAAAGTGATCAGCTGGTTGATTCTCATATACTTACACATTGCATTAATCAGATGTTTTTTTTTTCATATTTCACCCTCACCACCCCAGAGAAAATGTTTGTCAACAAAATATCTCGAAAAGTTTCTAAGGTCAGTTTCGTCTAATATTTATCCGTGGTATAATCTATGATAAAGGGGGTGAAATTATAAAATAATCTTTATTTCAAACAAACGGCTTTTTTATGTGATATGGCAGACGAGCAGACGGATCATCTGATGGTAAGCGATTGCTAACGCCCATAGACACCCGCGATACCGGTTGAGTCACAAGTGCATTGCCAACCTTAAAACCACCCTGTCCCCCGGATTGGGCCTCCGGTACCCTGACTCACGCAGCGAAACACAGCACAGTGCTGCTTCACGCTGATTTTCTGTAAGGCCGTGGTATCACTTCGGTCAAGCCGGGTCTCCCACGTTTGAACGAAATGAAAAAGGAGTGAATTTTGCACCTTGTTTACCAGATTGTTGAGTTTTTTTGTGAGTAACACAGCTTTTTGCCGCAATCCCACCTGCCTGATGGTAAAAGTAAGTGATGTAGTGTGACTGCCTCTGTGGCGCAGTGGTTAGTGGGTCGCACTTTAAAGCAAGAGGTCCCGGTTTCGATCCCCGGGTTAGGCCAAAACTTGATCTATGTTTCGGTAATAAAGTCTATATGCATGTGCATTGAGTGAGCACCCTTTAGAAAAAATAAATAATATGTTTATCATATAGTAAAAGATCTTACGCCGTAAGACGCCGTGTGGTCCCCGGCAGAGTAGAATAGGCCACCCTCACTCTTACCGAGGTGTCGTAAAAGGGGACTAAAGTAAAGCTGCTGGCATGATAATCAGCACCCAGAGAAGGAAAACTCTGCATTTATATCAAAACCCTCGCCAACCCGTCTGCCAAGCGTGGTGAGTATGGCAATTACTCATGTGATTGAGGGAGGCCCGTGCCCCAGCAGTGGGGACTTAAATGGGCTGATGATGATGATGAAAAGGTCTTAAACAATTATAAATCTTAGTGTCAGCCCGGAGTGTGGAAGTCGGCGGTCATGTACCCCTGCCGTACCTCGGAATTCCGAAAGTACTTATGTTAAGCCGTCCTGCGCCCAATACCTCTCCGGTCGTGTCACGCTGGTGTCCCATCGCAATATGAGGGTAAAGTAATAGAGAGTGCATTTTTGTTTGCGCACACACTTGAGCACTATAATATTTCACAACATCACGTACGTATCTGACTCCGAGATAGGTAGCTCAAGCACCTGTGTTACGGATTTCAGAATCAACAGTGGGATTACAAGTATATACATATAATACTTTTTCTTTTGTAAATACATACTTATAATACATAGTAAACACCCAGACCAATACAAACAGACATGTTCATACACACAAATGTTTGTACAGTGCGGGGATCGAACCCGCAACCCTTGGACCAAAGGCAGCGTTCACTACCACTGTTCCAAACGGGTCGTTATATATATCCTGCGTACGTGGTTGATCGATGAGATTGGCCGCCGTAGCCGTAATCGGTTGGAGGATATCAAGTGATGTCGTGGCCGAGGGTGGAATTCTGACTAGTTATTAAAGTAAACGCCCTGTTGGTCTAGTGCTTTAAGTACCGGGCCATGATTTCGGGGTCTTGGGTTCGATTAGGGGACGTTCAAGAATTACGTAAGCAGATTTATTACAGTAATTTACCCCCCCTTGTCAGCAAAAGTAAGCAAAGCTCTTACCCCCTCCCCCATGCTTACGTGAACATTTTTCGATTATTTTGTCACAACTGGGCAACCCTACTAACCGTATGCATTTATTTGTAGGTAATTCCCCCAAAATTCGTTTCTTTTTCAAGCAAACAGAATGTGAGGGTTGCCAATTGTGTCGAAAAGAAAATAATTATCGATTACGTTATCATCATCTAGACTCCCCTACCCCCCCATGTCATCGAAAATAAGCAAAGCAAAGTGCTTACATAATACTAGAACGGCCCCTTACCGGGTCGAGCGAAAAGTACGTTTCGAATTTTTCTAACATAGCTCGGGTTTGTGATAACCAATCCGCATTTGGCAAGCGTGGTGATTTAGCCTAATCCCATCATACTTTACTTTACTATTAAAGTAAAACACTCGTTAAGCAACAGCATTTTTATTTAACAACATTACATAAAGTCCGATCTCGTTCTGTGATTCACACATAATCTTCAATATAAGTTTTATAAGTAGGACGTACAAAATTGCGAAAGCCCACTGAAAAGCTTAAAACTAATATTGCAACAATGGTATCACTTGCATAGAACTTAAATACATTTTAATATTAAATTAATATTTTTTTTATTCATAATCAATTTGTCTTCAGAAGACGTTATTAAATTTTAAGTCGAAATCTCAAAAATCGGTTGTTTTTATTGATACTAAGCACTATAAAAATAGTTTAACTAAAGTATAATCAAAAATGTACATTGACTTAAATTCCTTAGAGATTACGTCTCGTAGATTCATGTTTTGTTGTATGTACAACATAAAAATATTTTAAGAAAATTGTATAAAAAAATATATTTTAATTGTATACATATGAAAATGTATCAAAAAAATATGTTATTAGGTAATTTCTCTAAGTGCGTAGTTCTAGGTATAAAATCGAAATCGCACGGAACAAGTACTTAAATAAAATATCGATTAACTATTTTTAACCTACACTTAAAAAAACACTAATTAATGAAATAATGTTCTGTTAAATTTGTTTTAATATTTTTGGACTCTTATTTATATTTTATACCAAGTAACGGATACAATGCATTTCACGTTATGGCGTTGCTATACAAAACATAAAGAAAACTACATACAGTGTTGCCAACATAAAACTATATTTTTTACATAAATGATGACAAAAATAATTGAATTATGTTTTCCTAATTATATTTTGCTCTCTTTGTAATAATATTAGTTATAATTTTGAGTAGCTCGCGACAACTTGAATTTTTTAACATGTGGATAGCGTCGTGGGCTACAATATAATTAAGTAGTTTAAGTATGTACTGTCTTAGTGAACATTTATTTTGTAGCTGTTTGCTATTCCTAATAAATAAAATAAAATGGATAGCACTTTTAAGTTAAATTAAACAAGTAATTGACTGAAATCCGTTGATTAGGTTCTCTTTTTTTAAAATATTTCATCCTAATTTTGTTATTGAGAGATTTCAATAAATCCCTCCCATTTCTGTGCGACTTGTTTATTTGACCGGTAGAATATGTTGACCTTTTACTGTAATTTCAATAACAATATTACATATTGTCGCTTATCACGAGACTTCCCAAGATGACAGCATGATTTCCGACGTTTGCCATAATAGTTAGAATATGAGTTTTGGTGGGTGTAGGATCAGAGAACGGCTAAAAAAGAGATGGATAGTGTGAAGAATGATGTGATTAAATGACAGGGACATTTGACTTTGAGGCTACATTTTTAACCAGTTTTTGTACAAAAGGAATTTGCATGTGGCAACACTGCGTAAATTAAACTCTAGCAACACTCAAGCTACTAAGCTACTCGAGCAGATTCAGTTTGCTGTTGGTCTTGCGCAGTTGCGCTCGCCAGGGGATGATCTTCGCGCTCTCATCTTCGTTTGAGTCTTCATGTTTACCGTTCATCGCGTGACCTGAAAGCAGTAATAGATAAAATAGTCATGTTGGTCTAGTGGTTTAAGTACCGGGCCATTTTTACGTGGGAGAGCCACGCTTCGGCATAAATATGCCGGCTCGACCGGAGTGGTACCACGGCCTCACAGAAAACCGGCGTGAAGCAGCACTGTGCTGTGTTTCACTGCGTGAGTGAGGGTACCGGAGGCCCAATCTAGGGGAAAGGCGTTTAAAGGTTGGCAGCGCACTTGTGACTCCACTGGTGGCACGGGTGACCATGGGCGGCGGCAATCGCTTACCATCAGGTGATCCGTCTGCTCGTCTGCCACCTAAAAAAGTATGTAACTGTTATAATATAAAAGTATGTTTGTTTGTTTCGAGTTTTTCGAACGTAGCTCAGGTTTGTGATCACCAAACCGCATTAGGCTAGTATGGTGATTAAGCCAAATCCAATCATAGTAGCGATGACTTGAATTCTATGATGGAGGCCTTTGCCCTGCAGCGGGACAGTATATAGGCTGATACTATACTTTTATGAAATGTGTCGGGGTTTGACACAGCATATCCCATTCTCGGGTCATGAATTTAATAAAATGTACTAAGTATTCGCATTTTCCCCTAACCTAGTCTAATTTGTACAAATGAGAATCTATTATTTTATGCTAAATAGCTTCAGTTCAAGATCTAGATATATTGACCTTGATATGGGAGGAGCACGTATGCACGAGAGTGTCGTAGCAGAACAACTTAGACTAGGATAATGTACTTATCCGGGAGAGGTCATGGTAGTCCAAGGCTTTGCCCGGTATCGATAACCTTTCTCCAATTGCACGATGACGAAACGCCGCTGTGTTTTTTAATCGGTATTCCTCTGGGAATGCGCCCAGACCGACCATTACCCTTGAAGGCCCCCGCCAGCTTGGGTAAGGCAAGTATTTTTCACAACGGCAAAAAAAAGGATAATGTTCTAGCGTAATATTGTCTCAATAATTTTCTTTAAGGAGATGATGCCTACCGTTACAGTGATCGGAGGAGAGTTTAGCCTCAGAGGGCGCGCGCGTCGGCTGCGCGGGAGTGTCGTAGCAGAGCGAGATGTTGTCTATGGACACCGCGCGCTGGGTTCCACTGGGATACGCCCGCCACTCGCCGTTGGTGGATCCGTTCGATCCATTCGTCTCTTCCACTTTTGGAGTGTAAAGAGATTGCCTGGAATGGAAAAATTAAAATTGATGAGAATAATAACGTAAGGAGCAATTTCGCGAGCGGATTTTTCACACGGTTACCCCCCATTTTACACAATCATATTATCACTTCGTAACAAGCTGGCAGCGATATAATTTAAATACCAACTACACTGGTAAGCCAGTTGCTAAATATGGTAAGAATGCGTAATTATTTCATTACAGGGTTATCACATAATCAGCAAGCATTCTGGATACAACCATTCAGGTAACAACAATGATGTCATTGCTACAAGTAGAAATTGCGTTGTGGAGTAACTTATTCCTTATAATTAATTAAGATGGGAATTAAACAAGCCGAGGTCACGGCTGCTGTAACGTAGCCGAAACGTCGAGTAAAATATGTGAGAACACAATGTTGTATCACATAACAAATATCGTGTTAATTCCCGTATTGATTAATTATAGTTATAATGCAACGCGAAATTTTAAAAAACAACTTATTCCTTATTGAGATTTTGCTCCTCTATCAAATAGGTGATTAAGGTTTCTCAAAGATAAAAACAACCGCTAATTGAGTTTTGGACAACCATCCGCTCGGCGGTGAGGGAAAACATTGCTGGGGCATCCTGCACGTATCAGTTACTTTCTGACCATGATTCGTGGGGAACCACACTAACTGAATCATGGTTACAAGTTTAAGGTGACGAGTAGGGATTTTAATTTTTAGCTACGAAGCCGGATCTATTTTAAACAATTTCGGGGTCTAAACCGGATATATTTTAAACAATGTTGGGTCCTATACTATTTATTAAATAACCTTGCACGAATGCGGACCCAACATTTGTGCGCGAAAAATTGATTCACGCTAAATGCGGCCGCTTTTGGCGGTATAGGTAAGTAAAATAGTATAGGTAAGTGTTTGCCGCGAGGTTGTAACCCCGAAATTGTTTAAAATAGATCCGGTTTAGTAGCTAACGATTAAAATCGATTGGAATCGCTAGTGTGCCCTGCCCGTCACCTTAAGGGTTGCGATGGATAGACGGCAGTCGCTTCATTGTAAATATAAAGGCTCACAAAATCTTGGATCATGGACCATGTTGTACGCCCTCAGGGCAGATAGAGTGACGATTTGCGCAAGATAACTGACAGGAGCTGGATGTAAGTCGCTAAAGATCCACCGGAGCAAACATTTGGAGACAATGATGCAGGGATCGGAAAACCCCTTTTCAGAGTTAAGCCTATCAATAGGGTAACTCTATTGTTAAATATAAATAAATCAATAGGGTTACCCTAATGTTGTGTAACCTTATTGTATTGGTAACGGTATTGATAGGATAAACCGCTTACTGCATAGTAAAGGTTACCCTATTGATTGTCTATCTCTTTTCCACGACCACTCAATCCGACTAATCGGCTGCCGCCGTTAGCAAGCTGCGCAATATTGATTCATATGATTTGCGCGTAGAGTTTAAAGATAATTCTAAAACCCTATCATGGTATCGTAAGCTTATTATAGGGTTTTCCGTAATGAATGGGTAAGCATATTGATGAGGTAAGCCAATGATAGGCTTACCTTATTGAGAGGGTTTTTATCCCAATCGAAAACCATAATTAGGGTAACCGGTTCCGGTCCCTGGACTGATGATGTTCTACTCACCTCAACCGGTTCTCCGCCTCTTCCCTCCTCTGCAACAACTGCCTCTTCCACACCGGGACGGCTGCCGCCCTCCTCCGCTCCGCCTCCCCCGCCAGCTCCCTCTCCAGGTCCCGCCGTGCCTTCTCCGCGGCCCTCCGTGCCAGCATCTGCCGCTTCCACGCTGGTATCACGTTGCCTGCCGCGTCTCGCTCGGGGATCTGCGGACAACCCTACCGTCGACCAGCCGCCCGTGTTCAAGGGTTTTGGGAGTCCAGTACCAGAGGTTGAGGGGGGGCGATTCAACCGTAATATGATGAACAAGTTTAAAGTTGTAAGGGTTTTATAGGCATAGGCGTAACTTTAAAAGGGAGCGGTGGCTCAGGAGGCCGCTTCGGATCCTGATGCTTATTGTACAGACTGGAAAAGTCATTGAGCCCTGGAGTTCACAATTTTCTTTGTTCAGGCAAGACAAGCACAATAGGGTATTTGACTAAGCTCGATATTTTACAAAATATAAATATTTTATTAAAATATAGGTAAATATGTGCCAATAGCAAAAATTCTTAATTAAAAATATAACGTCTAGCAGGTTTTATGGTCATTCAAAAATTCATGGGCCATTTTAAAAGTATGAAATTATTAAAAATTAATTATACGATTGAATAACACATACAATTTGCACCAACTATTATAATAGAACCATTGACATAAACGAAATATTTGATATAGCTACAATACAAAATTCAAATGAAATGCATAGGTACAAAATACTTGTTTGTGACGTCACATCTTAGTAGCCATTTGTATGGAGCGTTTTGGATTTGCCCAAAATAATGTGATTTTAAAGTTTTGACATCCCAGGTAGTTTAAATGAGAGTCAAGTAAATCTTTCAATGATGTTTCTATCATTGAGAGGTTTTTTGATTACAAAAATTAAAAGAAAAATATGTGATATATGTGATAGCTGGCAGATGAGCAGATGGATCACCTGATGGTAAGCGATTGCCGCCGCCCATCGACATCCGCGACACCAGCGGAGTCACAAGTGCGTTGCCAACCTTTAATCCACCTTTCCCGTGGATTGGGCCTCCGGTACCCTCACTCACGTAGCGAAACACAGCACAGTGCTGCTTCACACCGGTTTTCTGTGAGGCCCTGGTATCACTCCAGTTGAGCCGGTCCATTCATGCCAAAGCGTGGCTCCCCCACCGAAGAAAAGTTACGCCACTACTAATAATCCATGTGATTTCTATTATGTAAATCTGCTGTTTTTTACAATATTTGAAATATGTAGGTTATACCGCCCCTCCTCCGTAATGGTAATGGACTTTTTAACATCAAAATGAAAATTTACGTTTGTATTCATAAAATTGAGAACGTGCAATGTTTTTAAAAAGAAAAAATGCGAGACTTAACGAAAAGTTATTCGTTTAACCAATCCAATTAAAAGTTAGCGTAATCATGTAGGTACAGTCGCCTGCAATATTATTTAGCAAATCATCTTTCAACCAATTAGGCCCGATTCAACCAATCTTTATTCATGGATAAATCTATGGTATAACGTCATATTTGTATAGGATGACAGCGCTATACTATAGATTTAGTATCCTATTAAGGTGACGGGTAGGGCACACTAGCGACACCAATTGATTCAAATTGTTAGCAACTAAACTGGATATCTTTTTAACAATTGCGAAGCTGCAGCGTCTTCAAAAATATTATTTATTTAATACTTATACTTAACCTTTGGGTCTGCTTTTGTACTCGAAATTTGAATTACCGCCAAAAACGGCCACATATGGCATTCAATTTCGAGTGCAAAAACAAATAAAAAAGTAGTGCACAGCAATTAAAGTAAATAGTATAAATATTTGCTTAGAAACTCCCGCTCCGAAATTGTTTAAAATAGATCCGGTTTAGTAGCTAACAATTTAAATCGATTTGTGTCGCTAGTTAGGCTACACGTCGCCTTAAGATAGGTCGAATCGGGCATTAGTTAAATAAAAACAGTTATAATTCAAATTTAGAAAATAAGTGCCAATGCACGCAAATGCACGTGACTATATTTGATGGAAATTCATCAATGATTAAAAGAGTAGGTATGGGACATGTACAAACTTCCACACAATTAACCGTACAGTGTTCACATGTCTTATGAAATAAGGTTCATCTCTATGGCTGATAGTAGAGAACTAACAACAGGTATAAAATGTAGGACGTTATGTAAAGCTAAACTTTTTATTGGATTAAGATTGAACTCTATCTATTTAACCCATTCCCCTTATTACAGAACGCGACCTAGGAATAGTTCCTGAACTAAACTCGTTCCAAATCCTTTTAATATTGCATGTTGGAACGGAATGGCATGATCTTTAGTACGATTATAACTAGATCGTGTTTTGTAATAAGGGGCCAAGATTAAAGTTATTTATTTGCATAAACCACGGTTTACATGCATGGTAGAAATGACATAATTATTGATCTCGTGTCTTGCTTAAATTACCACATAGCTTAATAATTTTATAATCCATACATCCGGCATAAAATATCACTTTCATATTGTAATGGCGATATCAACGGAAAACAGTTATTATTGCTTCGTATCTGGCGCGAAGGACCATAACATGAATTTAAGTACTTCCGTGTAGGTAGTAGGTAGGTACCCATATTTATCGAGAGTGATTTTTGATTTTTACGAATGTCATGATGAAATACTGAAACGTAGGTATGTGAAGTTTTTAACCCCCAGTAGTGTTGTAAGTTCTAGTGTGATGTACAAGACTCGAGGCGTCGAGTCCAATTTTTGAATCCTCCAGGCGGAATGGAAAGGCTCAGTGAGCTCAGTAGATTCGGTGCCCCGAGCTTAGCCGAGCTGCGAGGTCTATGAGCTATGCCTCGAGGCTTTAAAAGAGCTCGAGTCTTAAAATGAACGCAAGCCTTCAATAAAAGCTCAAGTTTATGTTTATGATTTTAATATCTCCGTAACTAAGTACTATATAAAGCTACATATCTATACACATAACATTCAAAAACCTGACTGACTGATTGACTGACTGCTGACAAAAAGGCTCTCTAGCTTTCGAAAAGACTCGAGCTTTCGAAAAGGCTCGAACTCGAGCAAAAGGACTCAGAAGCCTCGAGCCTTGTACATCACTAGTGATGACTAATTATATTTATTCCTTTCCTGAGAGTAAATTAATGCCCTAGCCATAGACACAGGGACAACGCCCTGTTGGTCTAGTGGTCCGTGATCACGGGGTCCTGGGTTCAATTCCCGGGTCGAACAAAAAATATGTTTAGATTTTTTCAAACATAGCTCGGGTTTGTGATTAACAATCCGGATTGTGCTTGGTGACTGGTGATTAAGCCTAATCCTATCATAGTAGCGATGACTTTATTTCTATGATGAATGTCTTTGCCCTGCAGAATCTGATACTTTAATTTACTTTGATAGGGTAATTAATTGCTAAATAATCATGATAATTTCAAAATAATTATGTTCTCTATATACTACCTACCTATTTACTGACACTGTGATAGTTTCTCAAATATTGTTCCTCAATTTACATAAGCAAAACGCAACAATAGACCGAATTTACGACAGAAAGGTAAACGTGCAAGATTCGTCCCAATTACCCGACGGTGATAGGCTGCGCGCGCGCCGGAGCTTGTTACATCACACGCGATCTCTGGCGACCGTGACCGTAACGGCAACGTTAAGTATAGACGATATTTATAACTTACTTGCTGTACCTGCGCGTTAGAAATGCTTAGAACAAAATATTTTCAGAGATTTTTTTATTGAATAGATAGATAAAACGTGTACTCGCTTTAAAAAGCACACATTCATAATCATAATCATTTATTCATTCATAAACATGGGTAAGTGTTACAAGATATTAAATAAAATATTGTTAGGTACAGCCATGATTCACCGTAAAGGTATATGAATATAAATATTAATATTTGATACATAAATTACAATTAAATTTCATTATCAACTAATTCCTAGCTCTTAAGACGTATTTGTGACGAGAAATAAATGATTTATTTATTTATTATTATTACATGCATGTCAATCATATTAGTTTACAATTTATTATAATAAGATGTCATTTTCACACTTCTAAATCTAAAGTTATTTTTATAGCTTAATATCAAAGAAAGATCTAACATCATAGTTAGCTTTTCCAGCAAGAAAGCTGTTAAGGGTAGTTTAAAACTTTTTATTATCATTGATTAATCTAATTCAGAGCAGTATAAACGTAAGTACAAAAAGCCCAGAAGGGCTTATAATGAGGCATGTATGCAGAAGTGTTGTGAAATGACAATGGCTCAGTTTGCTGCACCACTGATCAGCCAGTACTGAGGAATACTAGTTACCCGCTCTCGCTTCGTTTCGGAACATTACTTCAACTTATTCCTAATAGATGGCGCTAGGTGTCGATTACATCGCGCAAGCGTTTCGTGTTTTTGGATTAGCCACGTTGCCGTTATCTGTATGATTTGCCTACAAACTAAGAAGAAGATATTTTAAAAAAAGTATTGGATAGGTTAAAGCTTCACCACAATCGCACCTGATGGAAAGTGAAGTGACGATGCCTGTTCACTCTTGCCTTAAAGTTAAGGGAACACAGACCTCGCTAAACGGAAGCGGTTTATCGGAAACGAAACGCGTTACAATGAAAATTTAAATCAGAATAAGTAAGTACATTGCATAGGCCCATAGGTAACTAAGTACCTACTACAATTACCTACAGTGTAACTACGATCTGAAGGCACTTCGGTGACATGAATAGGAGGACGTTCTTTTTTCCATGGGAAAATTTCATAACCACGGACACTTTTAAAGGAAACTGCATTAATTCCAATTTTTGCCACCTGCCAAATAACCGTATAACCGTAATAACCGTAGGGCCGTGTGGTCCCCGGCAGAGTAGAATAGGCCACCCTAACTCTTACCGAGGTGTCGTAAAAGGCAACTAAGGTATAGCTGCTGGCATGATCATCAGCACCCACAGAAGGAAAACCCTGCATTTATATCAAAACCCTCGCCAACCCGTCTGCCAAGCGTGGTGAGTATGGCAATTACCCCTCATGTGATTGAGGGAGGCCCGTGCCCCAGCAGTGGGGACTTAAATGGGCTGATGATGATGATGATGATGAAATACCCGTAGGGCAACTGTAGTCCATGCCTACTATCTGTGCTACTACCTACCTATACTTGCCTAACCGCTCACAAACCGCATTTTCATTGGTTTATAAATCGGCCGCTAGCCCGAATGCGGCCTCCGTTTAACTAGTAGTTTTTTTATGTGATATGTGACAGACGAGCAGACGGATCAATTGCCTAATGGTAAGCGATTGCCGCCACCATTAGGCGCCTGTAACACCAATGGCATCATCTGTGGAAGCCTGTTTCGTCTCGCAATGAACAGAGAGGGTTTTGGAGAGCTGAAGGCCAACCTACAGAACTGAAGAGGAACTCGATTAAAAAGAACACCAATGGAGATCACAAGCTGCTCTCTACCCTCACACATCGAAAGCTTCATGAAACCGGCGCGCCGGTTTACTGTGAGGCCGTGGTATCAATTTGAGGGCTTCAATCTTGAGTACTCAACATTGAAGTCTAGTTAGAGATTTGAATAGACGAATGTATGAAATCTCTAAAGACTTCAATTGCGAAGAGTCTAGCCATCATTCATGCCGAAGCGTGGCTCTCCCACTGTAAAAAGCAGTTACTTAATACAAAAATATGAATTCATTCAGTCATATTTCCTTTCACGATTGAACTTTTCTATTTCAACCGAGTGTACAACCGCTTACAATATTAGATTACCTGATTATTCTATTTAATCCACTTTCCGATTGCACTGTAATCTCAACGCACTCGATATATTTCTCTTAACTAAAGACATAGTGATCAGAGTAATAATTCCTCGTGAACCAGTTTCTCAACTCGTCCATCACCAATCAGCGAGAAACGCTGCAAGTATTGCAACTGTATCATGCGGCTGGCGTTTCCATCACCAGGGTTGCCAACCCTAGTAATTTCTTACATTCACCTGATTCCGTACTATGAAGCTTAACCACTTGTGTTAGGGATATCTGACAATAGAGGTACTACAAATAAAATACTAAAATGCATACAAGATAACACCCAAACAATGAACAAACAAGTGTTCATCACACGAACATTAGTCCACGATGGGGACCGTACCCACGACCTTAGGCTTATAAGGCAGGGTGACTAACAAATGCGCCATCGCACCAGACAAATACATCTGAACTATTTATAAAGTAGTAAATCCTATAGACAACGGCTTACACGGATTCAGTAAAGACGGAACTTGCGCGAAGTAATCAACACCCAGCGTCATCTGTTGGTGAAATTGGAACTAATAGCAAAATGAAGTCCTGAAACGAAGTGAGGGCGGGCTACTAGTAGTAAATATTAGGATAAGTAGGTAGGTACTGATCAGTAAGTAGGTATAGTTCAATTTACGTAAAAGAATGGATTCCGTACAAAACATATGACTACTGGCGCTTTTTGTATGTACAGACGGCGTCAGGTCGAGTTACCTTTGTTGACTTTTGGACCGTCCTTATGTCTGGGGCACAAGTGCTATTTTTCCACTGCAGGGGGGTAACTTGATCTGACGCTGACTGTACTTACTACGCTGGCTCAGCGACTCAAAGTGGATCTTGGCCTTCGATACGAGACTTCGCCGTTCTGTTCGATTCTCAGCCACCAGTAGTAGCCTTTGTAGGTGACCGAGATCCTTCACTTTTTATGTGACAGGAT
Organism: Marasmia exigua; assembly: GCA_019059595.1. Taxonomy (NCBI): domain Eukaryota; kingdom Metazoa; phylum Arthropoda; class Insecta; order Lepidoptera; family Crambidae; genus Marasmia; species Marasmia exigua. The sequence continues at coordinate 4,165,149 of CM032479.1, read as the reverse complement.
CTAATTATAGGTACACTTTTACTGGCTCTATGGTGCATTGTATGGTAGATAGGTAGTAGTGACGTTTCCTCGTGTTACCAAGGGCTATAGGTTTGATTTCCACTCTGAACAAACATTCTGTGATAAACACATTTGAGTATAATGAGTATTTGTCCTTCGTTGATTCTGACACTCCCGGATGTTACGCAGCCATGATAATATTTTCCTCCGACCCACACGCCTCTTACCAGCTACTTTCCCCATCATAATACGTCAACAGCAAGCTATTAACATTAGGGTCAGGACAATAGATTGAATGGATATATTTCTTTACACTACGTCAGTGGCAAACAAGCTAGCGGCTGCCTGATGGTAAGCTATTCAGCCTATGAAAGTCCTGCATACGCGTTTCCGACCCCTTAAAAACCTGAACACTCCTTTTTTGAAGAACCTCATGCTGTAGCATACCCTCGGAAATACCTGTGATAGGAGTTCATTCCACAGCTGAAAATATTTATATTTACAATCTGTCCATATTAAAATACCCTGCGTCATAGGATTTTCGATTTTTAAATAACATAATACCGACATAAAATTAAAATACATTCTTATTTTCTTTCTAAAAAAAAAATACTGGCAGCCCTACTGTAGCATGCGGAATCACTGAATCGAGCACCTCCGATCACGCCAAACTCAGCAAATTTTTAATCGACTATTTTCCCATATCAACCGCGTCCGACACTTTTACGATCGACTATTTACTCGGCGATTTCGACCGAAACGGTCGACGCAAGCAAGGCTTGGAGCAATAGAGCAGAGGAGCGCAGTATAGAACGCTTGTCGTTACACTGCTGATCTTCGGCACAAAATTTATTTATAGGTACACATACAGATTATTATCGCTACAAAACAGTAAACATGGCACAAATAACATAGACTAGACAATAATCCAAAAAAAAAGTGTACACAGTCATCATCATCAACTCATTTAAGTCCCCACTGCTGGGGCACGGGCCTCCCTCAATCACATGAGGGGCTATTGCCATACTCACCACGCTTGGCAGACGGGTTGGCGAGGGTTTTGATGTAAATGCAGAGTTTTCCTTCTCTGGGTTCTGATGATCATGCCAGCAGCTTTACCTTAGTCGCCTTTTACGACACCTCGGTAAGAGTGAGGGTGGCCTATTCTACTCTGCCGGGGACCACTCTTAAATACTAACAATCTATCACCGCTGAGTGGGAATTAAGGAGAAGAGGAATGCTGGGTTTTCACGGAATTCGTCACAGACTTTTTATATTGAGCGAAATTTGCGTCCCTTCCACTACTCGCCACTTCATTATAACTGCGGCACATTCTAACCAGTGGGCTATATTATGAGGTGTTGTTCTTATAGACCCGCCATGCCCGCAAAAGACCCGCAAAATACAAGGTCGGTTCTACTGACATGATCTTTGTTTTTCTTGCCTTATTTTCTCGTCAGAATCAACTTTTCGATTGCGGTGGTAGAATCACATTATATTTATTCATTTCTTAGTATATTTTTTGTATCGACATATAATACAGGGTATCTGTGAACATTTACATGCCTTTAACCACGTGTTTTACTAACCATTACGAACAACATTTGTTCTATCACTTTTGGAAATTTGCATGAAAAAAATTCAACTTTTCATACAAAGTCGGCCGCGTGACTTGGTCATATTGTATGGGGAGTCGAAACAATTTTCGATGAATTTCGAAAAGTCGTTGAACAAATGTTGTTCAGAATTATTGGTAGAACACGTGGTTAAAGGGATGTAAATGCTCACATATACACCCTGTATGTTTAATTACATGTATGATATACCTACATAGTTATAATTTATATTTTTCATGTATGACGATTTGTAAGAGCTGTATACAAGCCTATGCAAATAAAGTACTTTTGAATTTTGTTTTTTTTTTCATTTTTGATGCCTACATTTTTATCAAAAAGTTCCGTTTAGCATGCGATTTAGGCAGCTATCTATCTATATTTCTGGATTTTCGGATGGATTTGGAGTTCGGGGTGAACTTGGACCACGATCCACGATTTAGTACCTAAGACCTTCGCACTACTAAGACGAGGAAAACAGACTAACTGGATAATAGTTACAATTTCAGAATGACAATGAACTATCTAAAAGCCGATTCGACCAACCTTAATCCGATACCTACTAAAGCTATGGTATAGCACTGTCATTTTATTCAAATCTGACGTTATACCATATATTTATACAAGGATAAAGATTGGTCGAATCAACGCTAAAACGAGCAGGTTTCATCGGAAAGTCAAGCTAGAGGCATCTTTATAAAGGCTAATGGTAGGTATAAATAATCTCTTAGAATTTTCTCTTAGAAAAAAAAAACTTATAAATGAGGTAAAATCCTACAAATCGAAAGTAACACTGGAATTTTAACGATGATTAAGTTAGTAACAGAAATAAGACAAGGGTTCTCAACTTTTACTCGCAGTGGTATCTTAATTAAGACACACTTCTGACTCTTGCGAAAAAATGTATGAAATAAACGCGTTCTAATCACACAATGCAGGTGAACGCGTGCCATGCTTGTGTGGGTGGGTAAAAGACATCGTAGGATAACTGTGAGGTAACCGAGCGGGCCCCACCGGCTGCATTCTGCGGGAGACAAGGAGTGACCACACTGAAAGTAAGCAGTACCTAACTCATTCTTTTATGGTTCTTATCTGCTTACCTAGGTACTTGAAATCTTCTGACTGTAACGGTGGTCGCGTCAGCCGACGGCTGCGCTTTGGGTCCCCGATTCGATAAACAGGTCGGGCCAAATTTTGTTGTGAGTTTTTCAGCTCAGATTTTTGTAACACTATGTAGTAGTATCTACCTACAGTCTTACGCAAATTTACTGTGATAGAAAAAGATATAGGCTAAGCATTTGATTTGCATCAATATTTCTCTACTGTGTCATTTGAAAGAAAGAAAAATTTATTATTTTGGACATCACAACACTATATAGGTACGAGTACAATATCAGTTACAAAAGAACAAACAAACAAAAAAATAGATACAGAAAAAAAACAAAGCAAAGAAAAAAAAATAAGGGTACAAATAACCAGGTAGTGCATATATATATTGTGTGTTCTGACCTCCAATATAAATGGCCCTCACTCAGCCTATGTCACGACCCTGAAAAGGTCATGACGCTGATTTTCAGTAGGGCCAGCTGAGTGATCTCATTTTGAGAACCATACCTAATAATTTTGATTTTTGGCCCAAAAGTGCCCCTGAGGGTTTGCAACTACGTAAGGTTTGAGAACCCTTCCATCATTCCTTAGTGAAATCAGAGCACAAATTGACACAATGAAAGCACAAACTCGGCGTGGAAAAGTTCACAGATACAAAAGAATCGTGAACTGAGTAAGACACGTAATCGATATCACGAGGCATCTGAATCGATTATGCGGCGACAATTGCTATTGTTGTTAATTAAAACTTAAGTGGTTAGCGAAAGTTTTATTTTTATTGCGTAGAATAAACTGAATCCATGACAATAGATGAGACCATCATCACATCATTGCTTAAGGTGACGGGTAGGGCACACTAACGACTCCAATCGATTTAAATTGTTAGCTACTAAACCGGATCTTTTTTAAACAATTTCGAGGTTACAACTTCTCGGCAAACACTTATACTATTTATTAAATAACCATGCACAAATTCGGACACAACATTTGTACGCGAAAAATTGATACGCTAAAAGTTGGCGGTAATCAATTTTTCGCGTATAAAACCGGACCCAACATTTGTCCATGGTTAATTAATAAATAGTATAAGTGTTTGCCCAAAATTGTTTAAAATAGATCCGGCTTAGTAGCTAGCAATTAAAAACGAATGGTGTCGCTAGTTAGGGCTACCCGTCGCCTTAAAATATGCAGCTTTGTAGCCCGGGGTACGCTTGGACCATGATCCAGGATTTTGTCTGTCTCGTAATCACAGTGAAGCGACTGTCTGACCATCGCAACCCTTAAACAGGGGAACCAGACCAACTGAATCTTGTTCACACGTCAGGAACTATTCGAATGGTGCAGGTTCCCTCCCAAATTCACGACGTTTCCCTCACCGCTGAGCGAATGGTAGAGTTACGCACATAATTTCGTAAGATCCAGAGGAGCATGCTCAGATTCCAATAACCACGACCCCTATGTACGCTATTAGCTTGGCAGTGAGGAAAAAAATTGTGAATAAAGCTGCACGTTTCTAATGGGGTATGGGAAAAAAATTAAACAGGTTCCAATCCGAATACCGTTTCGAGGCATTTGTATTTTATAACATATTTTAATATTTTTTAAATTTAAAACTACTAGATCAAGGATATTTTCAATAAAATAGCGTTGACCTTCATTTGACCCTAGATACGCTAGCTATTCAGACAGGTTGTATTCAGAAGGTGACAACAATGTCTCAGTGACTTATTCACCCGGACCAAGTAACAGATGGCGCTAGTTGTGTCGTATTCAGAAGATTACATTTAGTATAACTTCGTGGTGACAACAATGTCTCAGTGACTTATTCACCCGGACCAAGTAACAGATGGCGCTAGTTTGACGTTCTTTGCAGAGTGACACCAAAACTAAGACTTTACCGTTATGTTACCAGATAGTGATTTAAAATTTCCCCGATCAATAGGCATTTTTAGAAGTATGTTATTTTTTCTTACGAAATATTTCCTGTAAATTGGGGAAAATGACATATGGGAACACTAAGCGCATTTATGACGTCACAAATACGCTTCGAATTCAAAATGCTTGAAAATTAATTAAAAAATAAGTACCCACTATTTTACAAAAAATATTTAAATTAGTTACTTAAGATAGTAAAAGGCATTGGAAAACAATATCAAAACCATACTTAATAATTTGTTCCCATAGCCCATTGTTTCTGAAACGTGTAACCATGATTCAGTTGGTCTGCTTCTCCTGATCTGTAAAGGGATACGAAGGTCAGACGGCAGTCGCTTCATTGTGATTACCAGACTCCCCAAATCCTGAATCCGAGCGCCTAATTCAAAGCAGACGTTACGACCGAATCGGAGTTTCCCTCTCTTTCACACGCGCTGTGAGATGGATGCGACAGGTATATACTCGTTCGTTACGGGACAGCTTTAAATTAAACCACCAGGTCCAAGCATACCCCGGGCTCGACAGCTTTAGACGCAACCGGGAATTAAACGCTAAGATGAGGAGTAGGATATTGCAACAATACTGTCATAGGTATATTGAACAGATATATTTTTAATTAATTTTAATGAAAACATGCTCCGGCGCCCGTCTATCTGCGCACGCGCAGTGAAAGCGTGAAAAGACGCGAGCGAGCGCTATCCGCTCAAAATAAATATTGTTCATTCAAATCTCAGTTAATTGATATCATATAAAGTGACTTTCGCTCAAAATGAAGACATAACAATAGTTTTGGCGGTTAATCGGTTTGCGTGTATTACGTATGCTGATGATGGTTTTATCAGCTCATCTAAATGTTTTCTAAAGATTTTGACTATGCCATCGTTTACACACATATTTTAGTTCGTACGGGTATGATGATATGCATATTTCTCTAGTAACGCTACTTAGCAATGCAAGGAGCATTTACCATTGTGTAATCAACATTTGTAGCTTTACTTAAATTCAGTAGAAATCGCTATTCTGAACCAGCGTTAGATTACATAAATATTTGACATTCTGACAAATATTTGACTGACCGGATGGCGCAATTGGTAGTGACCCTGCTTCTTACTCCAAAGGTCGTGGGTTCGATCCCCACTCTGGACAAAGATTCGTGCGATGAACACTTGTTTGTTCAGTGTCTGGGTGTAATATATGTATTCAAGTATATATTTGTGTTCCTCTGTTGTCTGATATCTGTAACACAAGTGCTTAAGCTACTTAATATGGAATCAGGTCAACGTATGAGATGTTGTGAGAATTATATATATATATATATATATATATAATATATATATATATATATATATATATATATATATATATATATATATATATATATATATATATATGAATTATTATAGTCATACATAATTGTTCTGTATGGACCTAAACTGAATGAGGTTTTTTCTGATGATCAAGAGATATACGGCGCGGCATAGAAAATAATTTTTATAGACTTAGGTATCCCGCGCGTGTGATTCCGCCAATGTCAAGTGTATTCATAGAAACTATGTTTCCACTACTTACATATTTTTTAAGGAAAAAGAAAACATACATATTATCTCTCTCTCCTCGTCGAAGTGTCAGTCAACTTACAACAACCAACAACCACGGAAAAATTGGCAATTTGACAAAATGTAAAACGGTTTGATGCATCTGTACGAAACTGTCTTAGCAGATCTCCTTCACTTGTGGATGTACTGTTGTCCAAACCATAGACATACATCTTTAACAGGCTGTACCTTTTCATAGAAAGCCATACTATAAAAACTGCGCAAAGCTGTTAGTAGGTACTGGGGTGCCGTCGTGGGCGACGCTCTTTCTCAACCGCACCCGTATAGAATCTGCGTCAGGGCCGGTTTTATCTCTTTCACACTCTGTGACTTTTTTTTCCGAAAATGGCACATTCCGCTGCCTTCTAGTTCCATGGTCCAAAAGTGTATCGTCATTTGTAATCACTCGTCTCAATGACTAGTTTTAGCAAATGTCTCGTCATTATGGAAATCTAAGTAAGTTTACAAGTTGTAAGGTGTCCAGTTTCACAAGTGCGGAGTCACGGTGCGTTTCGCAGTCTCACTCATGGTCGCTCTGGGCTCTTCACGGCTACTCACAGTGTTATTCACCCACTCCACACGGGAGACTGGACACATGTAGAAATTATGATTTTTTTGTGGACTCGGTCACTTGCTCAGCGACGCAATGATTCCGCCAATGTCAAGTGTTTAAAGAGACAGCAGCTTAAAATATATTGACCGGTAGAATAGAAATTAGATATAGTTTTAAACCTGAGTGATCGCGATTTCAAATGAATAAGAAAATCAGTATGTAAGCTGACTGTATATTTTTTTGCAAATATCCTGAGTGTGCCCAGCTGGCAAAAACTTAAAAGTAACAAACATTTTATTTAACTTTCACTAACTGATGTAAAAATCATAGCGTGTCCTGAGAACGAAATCATAAGTAATAATGTTAATTTTTACCAACTGGACACCAATGTGTCGAGTCTTTTGTGTCGAATTAGTGAATAACCTCTCCTGGTCACACAGCGTGCTTTTCATAGCGATACAGTGAATACAGGGTGGACCATAGGCTATTCATTACAAGCCATACAGTGGACGCAGGGAGTGTGCAAGTAGAGCAGTGGGTTATTGCACGGATGCATCTGGGTAGGGTTGTCGCTTGTAAACGTAACACAATGTCACGAATGAACATCCTTGTTTTTGGTCCAAGTTCTGGTCAGAAAATTGTTTAGCTATATTCTGTAGGACCTATTCCTCTGAGTATTTATTAGTATGGTACCAAACTCCTCCCACAAGGTGGACCGACGATCTGGTGGAGATCGCGGGAATCAATTGGATACGGGCGGCACAGGACCGATCTATGTGGAGAACATTGGGGGAGGCCTATGTCCAGCAGTGGGTGTTTATCGGCTGAAATGATGATGATGAATGATGACCAAAGCATCATTATCCTTGGTTTTATTTGAGTTCAAAAATCTCAGACATCTTCATACATTATCAGTAAATATACTTACAAAGTACCTAATTTTACCATTTGAACATCAAGGACACAAGTTCTAAAAGAATGTAGCGATTTTTTTTTGTGGGTCTTTCAAATTTGGACCAGTAAGGTATATATATATATGATGGTCTGAATATCTCTTTTCAGTGAGATAAAAGGGGGTAACGATAAACAGTGACATTCTTATAAACAATTATTAAAAACTTATTGAAAATACCGGAGTACCAATCGGACTCCACTGGTGTCGCTGGTGTCCATGGGCGACGGCAAGCGCTTACCATCAAGTGATCCGTCTGCTCGTCTGTCACCTATTACATATTCATCAGAATCTTTGACAGCAAGGCGTAGTTATCAATGCACACGATAAGAAACAATGCCTATTTGAAGTCCTATTTTCTAAGGCTAGAGTAACGGTATGCATTTGGTGGTGGTCCCATGCATAAGGGTTGCGAAGGTCAAGACGGCAGTCGCTTCATTGTGATTACCAGACTCCCAAATCCTGATCGAGCGCCTAATCAAAGCAGACGTTACGACCGGAACGGAGTTTCCCTATCTTCACCACCGCGCTGTGGAGGATGCGACAGGTATATAATCGTTTCGTACGGGGACAGCTTTAATTAAACCACCAGGTCCAAGCATTACCCGGGCTCGACAGCTTTAGACGCAAACGGGAAGTAAAAACGATAAGATGAGGAGGAGGATATTGCAACAATACTGTCATAGGTATATTGAACAGATATATTTTTAATTAATTTTAATGAAAACAATGCTCCGGCGCCCGTCCTATCGGCGCACGCGCAGTGAAAGCGTAAAAGAACGCTGAGCGAGGCGCTATCCGTCTGACGATAGATACTTGTTCATTCAAATCTCAGTTAATTGATATCATATAAAGTGACTTTTCGCTCAAAATGAAGAAATAACAATAGTTTTGGCGGTTAATCGGTTTGCGTGTATTACGTTATGCTGATGATGGTTTTATCAGCTCATCTAAATGTTTTCTAAAGATTTGACTATGCCATCGTTTACACACATATTTTAGTTCGTACGGGTATGATGATATGCATATTTCTCTAGTAACGCTACTTAGCAATGCAAGGAGCATTTACCATTGTGTAATCAACATTTGTAGCTTTACTTAAATTCAGTAGAAATCGCTATTCTGAACCAGCGTTAGATTACATAAATATTTGACATTCTGACAAATATTTGACTGACCGGATGGCGCCAATTGGTAGTGACCCTGCTTCTTACTCCAAAGGTCGTGGGTTCGATCCCCACTCTGGACAAAGATTCGTGCGATGAAACACTTGTTTGTTCAGTGTCTGGGTGTAATATATGTATTCAAGTATATATTTGTGTTCCTCTGTTGTCTGATATCTGTAACACAAGTGCTTAAGCTACTTAATATGGAATCAGGTCAACGTATGAGATGTTGTGATAGATATATATATATATAATATATATATATAATATATATAATAGATATATATATATATATATATATGAAATTATTATAGTCATACATAATTGTTCTGTATGGACCTAAACTGAATGAGGTTTTTTCTGATGATCAAGAGATATACGGCGCGGCATAGAAAATAATTTTTATAGACTTAGGTATCCCGCGCGTGTGATTCCGCCAATGTCAAGTGTATCATAGAAACTATGTTTCCACTACTTACATATTTTTTAAGGAAAAAGAAAACATACATATTATCTCTCTCTCCTCGTCGAAGTGTCAGTCAACTTACAACAACCAACAACCACGGAAAAATTGGCAATTTGACAAAATGTAAAACGGTTTTGATGCATCTGTACGAAACTGTCTTAGCAGATCTCCTTCACTTGTGGATGTACTGTTTGTCCAAACCATAGACATACATCTTTAACAGGCTGTACCTTTTCATAGAAAGCCATACTATAAAAACTGCGCAAAGCTGTTAGTAGGTACTGGGGTGCCGTCGTGGGCGACGCTCTTTCTCAACCGCACCCGTATAGAATCTGCGTCAGGGCCGGTTGGATCTCTTTCACACTGTGACGTTTTTTTCCGAAAATGGCACATTCCGCTGACTTCTAGTTCCATGGTCCAAAAGTGTATCGTCATTTGTAATCACTCGTCTCAATGACTAGTTTTAGCAAATGTCTCGTCATTATGGAAATCTAAGTAAGTTTACAACAGTTGTAAGGTGTCCAGTTTCACAAGTGCGGAGTCACGGTGCGTTTCGCAGTCTCACTCATGGTCGCTCTGGGCTCTTCACGGCTACTCACAGTGTTATTCACCCACTCCACACGGGAGACTGGACACATGTAGAAATTATGATTTTTTTGTGGACTCGGTCACTTGCTCAGCGACGCAATGATTCCGCCAATGTCAAGTGTTTAAAGAGACAGCAGCTTAAAATATATTGACCGGTAGAATAGAAATTAGATATAGTTTTAAACCTGAGTGATCGCGATTTCAAATGAATAAGAAAATCAGTATGTAAGCTGACTGTATATTTTTTGCAAATATCCTGAGTGTGCCCAGCTGGCAAAAACATAAAAGTAATAAACATTTTATTTAACTTTCACTAACTGATGTAAAAATCATAGCGTGTCCTGAGAACGAAATCATAAGTAATAATGATAATTTTTACCAACTGGACACCAATGTGTCGAGTCTTTTGTGTCGAATTAGTGAATAACCTCTCCTGGTGTGCTTTTCATAGCGATACAGTGAACATAGGCTATTCATTACAAGCCATACAGTGGACGCAGGGAGTGTGCAAGTAGAGCAGTGGATTATTGCACGGATGCATCTGGGTAGGGTTGTCGCTTGTAAACGTAACACAATGTCACGAATGAACATCCTTGTTTTGGTCCAAGTTCTGGTCAGAAAATTGTTTAGCTATATTCTGTAGGACCTATTCCTCTGAGTATTTATTAGTATGGTAACAAACTCCCCCCACAAGGTGGACCGACGATCTGGTGGAGATCGCGGGAATCAATTGGATACGGGCGGCACAGGACCGATCTATGTGGAGAACATTGGGGAAGGCCTATGTCCAGCAGTGGGTGTTTATCGGCTGAAATGATGATGATGAATGATGACCAAAGCATCATTATCCTTGGTTTTATTTGAGTTCAAAAATCTCAGACATCTTCATACATTATCAGTAAATATACTTACAAAGTACCTAATTTTACCATCTTGAACATCAAGGACACAAGTTCTAAAAGAATGTAGCGATTTTTTTTTGTGGGTCTTTCAAATTTGGACCAGTAAGGTATATATATATATGATGGTCTGAATATCTCTTTTCAGTGAGATAAAAGGGGGTAACGATAAACAGTGACATTCTTATAAACAATTATTAAAAACTTATTGAAAATACCGGAGTACCAATCGGACTCCACTGGTGTCGCTGGTGTCCATGGGCGACGGCAATCGCTTACCATCAAGTGATCCGTCTGCTCGTCTGTCACCTATTACATATTCATCAGAATCTTTGACAGCAAGGCGTAGTTATCAATGCACACGATAAGAAACAATGCCTATTTGAAGTCCTTATTTTCTACGGCTAGAGTAACCGTTATGCATTTGGTGTGGTTCCCCTGCTAAGGGTTGCGAAGGTCAGACGGCAGTCGCTTCATTGTAATTACCAGACTTCCCGAATCCTGGATCATGGTCCAAGCGTACCCCGGATTCCAAAGCGGCATCTTTGGACGCAACTGGGAATCACAGGGTAAGATGAGGAGGAATTAGAAGACCGTGGAAGAGCCACGCTTCGGCATGAATGGGCCTGCTCGACCCGATTGATACCACGGCCTCACAGAAAACCGGTGTGAAGCAGCACTGTGCTGTGTTTCGCTGCGTGAGTGAAGGTACCGGAGGCCTGATCCGGGGGAAAGGTGGGTTTAAAGGCAGCACACTTGTGACTCCTCTAGTGTCGCGGGTGTATATGGGCGGCGGCAATCGCTTACCATCAGAAAATCCGTCTGCTCGTCTGCCATCTATGATCAGTCAACGATCAACGGTTTTTTTAATGTTTTTTATCACATACAAAAACCGTTTCTGTAAAAGTGATAGTAAGTTTTTTTTAACGAATGTGTTCCTTTTTAATAATGCATGTCAAAGGAAATTTCCTAAAAATAATAGGTGAGATAGTAAACCATAAACAGCATTGTAGGCAATAAAACAAAGAATTAATTCAAGACGAGTAGGATTAGGTAGCGGAACAGAATCTTGAAAGTTTTACTTTCAAAAATTAATATTTAAAATCCTAACTAACGTCTGCATTGAATTAACAATTTTTGGTAAGTAAATCATCACCATCGTTTAGCGTTTTGTCCTGGTTGCGTCCCAGTTTGTCGCTCCGGAGCCCGGAGTCCGCTTTCCTCGTCAATTTATTCATTCATTCATTCATTCATTCACTCATTTATTTATTCTTTAACAATATACATTAGCACGCATGTCATCCTCTACGATGTCAAGCCACACCTTTTTAGGTCTACCCCTTCTGCAGGGACCCGGCGGTGGTGGCGTGGCCAAACATTTAATAATAATAATTCTCACAACATCTCATACGTTGACTTGATTCCGTACTAAGTAGCTTAAGCACTTGTGTTACAGATATCAGACGACAGAGGAACACAAATATATACTTAAATACATATATTACACCCAGACACCGAACAAACGTTTGTCCAGGGTGGGGATCGAACCCACGACCTTTGGCGTAAGAGGCAGGGTCACTACCAACTATGATATAGGTGGACACCTGCAACACCAGTGGTGTAGTGATCCGTCTGCTCGTCTGCCACGTAGAAATCACTTAAAAATTGAGACAACCCTAAAACGTGCGTTTGCGCATTGCCGCATGCTCGTGCGCGCGATCTCTTCTCATTACCGACGCACGCGCACCGATCGAGCGTAACGTCAACTGAGAGCTGTCTACTTCAATTATTATTTATGTCACTGTATTTAAATAATTTAACAATTACAAATATTATTTAATATGCCATACACATAAAGGCGACGGGTAACACATTAGCGATCTCTCTGATTTCGCGGCAAATTGATTACCGCCAAAAGCGGCCATTTTTAGCGTGAATAAATTTTTCGCGAACAAAAACGAACCTAATATTTGAGCATGGTTATTTAATAAAATATCTGTGGTATAAGTGTTTGCCGAGAGGTCGTAACCCCGAAATTGTTTAAAATAGATCTGGTTTAGTAGCTAATTAAGCTAGTGTAGTGACCCTACCCGTCACCTAAAGGGCGGAGTTCACTAAATTCTAGATAACGGGCCAGTAAGTTAGGACTTAACCAGCCATACTGATTCACCACATAAATTAAGTAACCAGTTAACGAAACGAACTTGAACTGGTTGTCTATGAATATTTAAATTCAACTGAAAGCAGAAGTCAGTTTTTCATATTTTTGGTATCATTCATATTTGGTAGAATAAAATATAGTGCTTTCAATTTTTCAATTTGAGCACACGTCCATATTTGAGACCATATCTATACTAATATTATAAAGAGGAAAGATTTGTATTTTTGTATTTTTTGTATGTTTGTAATGAATAAACTCAAAAACTACTGGACCGATTGCAATAATTTTTTCACCATTAGAAAGCTGCATTATTCAGAAGTAACATAGGCTATATAATATCACGCTAGGTCCTATAGGTGTGGAGCAGTAACCAAAAATGTTTTAAAAACGGGGGAAAAGTATCGTTTCTGAGGCCTTCCGTGGCCCCCCGTGCGAAGCCGGGACGGGCCGCTAGTGGTCTATATTTTGTAAATTTTTTTGCAAATGCACAATAGTGTCATATTCTAGAAAAAGTTGATTATTTCTAAGATGTTCACGTTTCTTAAGAATTCTAATACTTGATTTTGATACTAAATAATTATTCAACTGTTCAAAATATATAAGGCTGATTAATCTTTAAAATTCTGAGTTTTATTTTACAAAATCCTTATGGTGGTCCATAATTGGCGCACTTACTCTATTTCATACAGTTCATTAGACTGTACTTTTTCAAATGGTCAGGGGCCCAATTCTCTTGCTCGTGACATTTATTATTATACGTCATATATCACTAAAACATAGTTTTTTTGTATGGATATCATGCGACATCCGCCATGTTTTTTCATATCGACAATCCCGAAAATTGGGCTCCAGGTAATAACGTCAAGCATTTTCAATATAAAGCAGAAAATCCTCGGTTGAAAGACTACCTTCGTCGGTTCAGTTAGCGTAAAAATCAATAAAGCAGTAGTAACCGCTGCTTTTTTGTGGTGAACATGAATAACCGTCATTCTGCTGGTAAATCACAATTAAAATGCGATAACTGTTGGTTGAAAACTTGATGAACTCGGCCGTAAAAATAATAAAAATGATAGTCCGCATGATATTTCTTTCGGTCCGCTTTAAAAAAGGACACCAACGCGCGCCCCGCTAAAACACTTTCGAACAATGGCGTATGTCACATGAAAGCCATGCAAAAAAACTGTGTTTTCTCGATATATGTCGCTCATGATACCACAAATGTCAAGAGCACCGAGAATGCGGCTCCAGATTTGTATGTTTCTATCAGCGCCTATACCATAGATAAGTGAATTAGGCATTATAGTGATTTAACTAAGTTAGTCATGGAATAATACAACTGAGAGAGTCAAAATTCGTCAGACAAAAAGCAATTTCATTAGTAGAGTTTCCTTCTCTGGGGCGAGATCATGACAGCAGCTTTACCTTAGTCGCCTTTTACGACACCTCGGTAAGAGTGAGTTTCGCTAGTAAGTCCTGTTTTTGTAAATACTTTTTGGAAGCACTTTAATGATAAAGGTGCTTCATACTAATCAGGCTCATAAATGTTTTACCACTCAGGCGATATGCAAATATTTCTCTCTCTAACTATCTATATAACTCATCATGCATTTATATAAATAAATTCACTAATGTTCATAATAATATGCCAGTTAATGGATTATACAGAGTGTATCTGTGGACATTTACATCCCTTTAACCACGTGTTCTACCAAACATTCTGAACAATATTTGTTATACGACTTTTCGAAGTTAGTCGAACATTTTTTCGACTCCCCATACAAAATGACAAAGTCACGTGACCGACTTTGTATGAGAAGTTGAAATTTTTTATATGCGAATTTCCAAAAGTCATAGAACAAATGTTGTTCAGAATGGTTGATAGACCACGTGGTTAAATGGATGTAAATGTTCACAGATACACCCTGTATGATTTTGAGGCACTTTAATGAATATAAGAACATTTTTTTATTCATAGCTTGTAAGTAAATCAATAAATAAATATCTAGTTCTACAAAATCTAGATTAACCCGTACCGAACAAGCACTCTTTATAAATAAACAATTAGGTATAAAATCAAATAGCCTAAATCTTATACATATTTTGTATTTAGATTTTTGCTATGTATATTAAATACCTTATTAATTTACATAATTGTGATGAATGAATGAATGAATGAATGAATGAATGAGTGAATGAATGAATGAATGATAACTAATAACAACCACAACGTAATGACAACAAACAACTTATTCATGAGATGTTGTTATTGTATGTTATGTTATGTAAGTTGTAATTTTAACCTTATGGACTTTTGTAAGCAATAAATATATTTATCCACTAAACTAACATAAATGTTAGCGCGTTTAAAGCCAACATCGTTACAACCTGTGGTTTTCACTGCTTTGTAACGCGTAACTAATTAACAAAAGGTACTAAAAACTTCTCGCATTGACATATTCGATCGAAATCTCGGAACTATTACACACTTAACAAACGATGATCACTTCCTAATTATGTAAGAAGAAATCGAACTAGAATTATGAGATTGGACTGGAATTGTAATTAGTGTTACATATTAGATGATTTTATGTAAGAGACACAGATCTAATCTGTAACGAGAACAAGAACCTCAATTAATTGCCAATTGAGGTGATAATCCACTTAGCCAGTCCAATATTGCAAATTAAATAGACACGAATGATATAATAGACTTGACATTTTTAATCAAATGTCTAATAAATAATAATTAATATATTGAATCATTAAAGTGAGAATGTGATTTTTGAACCCCTGACCTTAAGGTGACAGGGTAGGGCACACTAGCGACGACAATCGATTTGAATTTTTAGCTACTAAACCGGATATATTTTACACAATTTCGGGGTTACAATCTCTCGGCGACACTTATACTATTTATTAGAATAACCATGCACAAATGTTGAGTGCGCTTTTGTGCGCGAAAAATTGATACATGCCAAAAGCTTGGCAGCTACTATTGGCGGTAATCCAAAATTCGAGTGCAAAAGCAGACCAAACGGTTAGTTATAAGTATTAACTAAATAGTAGAGGGGTTTGCCGTGAGAGATTGTAGCCCGAAATGATTTAAAATAGATCCGGTTTAGTAGCTAATAGTTCAAATCGATCGATGGCGTCGCTAGTGTGCCCGTCTCTTAAGCATTTAAAATCGTCTTAAAACTTGTAAACAAAGGCCAAGGACAAATTGAAAAGTGATTTTGAAATCTACCATCTATCTTGTATAATAAATAATAAATAAATATTTCATAACATCATATACATTGATTAACTCCGAGTTAGGTAGCTCAAGACACCTGTGTTACGGATATCAGATCAACAGTGGGATTAACAAATATATACATATAATACTTTTCTTTTGGAAATACCATAACTTATAATACATAGCAAACACCCAGGGACCAATAACAAACACATGTTACATGCACACAAATGTTTGTACTGTGCGGGGATCGAACCCGCAACCCTTGTATCAGAGGCGGCGTGCACTACCACTGTTCCAATCGGGTCGTCATAATGAATGACTAATGAAGCATATAAATGTTTTTTTTTAATATGTAGACCTATTTAGTTAATAGTAAATGACATGAAAATGTCACATATCTACTCCGTATGTGACAAAACATTTAAATACGTATTTGACTCATCATAACAAAAACTTGGAAAATTCAACAGCCTGAGTAAGAAAAGTGTTATGAATATTGATTACAATAAATTATGCTTATTCTCAAAAGTCATAAATTACGTCTATGATATCTATGGCAACGACTTCCCATTAAGTGCACTGTTATGTGCGTGCAAGCTTGCATGACTATTGACCATATTATCTCATACATGAGATGAAGCCATATCGTGGAACCCTAAAACGAGATCCATAGAAGGAAAATCTTGTTGAGTTGTGACTAGAGATGGGTATATATTTCAATCCACCCAATATGCTACTTGGGCGGATTGTAAAAGATGCCCGGCACGAAGTCAACTCTAGTTGTAACATAGTGAGTTGTAACATCGTAACATAACAGAGTATTAGGAATTGGAATTATAGAAATGACAGGTAACTATAGCTCAGAAACTACGGAAGCATTTAAAAAAAAAACAGCTTTGTTACAAGTTACCTCGGTCTTAACTCAACTCTGTCTCCCTAGTTATGGCCCGTAGCTTAAAAACAAAGATCCTATTAAGAAGTTGAACTTTCATAAAAACATCTAAAGTTAGTTAAAATGTTTCAAGGTATAAATAGTGATGAAACTTCTAGAACATCTATTATTATGCGTTGGTTGATTTTTTTTCGATGTGGCCGTAAACATTCGCATTTCATTGCTTACCTAAGCCGTCGGAATATGGTAATTGAAATGAAAAAAAGTGTTTTGAACATAAGCAGCGACTCAAATCAAATAACTGTTTTCCGTGTAACTTCACGCCGTATATACTTAACTTTGGCAAATTAGTATTGTCTATCACTCGCTCTCTTCGCAGCATATCCATATTCATCAAAATTTCTCTTAAAGCTAATTAAACATCTTGCAAGAAACCGCATGAAACTTTTATTACAACGACCGCATACTTTTCGAACGATAAAGAGTTGATTAAAAGGTATGCAATCTCTTGCAAGATAGAGAAAACAAAGTATCACTGACCTGATCAACAAAGTTTTCAGCTGTGAACCGCTTCGTGAACTCCGTGAACGTCTCCTTGTCTTGTAAACTCTCTCGTCTCGCTCTCTCCACCTTCATCTTTTTGATTCCAGTTATGTCTTTGGACATTTTGAGTTCCTCTATCAAATCTGTTTTGGCGCTTCTGTAGTTTTCGGCGGCACTGGGCAAGCATTGTAAACTGACAGATCTGGCGGGTGGAGGCGCGGACAAGGTTTTGGTGGCTGGTGTTCGGAGTCTGACAGCGGAGAGTTCGGCGCTGCTGATGGCTGCCAGGGGCTGGGCGGCGGAGGCGGGGGGCTGCGGGGGCGGCGGGGGCACGCTGTCGGCGGGCACCGGCGGCGGCGGCGGAGGCCGGGCCTCCGCCGCGCTCTCGTCGCGCTTGCACGGCGCCGTGATGGTCTTCAAGTACTCCGAGGGTTTGATGAGCCGATCGGGCGCGTTGTTGGGGAACGCGGGGGGTATGAACGGGAGCACCGGCTGTTTGTTGACGAGGTTGGGCCCGCGAGGTCGGTCGTCGTCTGCCGCCGCGGAGCCGCTGCGCCCCGCTGCAAGATGGCTCGGTTAGGGGGGGAGAGAAAGCCGCGCGTCGGCGCGCACGCACGCCGCACCCGACTGATGCAGCGAGCGTGTCTGTGCACTATCGGAGACGCAAGCCGTTTCTAATATCTGCTCTGATACGTTGTTTTGATGTTGGAATTAGTAACCTTATGTTTAGGTCAGTCAATTTTGAGCAGGACATTTGACGACGTACGTTGTCAATTAAAATGTCATATCTTTAGAACCATCATCGATTAAACAAAAAGAAATTGGAAAGAACTGAATATTTTTTTACTTATGCTCGTTTTACTGGCAATAAACTCGTCGGTTACCATCAATTTATAATATTTTTATCTTTATTTTTTTACCAATTTTTACTCAACAATACTTTTCTACAATTTACTTTATTTCATAATTAGATACCTATGAGAGAGATCGATGGACTAGATTTTGAATTAATTAATAAAAAATATATATTTTGGTATTATTAGGATTTGTGTCTCCAATTGTGCACAAAAATGGATTAGCTAATAAATTAGCTGGGAGAAATAGCAATAAAACAAAAAAAATATAAGTAAAATAAAACAAAGACAAGAATACATTTTATTAAGACTGCAATAACTTAGTATTTAATTATTTTCGTAGTAAGTTTAACGTGAAAATCATCAGAAATAGCCGTTCTTATATTTTTGCCCATAAAAAATATAACATAAAGTCTGACTTTATATAATTATTTTATGTTTAATGTTAACTCATTTAGGAAACTTAAAATTAGTAAGATGAGTGTCATGATTAATAAATCAAGTAGACTTTCTTATTTACTTATTTGTTACGCTGCTGGTTTTCTCAATAACTATATATTTATCTTGTAACGTGTAACGTTATGATCGGCGTAGAAATGAAATGAAATGAAATGAAAATTGTTTATTCAATTTAGGTCCATACAGAACACTTATGAATGTCAACATGTTTACCACTGGTTCGGAATGTAGTTTTCTGCCAAGAAGACACCAGCAAGAAAGAAAGAACAGTAAGGTCGCAGACGTAGTCAAAAGGGTGGCACATCTCAAGTGGGCGGGACATATAGCCAGAAAGATAGACTCGTGGTGTATGGAAATGCTGCAGTGGAGGCCATGGGATCAGAAAATATCTACCGGAAGGCCACAAATGAGATGGAGAGACGACATAGCCAAGATTGGCGAGCACAACTGGACTTCAACTGCCCAAAATAGAATAGAATGGAAAACATTGAAGGAGCCCTACACCAAATGGTTTAAGATGATGATGATGATGCTATATTTATATTATTTATCATAAAAAGTCTAGTGCCTTAACTCTCAATTGGAAAAAATGTGAACTATAATAGTGCTGTTGTTTTAGTAAATAAATAATGTCTGTTTCATCATCATCAAAAATATAACATAAAGTCATCAGCCCATTTAAGTCCCCACTGCTGGGGCACGGGTCTCCCTCAATCACATGAGGGGTAATTCCATACTCACCACGCTTGACAGACGGGTTGGCGAGGGTTTAGATATAAATGCAGAGTTTTCCTTCTCTGGGTGCTGATGATCATGCCAGCAGCTTTACCTTAGTCGCCTTTTACGACACCTCTGTCTGTTTATCATGGCTATATCGTCTTCTGTAAGAATAACTTTGCCAATATCAAATAAAACAATTGATTAAGTGGGTAGGCCTGTCTAAAGCCTATGCTTCGATCTATATGTCTATACGTCTGTACGTGCACCCTAACGAGACTGAGCCTTTTCATATTTCTATATATATTATATATATATACTTGAAAAACTGCACAAAGCCGCTATTACCGAGGTAGCGATCTTTTTCTACCGCGTCTGTATAGAGATGCATTCAGGCTGCGTCAGGGCCGGTTGGATCTCTTTCACACTCTGTAACATTTTTCCCGAAAATGGCACATTCCGCTTAATGCGTGCGTTTTCTATTCCAAATTAGTTTCATGTGTCGAAGTCAATCAAAATCACAGTCATTAATAATAAAAAAAGTTTTAATGACCTACGGATTCGTAAGTTCGAACCCGTACTTGCATTCTGGATATTTCAAATACATGTAAGTAATTCTACTAGATGAGAGATACGTGACGAAATTTTTACGTTACGGATAGTTTCTCAAAACGGAAAAAATCGTTGAGATAATGATTTGGAACGCAACCATGATCTTGTTGTCTGGCTCAAAGTTATATGTTGGGTTTGGTCCTACAACCGCCCATGGCGCACGTTCTCATATCCACTGAGCTACCAGCGCTTATAAACCCTACATAATGCGAATCGTGTCACAACACCGCTAAGAGAGCGTCATCACTACTGCGCGCGCGCATTCCTTGCAGTAAACATGCGTTTGATTGCGGGGAATTTTGCGGATTCTTGCTGCACGCTTCAGAACTGCCCACCCTGACCTAAATATGGGTCTTTTTTTATGTGATAACTGGCAGACGAGCAGGCAGATCACCTGATGGTATGCGGTTGTCGCCGCCCATGGACACCTGCGACACCGGTAGAGTCACAAGTGCGCTGCCAATCTTTAAACTCCCTTTCCGCGCGATTGGGCCTCCGGTAGCGCAGGTAGTTCACGCAGCGAACCACAGCACAGTGCTGCTTCACGCCGTGGTATCACTCCAGTCGAATCGGTTCATTCATGCCGGAGCGTCGCTCTCCCACGGTCAAAGAGTTCACGGGAATTTTTTGGTGTCGCGTCTGTGAAGCGAAGTGAAGTGAAGAAGCGCTTCGTCGCCATAAACATTCTAATTTGAGATTTATGCCCAAAACACGAACTTATTACAAATTGCGATCTCAAGTTATTACCGTACTTCAGTTCATGTCATCCCGTTCAAACACGCAATGCTAAAACGTGCCGGCACGAGCTTAATTCCGAGACTATCCTTAGTTTCCATCCATTGTTTAGGCTATTTTATGAAACTTATTATATTTAGGTACTTTTATCAATTGTATTTTACTGGCCGTGTGGTCCCCGGCAGAGTAGAATAGGCCACCCTCACTCTTACCGAGGTGTCGTGAAAGGCGACTAAGGTAAAGCTGCTGGCATGATCATCAGCACCCAGAGAAGGAAAACTCTGCATTTATATCTAAACCCTCGCCAACCCGTCTACCAAGCGTGGTGAGTATGGCAATTACCCCTCATGTGATTGAGGGAGGCCCGTGCCCCAGCAGTGGGGACTTAAATGGGCTGATGATGATGATGATGACTTTTATCAATTGTATAATTTGTGCATGGTTGTTTAATAAATAGTATAAGTGTTTGCCGAGAGGTTGTAACCCCGAAATTGTTTAAAATAGATCCAGCTTAGTAGCTAAAAGTTAAAATCGATTGGCATCGCTAGTGTGCCCTATCCGTCACCTTAAGGGAAACCTGTTAAATCATAAACTTTATTTGCATAAGTACATGGTATGTACAGATGTGCATAGAACAAAGTGTCCACATGTCTTGCCAATTAAATTGGCATGCAAATCTTAACAAAAAGTTATCAATAAAAAAAAAATACAAACAACATTTTAATAGTTTAATACATTTTAAGCTATGTCAGATAAAGAAATAATAATTATCAATGTCAAAAGTTAAACGGAATAATAATTTACTTAATTAAAGACATGTTACGTTTGAAATCTACGGTCGATCACTTCTTTTATATCATAGATATCATTGTCAATGAGCCATTTATACAACTTCGCCTTAAATATATTTAGAGACAGATTTTTAATATCTTGAGGGATTTTATTATCATCATCATCATCATCATCAGCTCAATCTCATGAGGGGTAATTGCCATACTCACCACGCTTAGCAGACGGGTTGGCGAGGGTTTTGATATAAATGCAGAGTTTTTATTCTCTGGGTGCTGATGATCTTGCCAGCAGCTTTACCTTATTCGCCTTTTACGACACCTCGGTAAGAGTGAGGGTGGCCCTTTCTACTCTGCCGGGGACAACACGGCACAAGCCCCAAGCACTATTATATATCCTGCGTAAGTGACTAATCGTTGAGATTAGCCGCCTTAGCCAAAATCGGTTGGAGGATATTATTATAATTACATAAAAAAGTGAACTGTGGAAAGTTTGTCGGATGATTAGAAAAACAGCACAAAGCGGCCACTTTTGGCGTGAATCAATTTTTCGCGTACGCGTTGGACCCACTTGATGACACTTAGTGATAGCCGCCGCCCATGAACACTCGTTCGTTCATAGGCTATCACTCCACCTCTCACACGAGTGGAGTCACAAGTGCTCTGCCAAAATTTACATTCCCCTCAGATTGGCCTCCTGTGATGTGGCGTCTGCGGCCCCAGAAGGAGGAGAAACGCAAATTTAGGGACAAGGACAGAAATTATGCGCGGTGGAGTGCAAGAGTCCCAAGGACACGCAATATCAGCGCACATCTCCCACGCTTCGGCCAGTATCACCATAGTGTTATTATGGGCAAGGGAGGTGGTGGGTTGTCCCCTCAGATTGGGCCTCCGGTATTCGCACTCACTTGGCGAAACACAGAGCAAGCGCCGATTCACGCGGGTTATCTGTGAGGCCAGGCCGGTCTCTCCTGTCGAGCCGGCCCATTCATGCCGAACGTGGCTCTACGGCCCTAGTTTGCAACAACTACACCTAACGGCACGATAACCATAGTAACGTACGAGTAAGTAGTAAAAAGATATCGACTTGAGAAACGATACGCTCCGACGATTTCTATGTCCGCTCATAATAAAGGCAACTCCGTAATAAATTAAACCTTATGTAAGTTTATTTCAACATTTTCTGCAAGAAACTGCAATAGGATTCCTATTAGCTTGGGCTAAATCTCACACAAATAAATAAAATAATTAATAAATAAATATTTCACAACATCACATACATTGATATGACTCCGAGTTAGGTAGCTCAAGCACCTGTATTACGGATATCAGAATCAACAGTGGCATTACAAATATATACACATAATACATTTCTTTTGTAATTATACATACTTATAAATCATAGATAACACTCAGACCAATACAAACAGATATGTTCATGCACAGAAATGTTTGTACTGGGCGGGGATCGAACCCGCAACCCTTGCACCAGAGGCAGCGTTCACTACCACTGTTACAAACAGGTCGTCAAATAAAAAACAAAATAAATATTTCACAACATCACATACATTGATCTGACTCCCACATAGATAGCTCAAACACCTGCTATAAATAGCTTTTGTAAATACATACTAATAATACATAGAAAACACTCAGACTAATACAAACAAACATGTTCATGCACACAAATGTTTGTACTGTGCGGGGATCGAACCCGCAACTCTTGCACCAGAGGCAGCGTTAACTACCACTGATCCAAACGGGTCGTCAACAAATGTTATTAGGTACGGTACAGGGAATAAAAAGGTTCGTCACCTTAAGGTAAATTTTCGCTTGCACGGCAAGAATCGGTTATACCATACCAACATACCGTTTTAAAAATCTGCCAGCCTTCTTTAAATTTTCTTTACATCAAAAGGAATCAATGTTGCTACAAGCAAATGTGAACTTTCTGATCTAACAGTTAAGCATAATTTTCTGTGCAACAGGTATTACTCTGACAAATTTACGAAAGGTAATAAGTGGTCATAGCATATCAAACGAATCAATTTGAAAACTGAAGAACCTTTTCGTTCTTTGACTGTACATGTTCGGTGTAGTAGAGCGGCTATCCGATTATTTGGGCCATGTTAGGCAATGGCCTAACATGGCCTAGAATGTAAGAATTTTACCTGCAAACAGTGGTTTGCAGGTAAAATTCTTACATTCTTACATCTTCATTCTTACATCGAACCACTCGCAAGCGATTGTCATTCCATTCTCATCATCTCGATGGATGGCAGTCTAATACTGTGCGTTTCTCCCGGAACTTACTACCACGTACCTCAGTTCTGTGGAACGGTTTGGCTGCAGGAGTATTTCCGGACGGCTACGACTTAGGGATCTTCAAGAGAAGAGCGTACTCTTTTTTTAAAAAAAGGCCGGCAACACATTAGCGATCTCTCTGATTTCGCAGATGTTCATGGGCGGCGATGATTACTTTCCATCAGGTGACTCGCTTGCTCGTTTGTCCGCCTCGAGCATAAAAAAAAATTTATTGACAATTTTTTTTTTATGACATTTTCTGCTTTATACTTTGGTTGATTTATGTATTTTGAGTTATTTATTTACTGCGACTGTCCTGACCTTCAGAGGCTTTTCAACCCCATCCCTTACCTATATTATTCTGTGCTTTTATACTATAACGCAAAATCTCGGTAAGAGCCAAGACCTTACCATCATCATCATCATCAGCCCATTTAATTCCCCACTGCTGGGGCACGGGCCTTCCTCAATCACATGAGGGGTAATTGCCATACTCACCACGCTTGGCAGACGGGTTGGCGAGGGTTTTGATATAAATGCAGAGTTTTCCTTCTCTGGGTGCTGATGATCATGCCAGCAGCTTTACCTTAGTCGCCTTTTACGACACCTCGGTAAGAGTAAGGGTGGCCTATTCTACTCTGCCGGGGACCACACGGCTACCTTACCAATGAGGCAGATAATCTTGAGATATGAGCACCGTCGTCCATAGAAAGTGTTGCATTGGCACTGACGTGGCTACACACTATGCGATCGTTAAGATTCAGGCGCTGAAACTGTTTCAGTCTGTTTACTCGCCTAATTAACGAACAAATTAAAACATGTGCTGTCATGGCTGTACAAAGTACCGTAAGTTTTTACCGTGGGAGAGCCACGTTTCGGCATGAATGGGCCGGCTCGACTCGAGTGACACTACGGCCTTACAAAAAACCGGCGTCAGCACTGTTCTGTGTTTCGCTGCGTGAGTGATACCGGAGGCCGAGTCCTAGGGAAAGGGGTTTAAATTTTGGCAGCGCACTTGTGACTGCACTGGTGTCGCGGGTGTCCATGGGCGGCGGTAATCGCTTACCATCAGGTGATCCGTCTGCTCGTCTAAAAACTATCACATAAAAAACAAAGTTGTTTGTGAGTATAGAAAGTTAGGGGCTATGGTATCTCAGTGGGTAAAAATCCACCTTTTATACGGGGGGTCGTGGTTTGAATCCGAGCATGCACGTCTGGAATTTTTCCGGTACCCTCACTCACGCAGTGAAACACAACACAATGCTGTTTCACGGTTTTCGGTGAGTCCGTGGTATCACTTCTGATCGCTATGGAAGCGTGGCTCTCCCACGGTACAAAATAAAAGATATTTTTGTTGCTGCTAAAAAAAAGTACAGACAGCCAGACACTAGTTTACTACAATCTGTCAAATTGATAGGTATCTATTGAGCCAAAGCAAACAATGCATTTTGGTTTGCGCATAGAATAGAGTAAGGTTTGCGTCAGCATACCGGAAAATCCCCTTTTGTTTATCATCATTCAAAATATTATGAAAAAATCTACACTCACTTCACAGACATGATCTAGTATTTACTAAAAGCCAGCGCTTTTTAGCCATAACTCATCCACCAGGCTCTCTACTTTCTAATGAGTACAGCCGCTGACGAAAGTGGACACTTGGACTTTATTGCTCGGTACAGTCGCGTATACAAAGATAATGAAGAGAAATAAAAACTATATTGTTTTGGATATCACAGCACTCGTGGTAAAGACATGTACGATTGGCAATTGACACGAAAAAATAATTAAGACACTACAGTTCAGGGTCAAGCTCCTCATACCACTTAATTTTTTTATACTATAGTCCATTCAGCATCTGAAGGTGAATAGGACAGTTAAAACGTTTCGGATCATGCATCCATCATCACATCACATCATCAGCACATTTAAGTCCCCACTGCTGGGGCACGGGCCTCCCTCAAACACATGAGGGGTAATTGCCATACTCACCACGCTTGGCAGACGGGTTGGCGAGGGTTTTATTATAAATGCAGAGTTTTCCTTCTCTGGGAGCTGATGATCATGCCAGCAGATTTACCTTAGTCGCCTTTTACGACACCTTCGGTAAGAGTGAGGATGGCCTATTCTACTCTGCCGGGACCACACGGCGGCATCCAACTTTCTACAAATAAAAATATTTAGCTGTAAAAATCATTAACTTTTTTGTGTTCTCATTCTTCTAAAATAATAAGTACCCAAAATATTAATGTTTCTCAATGAATCTGAATAATAACTTAAAATAATTATTACCTACCGATAAAATTTGTAAAAAATATCTTATGGATTCCATAATGAACGAATTTTTGCTCATAGGGATTGACACAAATAATCGCAATAAATCAGTAATCGGTAAGGCAGCCATCTTACTATCGAATCGCGATTATTGTCTCGTGCAAAATATGTCCACATGGATTGCATTAGGGACCAAAAACTGGCAATTTCTCTTGGTGCCAAAGGTGGTTCCGACACGTTAAGCGAGAGTTGTTATTTTTCATTAATTAATAATATGTATATCATTTCATTATTAATGATTTATTGCGTGTGTACCACTAAGAATATTTACATATTGTATTCCATATCCAGATAGTTCAAATTCTTAGATAAAATGTTGATTAAGTTTAAAAATCAAACAAATAAAAAGTCGATTAGATTTCTAAAGAAAATATTTTGGATTCTTAAAAATAATCGGTGAGGTTTAAAATTAGCGTCTCACTTTTAATGTCAAAATAGAACTGTCCTATTCACCTTCAGCTACTATTTCAAACAAAAGTAATCACGCTTTAAGCGTGCAAGCACCAATAGCCAGCATGGTTAAAGTGTGATTTCCGTTGTTTTAAAGTTGGTGAACTCGGCCCTGAATGGACTACAAATGCGACTTACGAGCGAGCAGGTCACATGATGGTACGGTATTACCGGCGCCTGTGCACATCTGCGAGATTAGAGAAGTCTCATATGCGTTCCCGGCCTTTTACGTGACTAAAGGCGGATTCGATAACCTTAGCAGTTATAAGAGGATAACTTTCCGCAGGATAATTTACTTCGTTACTTTATTTCGTAATTAACTCAATTGTGTTCTTCCAAAGCCGGTATACTTAGCTATTTGACGACCCGTTTGGAACAGTGGTAGTAAACGCTACCTTTGGTCCAAGGGTATGTGCATATTTGTTTGTGTTGATCTGGGTGTTTCCTATGTATTATAAGTATGTATTTACAAAAGTGCCGTGTGGTCCCCGGCAGAGTAGAATAGGCCACCCTCACTCTTACCGAGGTGTCGTAAAAGGCGACTAAGGTAAAGCTGCTGGCATGATCATCAGCACCCACAGAAGGAAAACTCTGCATTTACATCAAAACCCTCGCCAACCCGTCTGCCAAGCGTGGTGAGTATGGCAATTACCCCTCATGTGATTGAGCCCGTGCCCCAGCAGTGGGGACTTAAATGGGCTGATGATGATTTACAAAAGAAAAGGTATTATATGTATATATTTGTAATCCCACTGTTGATTCTGATCTCCTTAACACAGGTGCTTGAGCTACCTATCTCGAAGTAAGATCAATGTATGTGATGATGTGTAATATTTATTTATTTATTTATAACTTGGTTAACGAGTGAATGAACGAATGAAATTATAAACCAGCAAAAAACAATATGAATTGTTTTGTGATTTATGATATGCAATAACAGCTGTGACAATGACAGCGCCATTTTGATTTAGCTAGGATATTACAAATTAATTCTGTCAAAATTGGCGGTCTTACAATTTACCATTGGAATTAGGCGTTGACTGTTAGATGAGTAGTTGGTAGAACGAATTTTTATTGTACGCTGCATCATATAACTGCGCGATACCATATATTTATCGTTGGATGAAGATTGGACGAATCCACCCATAGCATGAAAGCAGAGGCTTTACCATAAGTTTGAAATACTATCCTCGCTATCCAAAACTATTGCTCTGTCTCTTTCACATACACCATAATGAAAGGGACAAAGCTATAGTTTTGGATAGCGAGAACAGTTTTTCAAACTCATGGTGAGGATACAGGTCAATGGATAGATTAAGTTGTATGAAGTTATTACTGTTTGGACATGGAGCTAGAAAGTACTTTGTAAATCAATATTTAATCGTTTCAATCTTTTTACATGAAACTGTTACGAATACGCCTGATTACTTGATATCGTAAAGCCTGGCTAATACTTTAATAACTACTTGATAGATATCGGCATTATATAGTACACTTATGTAACAAGACATCACAATTCACTTTTCAAGCATTATGCATAAAGATAGCGAAAACTATTAAAAACTAAGTTAGAATGAAATAGGTTTGTTATCAAAATTGATTGTTTTTGATGGAGTAAATTGTTTATTTAATAGGTATGTCTAATTCATTTTATTTAAATTTGAACAGACAGTTATTTACTAATGTATTTCTTGGTGTGTTAATTGTGAAATAGATCATTCTTTTATTATCTATTTGTTTCCATTACAAGCGGACTCAAGTCCGCAAATTATTTGTACAATGCAGTGCGAAAGTTTAAAATGATATAAAATCAATTCAATCTGGAGCCCAATTCTCGTGCCCGTGACATTTATTTTCATACGACATATATCACAAAAACACAGTTTTTTGTATGGTTTTCGGGTGATATCCGGTATGTTCTCAAAATATCACAAGGGCGAGAATTTGGCTCCAGATTATTCATTTTCATACTATTTATCACTTTTAATTTACTAACACTATGTTTTTAAGAGCGCCTTAATCTTAAGGCGACGGGTGTAATAGAACGCACGGATAGTACTTTGAAACAGACTGACGTTTATTAAAAATAAATAATAGGTAGGTACACATAGTTTAAATTAGGTGGCGCTTCTTATCGCATTTAAAATATTATTTAGTTACCTACAGTAGGAACAATAGGGTGGCCCTAACTAGCGACGCCGATTTTAATTGATAGCAACTAAATCGGATATCTTTTTAACAATTTTGAAGTTCGAGCCTCTCGGAACTATTTATTTAATAATTATAATTGACTTTTTGTTTAACGATTTTTGATGCACTCGAAATTTGGATTAACAGCATAAGTGGCCGACTTTGGCGGTAACTCATATTTCGAGTAAGAAGCAGACCAAATAGTCACCATCGGTTAAGATGCTAACAATTTAAATCAAATGGAGTCTCTAGTGTGTCCTACCCGTCACCTTAACAGAAAAACTTTTTAAAGGTACAAATTTTTGGCCCAACCCGGGGATCGAATCCCAAGCGGCAATCAATTTTAATTTTTAGCTACTAAACCGGATCTATTTGAAACAATTTCTGGGTTACAACCTCTCGGCAAACACTCATACTATTTATTCAATAACCATTCGCAAATGTTGGGTCCGTTTTTGTATGCGAAAAATTGATTCACGCCAAAAGTGGCCACTTTTGAATCAATTTTTTGCGTAAACATTACACCATGTCCTCGCATATGTTACTCGTTGGCAGATAGTCAAAACAAAAGCTTAAGTTTATTTGTCAAGAGAACAATTACTCATTATATTTGACCTAGTCTTTAACTCCCACAGTAGGCTAAATCTTTATCGTGGGACCCAGTAACCAACATTATATAACATTAACCGATTGTTATTAAACACTTAAATAAGAACAAGATTAAACGAAAGCGTAAGTACCGCAGCCCTATGAGATTAAATAGTAATTGCATGGTCTTGCATAAATGTTTTAATTTCATGGGTATCAAACCCATAAAATAGTTAGGCGCACTTCTTAGAGCCTACGATACTATTGTTTGTGAATAGGCACACTGTACTATTTAACCTTGCTTCGTGCCGAATTTCATGATTCTGAGTTCACGGGAAGTACCCTGTAGGTTTTGATTAGCGTGTGACGGAAATTCGTCAAAGGTGTCGGTATAAACAGCTGTATCTTTTGATCGCGTTAACTTAGAAGTTTGATTTTTTCACAGCTTAAAGGGACAGTAGACCTAGGTATTTGGTATAAATTTCAATTGGATACCTTTATTCGACGATAAACTTTATTCGTTCGTGAGAAATAAGGTAGATAGATATCTATCTATCTACCTTATTTCTCTCGAACGAATAAAGTTTATCGTTAGATCGATAGATATTCTTTATTGCACAAAAATAAAATACAACAGCAACAGACAGTAAAATAAGGCGGTCTTGGCGGCTTGTAGCGATTTCTTCCAGACAACCTTTGGGTAGAGGAAAGAAATATCGTATTCGTAATAAGGTAGTAAGTTTCATTTTATTAAAATATTTTGATAAAATATATTTTTTATATATCTAAAAAAATGTGATTTTCGCAATTTTTATATACGCCTATATTCGCATTATATGACAATGCTTCATGCCAAATTTCAAGATTCTGAGTTTACGGTAAGTACCCTGTAGGTTTTGATTCCTTTGCGAGTGTCGAAATATTTTTTTTTTACTATGGCAGACAAACGAGCAGACGGCTCACCTGCTCGTAAGTGAATTACCGCCGCCCATGGACATCTGCGACACACGGGGCATCACAAATGCGTTGCCGGCTCTTAAGGGAGGAATAAGCTCTTTTCTTGAAGATCACCAGGTCGTATCTGTTCGGGAACACCATCGTTGATAGCTGATTCCATAGTTTTACCACGTGCGGTTATATAGTTTTATTCCATAGTTTTAATTTGTTGAAAATATCGACATAATCGGCTGTATCTTTTGATTGGCTTGGCTTAGAAGTTTGATATTTTCACAGCTTAAAAGGACAATAAACCTGAGTATTTCATGTGAATTTCAGCTTGATATGTTCACGCGTTCTTGAGATAAATGGTGTTATAATGTATCAATACGGGGATTAACACGATATTTATTATGTGAAACAACATTGTGTACTCACATATTTGGCTCGACGTTTGGCCATATTGATTTTTTGACATTATAATTATAATGCAACGCGAAAATCTAAAAAACTATATAAATGGTCTTGACAGACAGACAGACAGACGGACAACAAAGTGATCCTTTAAGGGTTCCGTTTTTTCCTTTTGCGGAACGGAAGCCTAAAAAGTGTTATTACAATCAGTAAAAATCTCTTGGTGGCGCCACTTGACCGTTAAAGGGCCGATAAAGTCGTGAACCGAAATAAAAGAGAGCCGATGAGACGGATCTCAAAGTAACACAGCCGAATGGAATATTTACAAACAAAAACCTATTTTGTTGAATTAATTATTTCATTATAACCCAACGTTTAGATTAAATATTTATGAGGCATAAGTAAGCGGTAATTAAAGACTTTGCTCACTTTCTAATGGGCTGTTAGTTTCGTTCTGATTCGAACAACACCCAAACAATAAAATGTATGTAAAGATTTGAATCCGCCATTTTGACTTTCCATTTCGTGGGTGATAATGAATGAATGAATGAATATACTTTTGAATATATTGCACTCAAAGTACAGTATGAAAACTTACTTACTTAGTAATTTTCGTTGACAAGTGATTTGATTTGGGTGTATGTTAGGTTTTTTAATACGGCTCCCGCGCTTTACCTGTGCTTTGCTATTAAGGCGACGGGTAGGGCACACTAGCGAAGCCAAATGACTTTTAATTGTTAAATTAGATCTATTTGAAACAATTTCGGGGCTCCAGTCTTTCACACTTATACTATTTATTTAATAACAATGCACAAATTATGGGTCTGTTTTGAAAATCTGTTCACGCAAAAGTAACCGGTTTTGGCGTTAATCCAAAATTCGAATGCAAAGCACACTTAATTACTATTTAGTTAACTATAAGTTTTAAATAAATAGTATAGGTGTTTGCCGATAACTGGAGGCCCGAAATTGTTCAAAATGGACCTGGTTCAGTAGCTAACAATTAAAATCAATTAGCGTCGCTAGTGGGGTATAGAGAATCCTCTATCTATATCTACTGGGGAATCCCCCAGGTGATATAGGTATACTATATATATTATTCTCCGTCTCCATAACTTCAAGCCTCCCACAGAACACGAAAGAGACAACTTCAGCAAAGGCACAGAAAAACTACGTCATTGACCCCTTCTAAATACTGTTTTCAAAAAATATTGAAATAAGAGTTTACCTGTATCTCTATATTTTGCTTTTTTAATAAAATTTAGTAAAATTTCTCGCTGGTTACTTGTGTATTTTTCGTGCGTATGAATACAATTTTATTACGAACAAGAAAGTGTTCAAAAGTCTCAAGTCATTGGCTACGTAATTCGGCTACTGGCATAACAGGGCAAACATATAATTTGCTCTTATCATCTCGGCAATATCAAATATTATGACTCTAGTAGACCTGGTAAAAACGTATCTTTCAAAAGATTGGAACATTTGCATCTGGTTCAGTGCAAATATGCGGAACAGTGAAACGCTTCATTCGAATCATTTGGAACATCGGCTCCCCGATAGATCCGTGATTAATTGATTTTGTTACGAATGAATAATCGATCCCCTCCTACAGAAGGAGGCCATGTAATATAACTGTCTCTTTTCCCCGCGTAATACATGGAAATACAGTTACCTATTCACCCCGGACAGTCCATAGCTTACTCTTTCGTTCTGCATTCGGATCATCCGCTCATTCGGATCATTCGCGTATCGTGCACGCCTGTCCGTCGCAGGTGATATGGGACGCCACCAACAGATCCATCGGGGTGCGCCCAGAACTGTGCTTCGTATTCCGAAGTGCCGTGCCGTTTTTGTGGAAAAATAAAATACTATTATAAATACTATTATTCGGCTCACTCGGATCATTCAGATCATTCCACTCTTTCGGGTCATTTGACTCACACGGCTCATTCAGCGCTCGGACTCGAGATCCATTTGAGTCGAATGATACATTCGGAGCGAACATTAAAGATTCAGAACAGTGTATCATTCGGCTGAGTCGGATCACTGAGTTGTCTCAGTAAAGAGTTACACACGCTAGTAGGCAGGTAGGGTTGTTCGACAAACATTAGTCACTATATTTTATGTTATGGTGAGAGTGGGTCAAAGTGATTATATTATTAAAATGCTGTTTGTTTTAGGGCAAGTTATTGCAATTAAAGTTCTATTATCATGCTTAGGGAGAGTTAAGTCATCAAGTTAAATAATAATAATTTGACATAAAACAACATTTACCTACATTTAAGCATACGCTTATAGTATTTATTTAGTTTAAAAGTATTTATAGTGAAAATAAAAATGAACAATAATTACTTACCATTTCAAACTAGTGGCCAACAATAAACTTCGTACTTATATTTTACTTTTTTTTTGATATTCAGGGTGTATCGGGAAATAGTTAAATGGACAATACGACAAAAAAACATTTTCCGAAATGAAAAATACTATTCCAGATCAGAGAAAAAAATAATTTCAGAATTGTTAAACAGATATTAATATGGAGAATAAAAATAAAATGTAAAATCCTCCTGTGTGACATCACCACTTGAATTGAAACATTAATAACGCTTTTACTCACGTTTATTTTTAAAAAAAGGTTATCCAAAAAAACCAAACGTCAAGCATGGACATGACTAGTCGCCTAAACTTTTTTTTACATGTGGCAACGACATCACAATACGTTGAGCCTCAGGACGACGTCACTTCCGACATATTAATTAATATAAAAAAATATATATTTCAATAAAAACACACATTTAATGAAAACTAAAAAATATGGGTAAACTTTTTTCTTTCTTTATTTGAAAAGCGTATAAAAATGAAAATATTTTTTGTCTTATATTGTCCATTGCTATAACCACCTTTTCTTCCAAATCGAAATGTGTGTTATGTAATTTTTCTGATGAGTGTTTCCCTTGAAAGATAAATAAATGAATCCCACATATAAAAGATCATTGATATCAGTCCATATGGTAAAGTAACTAAGATGACTATGTCTATATAGATAATTGATTCTGGGTGTCGAACCCACAACCCTCGGAACAATGCAAGTTCATTGGCAAAAGCTAATGTATCCACTAGTAAATCTGTATAGTCTAAAATATGAGGAGTGGGAGTTCATTGACCTCCAGTGAAAGTGACATACCCCTACCATACACACAAATACCCCTCCATACACATTACACCGTGTGGTCGCCGTGTGGTCCCCGGAAGAGTAGAATAGGCCACCCTCACTCTTACCGAGGTGTCGTAAAAGGCGACTAAGGTAAAGCTGCTGGCATGATCATCAGCACCCAGAGAAGGAAAACTCTGCATTTATATCAAAACCCTCGCCAACCCGTCTGCCAAGCGTGGTGAGTATGGCAATTACCCCTCATGTGATTGAGGGAGGCTCGTGCCCCAGCAGCGGGTACTTAAATGGGCTGATGATGATGACACATTACACATACCCCAGCCACAGACTCATCGTTATAAAAGACAATAAATAGGTAGTTACATACATAATTTTGTATGGAAAGCGAGTTCGTCACTTTTTTACCTGTATGTAGCATTTTTTCATTCATCATCATCATTATGAAACCGTGAAGTATGCCCGTTTGTATGAAAAATACGCTATGGCAAATAGTTAATAAAATAAAATAAATAAAATATGATTAAACACCAATAAGATCTATCATGACCTTTTTGCTTAAAGTATAAACTGTCCCACTGCAGGGCAAAGGCCTCCATCATAGGAATCAAGTAATTTTATTTTATTTTACATTTATTCAGAATCCACAGCTTAAAAGTAAATTTCAAAATATAATTGCGGGAAGCTTACAGCAAATAACGTATTTTATATGTGGGACAGAATATATAATACACCAAGGTTTCGGGAATACGAGCTTCTATAATATAATCGTCTTTACTACGTCTTTACGCCTTTCACAGTTGTCGGCCATACGTCGTCTGTCTCACTCTCGCACGTCATTCTCACGTTCACTCGTAGGTATTTGTATTATTTACATTCACGCCAGATTAGGTAATTTCGAGATTTAGTTTAATGATTAGTTATTTGATGTTTTGTTTTATTGCTAAAATTAATTTGTTAATTTAAGTCCTTTTTTCTCTTCGTTTCTGCCTAAGATACAGGAAATGCCTAGTTAAGGCAGTAAACTTAAAATTGTTCCCTAAGTTTAAGTATATTTTAAGTCTTTTATGTTCTAAAGATTTTTCAATAAATTTTATTTATTTATTTATTATTCTAATTCAAATATCGATCTCTTACACGTTCCTTATCATGCATCTGCCGATCACCAATCCTACATATAGGTATATACAGCTACTATGATGGGATTAAGCTTAATTACCACGCTTGCCAAATCATAAACCAGAGCTGTGTTCGAAAAATTCGAAATATACTTTTTGCTCGATCCGGGAATCGAACCCAGGTCACCAAACTACAAATTTCATTTTGATTTATTATTAATATTTTAAGGTTTATATTAAATAGAGAACAGAAATTATTGTATTTGTGATGAAAAAAACATCTTGAAAATGACCCCTTTTTAACTTGGCGGAATTGACATTTTTATTTCAAATATGTTTTGAATTAAAGTATGTTTAGAATTTTTCGGACATAGCTTAGGTATTGTGATCACCAATCCGCATTTGGCAAGCGTGGTGATTAAGCCTAATCCCATTATAGTAGCGATAACTTGATTTCTATGATGGAGGCCTTTGCCCTGCATTGGGACAGTTTATAGGCTGATTAAAAAAAAATCTGTAAAACTATCCTACACGTTCCTAAACGTTGTCCATAAAATCACAGTTAATTATGGAGTAGTAGCATTAATAAAAAAATTACAAATTAAAAAATAAAATAGTATGGAAAACACAACTTCGAAGAAATAAATTGAAATTGCCGTTTTATATGGCATATGTCTTCGACCTAATATTAGATCTAATGTTTCCTTGGGGAAAAATATTTATTTTCATTAGTATGATGCTTTCTTGAAAATTCTCGGGTATTCTAAAATCACAGTGTATAAATAATATTCTTTTTGTTTTTTTTTTAATCACCTGGTGAATTTCACCAGGTTCTCGTTGATGGACCGACTCCCTTAAGGTGACGAGTAGGGTACACTAACGACGCCAATCGATTTTAATTTATAGCTACTAAACCGGATCTATTTTAAACAATTTCGGCTCTCTCGCCAAACACTTATACTATTTATTAAATAACCATGCAAAAATGTTGGAACCGTTTTTGTAAAACCTTAAGCATACCCGCTGCTTTTATGTGGAGCATTCCTTTGGCAGTGGCCTGAGGTATACCCACTAAAACACCAGGGGTCCCTTCTACGCCTGAGTGGGGACGAGACACAAAAACCGACTAAAGAGCCTCATTTTCATGTCCCTCCCCAGGCGGAGATCTGTTTACATAGTGGACCCGATAGTATAAGTAATATAGGTCAAGCAGGCATTTTAATTACCTTTATGGTCGCTTATGATGAAAACCATAGATAAGTACTAACGGCTCCGCGGTGGAGAGTGTTTATCATTAAACACTATGACTAGTTTTACGACATTACTAGTACGGTTATTGCAGTCTCAATAAATAGGCACTTATAATTTAAACATTAGGTTTTGTTACATGTTTCGTGTTTCTATTAAATAAATGTATATACTTAGTTACTAGATACAGTACGTACCAGAAAATTCCCCGAACGTACCTGCACTTAGTATTTTAATGGACTTCATAAAAGGAAAGGATACCAACCTCTGAAAGCCTAATTGACTTCAAGACCTTAAAAACTGTCCTTACAGTGTGACAAGGCTGTTTCGGCCGAAAAGTGTAGTTAGTAGTTAGTGTACATATCATCCATGTATCAAATCTGTTAAATTTTTTCAATTGATTCTCACCCGTTTAGGTTTATATTTGGGGAATTTAACCCGATTTGCCATGATGTCTATTACTACTGCAAAATATAAAACCTGTGTTTAGATAGAGCAGTCTCAATAATAGTTTCACTTAATATGACACTTCCTCAGAGGACAGATTATTTCAATCGGCTAAAACATTCTTGTACCACTGTATATGCGTTGTGGATCCGTGATTTAAGATGTCCTTGCTGGTTCCCATCTATTGTAATAGTTTTATTTGGCATGTCATACTGCTGCGTGTTTAAATAAAAAAAAAATACTAAACATTGCTTACCAAGTCTTTCTCTCAGCTCAACCATACTCAAAGTGGGTCTCGCCAGCATTTTAGAAGGGAATTTTGGCGGCGGTGGTGGGCAAAGACCACTTGGTACGGGAGGCGCTGGAGGTGGAGGTATGGGAGGGGGAGGCTGTGAATCTGGAGGTATGGGTGGCACTGGCGGTGGAGGTCCATACGGAGGTGGTACTGAAGGAACAAATGTAGAGGGAAAAAGGAGCGAGCACGGAGGAGTAGGAGGCGATGGTGGGGCATATGAAGGTGGCTCTGAGAATGAGCACATTGCTGGCGGCACTGGCGGCGGAGGAATCCGAATCTTCCGAGCATCCACACGAGGAGATGTTTGGAGATACCGACTCCTCTGGCATTATCTCGTCATCGTCATCACCTTTCAAAAGTAAAAAAAATGTCAGTACTCACCAAGAGGTTACCATTTGCGAAATTACAAGGCTGATTGAAAGGCTAGGCAACGGTGATCAGGGTCAGCTCTGGTGAGACAAATATTACAGCAAGCAGGTGTCGCGTTCCATTGCTGAAACGAGTGAACTGATGATACAAAGACGATGGCTGATAGACTGATTTGGCTGTTGGTAAGCAGAAGAACGGGTGATTCCTCAAAGCACGTCTAGCTGTAAAATATGGGACAGAAGACGTGAAGAAAGCCACTTAACCTACGAAATATTTTGGGAGTGATACGTAAAGTCAGCCGCAACAACAGCAAAGCATTAAATCTGCTCCTAAGCTATGATACTGCCGCCCATGATTGTGCTACGGACGGATTATTCAGTATCGCCCAATAAAAAAAATCTGTGGTGGGCCTTCAATGGTAGGCAAATGAGATGAGTTGTATTCACAGCAAGCTGGCCTATCCTATTACACGAAGGAGTCTGAATGCAATAAGCAGAAGACCAAATGCTGAGGCGTAGCATGGGCTCTCCGTAGAGCTCGGCATATGTCTAGCAGTAAATAAAGACGTTAATTTATGAACTCACCTACGCATTTCTTCAGCATTGATGAAGGTTTTAACATGGCCTCGTCCAGTATTTTAGGAGGAAGTTCAGACGGTTTTAGTTTCGTCGAAATTTTGGGCACTGAATGAGCAATAGATTCTAAATGATCCTTGAGTGATGTAGGCTCTGGTTTTGGAAAGGGAAGAAGATATCACAGATGCTACAGTTATTGATCCATCTTGTGATAGAGATGATGACAAGGACTTTGATGCTACTGTTTGAACTGGTACTGCCAATGACACTATTGGTGTATCAGATATAGGGGATGCATGGCGCAGATTTCTCTCGGTTATCCCAGAGGGAGACACATTGAGGCGTTCATTTATATCTGGAGATTCAGAAACTGAAATAGCTTCCGAAATTTGAGGGGGTTTATGACGTAAAACTATATTAGATGGAGCAACAGGGAGCACATGCACTGCAAAACGTACGGGTGCTTTTTTTGCATTCGTTGGAGACGTAAAAGACATTAATGTTGTAGAGGTTGTAAGTGTCTTAAAAGGGGCTGGAAGAGGTGACGAAGATAAAGGCTCAGGTGATTTGAATGTGATTGGTATAGGAGACCTAGAAGTTTGCATGAGTAACCTAGCATCTGTAGGAACAGGGGAGCAACAGCTCACTGACAGTAGATGATTTTGAAAAAACAGGTACCACAGGCAAAGGAGATGTTGACACTGATGTTATCGTATGTGCTATGAGAGATGAAGGAACTACAGGGTTCACCGTACGGACATACGGTACTTGTGGTACTGGGGTCGGCCGTGAGTGGTCATCAGGTCTTGAATTTCTTCCTGCAGATTTTCCTGATGATAACCTTGCTGGCCTTTGTACTAGAGCTGCTCTACCTTCAACTTGAAAACGAAACAACACGTTTAGTCAATACTTACCAGACTTGTTGAACTTCTTAATATTAAGTACAGTCAATAGTCAGTGTGGGAATGATAGGCAGCAAGATGTTTCGCTGGAAAGCTCCTCCATTGTTCTACTAAGCTTAAATATAAACTTACTTTACCTGCAGAGTTTTGAGAGAGTTGAGAGTTTAGATCTTCTATTCATTTCGCTAATATGTCATAATATATCTGCTACATCTGCTGCTACATCTAAGGCTAAACGTAATATTGGTGTAAGGCTAAAAAACTTACAGCTTCAGTTAAGTGACCGCATGATATCAGCATATTCAGGTTTCATATTGGCTATTGCAAAATAGAAGCGGTGCAGGTGCTGGCAAAGATACTTCAATTCCTACCAAACACTGTGCTTTTTTAACCATAGAATACGCCAATTTTGTAGTAGTAACCAACTGGTCCATTTTTTACAATCACCCTATAGACATGTGTTTCAACTGTCCTGCTCAGAGAAACTGAGTTTTTCATCCTCGGGAAACCGTAAATGTTTATTTTCAGCTATAAAAGTTTGAAAGTTGGTTAAAAGAGCACGGTGAATAGGTAGGGAGCAACGTCATTTGGCAAATATTGTGTACTCACCAAGTCTCCCCCTCAACTCCGAAGGTCTTAAAGCCGGTTCCTCCAGCACTTTGTGTGGAGGACCAAGGGGCGCGGGCGGCGCGGGGGGCGGCGGTGGCGGAGGCGGGGCCTCAGTCTCCCGAGCTGCCACCAGACGAGACCCCTGATGAAGCGGACGCTGAGGTCTGAACCACCGCCGCCTCGTCTGACACTGATGCACGACGGCTGCCAGCCGCCGAGGATATGCGGTTGGCCTGATAAACAAATTAAATAATTTTAAGCTAGAACATCTTGATGGTAGTAACACCGACATTAAAGCGCTTGTGGTAGATCTCAATATAACTTCGATCCGACCCTCGATGATGAGCCGAGACGATGGCGTGGCCACGTGGAAAGGATGGGAGAGGATCGCAGTGTCAAGAAAGCTTATTTCGGCCGCCCAACTGGTCGACGCGTCAGCTGCCTCAGATATCACTGGGACGATGTCGTGGACTCAGATCTTCTCGAGCTGTGAGTCAGACTGAAGTGAAACCGCTAATAATTGGGTCCGTCAGTCATCGGAGTAAGTATTAAGTTTAAGAACATCTCGAGAGTTGGCTGACCTAGGTATCTTTAATTCACGGAGAAAAGAGACATTTGTGCGAAAAGCGGTCCAGGGAATTCGGAGCATTTTCCTCTAAGCCCACATTTTGCAGGCGTCAATCCGATCGCATTCAGTCTTTTTTAAGGTCCATATCTTAGCTCCATATAAAAATATTAGGAAAACTAGACAGTTGACGAGTCAAATTGCGGATCTGCGAACTGACTTGAGCATTATAAGTCCGATAAGCTGATGGTTGCGATTGGCCTTCATTGCACATTTATCGGTAGCAAGTGAGGGAAAGTGAGGAAACCTACTCATTTCAGATAGTTTTGGAAACATCACATGGTGTGATTTCTCTGTTAAAGAGTTGCGAAGGTCTGACGGCAGTCGCTGACTTCTCGAATCCTGGATCATGATCCAAGCGTACCACAGACCACGCACCGATAGCTTTGGACGCAACTGGAAATTACTTGCTGAGATGATGATGACTATGTTCTACTTGTACTTACAAAGTTCTGGGCCTTGTGTGTGAGAGCTGCCAGTTTGGTAGCTATTGTAGACTTGGTTTGAGCCTCTACCGCGGGGGAAACCTCCTCATATGCTTTGTTTGAACTGAAAAATTGAACAATATATTAGTAACTATTTACCGTGGGCGAGCCTTCTTCGGAATGAATGGCATTTTTCCCAGGGGAAACCAACATGGCCGTCACCTTGCTACATGTAGGGAAGAAGGTGGTGTGTGGGACTCTAGCCCTAAGCAAAACCCCTGGAATGTTTATCTCCGCGCATTCGCGGTCGGATACCCCACAGCTGGTACTAGACCGTACCATGGACACCTGCGACACCAGTGCAGTCACAAGTGCGCTGCCAACCTTTACACCCCTTTCCACCGGATTGGGCCTCCGGTACCCTCACTCACGCAGAAAAGTGCTGCTTCACGCCGGTTTTCTGTGAGGCCGTGGTATCACTTCGGTCGAGGCGGTCCAATCATGCCGAAGCGTGACTCTTCCACAGTCGTATATATATGAGATTACTCTATGGTAAATAGGTGTTATTATTCGATAGCACAAAACTTATTGTAACTAATATAACAAGGCAGATGGCCGCTAGGCTTCATGGTAATTGATACGCACAAATCCATGTGTGATGCAGTATACACCCAGCGCCATCTATTGGTAGGGATCGGAACTAAAAATCTCCGTACAACATACACTGGGCGCGTTGAAGGCGCTTCTGTTCTACAGCTGGTGCTAAAAAGTTCGCAGCACACTTGTGACGCACTGCTGTTACGGGTGTCCAATAGGGGCTATCGCGTGTGAAATATCCGCTAGATGGCGTGCTTGTGAACTGAGGTCCAAATTTAACATCATTGGCTGATTTATTCGTTAATTGACAATTTGACATACCACGTCTAAAAATACCCAATCACCTTGTAGATGGACCTCAGGCCTATAGTACGCCATTTTGCGGATTTTTCGCACGCGATAGCCCCCATTGTGATTGTCAACGTCTGCTCGTCTATCATTTATCCATGGAACTGCATTTATCACATCAATGAAATGAAAATTAATATGTATAAAACTTACGCGTCGCTAGTGTCTTTGGTAGTGTAGTCGACCACGAGCGCCGCGCTACCCGGCCGGCTGTGGCTACCCGAGTCCCGGGAACTGCTCCTACAAGACAAATTTTAATATGAAAATATTCATTCGAACCATTTAACTTGTGTGTTTGTTTGACTAAACAAACAATAATAAAAATAATAATTAAAAATATAACCGGTGTAACAAACCATTTAACTTATATAACGTCGGACCAATAACGAACCCTGTGTGACTCCCGTCACATCCTACTACATACTCCAATAGATGTCGCTGGGAGTACATTAATTCGCACCAGCGTTTCGATTTTCCGGACCTATAAGGGTCCCAGTAAACTTAGTAAGGCAGTTCGAGTGACACTAGCTCTAGTGCGGTCTACTCAATCCAAGTTGATCTCTCCGTACCTAATCTAGGAGGCTCTACTTCTAGACGATTCAGGTGCCCTATCTAAGCTACCTAGTTGCCGGTTTACTCGACATTGACCAATTTCGGCCTGGTACTTTTGTCAATAGTTTTCAATAAAACCCATAATCTTCATCATAGTCGCCGTTTTCCTCGCGTCCCACCAACATCATCACTTGCCATCATCAATATTCAAGTAACATCACTTACACCGGTTTATTTGCTAATAAATTTGCGTTGAAAGCGACTTATCCTTCACCTTATAAAGATATACATCGTTATTTTTTATCGTTTACATCCCGAAAACCACGTTATAGGTAGCGAAAAAATAATCTGTTGTTTTTTTATGTGATAGGTGGCAGACGAGCAGATGGATCACCTGATAGTAAGTGATTGCCGCCGCCCATGGACACCAGCGACACCAGTGGAGTCAAATGATTCCATACAAAATTGAATTTTCACCCGGCTGATTTTTTTTTGGTTATTTTGTTGATCTGTACTTTATTAACGAGGAATGGACTTTATTCACAATACCTATTAATAAACCTTTTTTTAAAGAAAACGGTGTTATAAAGGAGTTTCAAATTTTGTACCAAATTTTATTATTTCAAACATAAAACTGCTATATAACATCGTTTTAGCTAACAAAGAATCGTGAACATTTATCAAGTAAAGCCCTTATAAACAAAAAAACGTATTAGTGACAGTTGGCCATTGCGCCTCACGCCAAAAGCGGCCACTTTTGGCGTGAATCAATTTTTCGCGTACAAAAACGGACCCAACATTTGTGCATGGTTATTTAATAAATACCAGTGTTTGACAAGAGGTTGTAACCCCGAAATTGTTTAAAATAGATTCGGTTTAGTAGCTATAAATTAAAATCGATTGGCGTCGCTACCCGTCACCTTAAGTTGTTCTGTTTTAATGTTACATAATATGTGACATTCAAATAGAATAGACA
Source organism: Marasmia exigua (assembly GCA_019059595.1). Classification (NCBI taxonomy): domain Eukaryota; kingdom Metazoa; phylum Arthropoda; class Insecta; order Lepidoptera; family Crambidae; genus Marasmia; species Marasmia exigua. Next base: position 4,121,808 of record CM032479.1, on the reverse strand, counting down.
TTTGTAGTATTGAGTTTTATTGGACAAATATTATTTGTTTAGTAAAACTTAATACATTATATGTTTGGGTCCAATCTTAGTTTATGTTTTAAAAATAATATATAACCATTGCTGTTGGGTTTACAATAATATAAATTAACCTAGTTTAAGTGTCTTGGAAACTTTAAATAAATTGTAAACTTGTTTGTGGTTCAAGAGTAAATAAATGAAAAAGAACTTCTAAGTACCTTCTCCTCTGCTGCTCTTCCCTGGGCATGTAGATGTCTTCGTAGTGATGGTCGCGTCTCGTAGCTTCGGCGCCACTGTCGCTGTCCGACTGCGCTTCCGGCAGCGTCGTGGTTTCCGGAGTGGCGCCGTGAACTTCTGCTTTCACTGAAACAAATTGAACAAAATCCATGAGAATTACCAACAAGACTTTTTAAGAATACTGATCGAATCTCCAGGGAAATTCACCATGAAAAGATTTTTGCGAAAAGAAATTGTTGTAATCAACTATTAACAAGGCTAGATGTCTTAAACTTGGATCGTACACCAAAGGTGACGGGTAGGGCACACTAGCGACACCAATCGATTTTAATTTTTAGCTACTAAAGCGGATCTATTTTAAACAATTTCGGGTTTACAACCTCTCGGCCTTAAAATCAATTGGCGTCGCTGGTGTGCCCTACCCGTCACCTTAACGATTCCGTTACAAGCCCCAGAAATTTTTGAAAAGACAATCCTGGATCCGGCAACCCTAGTTATTCTTGATACCTCCTGCCCTTTGACTGCTGGACCCTAGGACAACGGGAATGAGTTTGAAACAGGTCTCGCACACGCTGCCATAAAACCTCACACCTCAAAAGTACTTAAGCTGTTTTGTGGAAGAAGTCTAATAGTATCAGCCTAAACTGTCCCACTGCAGGGCAAAGGCCTCCATCATAGAAATCGAGTTATCGCTACTATGATGGGACTAGGCTTAATCAGGACGCTTGCCTTCGAAACATATTTTCGCTCGACACGGGAATCGAATCGAAAGGGAGATCACGGTACGGTACTTAAACCACTAGACCAACAGGGCGTTCTAGACCAAACATGGCGTTTTAGACCAACAGAGCGTTCAAGCATCAATTCTTCCTGCATTTACCTGATAGGTACCACCTGCCCCTCAGCAGGGAATTTGTCTCTCTGATCCCTAAAGCAGGTATAGAACAGGTCGCAAACGCGCTAGTGGCCTCAGCGGTGTCAGCTTTAGCCTCAAGGCTATACCGCTGTGGAGAAAAAGACCACTACTACAGCCTGTTAAGAATACCCCTTTATAGCGGACTCGATTGTGATTTAAACCTTCTTGGCCCAGCATTCAGCCACATTGAATAGCGATGTCAGGTGGTATCCATATGGTCACCGTGCGTGCAGGACATGTAGGATATATCAAGAGATGTGCCATAGTTTGAGGGGACTCACAAACATTGCTGCTATTGCCCATAAAGCCCCACCTGGCAGCTATACCTGTAGCAGTCGATCTTTGTTCGTAACCAATTTAGAGACTTCCAAATCTATCACAAACAATTATCAGGGGAAAAAACGGACTAATTGGCATTGTTTTGTTACCTGTCATAGTAGGTGCCTCCTGCCCTTCAGCCGGGACCCTGGGCCCTGGAGAGCGGGTGTGGAACAGGTCGCGCACGCGCTGGTACAGAGCCGCGGGGGCGCCAGCGTTGTTGGAGCCCCCGTGGAGGAACCAGCCGCCGCTGTTGCCGGTGTCAGCTTCTGATGCTGAACAAGCTGTGGAGAGACAGGAATGTAAATCAAGAGAAAGAGATAACAATACGTTTAAAATTGACATCGCATCCGTTGTAACCGCAAGGTTGACTCATCTTTTTATCAGTCTGAGTCCGGCCAACATACTGTGTCAATATAATATTGTAAGTTCCCTAAGGTTATCCTCACTGACCGTTCCTATGCCGCCATCCAAGTATTCCATGTATTCCCGAGATATTCACTAGTTTGTTGGTATGGTGGGGTGTCTGCTAGGAGGAGGCCTATGTCCAGTAGTGGAAGTCTCTTGGCTGAAGTAATGATGGTGTTTATCAAGTCTAATTTGAAATCTATACAACATCTATTTTAAAGATAAAGATTATGATAAATATTTCTTTATTATTATTGGCCACAAATTTAAACACGAGTGACATAAATACAGAAATAGGACAAATTCTGTAGCCAACAAGGCCCAACCTCAGCCTTTGCTGCAGTAGCCGAAGCCGCTGCAGGGACTGGAAACGAAATCAGTAGAATATTACCTAAAATTTATCCTGAAAGTTTTAGGTAATATTCTGCTGATTTCGTCGGTAGCTGTCAAGATTTTTGTCCAACGGGTTTTCCGTTGGTTTTTTTTGTTCTGCTTTGTTAAGTAAAAGGCTATTAATATTGAGCAAAAAACTGCCAATTAGACAATCTTCCGATTATATCCTTTTGGGTACGGAACCCTAAAAATGCCAATTTCATACTCGTAGGTACGTTTTTAGCGTAGTACCTATCTTATAACTCGGTGTTAATAGCTACTCAACACGATTTCCGATGTAATCGACCATTCTGACCGCAGTACGTAATATCAGGTAGGTAAGTATACTTCACCGCTATATAGTCTGTCACGGTTCGTCTGCTACGATATAGACTTATCTTATTTACTATAACAAGCTAATTTTTCGCTCGCCATTCTTGGGAAGTGGAGCACAGTGCACAGAAAGTCAACATTCACTTTAAAAGTATTCAATCAAATTTTTTGCAAGTAAATAAGCAGACTAAATAAGTCGTTTACGTCAACGCTTGAAAATAAAATCTGATAACGTCACAAAAATTGACCCCAAAATGAGTAGCTTATCAGAAAAACATACAATTAACTTAGAATAAAATTCGTGACGTCATGATATATTAGGAAGGAAGGAAGAGACGTCATAATAATGAATAAATAAATATTTCACAACATCACACACGTCATTTATCTGACTCCGACATAGGTAGCTCCAGCACTTATGTTACGGATATCAAAATCAACAGTGGGATAACAAATATACCTACCAATATCTACATTTAATACTTTTCTTTGTAAATATATATTTATAATACATAAAAAACCAATACAAACAAACATACATGTTCATGCACACAAATGTTTTTACTTTGCGGGGATCGAACCCGCAAGCCTCGGTCCAAAGGCAACGTTCCGTACCACTGTTCCAAACGGGTCGTCACATTCAGTAAAGTATAAGAGAAGGTGGGGGGTCCATTAGGCCCTGATTTTTTGTGGGCAGATCAATCAGCCTTTTAGTTATCATACCCTTTTATTAAAAAAAAACTGCTCTGATACCGCTTTTAATCCTAAACTAGCAAGTTCATGATTATTACGGAATAATGTTAGTTCTTAAATTTTTATTACAAATCCTCGACTAACCATAGACAACTTAGTACCACAGGATAGTGTCAAAATTGATCGCATCATACAATCATTCGTTCAGTGACATTTTATTTTACATAGGTATCTAACCTTATTGTGGTCTGAAGTAAAAATTCTAAAGAATAGTTTTTAAGCAACAATAAATCAAAATATTGACCTAAGTAAGGTTTGTAAGTAATATGCATAGGAACTGCTTATATTTTTGGGATTAAATCCCAAAAATAAATCAACTTCTTTCTCACAAATAACTTTAGCGTAAAACGGAATGAACTGTCACAGGGATAAGTTGTCACGGTTACTGAATCGAAATTTAGAGTATTATTTAAGTACTCGTTTTAAACTAGGGCTCCGGGTGGTTTAACTTAAGTGTTATAGTTAATATACTAAATAACGTAAAACTTAGTTTTGTAAAAATGTTTACTCTAGTTCGTCAGTTATTGCCAGTATTAATCACACTACTTATTTTAAACCACGTATTGGAATAATAGGGTTACAGTTTTACATAGTTAATTTAATACAACCTCGGTGGCAAACAAACGTACGGCTCCTCGCCTTATGGTAAGAAAGCGACCACCGCAACCTATAGACGCATACAACTCCAGAGGAATTATGAGGTCAATTTTTTTTATTCTTTGTGGAAACCAAACTAAATATTATTTTTTTCTATTAAATTATTGCATACTATAATTAGGATGCCTAGATATTTCAAATAGGGTCTTGTTTTTCTCTATCTGGATTAGCAAGCTACAAGAATAGGTATTTCTAAAAGATTTATTTTTCAACCCCAAGAGTTCCTACATCCGAAATTGGATTGATTAATGATGATGATGAAATTATACAAACAACACACCATATTCATTATACCGCACAAAGTCACTCCTCGCAACCCATTCCTGGCACATATCTCGTTTGCTAATCACGTCCATCGCGGGTTTTCCATGAGGAAAGCCGACACGTCCGCCCGGCGCGGCGGCGGGTGCGCAACTGAGCGTTGGAGCTGCAAGTGTTACCTAAACCTGCGCGTGCGCTTCCTGCTCATCGGTTCCGATGTAGGGTTGGTAGTTTAAGGAAAATCATGACAATATGTGAGATGGTGACCAAAAAGGGAATAATTGATTTTGAGTAAATCCTACCGTATTTACTATAATAATGGTTATGAATAATATTAGTTAGTACCTATTCAATTTATTTACCAAAGTTATAAAAACTAAAACTCGACTACCAAAAAAACACGCTCTAAAAAGTAGAAACAAGAAAATTGTCTCTGTTGAAATTATTATGCCGTATAGCGGTGGTCGTATGCTACATTGATTTTATTTCATTATTATAATAAATCTGTTTTGCTACAGTAGATGGCATACGACCACGGCGATATGCAGTAGCCCACATCACGATTTCAAATTTATGGCCAACATGTAACTTTACCGTTTAAGTCCTTAACCTTTCGAATGCGCGTGGTAACACCGTGTTACCGTGAAATTTTTATCCATCGAGTAGGCATCATCATCAGCCCATTCGAGTCCTCACTGCTGGGGCACGGGCCTCCCTCAATCACATGAGGGGTAATTGGCATACTCACCACGCTTGGCAGACGGGTTGGCGAAGGTTTTGATATAAATTCAGAGTTTTCCTTATCTTGGTGCTGATGACCATGCTAGCAGCTTTACCTTAGTCGCCTTTTACGACACCTCGGTTCTTAAGAGTGAGGGTGGCCTATTCTACTCTGCCGGGCACCACACGGCGAGTGCGCATGGTAACACATTGTTACCATGATTTGTTTTTTTTTTGTTTTTGGCTTTGAATCCTTACTTTTTAGGATTCACACTACCATTGTGATATTCTGTGTATGTTTTAAGTTCATTTCTGAACGCATCTTTAATGATCCCCAGCCTAAAAGAGTCCCTATTTATTCGTCAGTTGTCGTGCAGGGCCGGCCGCGGCCGGTGAAATTACGAGGCGCTTTTGTTTTTATTATCTTATTGATATATTTACAACTCCTTATCGCTAAAATTATTTTGTTGAGTGTTCTCTTATAACTAATCTCAAGTGTTTATGTGCTTATGAGAATTAGTTATGGCCTTTTCATGTAGTGTGAAATTATGAATAGAAAAAAAAAAACTTTTTTAGATTGTCACGAGAAATGCATTTTTTGGAAACAAAGCATATTGATACAATCCATATTTAGGAAAATTAATAAGCTTTAAAACAGTGTTTATCTCGTCGAAATCTACCGCTTATTTTAAGGAAATTAGACACCTTTTCTAGACATAGGTATACAAAAAATGCGTATAAGGGCGCACTCAATGGTATGTTCGCGTAGTAACGGTGCGCATTCGAAAGGTTAACTTCCTTAGCTTAAAAAAAAAACAAACTAGAATACCTAGTCACCATAACAATCGGATCACTCTTTTCCCTATCACAAAACCAATTCTGATAATAGCCATGAGTCAGACGCAATGATTCTCAGATTCTCCGAAACGCACAACCCTATCATGCCTAATGCCTATTAGATGCGCCCGCGCCGATTATTTAGCACCTCGTTCTAACTCACACCAAAGTGTGATTCGCTCGTAATAGGTACATACCTATTATTTGGTAATAGATTTCCATTAGTTCTGACTTTCTCAAAGAGGTCTATATAGGCCCCCGTAGGGTTTACCTTCTTTATGATACTACCTAGCCCAGATACCTATCTCTTTCCCTAATTCAATTTTGTTTTCAAAATAACTGCAAATTAAAAAAAAGACCTAAATTGGACCTACATTTGAATAATTCATTGCATTTAGCTCTATACCTATCTACAGAAAATTTATACACCGAGCTTTTTTAACCGTCTTACACCTTCGAGGGCATTCTATTCAACGGGTAGGGCACACTAGCGACGCCAATCGATTTAAATTTTAGCTACTAAACCGGATCTATTTTAAACAATTTCGGGGCTACAACCTCTCGGCAAACCCTTATACTATTTATTAAATAACCATACAAAAATGTTGGGTCTAACGCTTACGCGAAAAGTTTGGCGTGAATCAACTTTTCGCGTACAGAAACGTACTCAAAATTTGTACATGGTTATTTAATAAATAGTCTGTGTTTGGCGAGAGATGGTAATCCCAAATTGTTTAAAATAGATCCGGTTTAGTAGCTAAAAATTAAAATCGATTGGCGTCGCTAGAATGCTCTACCCGTCACCTTAATAGAAACAATGAGCTTTCCCCAAGGAACATGGGGATTAATCTAAAAAAAAAAAGTTTTTCGATACAATCAGATAAGTACGAGTATTCTAACACTCATCCAAATCAGCGATGTAGTCATGTAGGTCTTACTTAAAATAAATAAATAGTAAATAAATATTTCACAACATCACATACATTGATCTGACTCCGAGATAGGTAGCTCAAGCACCTGTGTTACGGATATCAGAATCAACAGTGGGATTACAATTACATACATATAATACTTTTCTTTTGTAAATACATACTTATAATACATAGATAACACCCAGACCAATACAAACAGATATATTCATGCACACAAATGTTTGCACTGTGCACCAGAGGCAGCGTCCACTACCACTGTTCCAAATGGGTCGTACTAAAAAAAATACGACAAATTCATTTTTAAATAAATTCTTGTTTGTTACTCTACAGTCTACATTGCATGGGTAACTCGAGAACTACACATCTTTTTATGATTTCAGCTTTGTTAGATTCGTGCAGCAGGTCGAAGAATTGGATTATCATCATCATCATTATCACCATCATCTTGTCGTTTTGTCCCGGTTGCTTCCCTAGCTGTCGCTGCGGAGCCCGAGGTATGCATTCCTGCTTCGAAGCCTCCATTTCACACGATCTTGTGCATCCATAGTGGTCAATTTATTGGCACGCATGAGAGAGAGCCACGCTTCGGCATGAACGGGCGGCTCGATCGGAGTGATACCACGGCCTAGCAGAAAACCAGCGTGAACCAGCACTGTGTTGTGTTTCGCTGCGTGAGTGAGGTCACCGGAATCTCAATACTGGGATTTAAAGGTTGGCAGCGCATTTGTGACTCCACTGGTGTCGCAAGCGCTTTTGTGACTCCACTGTTGCTGGTGTCCATGGGCGGCGGCAACTGATTACCATCAGGTGATCCGTCTGCTCGTCTGCCGCCTATCACATAAAAAAACTTAGAAAAAAAAACGACAATTTCATTTTTAAACAAATTCGTGTTCGTTACTCTACAATCTACTTTCCATAGGTAACTCGAGAACGCCACAATTTTTTCTTTGATTCAGTCAAACAGGTCTAGAAGTCAACTTTTATTATAAAATGCAAATCCCTGCTTACAATAAGTGCAAGCTTGACTTATAAGGAGAAGCTAAGACCATCCAGTACAAAAGTTTGAGGACCTCTGCACTAAACTTACATTCAGCTTACCTTATCCGTTAATACAAAGGAATGCTTATTACGGTCGATTCGGCTGAAAGCATTTCACCGCCTTTCAGTTCAGGTTACGTGATTTCAGTGGTAGACTTCGTACTAATTATGAACTGTACGTTTTTTTTTAATAAACAATCATCAAGTCATGTTTTTCTTTCCAATATAATCTGAATTATCGATACGTAAGAGGCATTTTTGCGTAATTGTAGTAAAAAAAAAAGAATCAGCCTATAAACTGTCCCACTGCAGGGCAAAGGCCTCCATCATAGAAATCAAGTTATCGCTACTATGATGGGATTAGGCTTAATCACCACGCTTGCCAAATTCGGATTGGTGATCACAAACCCGAGCTATATTCGAAACATACTTTTCGCTCGACCCGGGAATTGGATTCGATTCCCGGGTCGAGCGAAAAGTATGTTTCCCCCCGAGATCACGGCGTAATTGTAGTAGGAACCGAAAATTTTACATAGAGTTATTGAGTGTAATATTTTTTCCCACGATTCTGCCGGTATGACTAAAATACTCCACGTGGGCTGATGCAATTCCAAGGCTTCAAATTAGTATCTAGTGGTTTAGTGAACAAATTTGGTGTTTATTTGTGCAGTGAAGTGCCGCGAAGTGATCCTGATAGTAAGAATCGCAAAATCGTTTTTAACACAGCTATTGTGTGTCGAGAGAGTTATCACGTCACAACTTGCTTGGACCTAATAGAGTCTTAAACCCGCGATTTTGTTTAGAGTGGTATCGGCAGAATCCGTAGATCGATGAAACGCAAAACACCAGCGTTTAATTTAGTGACTGTGACTTTGACTGACTTCGATTGTTGACTACCCACTTATTCTCAATAAGTTACTTGACACTTGGCAAGATATCTTCGGGTAGAGCCATATTATAATATATAATGCTATCATAGATTATTCTCAGATAAAGATCAGTCAAATCTTCTCTACTATCAAATGTCCTTTACCCGAAGGTTGTCTGGTAGAAATTGCTTTCAGCGACAAGACCGCCGAAATTGTACACAAAATTTCTGTAATGCCTAGTACTTAAGTTGTGTATTTTGTGCAGTAAAGTATATCTATCTATCTATCGGGCCTAAATTAGTGAACTGAAGCTACCAAGTTTTTTTCACCCGACTGCTGTAGAAAGAAGGGTAATGCTTCGGAGCGTATGTATGTCTATTTCTTTGGCACGCCCTACAGCCTGAGCAGCTCAACAGATTTTGACACGCGAGGTGTCATTTGATTCATCGTATTTATACAAAAAGACACTGGACATATCAGAATAAAAAAAATAGTAGTGTAGGCTGCATTTGGCGCAAAGTTAAAATGTTTAAGCACGCTCTTAACCTGAACGGCTCGATATATTTTAGCTTCAAATGTGTCGTTATATTACCATTTATTGTGGCACCGGGTATAAAACTAAAAAAACGGTAATTTAAAAAACTAAAAAAAAACTCGACTACGTAAATCAGCCCTAAAACAAGAAAATCGTCATACCCGATTCCACTAAAGAACTAAATTTGACTCGGCTGCTTAAATGTCAAATAATGTTAACACCTCTTTTTTATAGTGACACAGTATATTGGCTCGCATTAGCCCGCATGATGGTAGGAAAAAGGAGAGTCTACGTTGCAATTACAATGGACACGATATTAGGCATCACTTCCGTTGAAACTGCCATTTCCATACAGACCCGCGAGATGCTTCTTCACGTTTCGTTTTAAGGAATCCATATTGTAGGTAGGAGGAAATACATGCGCCGGCAAAGAGTTCCATTTCTTGGTTACGCTGTGTCTTGGCCCGAGCGATCGGGTGCATGACCAATACCTTAACGTGGTTTCCAAGTAATGAAACAAAACGTTATGAAAAGTATGTCTAATTTTATGTATCTTTGCGTAGCTTTTTGCAGCTTTGTATACCTTTGTGTACGAATATTGTATGCTAGTATTATGCTTATTTCTTAAGAAATATCATTAGTTCTAATTTAACACGCACCAGATGATCCTTGTTGCACCTAGGACCCTGCGATCACAGCCCGGTACTTAAACCCAAGGTAAGAATAATATTTTTCAAAAATAAGAGGACAACCCTATACCGTAGGTAACTTTCTATCCAAAATGGCGGAGTGTCGATAGTGCTTTAGCGTATTTATCTACTGTGGTATCAGCCTATAAACTGTCCCACTTTTGAAAAATTCGCATCACACTTTTCGCCCGGGAATGGAGCCTGAGATCACGGCCCGGTACTTAAACCACTAGACCAACAGGGCATTTCTTAATGGTACGTCAGAAATAGGAGCTGGCATTTTTTTTTAACTTACCTGAACTATCCTCCCCTGAAGAGCTATGATGCGTGGCACTCGTCGACGTGGCCCTCTGCATCGGGTTGACGTACAGCCCGTCTGCAGGCCCCGACCTAGCCGAGCTGATGGACCCTATGGTGGAAGGGAGGGACCCTCGGCGTTCGGCTGTGGAGGCGCGGCGCTCCCGCTCAGGGGCGTGGAGGTAGAACGGGGAGCGGGGGCTGCTCGCGTTGATGCAGTTAGGTAGAGCGCACTGGAATTGAACAATTGGAAGATGGAGAGCCACGCTTCGACATTAATAGGCCGGCTTGACCGGAGTAATACCAGGGCCTACTGTAAGTCGACAAGGAGTCGCATTTACGCTGTGTTCCTGTGTGAGTAAGAGTTGTAAAGGAAGTGATTATGAGGAAGAGGTAGTCAGCGTAAAATTAAATTCATCATAGTACAGAGAAAGAGGATTCGGAAAAAATATTTATGAGGAGGAGGATAGGGATGAAGAAGCGAAAGGAAAAAGAGAAATGGTGATGATTTAGGTCAATTTAAAAAGCGTTAGCACTCTCACTCTCTCTAGTGTTGTTAAAATCCTCAACAGCACTAGAGAGAGTGAGAGTAAAAAGCCAATCTGGGTGACTTTTGTGTCGCAGGTGTCTATGAGCGGCGGCATTGCTTACTACTCGTAGATGATCCGTCTAATCGTCTACCACTTACCATCTTAAAAAAGGGACACTATGACAAAAATAAATAATAGGTGGTTTTGCAATAAACATACAATGGTCGTCGTTAGACTATTAGATTTTAAATAAACATCATTGTTGTGAAGAAGTTCAGTAAACTTACCCGTGCATCGCCCGGCGTACATGCACAGGAGTGGACTGCTTTGTATCCGGCAAGCTGCTTGCTGTCTGCGCCCGCGCCGGCCGCCACCAGCACGTTGAGGCACTGAACAAACACAAATAAACATCATCATCATTTAACACAAGACTCCGATCGAAAAGCAGATAAAAAAATAAATCGGCCACACGTCCCTGAGGGAATGAGGCAAGCCCTAGAGTGGAATCCCCAAAGACAACGGACACGACAACAGGTAAACACCACTGAAGGGCTAAAACGAAAATTCAAGAAATTCGTAGAGTGCCTACGCAATACTTTGGCACCTTTTAATTCCAAGTGAGAGAGAAGCTAACTAGTTATCATCATCATCATCATCAGCAACCCACACTCGTCCACTGCTGGACATAGGTCTCCCCTAATGCACGCCACTGCTCCCGCAGTTATACTTACTTTTAATAGAGGGATCTTTTAAGTTTTCGCACAAATTGCTTACGATACACATACGCTACGATTTGTCGAATTGTGCTAGCATTTCTGGAGGAGCTCTCGAGGATCACTGCAGAAACTACAGCTTTAGGACTAGCTTAGTAGTATCAGCCAATAAATAGTCCCACTGCAAAGGCCCCATCATAGAAATCAAATTATTGCTACTATGATGGGATTAGGCTTAATCACCACGCTTGCCTAATGCGGATTGGTGATCACGAACCCGAGCAATGTTCGAAAAAGTTCGAAACATACTTTTCGCTCGACCCAGGAATTGAACCCAGCATCCCGAGATCACGGCCCGGTACAGGACTAACTTGGAGAGAAATAAAGCGCGAAGCTTAGACTGTTCGGAATGGTAAAGTATGTACGCCTTCTGCCCTATTTAGGAGACATAGGACGCAAGAAAGTCAAGTCGTCATTTAAGGGTTCAGACTCTGCTGCAATCAGGGTTGGTGAGATTTTTGGCAAGCATGTTATCCTTAACGACATCAAGCCAAACCTTTTTGGATGTCATCATCAGCCTGTTGCAGTTTACTGCTGGACATAGACCTCTCTAAATGTTCAATCATTGACTACTCGCATTCAGCTCCTACCAGCCGTTCTGCGTAGTTCCTCACATCATCTGGTCTGCGGCCGCTCTGCACTACGTTTTCCGAGACGACTGTCTCCACTCTAGCATAACCCCAGCGGTGGTCAGTTCTGTAGCTAATATCGCCAGCCCACTGCCACTTCAACTTCACTTCACTTTTGGGTGTACCTACTCCAGACTCAAAGTGAGTTTGACCGTAGGAGAGCCACGCTTCGGCGTGAATGGGCCGGCTCGACTGGAGTGATACCACGGCCTCACAGAAAACCGGCGTGAAGCAGCACTGTGCTGTGTTTCGCTGCGTGAGTTAGGGTACCGGAGGCCTGATCCTGGGGAAAGTGGGGTTTAAAGGTTGGCAGCGCACTTGTGACTCCACTGGTGTCGCGGGTGCCCATGGGCGGCAATCGCTTACCATGAGGTGATCCGTCTGCTCGTTTGCCACCTATGACATAAAAAAAGACACTTTATTTTACCCCTTTTAATATAGGCTCTATCAATTCTACCAGGACTATGCGGTGATGGCATGCCATACATCCGTTAGCCACGTAGTCATCCGGTTTCCAAAGATAATTAAAATTAAGTAAATGATAAAAATAGAAATATATTTGGAAAGCAATTTATCTCTTGGTCCTGAGCCCGATATCTCCCTGATCGTGTCACACACTTGTGTCCCATTAGAATATGAAGAGCAATAGAGACTGCACTGATGTTTGAGCGCACTCTTTTGCACAATATCCTAAGTAAAGTTTTACCAATTGTATAACATACAAAAATGTACCTACGCAGAAGTCTTATTTTCTAAAACTGCGGCAAAATCTTAACCAATCACAACGCTCCATTTACGCGCGCCAAAAATTACAATTTCTTATTGGTTGATGCGTCACAGATAGCATCCCTCTCTGGATTTATTGTATTTAATCTTAACGTAACGCCATAAAGTCTGTATTTCAACTGCTTTTGAAATCGTAATCAATAGGATTTAACTTGCTCTTCTGCGTAGACGAATTTTGCCGATGTAACTTATAAACGTGGTACAGCTGTACGTGGCTGATCGTTGAGATAGACGCAGTAGCCGAAGTGGCAGTATATTATTGTCTGATCATGATATCATATCAGAGTATGTAAATGGACGAGAAACATTATAACCGTTGATATAACAGTGATACCTGCAATATAGTCCGCGACAAATCAGTATATCGAATGTGCTTATACGACATTATTCACACTCGTCCAATGTTCTGGTTCACTCGGCCGGTAAAGTCATTGCTCCGATTAAGGTCATTGCTGTATACCTGTATAATAGACAGTTAATTTGTTTATGCTAGAGGCGACAAACTAGCAAGCGAGTCACCTGATGAAAAGTAAACAACGCCGCCCATGAACATGACCGTGGGATAGCCACGCTTCGGCATGAATGGAGTGATACCACGTCCTCACAGAAAACCTGCGAGAAGCGTACTGTGCTTTGTTTCGCTGCGTGAGTGAGGGTATCGGAGGCCCGATGAGGGGGAAAGGGGGTTTAAAGGTTGGCAGCGCACTTGTGACCCCACTGCACTGGTGTCGCGGGTGTCCATGGGCGACGACAATCACTATCAGGTGATCCATCTGCTGGTCTGCCACCTATCACATAAAAAAATCATCCGCGAGATCAGAGATCGCTAATATGTTGCCTGCATTTTTAAAAAAGAGTGCTCTATTCTCTTGAAGGTCCCTAAGTCGAAGCCTTCGGGAATTCTCCATGCGGCCAAACCGTTCTACAGAACTGTGGTACGTGGTAGAAAGTTCCGCGAGAAACGCACAGTATTAGACCGCCATCCATCGAGATATAGAGCAATCATTTATTATGATTGATTGAAAGTTCCAAAAAATATATCCATATCATCTTCATCTTCGTTCCAAAGCTGTTGCTTTGGCACCCGGGGTGCGCGTAGACCATGATTCAGGATTTGGGGAGTCTGTTTATTACAATGAAGCGACTGCCGTCTGACCTTCGCAACTCTTTAACCCCTGTCCCTGTTAAAGGGTTGCGAAGGTCAGATGGCAGTCGCTCCGAACCAGGAGACCTATTTTTGATTTACTCGTATGACTTAGAATCGTGACGAGCGCACGATTTCTACTGATTATCCTTCGACATACGAAATTCTGCATTTTTGAATCATTCGTCTGCAACGAGTGACCCCACCCACTCGTTGGTCGAGTGACTTAAAGCGAGCGGTAGAAGCAACGTCGAAATAGTTGTCAATAGCAATACCAGTGAACTTTGAAACAAGAGAGCGTTAGGTTATTGATTTCGCCCGGGAGCTTCTTGGGCTAGAATCGCCCCTGTAACATTATAGAGAGGAGCGGTGCCGCGATGGTTTCAACTCTGTGTTAACTACTCAGGTAGACCGTGGGAGAGCCACGCTTCGGCATGATTAGGCCGGCTCGATTGGAGTGATACCACGGCCTCACAGGAAAATCGGCGTGAAGGAGCACTGTGCTGAGTTTCGCTGCCTCAGTGAGGACACCGGATGCCTAATCCGGGGGAAAGGGGTCAAAATAGTTGTCAATAGCAACAAGCAGAAACAAAATATTATAAATTTCAAAACTTTGATTTGACTAATTTTGACAGGTTTGCTTTTTTGTGACAAAAAAGCTAAGATTATCATCATGTTCAGCCAATAATCTTTTTCAATAATGTTTTTGCGTTCTGTTTGCAATGCGGAAGTTACCGGTTTTTATGAAATTCTGCATGGAAGGGTTAGAATGTCAATTTACCGTATTATATTGGCAACATCGAAATCGAATGATTCAAAAATAGGGAAAATCGGCTTCCATGCGACTTAGAAGGCGAATGTGACTTACGTCGCATGCGACGACGCTTAGTCATACGAGTGAATCAAAAATATAGCTCCTGATCTAATGAATCATGGTTATACGTTTCAGAAACTGTCCTAAATATGCACATAGATTGGAAAAATCCAAAGGCGCATGCTCGGATTCAAACCACGCATGAGTGGCGCGTTCTTATCCACTGAGCTACCATTGCACACTTGCATAACATATTAATATAAACTAGGCTGCCGTCCGTCCGGATTTCCCAGGATTTGTCCTAGTTTGAAAGGCGTCCCGGGACCGTCCGGGGTTTTTTGAACAGTGTCACCCGGACACTTTTGTTGTCAGAGTAAACTCATTTTTTTTTTAAAAAACCTTAATTTAAATTTCATCTACTGCGGGTACATAATCCGGGTTCGCATTAAAAAAAGACTCTGCAAAATATATAATGCCGGCTCTACATTCTCGCGAGACCGTATGCCGAGCACACTCGTACGAGAGTGTACTTGGTAGCACTCCGCCCCGACACGTGTTTTTTATTCATACCAAAGTATACTCACCAGAGTGTGACTAGAGAAACCCTACTTTCCAAACGTGAGCTTTGCTCTATTGTCTATGCCTATGATTACCCTGACCATAGCCAACGCGAAAGTGATTGCACCTAGCAATTAGAAGCAAGTGATTCACTTACCAAGTCTTTGTTTATGGTCGGCGATTAAGAGACTTCCTAGCAATTATTCGGGGCATAGACGAGGAGTTATCGGAATTATGAAACTGGCGGTAGTATGGATAGCCCGTTAACGTGTGGGTACGCTTTAGACGTAACACAGTGGAGTTAAAGCAGCGGAAGTATTTCTTACACGCCGTGCTTTTTACAAAACCCGAATACAACACCCAGTTACAGAATAAACAAACGTGTTCAAAACACGATTCGATACTCTGGACAAACATAATGTTTATTCATAATGGTTCATAGTGGATGATTTGACGACCCGATTGGAACAGTGGTAGTGAATGCTACCTCTGATACAAGGGTTGCGGGTTCGATCCCCGCACTGTACAAACATTTGTGTGCATGAACATGTTTGTTTGTATTGGTCGGGGTGTTTGCTATCTGAAATTAGCGCACCAAGACCTATCGCTGGAATTTTTCTTTCAAATAAGTGAAATTACTATCACATAGCCGCATTTAAGGTCATGTAATTTTATTCTGTGGCTTGAGGACGACAGAGTACTCTTATACTTTTAGTACGACCCGTTTGGAACAGTGGTATTGGACGCTGCCTCTGATGCAAGGGTTGCGGGTTCGATCCCCGCACCGTACAAACATTTGTGTGTATGAAAATATCTGTTTGTATTGGTCTGAGTGTTATCTATGTATTATAAGTATGTATTTACAAAAGAAAAGTATTATATGAATATATTTGTAATCCCACTGTTGATTCTGATATCCGTAACACAGGTGCTTGAGCTACCTATCTCGGAGTCAGATCAATGTATGTGATGTTGTGAAATATTTATTTATTTATAGTGGGAATGGAACTCACGACCTTTGACACATGTGACACATGTGGTCATTACCAAATGCGCCATCGGGCAAGTCAAGGAGGTAAAAGTAAAGTATCAGCCTACTTACTGTCTCACTGCAGGGCTAAGGCCTCCATCATAGAAATCAAGTCATCGCTACTATGATGGGATTAGGCTTAATCATCACGCTTGCCTAATGCGGATTGGTGATCGCAAACCCGAGCTATGTTCAAAAAATTCGAAACATACCTTTGCTCGACCCGGGAGCTCAGTGAGCGATTGACCGATTGAACAAACCCGATCTTGAGATCCGGATGAGCCGAATTATGATTCGGATTAGTGTATCATTTATCTGAAGCGGATCACTGAGTCGTTTCAGTAAAGAGTTACACATTACCTTACACCAAAAGAGAAGAAAACAAATAACCGCTAACATCAAAACAAATACCGCATTTCCTGACAGGCAATATACAAAACGATCGAATTTTCTGTACAAAAAAAATAATAAAAATATAGAAATTTATAGTAAAAGATCGTATGTATGTAAAAAAACTGGTTACTAACTTTCTGTTACCATTGGATTACGAAGAAACGGAGACAGTGCACTCATGTTAACACACCAACACAAACACCAAACTAAATAAATAACAAACAAACAAACACACACACACACACACACACACACACACACACACACACACACACACACACACACACACACACACACACACACACACATACACTTAGAATAATTATTACAAAACAGTTTCTTTAAATGGGTATCTATACTTTTGCAAAACCTACAAACCTGACACAGGCATTCTTTTGCTTACAAGGTGACTGCGACCACTTTTTGTAAAATACCATTTTGAATGAAATTTACTTTACTTTACATGTCTACTCCCAAATTGTTACTCGAACTCGAAGAACTCGAAGTCTCTACAAATGTCTCGGTTAGGTTAGGACACTGGTTACAATACTTACCTACAGATAATTAGCCACAAAAAATCATACATTATCGAATAAAGTGAAAAGTGCTATATTCATGCAATCATACAAAAAGTGTAAGAACTAGCGACGCACTGTAATATCCCACGTCATGGTTTACAAAACTTTAACGACGCTGTGAATTCACGAACTGTGACGCTAAATTAAATGGCAAATTGGAAAAGGTTCGCAACTTCTGATGTAATGGGTGGTGTCAATTTTACGGTCAGCAGAAAATAATTATGCATTATTGTACTTAAAACAATAAGTTAAGGTTGATAATTGTATTTTCAACTGCAGTTAATATAAAATGATTATTGGGTCGTGGTGACAGAATTCTGTTAGCAAAGGCAATGTCGAGTTAAGCAATGCTCTCAACGATCAGGTTTTAATTATTAATAGGCATCTGTTCTAGCACGATTCAGGTTAATTAATCACGAACAAATACATGACCTTCATTTTTGGAAAAGTGTAAATACTCCATAAATGAAATATTGTACTTTTACAATAATCCACCATAGATAGAATAAGCCAATCTGAATTAACTACGAACCGGATATTTTATACTTAGTGCACAATTGTGTGCGCAAATATAAGGGCATTCTTAATTCCCATATTCCAAAGAGACATAAAAATGACAAGACGGAAGAGGGAGTGAAAGTAGGAATAACGAATAAAAGTACTTTTTGAGACACGGGTGTACATGACTGCAAACTTTCAGACCCCTAACTGACACTGAGAATTTCGATACCTCTTCTTAACCGAATAGAATAAGTCGTGTTTAAATATTTGGGAAATAAAACATTACCAGACGTAGGTCTGTAGGTCAGTCCTTTTGGAAATTTACTCTTTTTATCTATAAATAGAATTCCTACTGTCCAGCTGAAGCTAGCCTCATATCAGAGCAGCCAAGGGACTGTGTTTCACGAGCACAGGCGTTCATGCCCCCCGGAGACTTATATTATCCTCTAAGTGATGGTTTTCCGCTTCATTATGGATAAGGCTCTTCCCATGTCGGTCTAGATGAAGCCTAGTATTATATCGGAGTAGCCAGGGATCTGTTGTCAGGTGTTTACGAGACGCCGCCAAGAGCAGTGGCCTCTAAGAGACTCTGGAAACTTTTATATACCTTAACTCTAAAATTGATGGTTTTCTGCTGCATTGTAGAAAGGGTTCTTTCCATATCTGCCTCGATGAAGCCTAGTCTTATAT
This sequence comes from Marasmia exigua, assembly GCA_019059595.1. Lineage (NCBI taxonomy): Eukaryota > Metazoa > Arthropoda > Insecta > Lepidoptera > Crambidae > Marasmia > Marasmia exigua. The sequence continues at coordinate 4,103,201 of CM032479.1, read as the reverse complement.
CGGAATAGCAGGGGACTGTGGTCAGATGATCGCGGGACGCCTCAAAAATAGATGCGTCAAGGACGCTCCGTACACTTTTGAGAGCTTACCTCTACGTGAGGGTTTCCCATGTCCGTTCTAGTACAGACGAGCCCCATACAATAGCCACCAGTGGACTGTGGTCAGGTTTTCAAGAGACACCGCAAAAGCAGTGACGTCTAGACGAGACTCCTAAAATGTTGATATTACTTACCTATACGTGATGGTTTTCCGCGCATCGTTGATAGGTGATATAGGTCTTCCCATGTCTATCTAGAAGAAGCCTAACCTCATATCAGAACAGGCAGGGGTAGCACAGGGTCAGGTGTTTACGAGAGGCCGCAAAGAGCCGTGGCAATAAATACTATTTAAGTATGTAATCGGATTAATTTAGTTTTTTTTTTCAGATAATTATATTAAATTGTAATACTCTTAACAGCCTATGGTTAAACCTTAGTAGTTTTTTGTGTGCTGTTAGATTATAAGGATAAAATATCGTTGTAACATTGGTAAATAAATTTAAAAAATCTAGACTCCAGAGACTTTTATATTGCTTACTTCTAAGTCATCGTTTTCCACTGCATCATTGATAGGGCTCTTCCCATTTCAGTCCAGATGAAGCCTAGCCTTATATCGGAGCAGCCAGGGGACTGTTTTCAGGTCCGAAAGAACAGATGCAGATGCACGCCTCCACACTTTTATATTCTTACCTCTAAGTGATGGTTTTCTGCAGCGTCGTTGATAGGACTCTTCCCATGTCTGTCCAGATGCAGACGAGCTCCATGCCGCAGCAGCCAGCGGACTGTGGTCAGGTGGCCGCGGGACGCCGCGAAGTGGAGGGGCGTCGCTCCGTCTCCGTCCCTCGCGTTTGGGTCCACACCTCGTTCCACAATCTAGAAGGAGTAAAATGTATTTTTGATTGTTTGTGAGTCTTCAAAGTGTCTTTAACATTTTATAAGGCATAAATATATTGGGTAAAATCAGCTATTGTTTGCAACCTCACATTGTCACTTTCCTTGAAAAAATATCTGGCTTTAAATTCACTAGGGAAGGTTGTCCATATTTAAAATATGTTTAATCATCATCATTTCAGCCAATAGACGTCCACTGCTGGACATAGGCCTCCTCCAATGTTCTACACACAGATCGGTCCTGTGCCGCCCGCATCCAATAGATTCCCGCGATCTTCACCAGATCGTCGGTACACCTTGTGGGGGGCCTGTCTCGGCTGCGACTCCATGTACGTGGCCTCCGCTCGAGGACCTTTCCGCCCCAACGGTCGTCTATTCTTCTCGCTATGAGCCCTGCCCATTGACACTTGTTGCATGCAATCCTTTGGGCTATGTTTAATATCAATCAATAAAGCAAAAGAGATCGCGTACAGGGAGTCACCGTAGAAGGTCCCCCACAAGGTGGACTGACGACCTGGTGAAGTTCGAGGGAATAACTGTTATACGAGCGGCACAGGACCGATCAGTGCCCCTTGGGGTACTTAAAATCCTCATTTTAGCGTGTAATTCCCACTTGCATCCAAACCTGTCGCTTTGGAGCCCGGAGTACGCTTGTACCATGAATCAGACCATGGTGAGTTTGGTAATTACAATGAAGCGACTGCCGTCGACCTTCGCCACCCTTTAGTAGAGGAGCCAGACCAACTGAATCCTGGTTACACGTTACAGAAACTATCCAAAACGTGCAGATTTCCTCACGATGTTTTCCCTCACCACCGAGCTAATGGTAGAAATGCGCACATAGATTTGAAAAATCCAGAGGTGCATGCTCGAATTCGAAACATGAGCTCCCGTATGAAAAGCGCTATTCTGAACCACTACTACGCTATCCCGATCTGCCATCTGTATCTAACTTATAAGCTCCTACCACCCAGACGCATAACTTACAGTGTAATGGGTACAAACACAGTATTTTTTAACCGTCTGACTGAATCATCGAGGGTATTATACTAATGAAAAGGGTTGTATTTAAGGTCCCCTTAAAATTAATAAATTGCTAACCTAACCTAACCTTTTTGCACAGCAAAAATCAAAATCATGCTTTCATGTGCAATTAGTATTTTTTCTGTGCAAATAGGTAATTTTTAGAGTGTTGTTTTAATATATTCCCTAATGAAAACAATCATTTTTCCCCGAGGAACATGGGGATCTAACCTCAAAAAAAATCTCTGATCATAAAATGACAAGACAAAATGATGACAGTAACAGTTAGTAACTTAAAGTCACCTAATTTTTTTATTGGACGTATAGCACCGACATCACAATACGTTGAGCCTCAGGACTACGTTACTTCCGGCATATTCATTAATAATTTAAAAAATAAATATTTTATATTTTGACGACCCGATTGGAACAGTGGTAGTGAACGCTGCCTCTGATACAAGGGTTGCGGGGTCGATCCCCGCACAGTACAAACATTTGTGTGCATGAACATGTTTGTTTGTATTGGTCTGGGTGTTTGCTATGTATTATAAGTATGTATTTACAAAAGAAAAGTATTATATGTATATATTTGTAATCCCACTGTTGATTCTGATATCCGTAACACAGGTGCTTGAGCTACCTATCTCGGAGTCAGATCAATGTATGTGATGTTGTGAAATATATATTATTATTATTTATTATTATTATTATATACACATATTTAGTGATAAAAAAAATATGGGTAATTTTTTTTCTCTTTCTTTATTCGGAAAGCGTATAAAAATGCTAATATATTTTTTTGGCGTATTCTCCATTTATAGCCGTAGGTGGTCGGGCTTTCAACAAATCCCGCTTAGAGTCTAGCTCAGAAAGCCTTTGTGTTTCGAAGTCTCGGTCTTTAGTTTTATAATCGGAAGCAGTCATCTGCGCAGGAACATTTTTAGTGCATAGGCGGGCGCGCAGCCGCAGATGCCCTCTTTCGTTCTCACCTTCCGTTATCCAAAGAAACGGGAACCGTTACGATTGGCGGAAGGTTTGGATGCAGTATCTGGCCGGCAGCAAAATTTGACCTCAACTGCCGCCCTAAGCCATCAACATTGCCTTGCATTACAAAGTGAAGTTGAAGTAAATAAATAAATATTTCACAACATCACATACATTGATCTGACTCCGAGATAGGTATCTCAAGCACCTGTGTTACGGATATCAGAACCAACAGTGGGATTACAAATATATACAAATAATACTTTTCTTTTGTAAATACATACTTATAATACATAGAAACACCACCAATACAAACAGACATGTTCATGCACACAAATATTTGTACTGTGCGGGGATCGAACCCGCAACCCTTGGACCAAAGGCAGCGTTCACTACCACTGTTCCTAATGGGTCGTCAATGGGTGAAGTGCGCTCGTACATAGTAATGTAATGTATCATCATCATCATCATCATCATCATCAGCCCATTTAAGTCCCCACTGCTGGGGCACGGGCCTCCCTCAATCACATGAGGGGTAATTGCCATACTCACCACGCTTGGCAGACGGGTTGGCGAGGGTTTTGATATAAATGCAGACTTTTCCTTCTCTGGGTGCTGATGATCATGCCAGCAGCTTTACCTTAGTCGCCTTTTACGACACCTCGGTAAGAGTGAGGGTGGCCTATTCTACTCTGCCGGGACCACACGGCCAATGTAATGTATACTAGTAACTAATCAAGTTATGATTGAACTAAGATAAAAATCTTGTTTTCTCTCTAGATTTCTCCGAGGCAAACAGGCTAGTATTCTAATTAAAAGCCTAGAAACTAGGGCATCTAAATTACTGAGCGGTTTACTGGCCGTGTCGTGATTGAGTTAATTCTTAATACTCTATACATTACCTTTAATTAAGTTAAGTATATGACCACTAATTAAAGCAATTAATTGCAAGCTAGGATTAGCTAAAAAACATTGTTTTAAGATGGATATGAAATAGATCTAATCCCAACGGTATAGTAAATGTAAATGTGTAAATTTATTTTTAACTATCTTTAATGTACAGTCAGTGTCAGATCAAGTTACCCCCCTGCAGTGGAAAAATAGCACTTGTGCCCCAGAAATAAGGACGGTCCAAAGGACAACAAGGGTAACTCGAAGTGACGCCGTGTGTACATTAAAATTGCCTAAATATTTATTGTAATCTAACATATATTACGTATACATTGCCGTGGTCCTAAAGTATGGTTTTATCTTACACTGGGACCGTGACCGTGGGAGAGTCACGCTTCGGCATGAATGGTACCGGTTCGACCGGAGTGATACCACGGCCTCACAGAAAACAGGCGTGAAGTATCACTGTACTGTGTTTCGTTGCGTGAGTGAGGGTACCAGGAGGCCCAATCCGGAGGAAAGGGGGATTCACAGGTTGGCAGCGCACTTATGACTTCACTGGTGTCGCGGGAGTCCATGGGCGGCAGCAATCGCTTACCATCAGGTGATCCGTCTGCTCGTCTGCCACTTAACACATAAAAAACGCTATGGAAACTATTAACAATAAAAGTATCAAAAACACCCCAGGCCCACCAACTGATGCGAGAACCAAACTCACAGAAATTCCCTAAATCAGGAAAATTAATAAGGAAGGGAACTCCTTGCCAAGGTCTGTTTTTCGGGACAGCTACAATCTGGACACCTTTTAGGCAAGAGTAAACAGGCATCATTCCATCATTGCCGTGTGGTCCCCGGCAGGGTAGAATAGGCCACCCTCTCTCTCACCGAGGTGTCGTAAAATGCGACTAAGGTAAAGCTGCTGGCATGATCATCGGCATTTATATCAAAACCCTCGCCAACCCGCCTGCCAAGCGTGGTGAGTATGGCAATTACCCCTCATGTGATTGAGGGAGGCCCGTGCCCCAGCAGTGGGGATTTAAATGGACTGATAATGATGAAACAGGCATCTTCTTGACAAACGCGTTACATCCTAGACCTCATCGTCACTTTCCATCAGGTGAGATTGTGGTCAAGCGTAGCCTATAGTCCATATTTTTTTTTTACAAAAACTCAAAACATCTTAATTACTTGGCAATAATTTTGATACGAGTATTAATCAAATTATAAAGTTAGGAGGTACATAAAAAAAGCTTATTAATTTCTCTTTAATATTCAATATCTTACGCAACGTATAATTACGGAATGATTGCACTATCAAATCGATTTCTTCAATCGACTCGTAACAAAGAGCAAGAAGCGATTTGTATCGAATGGCTGCGTATGAGAGAAAATCCGCAAGTGAAGTTCAGTCACCTCGGATCAATCGTAATCCGAGGAAACGCACACTCATGCGCAGGCGGCGGTCAGGGCTGCCACGCTGACAAAAATCCATCAAATGGAACTTCCACAGTCAAAAAATTAAATTGAAAATTTAAAAAACCCCCGACACAACTAAACGTCTTTCATTTGATACCTATATTGAGGCAGTTGGAACAACAAATAGGTTATTCGTCATTTCCTGACTGCGACCATCTTGGATTTGAAATTTTTCACAATTAATATATTCTGCTACTCAAGCCCTTTTATATGATACCCATATTGTGGGAGCTGTGTTAAAACATAAAATCCAAATCTTTGTGACGGCGGCCATCTTGGATCGATTTTTATCCAATGTAGCTAAGAACACTCCCTCCTTATTCATCTTTCAAACAAAAAAAAACAAAATCAAAATCGGTTCATTTGTTCGGGAGCTACGATGCCATAGACAGACACACAGACACACACACACGCACAGACACGTCAAACTTATAACACCCCGTCGTTTTTGCGTCGGGGGTTAAAAACGCATATTGATCATATGAACGCTTGTACACAAAAAAAGCAAGCTGTTGTTCCATACCTACAGTATGGAACAACAGCTAGCTTTTTTTGTGATAGGTGACATACGAGCAGGTGGATCACCTGATGATAATCGATTGCCCACGACCACTCATCACCAGTGGAGTCCTAAGTGCACTGCCAACCATATAACCTTTTCCCCCTGGTTGAGCCTTTGGTTGGTACCCTCACTTCTTCGTCTTAGCTTGGTAACATCCAAAGCTGGAGCCCAGGGTACGCTTGAATCATGATTCAGGATTTGGGGAGTCTGGTGATTACAATTAAGCGACTGTCATTTGCCATCCACATCCCTTTGAGGTGACGGGTAGGGCACACTAGCGACGCCCATTGATTTAAATTGTTAGCAACTAAACTGGATATCTTTTTAATAGTTTTGCCTCTCGGAAAACACTTATTATATATTTATTACTTATACTAAACTTTTGGGTCTGCTTTTGTATTCGAAATTTATTGAATTACCTATTTACGATTGAATTACCGCCTAAAACCGCCACTTATGGATTTAATCCAAATTTCGAGTGCAAAAACAGATCAAAAAGTAGTGCTAAATAATTAAATACACAGTAAAAATGTATGCTTAGAGACTTCCGCTCCGAAAGTGTTTAAAATAGATCCGGTTTAGTAGCTAAGAATTTAAATCGATTGGTGTTGCTAGTTAGGGCTACTCGTCGCCTTACCGAGCGGAACCAGACCAACTGAATCATTCACACACGTTTCAGAGACTATTCAAAACGTGCAGGTTTCCTCACGATGATTTCACTCACCGCCGAGGTAATGGTAAAAATATGCACATAGATTTGAAAAATCCAGAGATGCATGCTCAATTCAAACCACGATCCCCCATGGAAGGCGCGTTCTTATCCACTGGGCTACCATCTCTCTTATCTTATTGGTAAAGTACCTACAGAATAGGATACCTAAACATGTGAGGACTTACTTGGCGAAACACATGGCATGGGGAAACGAAATCATGTATAGAATAACAGATATTTTTTTGAAAATATCATCATCACTATTTCAGCCAACAGACGTCCACTGCTGGACATAGACCTCCCCCAATGTTCTCTACACAGATCGGTCCTGTGCCGCCCGCATCCAATGGATTCCCGCAACCTTCACCAGATCGTCGGTCCACCTTGTGGGGGGCCTGTCACGGCTGCGACTTCCTGTACGTGGCCTCCGCGCGAGGACCTATCCGCCACAACGGCCGTCGGTTCTCCTCGCTATGATCCCTGCCCATTGCCACTTGAGACATGCAATCCTTAGGGCTATGTCTGTGACCTTATTTCTCCTGCGGATATCATCATTTCTGATACGATCATGCAAAGAGAGTCCAAGCATAGCCCTCTCCATTGCTCTCTAAGTGACTTTGACCCTCCTTAATCGGCACATTGTAAGCGGCCACGTTTAGGTTCCGTATGTCATCACTGGCAACACACACGCATTGAAAAATATACAAAAAATGTATTTATTTCGATGACCCGTTTGGAGCAGTGGTAGTAAATACTGCCTTTGGTTCAAGGGTCGCGGGTTCGATCCCCGGACAGTACAAACATTTGTGTGTATGAACATATCTGTTTGTATGGGTCTGGGTGATTTCCATATATTATAAGTATGTTTTTTTTTGGTCAATAGACTAACGCTTGACCACAATCGCACCTGATGGAATGCGACGATGAGGTCTAGGATGATACGCGTTTGCCTAAAAGATGCCTGTTTACTCTTGCCTTAAAGATGTCCAGATGTATTTACAAAAGAAAAGTATTAGGTATATGAATATATTTGGAACCCGACTGTTGATTCTGATAGCCATAACACAGGTACATGAGATACCTATCTCGGAGCCAGATTGTGTGTTGTGTATGTGATGTAAAATATTTATTTATTTATTTTATTCTTTTCAACTGGGCAATCGTCACCCAACAACAATCCAAAATGTACGAGTATGTAACTTTAAATTAATCACACCGTTTCCCTTGAGATATTGATTATTTACAATAACGGATCTCGTAACCGTATATTGTTCATTTTCCATCATCAACATAGTATAAATAATAAATTCCTAATAGAAATGTCGTTTATTAAGTAATGTTTGGACAACCCTACGTAGCGTAATAATAAAATCGTGCGCACGCGCTGGCGTTATGTGTAAAAGCTACGAATTGTCTTGGGATTTCCTCGACCCCGCTCTTGTATGAGTTGTGTGATCCAATAAATGCCATATTAAGTAGTAAAAGTTCTTTATGAACGAAAGTTTAATTCTTGTTCGTAATAGAGGCAAACGAGTGAACTAGACTCAGTAGGTAACTTTGTATGTCGGCTGTATGTCGGCTGTATGTCGGCTGTGTCTCTCAACTATCGATGTTGGACATGTTATAATAAATAAATAAATATTTCACAACTCAACTACCTACATTGATCTGACCCGAGATAGGTAGTTCAAGCACCTGTGTTACGGATAACAGAACCAACAGCGGAATCACAAATACATATATACATATAATACTTTTCTTTTGTAAATACATACTTTTAATACATAGAAAACACCAAAAAAATACAAACAGACATCTTCATGCACACAAATGTTTGTAGTGTGCGAGGATCAAACCCTCGCAAGCCTTGCACCATAGGCAGCACTCATTACCACTGACCCGGGTCGTTTAATCAGTGGTAGTGAATGCTGCCTCTGGTGCAAGAGTACGTATTATGGTGCACTAATGTATGCGCAGCATAAGCAAAGCACTGAATATTGGAAAAGACTACCTCGACTAGAACAGACTAAGGCGTTGATACAGGCGTTCGATCAGAGACGAGCTGTAGAAATAATAAAACTGAGTAGAGGACATGTTAGGGCCGCCTTCGTTGTACATATCCTGTAATATCTAGTTTTAAGTTTTCATACTTTATTTTGAGTGCAATAAAAGTATATTCATTCATTCATTCATTCACTCGGACCCTCACAGGGCACTGCAATTTCAACAAGCACCTGCACAACATGGGCCTTTCAGATACCAAAATCTGCAGGTTCTGTCGCGAGGACGAGGAAACGATTATCCACGTCCTCGGCGAGTGCATAGCGCTGCACCGCTGCAGAAGCCGGCACCTAGGAGCAAACATGATCTCAGCAGACGAGATCAAAAGCTCCCCCATCAGCTCCATTCTCGGGTTTATCCTGGAACTGGAGCTACATGAGGTGCTGTAATAGGTTATGGGGCTGCCACAATAGATCATCTACTGGTCGCAGTGGCTATGAGAGCAGGGCTCACCCCATTTCTAATAAATAATAAATAAATGTATGCGTAGACACTAGAGTATTCTCTAAGACCAATGTGAAACGACCTATGCGGGGTCAAACGACAAAAGTGCTTTTCGAGCCACGAGGGTACAAGACCACCAACTTCCAGACTTAGAGCTGACACTGAGAATTTCTTTACGTGAAAACCCTGGCACAAATGGACCCATGATTACCTCAATACGGTTTTGTAAAGAATAAAATAAATAAGTTTAAGGTGATGGGTAGAGCACACTAGCGACGCCAATCGATTATAATTTTTGGCTACTAAACCCGATCTATTTTAAATAATTTCGGGGTTACAACTTCTTGGCAAACACTTATACTATATATTTAATAACCGTGCACAAATGCTGGGTCCACCGCGTACGCGAAAAATTTATTCACGCTAATAGCGGCCACTTTTGGCGAATCAATTTTTCGCGTACAAAAACGGATCCAATGTTTGTGCATGGTTATTTAATAAATAGTATAAGTGTTTGCCAAGAGGTTGTGACCCCTGAAATTGTTTAGAACGGGGTCTTAACCTCTAGATCCAGTTTAGTAGCTAAAAAATAAAATCGAATGGCGTCGCTAGTGTGCCCTACCCGTCACCTTAACACATTTAACAAGATTGTTTTCTTATCTATAAGTTAGAATGCAGCAGCAAATACTAAGTTGAGGATCTGATTGGCCACACCCTTCTTGTTTTCGTTACAATATAGTTTTGTATCTGTTGTATATTATGTCATTCTGTTATCTGTGTATTGCTTGTGGTAAATAAATATATTTTCTTTCTTTCTCACGTTTAAGTGCGACTCACTGGCCACTGCGCAACCGAGGCACTCAAATAAATCACTAGCGACGCACCCTCACTTCGTTTCGGTATTTAGTTCCAAACTGATCCAATAGATTGCGTTGACTGTCGATTACGTCACGCAAGTTATTCGTCTCATCCGATTACTGTCACCTTATCGTTTTCTATAGAATAAAAATACCCTCCAACCATTACGACTACGGACGGCCTATCTCAACGATCAGCCACGTACGCAGGATATATTATAGTGCTTAAGTGTGTGCGCAAAGTGCACTTAGTGCACTCTCTATTCCCTTACCCTCATATTCCGATGGGAAACCACGGGTGACACGATTGGAGAGGGATTGGGCGCAGGACCAACAGGCTTAACGTGCTATCCGAGGCACGGGGGTACAAGACCACCGACTTCCAGACTCCGGACGGACACTAAGAATTTCACTACCGAAAACTTAGGTACACATTTTTGGCCCGACCCGGAGATAGAACTCGGGACCTCTTGCGCAGCTGTCGCTTAATAGTGCGACCCACTAACCACTACGCCACCGAAGCAGTCAAGTTTTCTATAGAATAATCTAGATATAAATAGCATAGATAGATTGTCATTTTATAAACGGACGACAGGGCGTGACAAGGGTTCCATTCTTATGTTGTTGACTTATACCTTATCCTCACAAAGCTATTCGCTTCCACGTTAATTTGTTTTTTTATTACATTATGGCGGACAAACAAGCATGACGGCTCACCTAATGGTAAGTGATTACCGCCGCGTATGGACATCTGCAACACATACTTTGATGGCTCGCACTTTTGTTTTTTACTCTTTAATGCGCATTATTTAATTGAAACATCTAGAGATGGAACTCCTTGCGGAGATCTGTTTTCCCTGAACACTAATGGTGAACAACAGGGACGTATGAAAGAAGAAGACATACTGAGTCGACCCAAATAACCTTTTTTTTTTTGACGCTGGGGAATGCCTCCTTATGCATACCCTCCTGCCGGGGGCCAGGCGGGTTATGTCGGGCTCTCCTCTGGCGGGGGCTTCTCCTAGCGAGAAGCCGGCCAGAGGCATACCGACTAAACCCCAGCGACGCCAACATGAGGGATCATGGCCAGAGTGGGGAGAGGACATGAGTACGGGTTAAAGAACCTTACTTCACGTCCCTCCCCAGGCGGAGGACCCACTTACACTGCGGGCCTGACACTGCCTCCCCCAGTCAAGCTGGGGGCGGGGGACCTAAATAACCTGAGATTGTGGTCAAGCGTTGGCCTATAATAATAATATCTTTATTTAAAAAACCTCAAAAAATCCTAATTTCTTTTTTATGTCATAGATGACAGGCGGATCACCTGATAGTAAGTGATTGCAGTGGAGTTACAAGTGCGCTGCCAACCTTAAAACCCCCCTTTCCCCCGGGCCTCCGGTACCCTCAGTCACGCAGCAAACACAACACGGTGCTGCATCACGCCGGTTTTCTGTGAGGCCTTGGTATCACTCCGGTCGATCCGGCCCCTTCATATCCAAGCTTAGCTCTCCTTCGGTATTTTGGTACAAAAAGTATGTATTAATAAGTTAAGACTGCAAAAACATGACTAATTTTTGCTCCACTACACAGGCCGTGGCGCAGCAATGATTCACGAACACAGTCTAACCGATTGGCAACCATAGTCAAGATGCTATTGGCATAGTAATGTATTATGGTACAGGGTATGGACCCTGCGCACTAGGGATGTGTCAACAAAAAAAACTCACCATCCATTTCACGCAGTCGAGGCACCCTGTCTGTGCTGCCGCATGCACGGGCAGCATACCGTCTCTTGCGCGTGCGTCGAGCCTCCCGCCCGCCTCCAGCACGAGGTACTTGAGCACGGCCAGGTGGCCTTCCTGGGCGGCGAGGTACACCGGCGTGACGTCGTTGTCCATTGCTGTGTTGGCGCTGTCAACAAAATGATGGGATCAGTTTTACAATCGCATTTTTTAACTAGAGGCGACAAACGAGCAAGCGGTCACATATCATCATCATCATCATCAGCCCATTTAAGTCCCCACTGCTGGGACACGGGCCTCCCTCAATCACATGAGGGGTAATTGCCATACTCACCACGCTTGGCAGACGGGTTTTGATATAAATGCAGAGTTTTCCTTCTCTGGGTGCTGATGACCATGCCAGCAGCTTTAACTTAGTCGCCTTTTACGACACCTCGGTAAGAGTGAGGGTGGCCTAATCTACTCTGCCGGGACCACACGGCGATACACATCTAATAAAACTGCGGTCACATACAGTAAAACTGTAAATACTACATACAAACTTTTAACCCCCTTTTTCCCCTCTTAAGGGCTGAATTTTCAAAAATCCTTTCTTAGTGCTTATTTTCACTATTAAAGAAACCCCCTCCCCAAGTTTCAAGTTTCTAGGGTCAGCAGTTTGGCCTGTGGGTGCATTCCTAGTCACTTAATATTTAAAGTTAATACCTTAGTCACCCAGGTTCTCCTTTTAAATTAAAAGATTAAAAGAAAGAAAGCGATCCAAAAAAATTACTGGCGATTTTCTTGCCGGATCTTCTCGTCCAGAAGCAATTTTCCGAACCGGTGGTAGAATCGCATTATGTTTTTACTTTTTTTAGTATATTTTATGTATCAACATATATATGTATTAACATGTAAATTATTACATAAGTACTTATAAATAGTCTTAAATCATTCAAATGTATGACAATTTGTAATTGCTGTGTACAAGCCAATGCAAATAAAGATTTATTTGATTTGATTTGATTTGATATACAACTAGAATATATATATACATAAATTAAATGTCCTTTACTCCAAGGTTGCTTTCAGCGATAAGACCGCCGAAATTGTACACAAAATTTCTGTAATGCCTAGTACTTAAGTTGTGTATTTTGTGCAATAAAGTATATCTCTCTATCTATCTATAGACTAGTTACTGGTTGAGTGAAATGATGGCTGAACAGATGCCACCTTTGGGGACTGGTCTGCTTCTATTTATTTCATATTTCACTTTATTCCATTTTGTTGCAAAAGACTCTAGGACTTGGAGGAAAATAAACCATTGTATAAAAAGGTGACGATTAAAAAGAGTAACTGGCGAGTATCTTGCCGGATCTTCTCGACCAGAAACAACTTTCCGAGCCGTTGGTAGAATCGCATTATGCCTATTTCTTATTATATTTATGTATCGGCATGTATATGTAACCAAATGTTAATTATTATTATACTTATTAACAGTTTCAAAAGATGTTATTGTATGACCATTGTAAGTGCTGTATACAAGGCTATACAAATAATGAATCTGTTGACTGTGTCTAGTTTTTTTGGGCAGTCGTAAAAAATGTGAAAGTTAACCGGCCAACCGCATGTTTGGCTCTCCTGCTTCCAAGCAGGAGGGTATGCATAAGGTGTCGATGAAAGGCGACGTCGGTCCATGGCACATCCGGGCCGGCGGCATTGCCCAACGACAAAAAAAAGTGCATGGGATAGGTATGATCTTCTAGGGACTTATTTTACCGTGGTTTCGAAATAGGAAAAAAATAAACTGAAAATTTAAAAAACCCCCGACACAACTAAAGCTCTTTCATTTGATACCTATATTAAGGCAGTTGGAACAACAAATAGGTAATTCGTCATTTTCTGACGGCGGCCATCTTGGATTTGAATTTTTTTACAATTAACATATTCTGCTACTCAAGCCCTTTTATATGATACCCATATTGTGGGAAGTGTGTTAAAACATAAAATCCAAATCTTTGTGACGGCGGCCATCTTGGATCGATTTTTATCCAACATAGCTAAGAACACTCCCTCCTTATTCATCTTTCAAACAAAATCAAAATCGGTTCATTTCTTCGGGAACTACGATGCCATAGATAGACACACAGATACACACACACACACAGACACGTCAAACTTATAACACCCCGTCGTTTTTGCGTCGGGGGTTAAAAAAGCGTGTTACGCCCCTCCCCTGACCACTGCCTCACCACCAGAGAACTTGTATCGTGCGGAGACGAAACACTCCATCTTCTCCTGAAGTATAACTCCCAATAAAGACCATGATTCAAGACTTAAGGTTAATAAATTATTTGGTAATTACAAAGAAGCGACTGCCGTCTGACCTTTGCATCCCTTAGACAGAGAAACCAGACCAACTAAATCACGGTAACACGTTCAGAATCATTACCTACAATTATGACAAACGATCCGAAACATGGCAGAGCCATTTCACCGCCAAGGTAATGGTAGTAACAACATATTTGATAGACTTAAAATCTAAAGGTGCATGCTCGATTCGAACCTACAATCTCCTATGTAGATGGTGCACGTTCTTACCTACTGATCTACCATTGCTGTATCCAGTGGCGTGCCTTCCATATGGGTATGTATGTGTATATGTATTCTATACCCTTCACGAATTATACTCGTAAAAACATGATAATGAAAATATACATATAATTATTTAACTATTGGTTCGTGATAGCGGCATCTGTTAGATTTTATTGGTATTTACTTATGCCATAGTGACACGCTAGACAATGCTATGCCAGCGCTCCGTTGGCTGCGGTGGCCATAAGCAGAAACTCTGCCTACTTATTCATTATGTTCTGTTAAAGCTTGATGAGTCTTTCTGTATCCAAATTATCTACTAAAATAAATTAATATGTAGATAAGAATAGGAAACAGTGTTGTAAGAACATTCCGAGTCTCGTAGTTGCAACACAATGAATTTATAATATAAAATATGTAAGTAGAGTAGAATTTAGGAAACAGCCTTGTGGTATTGTAGTGGCAATATCTATTGCATTTCCAGAGAATGTTATAAAATGTAATCTTAAACATTTAAATGGTCGCAAGTCACAGTTGTGTTTTGTTTTTATCCAAGTTCAATGAAGATAGACAAAAACATATCGAACAGTTACTACAAAGCATGCAAGGAGACAGAAACCTTACACTTTTTATAATGATGAATGAGACAGTGCGACTCACTGGCCAGAGCAGAGACAGAATGTGCCTCCTAGGTCGCTTATCTGCGATAGACATGCTTGATGATGTCCAGCAAACCACATCTCACCTCAACGTGTAATACCCGTTTGCAGTCCAAAGCTAATCGGAAAACAGAAAACAATATCTCTAAATGTAGGCCAAAAACCCGATCTCCAGAAATCTGCATCAACTCACATGAATAATATAGGACCTTTGAGAATATCCCTATAATATTGTGTAGTATTTTGTTTTGTCTTGGTCTTAGATGGTGCAAAATTCAAAATAAACATCAAAAGCACACTGGCCAATAACCATAAAATTAGCGTGGCTCTTTATTCAATTGACATTGGCAGAGTTCATTGTGTCTCTATCGGTCCAAAGACCAACCAAAATCAGAAGGCACATCAGTGACATTGACATGGGGACGCTGTACAACATTTTTTCTACGGGAACATGACAAAAGCACTGATACGTCTTGTAAAGGAAACAGCGTTACTTTATGATTTTTGCCACGTGCCAAATAACCATACCAGTTTAATATGTATTTTTTTGCCTTTGGTTACTTTAAACGGCCATCTTAAGATGTCCATTACATAAAAATGCAAAAGCATGAATAAAACGTGTTCTGGATTTAAAATTACTTACTAATCATCCACTGAGCCATCTCCTGATATCCTCAACACAAAACTTAAAGAAAGCACTCAACATTGACTGACCGGATGGCGCAATTGGTAGTGACCCTACCTCTTACGCCAAAGGTCGTGGGTTCGATCCCCACCCTGGACAAACATTCGCGCGATGAACACTTATGTTTGTTCAGTGTCTGGGTGTAATATATGTATTTAAGTATATATTTGTGTTCCTCTGTTGTCTGATATCTGTAACACAAGTGCTTAAGCTACGTAGTACGGAATCAGGTCAACCTATGAGATGTTGTGAGAATTATTATTATTATTAACATGGTACCCGTATTAAAAACCATAGAAGTAAATGGTTATTTTCCGGCTATCAAGGAAAAGATAACCGGAAAATAACCATTTACTTAACCATTAGTAATTTCTTTATTATGTCGTCCTAAATTTCATTACGAACACCATTTCGCGTAGGCGAACCATTTACCTTGTAACGTCAGTCATTGTGACGCGAGTCCCACGAGATTGCTATCAGAACATTTGGCTAGTAGGTACCTACAAGTCGTTTAATTGTGAGTTTATTAACAACTTAATGTTACGTCCGTTTATGTAACTTGTGATTGAGGCTGTAATACGCTTGTGCTATTTTTGGAGAAATTGTTATTTTTCGTAGTACTATGAATAGGCTGTTGTACCTTACACCGATATTTTTTTTATCAATTACATCCCTAAAACCTCATAATAGATATCGTGAATGAAGTCCATTTAGCATGTTAAAGCAACACAATAGTCGAAACCTTATAATAGGTATTCGTGAATAGAGTCAATTTAGCATGTTAGATTAACAATATAAGAGAAAAAAAAGCTCTATTCACGATAGTTGATATTTTTTATAATAATCTTTTGCAATTTATTTTTAAGTAAATGACACACTTAAAAATTTCAACTCGTGTTCAGGCGGGACTCCAACCCACACCTTCCACAATCCGGGTGGATGTTCTACCAATTAGAACACTGAACGCGTTACTAAGCCGACAAATTTGTTAGTACTTGATTTGACATGAGCTGTCGATAGTCTCATCAATATTGTAGGTATATTTACAATATATATCAGGATACCTATTATAAGAATATATCACGATCCATATTTTTTTAATGAATTTTCCGCTGACTCTTGGTCTGCGCCTTTTTTGTGTTAGTTTTTTATTGTGTTAAATAGTAATTGGATTTGGTGTCTAAACGTTCCTTAAATTTCTAAGACAGTCTTAATGCTATTCTATGTCTAAAATTTTTTTTTTCATTATGAAGTTTTTTTTGTAGTGTTTTTTTTCTTTTTTTTTGTATTTTTATTACTATTTTTTTTATTTGTTATGTTACTATAACATGTTTTGCTTTAATTATTGTTAGAATGTTTTTTTTTTATTTTGGGTCCATGCTTACATGCTTATTACATTACTTAATTACTAAGTTATTATTGTAATTGTTACTGTGTAATCATCGTCATCGTCAGCCCATTTAAGTCCCCACTGCTGGGGCACGGGCCTCCCTCAATCACATGAGGGGTAATTGCCATACTCACCACGCTTGGCAGACGGGTTGGCGAGGGTTTTGATATAAATGCAGAGTTTTCCTTCTCTGGGTGCTGATGATCTTGCCAGCAGCTATTGTACTGTGTAATATTGCTCTTTTATTTCTTGCACCATTTGCTGTTTACGCAGGAAACAACGTGGTGCAATGCTGGTGTTAGTAGGTAATATCGGTTAAAATGGGAATTTGGGGATCCTCAGAGGGAGGGTTTGGGGTTTGGTGTCTTTTTCTGGGGTGAGTCTCACGATACCGATTATAAGGTTTTAGGGATGTAAACTATAAAAAAATAACGCTAGAAAGAAAAGAACTATGGTTGAGTAGCAAGAAAGTTGGTTCTTCTTTTGAAACTGTGAGTTTCACAACCAGGCAGTTGTGAAAAAATAAAATCTATCGTCTTTGGCAACTAGTTGAGTAGCAAGAATGTTAGTTCTTTTTCGGCAACTGGTTGTGAATTTTAGTTGCCAATGTGGCCATTGGCAATAACGGTTTAAACGTGTACCTACTCACTGGTCTCATACACTCTTATTTCAAATTGCGAACTAAGGATACTCCCGGACCAAAACTTGTACCGCCCCTTTTAATATTGGACCGGAATGTTGTGAGTTTTAGTATGGTTATAACTTGAACAAAATGATCTAACATTTTAGGCATTTGAATCCGATTCTGCCTTGAATTACAAGAACCTCATAAATTTAAATTCCGAGGTGCTTCCGGACCGGTACGACCTGCAAACCTTCAAGAAAAGAGCGGAAGTGCACTGTCGGCCTTTTAAAAATGAGTACAACCTGTGCGGATAAAGAATGGGATCAGAAATGGCGGCGCATCTATTCACTTCTCGCTCGCACACTATTTGCGTCTATACTCGCACTCGTGGGTGTGCGAGCGAGAAGTGAATAGATGCGCCGCCATTTCTGATCCCATTCTTTATCCGCACAGGTTGTACTCATTTTTAAAAGGCCGACAGTGCACTCTTTTCTGTCCTCTATGTAATTTGAAAAAACTGGTACGTTAATGGCACATTATTCGTTGATGTGTGTCCACACATCAACAGGCTCCAGTGCTAGACATAGGCCTCCCCCAATGACCTCCACACAACCTCCCACAATGATCCTGAGCCGCCCGCATCCAAAGACATAGCCCAAAGAATTGCATGCCTCAAGTGGCAATGGGAAGGGCACATTGCGAGGAGATCAGACGGCCGGTGGAGCAGAAAGATCTTCGAGTAGAGGAGGAGCATATAGGAGGTCGAAGCCGTGGCATAGACACCCGCCACACCAGTGGAGTCATAAGTGAGCTGCCAACCTTAAAACCCCCCTTTCCCCCGGATTGGGCCTCGAATACGGCACAGTGCTGCTTCACGCCGGTTTCCTGCGAGGCCGTGGTATCACTCTCTCTTACACACACACACACACACATACAAGTCAGCCCATTCATGCCGAAGCGTGGCTCTCCCACGGTCATGGTGTATTAGCATGACATGTTGCTGTCTGTACATTTATGTCCAATCTTTGAAAATTTTTCAGTTGTGAAGGAAAGTCAAAATAAGAAATTGTAGGTATGGCCAGTGTAATGTTTATGAGTATTGGTGGAAAGAGTATTCGTTAAATAAACTCAAAATATAATTATACTAATTTTAATACTGTAACAGGCACTGCGTTAGTCATCATACTAAAAATAAATTATCATTCAATAACTTCGCTTGTCAATAGACTTTTTCACAATCAACTTCCATTTTTGTCTTAAATCCATATACGGCATCCTTGTATTAAAACATCACCATTCATAGAAGAAAATACGTGAACCACTCGAGTAATGAGACACGAATCGCGAAACATCGATAATGTATCGATGTGGCCGATCTCTCATTACCTTTTCACTTTTATCCGCTCTCACCGAGTCTCGATAAATGTCTCGAGAAATAGCGACTTTACACGGATACGAAGTCGATCGACTCGAAAAGTGAAAAGTAATTTAATAAGATATTTTTCTTTTTAATATTAGAAATAGATGTTTTCCTTTTTAATATTAGAAAATGGAATCGAGTGGCGGAAAAATAATTTAGATTATTTTTCTTGAGTATATTGGATATCGGAAACGTCTAGTCATAACAAAGAAGACTTCTATATTATTTAATATGGAAGACCAAATAAAAGAACATAAGTAAAAGTTGCAGATGTTAATCCTTATTATTTATAAAATAAAGTTCAAAAACAAAAACCCGATTACCACAAAAACACGATCTAAAAAGAAGAAAATTGTCTCTGCTGAAATGATTATGCTGTATCACCGTGGTCGTATACTTACTGTAGCAAAACAGATTCATTATAATAATAAAATAAAATCAATGTGGTGTGTACTTTTTAAACTTTTTTTTTTATTTCACATATTTTAGTTATGTAAATATAATTACATATTTGAAATGTGCTAAAAAAGTTCTTTCATTTGATACCCCACACGGTACCGTCAAGCAAAGTTTGTTTTTTAGTTCCTTACTCTAAGTCCCCTAGAGGGCGCTGTAATAAATTTAACGTGACGTCATGTTGCCTATAACCAGAAGACAACCAAGACGCTTCTAACGACACCTCATTTGTTCAAATATGATAACTAGTTTAGAAGTTACGTGGAAACAGATGAACATACATACATACATAGCCTGTCAAAATCATAACCCTTCTTTTGCTTTGCCGTAGTCGGGTAAAAAGTGTTTGACCTCCACGCATCGCGCTTGGTTGCACAAAAGTTTAGCACGCAATGGCTAAACTTTTGAGCCCAAGTGCGACAGACCAACTGTATCATGTTTTACTTGTCAGACATGGGTAAAATACAATAAGATCTTTTTAATAAAATTGTCCTCTATATTAACTCACCGCTGAGCTACTAAGGTACACACATTGATTTGTAAAATCAAGATGTGCGTGAACTGATATCCGTTGAATAAGTAAATAAATAAACTGAACAAAAAAAATACTTTTGCAAGCAATTTGCAAAATAAACAACTTAATTTACTTATTTGAGCTGATTGTGTGACTATTTGCAAACGGGACATTTTTGGAATTCCTGACCAAACCTGTACTGGACATTCAACCTATATTTCATATCCACTGAGTTACCGTCGAATTATGTAAACGCCACTATACTCCATGACGTGGCGTGTCACAAGTTCAACCGCTAACGACCTGAGCATTCATGGTAACGAATCTCTCGACTATGACTTAATGCAGATAATATTTTATTGTGCTATTCACTGAATTATGTTACCGCATTCTCCAGCCAACTTTCTTGGACAATTATTTCTTTATTGCACATAAAACAATGGCGGCGAAGTACGAGCGACAATGGAACATGTAAGTGCTTAGAAAACTATTAAACTTGTATTGTAAATGTTGAATGGGGTACAAGAGAAGCAGGTTGTAAACGTTATACAAAATTAAATAATTGCGGTTATGTAGATTGATTATCTCATAGTTATAAAAGGTGTGCCTCTAATTCTGGGTCAGTCCAAGTTTCTGGGCTTAACCTGCAGTGTTACGAGTATCGAAAGTAGTTACCTAAGTAATTAGATTTGATAAATAAATTTAAATATAAATGCAAAACTTATAACCTGTGTAACCTTTAAGTTTGTAAGCTTTTGTGCAATAATTAAGTTCATCTATCTTTCTTTCTTATAAATAAATAAGGCATAATTTGTACACCTTTTACAATACAATTCGGATGAACTACTAACAGACTTCATCTAACATTATCTTTTATAAGAAATATCTCTAATTATCTGTCTGAATATGATTCATTTTATTTATTTGAAGACCAACAGCTGTCGGTATACGGTAAGAATAATAATGTAGGATGGAAACACAGAATATTTTTCTTCTTAATCTTTACTTTCTCCAAAAAATACAGATTTTAAAAATAAACTCGTCCTATCACACGTCCGTCTTTCGTCTTTTCTAGCAAATCAATCTCTCCGCTCTCCGTTGACTCCTTCATTCCTTCGCTTCCATACTCACTCTCATCGTTCCTTGCATTCTTTCTAGCATTGGACCACACACGCCTCGAAGTTTTCGACATACTTAAGAAAGGTATTGCTTGGAAAAAGAAATAGCACCAAAAATACCTTTTGTCCTCTTAATATCCTCCAACCGATTACGGCTACGGCGGCCAATCTCAACGATCAGCCACGTACGCAGGATATATTATAGTGCTCAAGTGTGTGCGCAAACACAAGTGCACTCTCTATTCCCTTACCCTCATAATCCGATGGGACACTAATGTGACACGACCGGAGAGGGATCGGGCGCAGGACCAACAGCTTAACGTGCTTTCCGAGGCACGGGGGTACAAGACCGCCAACTTCCAGACTCCGGGCTCCCACTAAGAATTTCTTGCCGAAAACTTAGGTACAAATTTTTGGCCCGACCCGGGGATCGAACCCGGGACCTCTTGCGCAGCCGTCGCTTTAAAGTGCGACCCTCTAACCATCTGCGCCACCGAGGCAGTCGATTTCAGGCAGTTGTCCTCTTACAAGATTGACGGATATCTACCAATTGCAGAAATTGAGAAAATCTAAAAGAACAGATAGTCATTTAAGAAAAAAAAAATGTCCATGACAATGTATAACGTGTAATTCTTCTATTCATATTTCGATGAACGTAATCATCGTGCGATGATACGTGTGAGTCCAGAAATAAAACAAGTTTGTTGCAACCGTAATAGGCTGAATGTGAAATCCAATGTAAATCGGTTGTGTTAATATTCTATCTGCAGCGTTTTGCAAATGTCACGTTTCAAAATTCGTTCTAAGTATTCAAGTTTGAGTTTTATAACTAATCTCATATAGCGTATCAGTCATTTCCAGTAGCGTTCCAAAGAGACAGCTTTCGAGCCCGGGGTAGGTTTGGATGGACTCTAATCCAAAATTCGGGAATGAAGCAACTGCCTAGGGGCGTCTTTGCTATAGTGCAGGGGTGCAGTGCACCCGGGCGCCGGAAGTTAGAGGGCGCCGAGAGCCCCTTCGCTACACATACAGCCTCCAATGTATTACTCCTCAAGGAGCGGCTGCGATCTGGTTGTTCTCATTTTAGCGAGTGATTCCCAGTTGCATCCAAGCCCGGAGTAACGCTTAAACCATGATATAGGATTCGGGATGTCTGATAATTACAATGAAACGACTGCCCATAGGTAGTCGAACATGTTGTAAGTATTCCATTTTTGAAACAAGGGCGTCAGGTTATAGATTGCGTCCAGGCACTTCTTGGCCTAGACCCGCCCCTACGACTGCAGTCTGACTTTCGCAACCTTTAGACAGGGGAACCAGACTAACTGGATGAGGTTTTTAACTATTTATTCAAACACGGGAACCACAATCAAACACAAAGGGATCATGAAATCTAGAAAATTGAAGTTTATAAGTAGCTATCTAATGTGTACGATAGTCAGAAGTAACTACTAAATTGAGCGCTGTCTGAGCAACTATATGTTACGTTACATATATCTGTCGATTTACTAAAATCAAATGCGTTTGACACTAAGGTGAGAGAAACTTGACAAATAGTAGTAACCATTTCGTCTATCAATATTAGCTAATCATTGGGTAATTTATCGACACAAACTAAAACGAGGATGCTACTTTATCGACGAGTCCGTCGACTTCTTCCTGTTGTCCACCTCTTCTTTGTACTGAGAATTTTTAAGATTTGTGTCACAGTCTACCCAGAATGAACAAGCAGGGGGTGGACAAAAGGAAGAAGCCTACTTTGTTTGCTGATTGAGATAAATAAGAATGACAAAAAGTAAATATGTCATTTATTGACCTTGCAAGAGCCACCTTCGGCATGATCGAGGGTCGGCTCGACCTGAGTGATACCACGGCCTCACAGAAAACCGGCGTGAATCAGCACTGTGGTGTGTTTCGCTGCGTGATTGAGGGTACTGGAAGCCCAATTCGGGAGAAATAGGGGTATAAAGTTGGCAGCGCACTTGTGACTACATAGACGTCGGCAATCGCCTACTATAAGACGATCCGTCTGCTCGTCTGCCACCTATCACATAAAAAAAACTATGTAAACGCAACATAAGGTGCATACGAATACGCGCTGCGGCTGTTGGTACCTAACCATACAAAAGGATTTATCTTTAAAGATAGGTGGCAGACAAGCAGACGGCACATCTGATGGTGAGCGATTGCCGCCACCCATGGACACCCGCGACACCAGTGGAGCCACAAGTGCGCTGCCAAACTTTAAACCCCTCTTTACCCCCGATTTAGCCTCCGCTACCCTCACTCACGCAGCGAAACGCAGCACAGGGCTGCTTCTCGCCGGTTTTCTGTGAGGCCGTGGTCACTCCGGTCGAGCCGGCCCATTCATGACGAAGCGTGACTTTTCCATGATCAAAGTCGTGTGCATATGCTTTAATTTTACCGTTCTCTCCCAGCGTATGTCCCAGCCTTCATTTTGGCATACTTCTTATTCTTCTTGCTCTTCTTCCCGAAGAACTTGCTCGTCACGCGGCTGTACGGGGGGTGCGTGTTGTTAAGGGTCATTTTCAACAATCCAATGTTTTTCCTGTCAGAAAACACTATTGTTCTTTGCACTTTAATTCATTTCACGTGTACGATGCACCACTTTATTGATCTACTATTGGGTAGTTTTATTGACAGTGATTGATTAAAGTTGAAAAATTCTGATCTGCTTTGTGTAAAAAATATCATTATTATTACAGTCGGTGCCAATAATAATTATGTTCACCACCTAATCGGTCAAAATGTAACAATTATTCCGAAATCCATTATTATTGTATTCAAAATTATTCATTTCTGACACTGTTTTTAATTCCATTAATTTATTATTCCAAATTCATATGACATTATTATATTCCCATTATTTTTTTAACTTATGCAAGATGTGGTTATCTCTAATTGTAAGTGCAGTTAAAATTATTAATTCTATGTCACTGTGATAATAATTATGTATTGGCTGTTTCTTATGTTGATAATCCAATAAATAAATAAAATATCTAAAAAACTTGAACTCAAAAAATGTATCCTCAATCGAGTCACTAGACAAATGGCTGTAACAATTCCGTTTACGTAAATAAAAAACCGGAAACTTTTTTGTGAATTCCAAGATATCAGGGCGTTATACCACTAACTCACATTCATTTTCATTTATTATCATACTCTTACAATGTGTATTCAAATGAATAGTTTAAAGTTACTTATAAAAAAAGTAAAGTATCAGCCTATAAACTGTCTCACTGCAGGGCAAAGGTCTCCATCATATAAATTTACTTATCGCCGACCTAATTCGAATAGGACGTATCTAATTTTTTAACATTGGGCTCAATTCTGGAGCTCAATTCTCGAGCTCGTGACATTTATCATCATACGAATATGTATCAATAAAACATAGTTTTTTGTATGGATTTCATGTGAAATCTGCAATGTTTTTTCATATCGAAGTTCTCGAGAATTGGGCTCCAGAAACCCAATGTTAAAAATGAGATATGTCCTATTAGAATTAGGTCGCCGTTATATTTTGTTAAAATCTTTTTACTCAAAACTTGATTACCATATTTTTTTATGTTAAAGATAGTCTCAAATGTATTTTTAATAATATGTAATCATTTGATTTTATCATTCTTATATAAGTATAGAAATCTATACTTATGTAAATGGTTATGGTTATGAGTTCACAAATGATGTTTGATATAAATCTCATAATTAACGCATACCCTATAATTACCAGATAACTGTGAATTTATAACCAGACAGTTAATTGACAATCGATAGAGGAGAAATCGTCTGAAAATGTTTTACAGAACTTTCCTTGCGAGTGAACGGTGAAATTGTGCACATGATGAATGGCAATAAATTCATTCATTCATTTATGTTGACTGGATAAGTGCATTTCAGTGTCACTGAATTTATGATAAGATTACGATTTGTTTGTAGAACTGTACAATGCGTTATGTCAAAAAGTAATGCAATTGAAATTTAGACCTGTAGCAATCTACAATTTAAATTTTAACACAAATGCATATTAAATTTTTTGATTGGAATATTTAGTGCCACAAATTGCTTTTTCGATACTTCAGTTCTATCATAATTATTTATATTATGACCCGTTTGGATCAGTGGTAGTGAACGTTGCCTCTGGTGCAAGGGTTGCGGGTTCGATCCTCGCACAATTGCAAACATTTGTGTGCATGAACATGTCTGTTTATATTGGTCTGGGTGTTTTCTATGTATTATAAGTATGTATTTACAAAAGAAAAAGTATTAATATATATTTGTAATCCCACTGTTGATTCTGATATCCGTAACACAGGTGCTCGAGCTACCTATCTCGGAATCAGATCAATGTATGTGATGTTGTGAAGTATTTATTATTTATTTAATTAGGATCATTGAGGGATCCAACGATGAAAGTTTTCAAGAAAAAACTCAAGTCGTGTTAGTTACAGCATTAAATAAATAAATAATAAATATTTCACAACATCACATACATTGATCTAGCTCCGAGATAGGTAGCTCAAGCACCTGTGTTACGGATATCAGAATCAACAGTGGGATTACAAATATATTCAAATAATAATTTAATAATAAATTCTTTTGTAAATACATACTTATAATACATAGCAAACATGTATCAGAGGCACACTATATACATCGTATAGTGTTTACAACTACTTTTGCTACTTTACTTTGTAGGTGCTTTGTTTGCGATAATATATTATTAATCGAGTTACAGCTTTACAACTACATATTTACTATTTGAAATAGTTCATCTTTGTAAATATTTTTATTTTATTTATGTAAACAAACAGCTGTTTATATATTTCATTATTAAACTAATTTATAATAGATATTTCATTAGGCTTAACAGTTTCCAAAGTTAAGTTGTACTCAATACAATTCTGGTAAGACAGACACCTCGAATATAGCTGTAACTCGATTAATTCGCAAGTTCATTATTACACTATTTCTGTCGTTTGCATACCTTTACTCGGTAATTAAAGAGACGTTAATATTTTTAAAATCTTAATTCCAAAATACAGAACAAAAGTGGTTCATATTATTCAGTCAATCGAATAGTTAAATCGATTTTAATCTTTAATTACGATTGCAATCTACATGTAAACAATATCATATAGCTACATAAACATACTTCTTATAAATTGACGATTTAAATATCTGTAGATAATACAGTATAAATGAAAGTTGCATATAGCTCTTGAAATAAGAAAGCTTTCTGCGATAAACGCTAGTGGTTATTATTAGTAAAGCACTATGTTTAAATTATATTGAAACGCAAAATCGAAAATCCAGGACAGTAGAATTGTCTCGTTTTATACTAATAAAATAACACACACTCAAAATAACAATTTTTGGAATTAAATAACACAACACTTGAATATGTACACACAATTGCAACATGACTAAATTCACAGTCAGTATAACTTAAATTCTTAATTTGATATTATTGGGACACTTAAATTCTCAAAGTCCCGTGTGACGATTACCCAAAAAAAATTACGATTACAAATAACGTAAGATAATTTGATCTAAAAGATCAATGTTACTATACTAAATTATATCAAAACAGAGCTATGTTCAATGACCGTAACACCGCGTGCACTTTCCTCGCGGCGTCAAAGTTCGCTCGACCTGCGCGGGCGCCGATCTCGGTGCAACTGGCGAGCTTAAGGCTTGCCCGCGATTTCCTCGAGAAAACGCGGCGAAAGTAATCTTTGTCCGTCAGGTTTTCCCGAGGCGGTGTAATGACTCGACTTGTATCTACTATTTTTAACAAAAGATCGTCATTGGTTGTATGTATTAAGTGTGTTTTATTATGGTACCTAATATATTATAATAAAAAGAAAACAGTTACTTAAAGTTGATATTCACAGAATGTCTTGCTACTGGTATTATATGGTTGGTAAGTTTAAAAAAAGGTTTAACCTATTTAGATGTTTCAAACAGTAGGTACCTTTATGAAAAGGACAATGTTCAATTTTCTTTCAACATTTTGAAATATTATTTCAAACATCTTCTTTAAAGTATGGAGGTAAACACGGTTAACTTAAATAAATAAATATAAATATTTCACAATATCACATACATTTATCTGACTTCGAGATAGGTAGCTCAAGCACCTGTGTTACGGATATCAGAATCAACAGTGGGAACTACAATAAATATACTTACATATTTTAGTTTTCGTTAGATTATTATCTACCCACCAATTTAACTATGTAATTGCAGTTTGCTGCTCGTAATATTTCGCAATATATGATTGTAACCAACCACACGTCAATGTATAAGTGCAAATCTGACAGAATTCTAGATTCTCATCTGAATTTCAAACACGTTGGGATCAATATCCAATGATACATTTTAATAGATGTGTCGCTGTCTATATAATATTATTAAACGTACACGGGCAGAGTTTGTCAACTTTATTGAGTGAATTTTGCAATCAAAAGAGGGTATTCAAAATTATTGTACAAATAATACTGTGAAATATTATTATAGGTATGTGGGGCGACTAAGTAAGATCTTTGTACATCTTTTTGTGTGGTCATAGATCTTAAATAGGTAAGTGCAGTTTTTATAAAGATCAAAACAATTTATTTATCTCAAATGAAACAACAAAAAATATTGTTATAAAAAGCGTACCTAGTCTAAGTAAAAAGCTAAAGCGGTTACTACAAATTATATGTTCAATAACAAATGTAAACATTTGTTTGTAAACATGTTTTAATATGAATAAACGTGGTCCTATGTACTTGTATAAAATGTCGTCTTGTAAGAGAGTGTGAAAAAGTGATTTGGTTTTCTCGTAAAGATTCATGGATGGCTCAAGCTATCGATTTGCGACCAAGCATGGAAGGTCCCGGGTACAATTCCCGTCCGGTTCAATTTGTAAACGAACTTTTCTAAATTGTCTCGGGTCTGAGTGTGCTGGCATAAATTTTCCTCATGTTAGCGTCTAATTTCCGATTGCGTTCAAAGCGCGTAAGCTTACCATGATTCAGGGTTTGGGGAGTCTGTTAATTACAATGAAGCGACTGCCGTCTGATCTTCGCAACCCTTTGACAGGGTATGCTGGCATCAATCCCTGTCGATAAAATAATCTCATAGCTTGATCCACACGTCTCGTTTCACTGTATCGTCATTACTCGCTCAACATGACGCGCCGTTTTGTCGAACACTTTCGCTGCGGCTTTCGTACCTGCGCCCGCGGCTGTTAATACTTCCAAATATGTGGAATAACGATTAGATAATAAGTGGCATGATGACGTGGATGTCAAATTTGTTATAGAAATATTATAGAGTTTCCCAGAAATTTGCGGAAAAAGGAAGATGAAAAGTGTCTCTACGGTATGGTGTTAAATATACGATACATTGTTCTCTCACGACACGCCTCATTTAAGGCACGAAAAAATATTTTTAAATTTTGGGACCGTCAAAATGGCGGCATCAAACCTTAAATCCAGATAATTTTGAAAACAAATATTTACTATCTAATTCCTATAAAGGTGACGGATAGGGCACACTAGCGACGCCCTTTGATTTAAATTGTTAGTATCTAAACCGGATATCTTTTTAACAATTTCGAAGTTCGAGGATCTCAAAAAGAACTTATACTATTTATGCAATACTTATAATTAACTTTTTGGTTTGCTTCCTACTCGAATTACCGCCAAAAACGTAATCCGAATCTCGAGATGCAAAATCAGATCAAAAAGTTAATTATAAGTATTAATAATAGTATATATTCTTTCCGAGAGGCTCGAACTTCGAAATCGTTAAAAAGATATCCGGTTTAGTTGCTATAGTTAGGGCCACCCGTCGCCTTAAAGTACTTACTACCATTAATAAAATTATTTGTACTTTGATATTTGGAAAATTATTTTGTTTTTTTTTTATTATTATTAGCCTGCGTCGTCCCACTTCTGGGCAAAGGCCTCCCCTAAAAGCCGCCATTGGACTCTATTTGTAGCGATAGTTTGCCAATTGCCCGAGAAGTGGTCAAAATCATCACGCCATCTCTTTTTGGGCCTGCCTCTCGATCGACATCCTGCTGGCTGCCTATGGGTGATAAGTCTGGTCCACCTCTTCGGGTGCATCCTACAAACGTGGCCGGCCCAGTCCCATTTTAGTCTAGCAGATTTTTCGCCCACATCCGCAATACTGGTTTTTGAGCGTATTGTAGTATTTCTGACTCGGTCAGAGATTTTTATGCCTAGTATGCTTCGCTCCATAGCTCTTTGGCAGATCTTGAGCTTGAACTTTGATGGTTGGTTAGTGACCAAGTCTGAGCACCGTAGGTAAGAATGGGCCAAATACACACGTCAATAAGTTTGCGTTTAAATGACAGAGGAAGGTCTCCCTTCATGTATGCTTTCATGGACCAGTAGCTCTTCCAGGCATTGTCGATGCAGCGCTCGATTTCTCTTTCCTGCCTATTTTCGAAGGATACTATCTGGCCCAAATAGGTATACTCATTGACGTATTCTATATCTTGCACTTCTTCTTTACCTTTCACCGATATACTACGTTTCGTGCTATTAGTCATCACCTTGGAAAATTATAAGCAAATTAAATTACTAAGTAATTAAAAAACATAAAGGGACCCAACCACCATTAAACCATATCTTCCCTTAACATCAGGGTAATTGAAGTCAAATACCTAACTAGTAGTATCTTAAAAAAGGTTTTAATTAATTTTTGTGGTTTTTTTTCTAGTTGTTTAAAGTTTGATGTTTTTAGGTATAGCATTTTTTTGCAATTTATTCTTAAGTAAATAACCACCTGAAGGACGCTGTCGTCATGGTGACGAGAGAAAACCTGGCCCGACAAGTCTAGACAGACTGTCCTGGTGCCAAAAGATTAGGAGATCTGACCCCACCTATTGTGGCATAGAGCAAAGAAGAAAAAATAACCACCCAAATACTGTCGATTCAATTTTAAGTGCATTATTTACTTAGTTGTTTAAAATCACGGAAAGTTTTAATCAATTCATCGCTTGTCATCGGAACTTTTTCCAACCACTCAATCAACATAGCAAACACCCTGTTGTTCACAAAGTCTATCAATAGGCAATCTCATCGATACGCAAAGAAAACAATGAGCCAAGGTCACCCACACCGATTACTAATTAATATCAAGACTTGAAGAGAAAATCTAGAACAATGTAGACGTTTTTCTGAGATTTCCCAGACGTTTCTATTTGTCGCCATAGGGGGCGCTGCAAGAAAAGTCTCGGGGAATGAATAAATGAGAATAAATTAAAACAAAAGAAACTGACGGAATTAGGAATCACATTTGGTTTTTTTGAAAGAAAGAAAGAAAGAAAGAAAGAAAGAAAATATTTATTATTATAGACATCACAACACAGAACATATAGCAATTATAAACAGAACACAACTTGGTACAAACAGAAAACAAAACATAAAACAATCAAAAATACATAAAAATAAATCAAAAGGAAAAAAAAGAAACCAAAACTATATTCAATCATGTCATGTTTTTATGCTAGAGGAGACAAACGAGCAAACGGATCACCTGATGGAAAGTTTTTTCTTATGTTATGCCCATGGAGACGCGCAACATAAGTGGAGTCACAAGTGCGCTGCCAACCTTAAAACCCCCATTTCCCCCGGATTTGGCCTCCGGCGCCCTCCCTCACTCACGAAGCAAAACACAGCACAATGCTGCTTCATGGCGGTTGTCTGTGAGGCCGTGGTATCACTCCGGTCAAGCCGGCCCATTCATGCCGAAGCGTGGCTCAACATAGGGACAGACAGCTCAAAGCGACTTTGTTTTGTACTATTTAGCGATGAGTGATTATTCTACCTATGTGCATCATCATCATCATCAGCCCATTTAAGTCCCCACTGCTGGGGCACGGGCCTCCCTCAATCACATGAGGGGTAATTGCCATACTCACCACGCTTGGCAGACGGGTTGGCGAGGGTTTTGATATAAATGCAGAGTTTTCCTTCTCTGGGTGCTGTTGATCATGCCAGCAGCTTTACCTTAGTCGCCTTTTACGACACCTCGGTAAGAGTGAGGGTGGAGGGTACCTATGTACATAGTTATAAATAAAGAAATTATACTTCTACTGTCAATGTCTCCGATTTCCAAACGTTTCGGATGTAAGTACCTATAAGTATACATATTTTTTTAGCGACAGCCCTACGCAGCGAATCTGTTTGCGCTATCTACGAAAAATAATGTGCGTATCGAAATAGAGCCGCGATCAAACATAAACTATAATTTTCTTCATTTGATATAACATCTACTTATTTTATTTTAATTTTATTTTAGTTATTTTTAAGGGAAACAAACATTCTCTTGTAAACTTATAAATAACACAAATACTGATAGAACATGTAACAACAAAGTTTCCACAGATATTTAAAACATGTTACAAGTGGTCACAATAATATTATAATAGTAAGTACCTATTTTATGTGGCTGACAAAATACTTTTCGAATAATATACTAGCTAATGTTCGATTAGTATATGGGTACATAATAGCAATGAAAGATGTTTAATATTACCAAATTCTAAATCGCGTTTACAACGTCCCTTCGAAACTGGGAAGGAGAACTAGAATATATATCGATGTGAGAACAATTGGTATTATAGGACTTACACACTTGAGATAGGAAGTTATTACAAGCATAATTTGTTCGCGCTTTAGGCAGATAGAATAGTTGTCTATTCCTGGCGGTTATTTTCTGACATCTGAATTTTATATCACTTAAGAGATTATAATTTCCTTCATTTGAAATTACGAGGTAGCATTTGTTTATACATACATGTGATTAGATTTTTTCCTGGGCATATACATGAAAAGGAAATTAACTACTAAGTACACTCGCGAGCAACCAAATTGATTCTCGACCTAATTTTGATACAAACATACTAAATTCGGAGACCTAATATCAGAGTATTCTATCATCATCATCATCATCATCATCATTTCAGCCAATAGACATCCACTGCTGGACATAGGCCTCCCCCAATATTCGCCACACAGATCGGTCCTGTGCCGACCGCATCCAATGGATTCCCTCGATCTTCACCAGATCGTCGGTCCACCTCGTGGGGGGCCTGCCACGGTTGCGACTTCCTGTACGTGGCCTCCACTTGAGGACCTTTCCGCCCCAACGGGCGTCTGTTCTCCTCGCTACGTGCCCTGCTCATTGCCACCTGAGGCATGCAATCCTTTGAGCTATGTCTGTGACCTTAGTTCTCCTGCGGATCTCATCAATTCTGATACGCAGGGAGACTCCGAGCATAGCTCTCAAAGCAAAGTATTCTGTGCTTTAGTGATATATTTATTGTAAATCAATTTCAAAGGTGTTCCAATTTCAGTTAATTATTTTAACAGATTACAGGAACACATTAAAGAAAAAAGGAAATTTTGGTTGACTTTCGCATCCCATAATAATTGCATGGATGAAGACAAACAACTTGCTCAATCCTAATTTTAAGAAGATTGGCATGTTTTTGGAGGCTTGTTAGACGATTAACTAAAAGAAAAACATTTTGGACATCTATTTACATTAAATTTATCACTAAAGCATATAAACTTTCATATTTATAGGCCTCAGAAGTTAGTATGTTTATATAATAATTCTCACTACATCTCATAGGTACGTTGACCTGATTCCGTACTAAGTAGCTTAAGCACTTGTGTTACAGATATCAGACAACAGAGGAACACAAATATATACTCAAATACATATATTACACCCAGACACTGAACAAACACAAGTGTTCATCGCACGAATGTTTGTCCAGGGTGGGGATCGAACCCACGGCCTTTGGCGTAAGAGGCAGGGTCACTACCAATGGACAACATTTCAAAATTGCTAAGGTCTATAACAAAAAAGACCAATTCTTTATTTACTTTTCCGCTGCGCGAAAATATATTGATTCATTTTTTATATTGCCTATTTGCTGAGAAAAAAATTAAAAACTAAAAAACGTGAGATGACGTCATCGGACGGCAGAATGTAAAATATTTCTTTGCTTAGCAGATTAGTATAGTTTTAAATTTACGAAATGCCTAACCCATGACATGCAACTGTCAAAAAAAAGACAACTTGTCAACGTTGAATGAATGAATGACGTTGACAATGTTGACACTAGTATTATTTACCTTTGACAGTAGTACCTTTTTTTTTATGAAAACAATGATAAGCAAAGGAATATCGCTGTATTCAGCCGTTCGATGACGTCATTTGGCACTTACGTCTATTTAGAATATAAAGAATTTAAATAATTATTTTATGCATGAAAATGGACAAATTTTGTAAAAAGAAAAAATATGGGTCTGTTCATTTTATGTCTATTTTCATATAAAAAAACAATATGGGCATGTTAAAAATATGAAATGTTGTCCATTGCGCCATCCGGTCAGTCATATGAAAATTAGGTCCTGAGTCGATTTGGTTGCTCGCGAGTGTAGTACCTAGTTAATTTTCTTTTTATTTATATGCCCAGGAAAAAATCTAATTACTACCCGTGCGGATAAAGAATTTGATCAGAAATGGCGGCGCATCTATTCACTTCTCGCTCGCACACTATTTGCGTCTATACTCACACCACACGAGTGCGTGAATGAAATAACGAGGTAGCTTCTGTTTATACATGAATGTACAGGTTGTACATTTATGTATAAACAGAAGCTACCTCGTTATTTCAAATGAAGGAAATTATAGACGTAATTACAAATGAAGAAAATTATAATTACAAATATTGAATAATCTGTCACATTATCCCATAAATTACACTCACGCAGGTACTGCATCCGTCAGTATGTCATCAGTGCATTAGACATTATTTAGCTTCCTCATTTCTGATTACATCAGGTTACGAAACACAGCCTTCCTCATTATAATGAGAAGACATTATGACATTTGACTCGATACATATTATATCCGATTGGGTAGAGTTGACTTTATATGGTGTAGGGTGTGCGGTAAAAGTAACAGCCTATAAACTGTCCCACTGCAGGGCAAAGGCCTCCATCATAGAAATCAAGTTATCGCTACTATGATGGGATTAGGCTTAATCACCACGCTTGCCAAATGCGGATTAGTGATCACAAACCCGAGCTATGTTCGAAAAATTCGAAACATACTTTTCGCTCGACCCGGGAATCGAACCCAGGACCCCGAGATCACGGCCCGGTACTTAACCCACTAGACCATCAGGGCGTTTAGGGGGTGTGCGGTGCATTACTCTTAATAATAATATCCTCCAACCGATTTCGGCCAATCTCAACGAACAACCATTTACGCAGGATATATTATAGTGTACAAATGTGTGCGCAAACAGTGGACTCTCTATTCCCTTCCACTCATATTCCGATGGGACACCAATGTGACACGACTGGAGAGGGATCGGGCGCAGGACCAACGGTTTAACGTTTCGGCACGGGGGTACAAGACCGCCAACTTCCAGACTGCGAGCCGACACTGAGAATTTCTTATCAGAAAAAATCAAGTACATATTTTGGCCCGACCCGCGGATCAAACTCGGGACCTGCCGTCACTTTAGAGTGCGCCCGGCCCACCCACTGCGCCAACGAGGCTGTCAATTACTCGTACCTATGGGACCGGGCCCTACGTCGCTCACGATACAACCTACAGCAGGGTATTTTCACTTAAGTACTTTTTCCTCAGTATGGGAAAAATAGTTCTGCAGTTTCCGTTAGATGGAGCTGTAGTTCGGCGTTGTTTCGGCAGATGTCACTTTCCCTTTTTACATCCTTAGCAATTTTAAAAAGTAATGGAAATGGCAAATAAACTAGTTTTCTAGCTATTCTTTTTTCCTTGAGTACCTCTTCATTTCTGAAGGTTGGCCGTCAGCTTTCCAAAATCCTCTCTATTCACTGCGAGACGAAACTCTAGCTATACCCAACTGTATCTAACCGTGGGACAGCCACGCTTTGGCATGAATGGGCCGACTGGAGTGATACCGGAGTGATATCGACCTCACAGAAAACCGGCGTGAAGCAGCATGAAAAGGCGTGTTCTTATCCACTGAGCTTTTCTTTTTTTATGTGATAGGTGGCACATGAGCAGACGGATCACCTGATGGTAAGCGAATGCCGCCACCCATAGACACCCGCGACACCAGTGTATTCACAAGTGCGCTGCCCACCTTTAACCCCCCCTTTCCTCCGGATTAGGCATCCGGTGTCCTCACTCACGCAGCGAAACTCAGCACAGTGTTCCTTCACGCCGATTTTCCTGTGAGGCCGTGGTATTACTCCAATCGAGCCGGCCTATTCATGCCGAAGCGTAGCTCTCCCACGGTCTACCTGAGTAGTTAACACAGAGTTGAAACCATCGCGGCATCGCTCCTCTCTACAATGTTACAGGGGCGATTCTAGCCCAAGAAGCTCCCGGGCGGAATCAATAACCTAACGCCCTCTTGTTTCAAGTACTTGCGCGAGTACATTTTTGATTCACTCGTATTGCTATTGACAACTATTTCGACGTTGCTTCTACCGCTCGCTTTATGTCACTCGACCAACGAGTGGGTGGGGTCACTCGTTGCAGACGAATGATTCAAAAATGCGGCATTTCGTATGTCGAAGTAAAATCAGAAGAAAACGTGCGCACGTCACGACGCTAATTCATACGAGTAAATAAAAAATAGGTCTCCTGAAAATCTATTTTTGATTCACTCGTATCTTAGGACTCTTGGATTTTTGGACTTAGAAGGCGAATGTAACTTAGCGTCGTCGTTTGCGACGTAAGTCACATTCGCCTTCTAAGTCACATGAAGCCGATTTTCCCTATTTTTAACCCAAAAACGACAGGGTGTTATATGTTTGACGTGTCTGTGTGTGTGTGTGTGTGTGTGTGTGTGTGTGTGTGTGTGTGTGTGTGTGTATGTGTGTCTGTCTATGGCATCGTAGCTCCCGAACAAATGAACCAATTTTGATTTATTTTTTTTGTTTGAATGATGAATAAGGAGGGACTGTTCTTAGCTATGTTGGATAAAAATCGATCCAAGATGGCCGCCGTCACAAAGATTTGGATTTTAAGTTTTAACACAACTCCCACAATATGGGTATCATATAAAAGGACTTGAGTAGCAGAATATATTAATTGTGAAAAATTGCAAATCCCAGATAGCCGCCGTCAGAAAATTATGAATAACTTATTTGTTGTTCCAACTGCCTCAATATAGGTATCAAATGAAAGAGCTTTAGATGTGTCGGAAGTTTTTTAAATTTTTTAATTTATATTTTATTGAATTCGTCGATTTCGATGTTGCCAATATAATACGGTAAATTGACATTCTAACCCTTCCATGCAGAATTTTATAAAAACCGGTAACTTCCGCGTTGCAAACAGAACGCAAAAACCATAGATTAATATGAAAATCTTAGCTTTTTTGTCACAAAAAACTATGAATGTCACCTGTCAAAATCAGTCAAATCAAAGTCTTGAAATTTATAATAATTTTGTTTATGCTTGTTGCTATTGACAACTATTTTGACGTTGCTTCTAGCGCTCGCTCTAAGTCACTCGACTTAGTGTGGGGTCACTCGTTGCAGACGAATGATTAAAAAATGCGGAATTTCGTATGTCGAAGGAAAATCAGTCAAAATCGTGCGCTCGTCACGACGCTAAGTCATACGAGTAAATAAAAAATAGGTCTCCTGGAAATCTATTTTTGATTCACTCGTATGACTTAGCGTCGTCGCTTGCGAGTGTAAGTCACATTCGCCTTCTAAGTTGCATGAAGCCGATTTTCCCTATTTTTAACCCAAAAACGACAGGGTGTTATAAGTTTGACGTGTCTGTGTATAATACAGTAAATTGACATTCTAACCCTTCCATGCAGAATTTTATAAAAACTGGTAACTTCCGCATTGCAAACAGAACGCAAAAACCATACATTATTGGCTGAATATGAAAATCTTTGCTTTTTTGTCACAAAAAAACTATGAATGTCACCTGTCAAAATCAGTCAAATCAAAGTTTTGAAATTATAATATTTTGTTTATGCTTGTTGCTATTGACAACTATTTTGACGTTGCTTCTACCGCTCGCTCTAAGTCACTCGACCTAACGAGTGTGTGGGGTCACTCGTTGCAGACGAATGATTCAAAAATGCGGAATTTCGTATGTCGAAGGAAAATCAGTCGAAATCGTGCGCTCGTCACGACGCTAAGTCATACGAGTAAATCAAAAATAGTTCTCCAGATCGTTACAGTAGAGGCTCTATGTGTAGCGAGGGGCACTCGGCGCCCACCACCCCCCCTGCACTATAGATAAAAACACCCCTGGTAAGTTATGTCGCAAAATCTTTCAAGAGAGAACACTTTAAAGTGAACTCTTTATCAAGTCGGAGACGCTTGCACAACCTGATATTCCTGTACAAGTTGGCGAATGCATCATCGATGCTCCGGATCTATTACAGCAGCTAACCTTCTCAGCACCACTTAAACTTCCTCGCCCATCTAGATTCCACATTCTTGTTCAGCAAAGTAGCAATTCTAACTTAGGTCAAAATGCTCCATTGAACCGTCTTGTTAAAGACTACATCAGTTTGGCTGGATCAAAGGGTCTCGATTTATTCGCGGGTGACATTCGCAGCTTTAAAAAATCATTGGCTGCCCAACAGCCACACTACGTAAAATGCGTTTCTAAATATTGTTTTGTTTACAATTTTTTTGTTGCTTCTTAACTTATTCTATAGCATGCAGTCTGCACCTGTAATTGTAAATGCATTAAGCTTTATACCCCATTATTTAACCCCTTATGTATTGTCAAAATGTATTTTATGTTGGTGTTCTAATTAAATAAATAAATAAGAGTAATAAAAGAAACATAAAGAAGAGTGTAAATAGCAGACACCTCACCAGCTCGATATCTCACGCGTTGAATCCGAGATAAGACAAAGATAGCACAAACGCGACGCATGCGTTTCAGATCGGAACGGGACGAGCGATCCGTGCCATACCGTTAGAGATGGGCAGATGAAAAAAAAAATATTTCATGCTAAAATTTTAAAAAATCGTGTATAACAAAGTCCCTATTATGCTTAGATCTTTAAAACTACGCAACGGATTTTGATGCGGTTCTTTTAACAGATAGATTAATTAAAGAGAAAAATGTATAACTATAATAATACAATTGTCTTTTGCCCGTGCTTCGATGGCGTTAGAAAAAGACCCCTCTCCATCCCTTTAAATATGTTCACTAAAAAATCACTTCAAACAGTCACTCTGTTTTACCGTGAAAGACGGACACACAGACAAACGTTCACATTTATAATATAAGTATGGTTAACACACAATCATATATACACAACATTAAATGTTTTCATAAGTTAATACTTGGGAATGCTAACTGTGGCCGTGTGGCCGTGTGGTCCCCGGCAGAGTAGAATAGGCCACCCTCACTCTTACCGAGGTGTCGTAAAAGGCGACTAAGGTAAAGCAGCTGGCATGATCATCAGCACCCAGAGAAGGAAATCTCTGCATTTATACCAAAACCCTCGCCAACCCGTCTGCCAAGCGTGGTGAGTATGGCAATTACCCCTCATGTGATTGAGGGAGGCCCGTGCCCCAGCAGTGGGGACTTAAATGGGCTGACGATGACGATGACGATGAACGCTGACTACCTCTAGTCGGAGGTGGGCTTTAATAGCTGCCACACAGTTATTAAACTAATGTAACTGATTTCGAAGACTTACTGTTACTGCACCCTGTAGGCACTGCCTGGGTGGCCCAGTGGTTAGTGGGTCGCTCTTTAAAGCGACTGCTGCGCAAGAGGTCCCGGGTTCGATCCCCAGGTCGGACTAAAAATTTGCCCCTAAGTAATCGGTAAGAAATTCATGTCAAGATGACAAGGGCAGTCAATCACGAAAAAATAAACTACATTGATACATATTCAAACTTCTTTAAGCATGCCGCCCACCAAGGACTTAGTTCTTTAACATAAGTTCA
Organism: Marasmia exigua; assembly: GCA_019059595.1. Lineage (NCBI taxonomy): Eukaryota > Metazoa > Arthropoda > Insecta > Lepidoptera > Crambidae > Marasmia > Marasmia exigua. The sequence continues at coordinate 4,064,074 of CM032479.1, read as the reverse complement.
TAACGTACAACCTGCTGAGCGGGCGCTTGAGAAGGCCGCCTTTACATTTAACAGTCACTACCCTTGTGATATTGTCGGGTCCTACACTTTTTGTGACTATTCTACCTAGTAACCATCTAGCTGTAGTGTCCCATCGGAATATGAGGGTAAGAGAATAGAGAGTGCCCTTGTATATGCGCACACACTTGAGCACTATAATATATCCTGCGTACGTGGCTGATCGTTGAGATTGGCCGCCGTAGCCAGTAATCGGTCGGAGGATATTATTCTTAATATGGCACCTGTGCGAAGCTGGGGTAATCTATCAATAAATTGTGAAACCTATCTATTCTTATAATTGTAACAGTGGAGCTATATGTTCCATTGCACATTTTGTAATGGAACATATGGTTTTACACGATGTCACTTTCTTGTTGAAAAGAGAGGAGTCTGCTTCTGACTTTTCCTACTTTTCTTTTTGTGTTTCCTATTTAAAATTGATTACATTATAAGGCATGTCGTGGTAGCCTTTAATTAAGACAGCATCTTAGAATGTATACGTAAGTGTTTCCTTCTACCGTGTAATGATGTATGTTTTGTTGGCTATCCTTAAATAAATAAATAAAACCTACATGCACTATCATTTATGCTTCAGACAGAATTCAGAGCATTATTTTTTGGTTCGAAACCTAACCGAAATTATTAACTGTCAAAAGGCTGTTCTTGATTGATCGGTTTTAGTGTAAATAACTAACACCACCAGCTCGACATCGCACGTGGGGCCGAGATAAGGGAGAGATAGGAAACACGCGACGCATGCGTTTCAGATCGGAACGAGTCCGCTGCATCGTTGCACTCACAGCGTATGCGCATGCTACCGTTTTAGAGATGCGAAAAATAATAATTTGTATCGATCAGTATCGATGACACACGTCGACTGACCGGATGGCGCAATTGGTAGTGACCCTGCCTCTTGCGCCTAAGGTCGTGGGTTCGATCCCCACCCTGGACAAACATTCGTGCGATGAACACTTGTGTTTGTTCGGTGTCTGTGTGTAATATATGTACTTAAGTATAATATTTGTGTTCCTCTGTCTGTAACACAAGTGCTAAAGCTACTTAGTACGGAATCAGGTCAACGTATGAGATGTTGTGAGAATTATTATTATTATACACTGCTTCATCGTCTAAAGACGTCGTTGCGAAGCCCAGTATACGGTTGGACCTTGATTCAGGATTTCATAAATCTTGAAATGAAGCGACTGTCGTCTATTCGACCTTCGTTCTTCTGTGTATCTTCATCTCCGCATGTAAATCCCAGTTGCGTCTAAAGCTATCCCCCGTACTCCGGGCTTCGCTAGTCACTTCTTTGTAATTAGCATACTTCTCGAGTTCTGGATGATGGTCTAAGAGTTACTAAACCCTAGAGCTGAGCAGAAAGCTTACGATGGAGCGCACCCAGAAGCTTCCTATTCACCCTAGCCTTAAAATGTTGATTTTTATTTATTTATTTATTTAAACTTTTATTGCACAAATTTTGATACAATAAGGCGAACTTAATGCCAAGAAGCATTCTCTACCAGTCAACCTTTGGGTCATGCAGAAAGTGCAGTGGTGCGGCGAAAGGAAATTTGTAGTTACTAGTAAGGAGAAAAAAAAGACTAATATTAAATAACTACATTATATACATACCTACATATATAAATATATTTAAATAAATATATTATTAATAAGTACATTATAAATAAATACAATATATGCTGCTAACTAAAAACAATAAAAAAGGAAAATACATAGGAAAAAAATACTGCATATGATAAGTTATTTATATACATATAAGCAATTAAGTCATGCGGAAAGATTAGATGTCAAAAAATGCTCACGAACCCTTTTTGATGTTGTATTTATTGGGAAAAACCGACACAGGAATCGCATTCAACTCCTTGGCAATGATCAGGAGAAGAAAAAGCGCTTTATCCGCAATAGAAAATTATTCACCAAGAAAAAAATACCGAATACAAGGAATTAAGTATTAAAGGGTTTTCGAACTTTCTACCTATCTAAAACATGAATACAGTATCATGGTTTATCGATTCGAAATATCGATACATCCATCACATAGCACTATACCACGGGATCGCATCGACACATAGGTATCGCCCATATTCATACTGTTTACAGTATAGCCACTCATCTGTAGTAATTGGCAGTATTTCAGCTAATTGAGTTTTATAGTTTGGGAGATGTAGTGTAAAATTATTATGCCATAAAATGGGGAAAATGTTCAATCGTCTGACGGAAAAGCGGTAACGGTGATTTTGCTTAGAATGTACATAAGAAACGTTAGTGGCGCTAAAATCATTTTATTACATAATCATTAATTACTTATCCAAAGTCTTATAGAGATATGGTTTCCTGAACACTAGATTTTTTGTATCCCAATTGTTGCAATTTTTGATTGGGAGATATACCTAAGATCACTCACACATAATAGAATACTTACCTACGCCTACCGACAAACTTCATACTTAATTTAGCAGAATGTTTCTAATGTAGTACCTAATAAGTAACTTTTTCGCAATGAATATGTAATTAAAAAATAATCATTAGGTACACAATGATTTTCCAGCTACGAGGCATCGGCTTAAAGAAACCGTGGGCGAATCTCGATCGAATTTTCATTTTTACATTGGAATTTCATCGTCATCGTCATCGTCAGTCCATTTAAGTCCCCACTGCTGGGGCACGGGCCTCCCTCAATCACATGAGGGGTAATTGCCATACTCACCACGCTTGGCAGACGGGTTGGCGAGAGTTTTGGTATAAATGCAGAGTTTTACTTCTCCGGGTGCTGATGATCATGCCAGCAACTTTACCTTAGTCGCCTTTTACGACACCTCGGTAAGAGTGAGGGTGGCCTATTCTACTCTGCCGGGGACCACACGGCTCTATATTGGAATTTAATATACAATTTTATCAATTAGTGTCAATTTATATAAGTTTGCGTAATTGACGTCACGTGCCGGTACGTTGGAAAGTCCAATTTTGTAAATTTTTCAACCAACTTTGAACATGATGTCCAAATACATATTGTTAAATTGGGTACAATTTATTGAAATATTTAGACAGTTTCAGATAGTCTGGCAGTTACTTATGCTGTACAATAATTAATACGATTTTTTAAATGTACGATTGCCATATTTTTTATAACTCCATTCACCCGCAGAAAACCGGACATCAATAAACAACTTGGTTACGAGATCAACACACTTTACGCTACACTCGCCAGAACCTAACACTTCCAAGTTTTTCATACGCTGCGTACGCGCATGCATACTAACTATACATATGTAATTAGACTGATTGCACACCAAAGCAGCAGTTAGTCTTATTACATACTAATCGATAGGTGTAATCGGTACATAGTATAGATGGACTTAAGGTACACATGCTTAAATTAAAAAAAAATTAAATATCATTTATTTCAACCAAATTACAGGTCATATACAAAATAGAAAATAGAATAGTTAATTATAGCAATACAATATTTGACATTCATACATTGTAATAAGTATATAAATGTCAAGTTAAATTAAATTCATAGGGGATTATAAATGTCAAGTTAAATAGAAATAAATTAAAAAAAAAATGTCAGTTCCATTAAAGTTGGTAATACAATTAAAATTATCATAAAAATATTAATATTAAATATTAAAAATATTAAGCATTAAAGCATGCTACTTTTGAGAAAGTGCTACTTAGTAGCATTTGTGGACCGACGTGCTACTAATAAGCATGCTTATTTTGAGCATACTCAAAAATCGCACACTGGTCGATTTTTGGTCACGTCAATGCGTCCACGACATCAGCATCATCTTCTCAAAGTGTCATCCCAATTCGCCAAAAGGCGCCGAAAGGCATCACTTTGCAGCCCGGATAACGCAGGGTTTGGTAAATCTGATAATTACAAGGAAGCTGCTGACGCCTGACTTTTGCAAGCCTTAGACAGGGGAGGACGATGGAAGATCCACAAAGTATTATCTATTCTTGTGGAAGTACGACGTGAAGAGGGTTAACGAAAGGTGCAAGGTTCATCACGACGTTTTCTCATCCACCAAAGATCACTATATACTTATGTAACAAGCTACTCATCCACTGAGCACCATCGCTTGCTGTTTTTGTTAAAACTATAAGTAGTTTTTAGGGTTCCGTACCTCAAAAGGCAAAAACGGAACCCTTACGATCACTTTGTTGTCCGTCTGTCCGTCCGTCCGTCCGTCTGTCAAGACCCTTTTTCTCAGGAACGCGTGGAGGTATGAAGCTGAAATTTATATCAATTACTCAAGTCTACTGTCCCTTGAAGCTGTGAAAAAATCAAACTTCTAAGCCAACGCAATCAAAAGATACAGCCGTTTATGCCGCAAATTTTCGACACTTGCAAGGGAATCAAAACCTACAGGGTGCTTCCCGTGAACTCAGAATCTTGAAATTTGGTACAAAGCAACGTCTTATAGCATAGACGAAGGAAAAATTACGAAAACCATAAATTTTTAGTTACATCACATAATATATATTTTTTAATAATTTTAAACTTACTACCCATTTTCTCATAAACGCGTAGAGGTATTAAATTAAAATTCATACCAAATACTCAAGTCTATAATACCTTTAAGCTGTAACAAAATCAAACTTCTATGTCAACGCAATCAAAAGAAACAGCAATTTAAGCTGCATATTTTGAAACTCGCAAGTACTCGCAAGGGAATCAAAACCTAAAGGGTACTTCCAGTCGACCTAGAATCTTGAAATTTGGCATGAAGCAACGTTTTATAGCACACATAAAGGGAAAATTCCGAAAACCTTAAATTTTTAGTTACATTACAAAATATATATTTTTTAATAAATATAAACTTATTACTTTTTTCCTCATGAACGCGTAGAGCTATCAAGTTGAAATTCATATCAAATACTTAGATCTAATTGCCTTTAACCCGTGAAAAAAAAATTCTAAGTCAACACAAAAACGCAAAAGTACAACCATTGATACCGCATATTTTGAAACTCGCAACTACACGCAAGGGAATTAAAACCTAAAGACCACTTCCCGTTGACATAGAATCTCGAAATTTGGTAAGAAGTAATAGCTTACAGCACAGGTAACAGAAAAATTCTGAAAAGCTTAAAATTTTAAGTAGTAATACCACCAAAAAAATTGTGATTGTAAACATAATTGTAGTTACAGCAATGACCGCGAGTTATTATACTATGTATGGGGAGGGCAACATTTAAAGAAGACGAAATAGCCTTCTTCTTTATATTTCGACGTTCTTTTATCGAAATGATATGTGTTAATATAAAATAAAGGATTACTTAAACGATAAAGAGATCTTTGTCTTAAATTTATGCTCCTCCATCTTTCCCCATTGTAATGTTATGAATTTAATTTTGCAATAAAAATACCATAGTTATGACTCGATTGTCTTAATGAACGAACTTTGTAAACCTTGCAGGTTTGTACGGAACCCTCGGTGCGCGAGTCCGACTCGCACTTGGCCGGTTTTTTTTATATTAAATATTTTTCATTTAGTGATGGCCAGTGTTTTATTTACTACTTCAACATTTGACCATAGAGACATCACAGGAGACTGTGGAATCTCAGGGCTTGAGCTGAAAATCAATGTTTGGCTCCCTGAGCAAAAGTTCCACTGAGCTTTGGCCTATTTGCACTGCTGCGGCACACATGCAGAAAAAAGAACAAGTAAGAAAGGTCAGGATCTTGCTCTCTTTATTTTATAGTGCACTTTTGTTTTACCTAAGTGATTATTTTATTGATCATAATTTTGTAGATGCACGTGTGTCCTTTACTGCTATAAATGTAATAAAATACATAAGTTAAATAATGGACTTCAGAGGTTATAAATGAAGTAGGTATGTGTTTACATTTTAACCTTCATACATGTCAATGTGTCATTATGATTGACGAAAATGACCTCTTCTTTTCAAATGTGATATCTATTTAAAAACATACAGTATGAAATGATAAATGACAATGTTTCAGAATCTACCTACTAATTAGCGAGTGTTAGACTGGCTTAAAGAAAATAGTGGTACGCATCAACGTTTTGAGGGTAAGAAAAACCCCAACAAATAATATAAAAAAAGTATGAATTTAAAAAGTCCAAAACTATTTGAAACTGCTGTTGACTGTGTGACATACGTATGAATTTTTTTGGTTAAATGTTGTCACGTCGAGAGACCGTTTTAAGTTGACGGGTAGGGCACACTAGCGACGCCAATCGATTTTAATTTTTAGCTACTAAACCGGATCTATTTTAAACAATTACGGGGTTGCAACCTCTCGGTAAACACTTATACTTTTTATTAAATTACCATGCACAAATGTTGCAATAATTTACATTCGCATAACGTTTTATTAAGCACGAATTATATCATTTTGTTAAGGTAGGTTTTTATAGGTATCCTCCAAGCGATATCGGCTACGGCGGCTAATCTCAACGATCAGCCACGTACGCGGGATATATTATAGTGCTCAAGTGTGTGCGTAAACACAAGTGCACTCTCTATTTACCTTACCCTTATATTCCCATGGGATACCAGCGTGACACGATCGGAGAGGTATTAGGCGCAGGACCAACGGCTCAACGTGCTTTCCTAGGCACGGGAGTACAAGACCGCCAACTTCCAGGCTCCGGTCTGCCACTAAGAATTTCTTACCGAAAACTTAGGTACACATTTTTGGCCCGACCCGGGGATCAAATCAGGGACCTCTGGCTTTTATAGGTAGCTAAGGAACGGTACCCCGTCGGGTGTAAAAATCATTTCATAAATGAATCGCACTTCAACCTTTTTTATCATTTATTTAATAATTACAGTCGCGAATTAGCTTGTACAGCCACGAGCGCAGATGCAGTGCCCTTCCCGAGTTGCTACTTAAAACATCTGACAAGATTCAAAGGCCTTCTTCTTCATAGGATTTGCAAATGAAGTTTTTTTTTCTACTGAACCCAATACATCATACTATCCTTATCTGCAGCACGTACAGTTACGAACAGAAAAAGTTTCCACATAATTAAAGTATAGCACGAGCCATCTCCACGGCCGAGTGCCCGCAAAGTTAGCTTTATGTAAGACGGTTTCAAGGTAAACTGTTCTCTAATTGCCCCTAGATTGCAACGGTACATGAATATAAATACTTTTTTTTTATTTGACCTAATTTATAATTATTTTTTTTTTTGCTAAGATTAAGTGGAAAATTGATATAATGAAAGAATGACCTTCATTCTTGGATTTCATTATTTTTCTTTATGCTTGAAGCGGCAAATGACAGGATCCCTGATCGTAAGAAATCACCGCGGTCAATGGATGTTTGCGAGATCATATGAATCGATGATTTGACCTTTTAGAAAGAAGTACACTTGAACGCCCTGTTGTTCGATTCCCGGGTCGAGCAAACGTATGTTTCGAATTTTTCGAACATTGCTCGGGTTTGTGATCACCAATCCGCATCAGGCAAGCGTGGTGATTAAGCCTAATCCCATTATAGTAGCGATAACTTGATTTCTATAATAGAGGCCTTTGCCCGGCAGTGGGACAGTATATAGGCTGATACACTTGACCTCGCTTCCGTTGTAATTGCATCCTGGGCTATTCTATTGCTTACCATCAGGCTGAGTAAAGCCAATATACTGAGATACTATAAAAAAAAATACGCTCGTCTTTTGCCGCTGCGGCTAAACCATTTTGCAAAACTGAGCCATCATTCATTACGCCTACCTACTTATTTTTGACTAGCCAGATGGCATATTTGGTGACCCTGCCTAATGCGTCAAAGAATATAGGTCAATTCCCACATTGCACAAACATTCGTGTGTTGAACATGTTGTGTCTGTCCTGTGTTTGGGGTTCATATGTATTTAAAGTACGATTATATGTGTAAATCCTTTGTTGACTGATATTTGTAACACAATAAACACTTGTGTTACAAATATCTTATTGAGAACTTAATACAATATCAGGTCAAGTATGAGACGTTGTACAATTATTTTGGAGTACTAAATTATTTATAGCAAATTGTATAAACAATAAATCTTGTCACACATTACGTTTCATACACATATTTTTGTTACAATATCTTATTCAGAATCTTTCAAGGTGATTTGTCTAATTACCGATGCATTGCTGCAGCGCTATCCAAACCCAATTATCGGTGGGTGAATCTGCTACTGTCATTTACATTGCAAAATTGTAGCTGATAGTAGAACAATTCGGTCAAGGTACTTGGCTTTATATCTAGAAAGTTCTACGGCATCTTACAAAGTCTGTTGCGATAAAGCGTTTCATCATCATTATCTACCATCATTATTTTGATACCTGTTCTATCTATACGAAATTTACAATTTAATAGTAAGAAACTGTTGTAAATAATACACAGAATACCAATCAACTACAATAGAACAATACGCATAATGTTGAGAAGTTTTTAGGGCCAAGACACACTACGTGTCTTTTCAATCGCGTCTATAATTTGTCAATAATGTCGAGAAAATTAGTGATGACACCACTGCTGCTTACGTCATAGGTTATGGAAACCCCAATGGTATGGGATGGAAGCTCCGTTAGTTTCTCAAACATCCGTTGTCACGACTTCGATAGCAGTTGATATGCAACGAAATGTAGAGACCGCGCCCGAAAATCACGGAAATAAAATTGGAGATTACCTTGGGTCTATGAGCATAAGCTTCAAATTTGAATATTGATAGTGACTCAAGCGCGCTTTCACGGGACTTCTTTCGTGGCGCAGACTCTAGTGGCTGTCTGTGTAAACCTTGATACAGTAAAAAAAAATACCTGATGACACTGGCAGGCACCGTCTTAGAGTACTTCAGCCTCGCCGAAGCCGACCTCGACGGTCGCGGCCGAGGGCACGTCGCCATCTTGATTCACTTGTCACTGTCACTGTCACTCGAACCGTCAGTCGTTACACTTGCGTCATTTCAATCATCAATCAACGTGCAATTCGTTATCTTTGAAGATTTTAAGACTTGTGCTTAGAATTAGTATGGAGTATGGCTAAACAAACATGCATAGTATGAGTATGAAACAAAATACTAGGAATTGAAGTGAGATTTAAGTCTCCTGCGCATGTCAATAAATATTAAAAATATATATCAGCAGAAATGATAGAAACTAACGCCAATTCAAAATAAGTACATATTTATAATATTCTTACATATCAAGTTTAACAAGTATTCGATTTAAGAGTTTTAATTGATTACGATACTATACTAATTATTTATGTATAATATTTTCATACTTATTTATAAAAACACATAATTAAATTAATTATTTACAATGTTTTTGTCAAAACCTTTTGAGTCTTTCTCAAATGAATCTAATAGAGATTTTAAAACCAGTATGACCGACCACATTTTACTAAGCTGTTATTTTATGAGCCTTAATTGCAAGTAAGTTGTTTATAAACCTTCTCATGTGAACATTTTGTAGATAATATTGCGGAATTAATAATTTTTAGCAGATAATATCGTTGCAAAAATTAGAGCAATTCAATTAAGTTGTGTCCTGTTATAAAATCTTATTAGTACCTAAATCGTAATATTTTCCAATATAATTATTTAATTATCATAATTTCAGCCATTCATACTTATCCATTAACATTCATGTCAACTAAACTTGAGTTCGTTTAGTGCTGTGTAGGTTATATATCGCACCCTCTGTAAAATACTGACCTGACTCAAAATTGCAGATATCGATCTGCTAAATAGCTAAATCAAAATAGTATTGTGACTCTACTGGTGTCGGGTATCTATGGGCGGCGGCAATCGCTCACCATCAGGCCATCCGTCTGAACGTCTGCCACCTATCTCAAAAAATGAGTTTAGTAAATACACACACACTAAAATGAACACGAGATGAAATATTTTAAGTGCATTATTTACCTACTTCAACAACTTTGATTTAGGTCTTTGTTTGACTAAGAGTGCGATATGTATTTAAGCATTGTTTGTAATTCCTCTGTTGTCTGATATCTGTAACGAAAATGCGCTACTAGTCAGGGCAATAGATGGTGATAATGGTGTATGAACTAAAAAAAATCTAAACATTAACTACTTTAAAGTACTTCGGTAGCAGAATCAACAAAACATACAAATTTGGTTAAAATTAGGTATTTCGAACTAAATTACTTCAAAACTCAGTGAAGAAAGATAGAGTGTGAACTGATCACAAAAATTAGTTAAGTGTTAATTACTCAATTTTTTTAAACCATTGTTAATTTGACAATAAAATTGAGATGTAACTACTTAATTATGAAACAAAATTTCGATCACGAAGCACCAGAGAAATGAGCGAAGGCGCCAAATCGTAGCTCTCTAGAAATGTTTCAACACATAGCGGTTTTTTCCTTTTCTCTGGCAGATAATCCGAGGAATGCTCGGTTCCACACGCGATCTGTTTAATGTCGTCCGTTTGACATTATCATAAATTTAACACTGGACAATTTCAAACTCACCGTAGAATTGATAACTAACCGACTCTTTTTTAAAAAGTGATATTATGACATTTTATGACCAAAACCAACTAACTCCAAGAAAGAATTAAGTCCAAATTGACCTTTCAATTATACCAAGATTACAGTACAAATTCCTTAAATTAAAACATAACAGAACGCAAAAGAATGTACAGTGATTCAAAAAATATTTTGTGTACTCAATATTTACTTAAATAAGATTGTCTTCTTCAGAACAGGACCCCAATTAACGTGCTCGTGACATTTATTTTCATACGCCATATATCACTAAAACATAGTTTTTTTGTATGGTTTTCAGGTGATATCCGCCATGTTCTCAAAATATCACGAGCACGAGAATTGGGCTCCAGATAATATCTTTCCTGTCAGTTTTTATTTTAATAAATAAAAATATATCAGACAATTTTATTCCTAACTGCGTAGGTACTTAGATTCAGAATCTAGGGCATCCTATGTAGATACTATGAATACAAACTAGATGGCCATTATAACACTTCAATTACATTTTACGAATCTTCTCGTAACACAAATAAATCTTACTAAAACGCAAGAGTTTCACTTTCTTTAAGAATTAAAAGTTAAAAGTATTTTATGGTAATGTAGCCCACATTTGAACTTTTGAATTAAATTAACTACGGTCAGTTAAACTTCAGTTAGTATGGCATTAGAAGGAAAAGTGATATCATTGTTAGTATGCTTATGCAAAAGGAAAATTATCTCAAAAGTAATATGAATACAAAAAAAAGTCTCCACACAAGATGTTTATGGATGTTCAAACATCTAATATGGTATACATTTGTTTTAAATGTGGATTCTTTTATAAGGTTCGTAAACCTTAAATTGTAAATCAACAATGCTTTTATGGGTATTTTTTTTGTTATGGCTCTACCCGAAGATAATTCGCCAATGTCAAGTAACTTATTGAGAATAAGTAGGTAGTCAACAGTCGAAGTCAGTCAAAGTGCAGTCACTCAATAAAACGCTGGTGTTTTACGTTTTATCGACCTACGGATTCAGCGGATATCACTCTAAAAGCAATCGCGGGTTTTAAGACTCTATTAGGTCCAAGCAAGTTGTCACGAGACAACGCACTCGACACACAATAGCAGTGTTAAAAACGATACAATTCAACGATTCTTATTATTAGGATCACTTTGCGGCACTTCAATGCACAAATAATCACCAAATTTGCACACTAAAAACCACTAGACACTAATTTAAAACCTTTGAATTGCATCAGCCCACGCGGCTTGTTTTAGCCTTACCCGCCGAATCCCTTTTATGGGTATTACACTGATCCAATGTATCCTTTTTTTATTCGTTATGCTTACTAAGTGCAGTTATAAAATATACTTACTGATTTCAAAACTACTTATTGGCCTAAATGCATGGTGTAAGAGTTTCGTATCATCCAATTTTTTGTATGTGATTGCATTTCATCGGACATACTTGGCTTCCTTCATGCATTTTAACCTTTTAATACGTAACTGCTGATTGCCTTGTTATGTTAATAATTATACATTTGACTTTAAGATCAAAAGAATATTTACTATGGTTATCGTCTGAGCTAAAGTTCGAGCCACGAATTAATTCCCGTGGCAAAATTTAACATTCCTTGTGTCTATAGACATAAGGCTCAAATTTGAATGTTGATAGCGACTAAAGCAGGCTTTTCACGGGATTTCTTTGATGCCGCAGACTCTAGTTGGGGTCAATGATTGTCTATCAGTTTTAAATTAAGTTGTTCTTAATTTAAACATAGTTTTTATGTAACTATAAATGGCTAGTTATATTGTTCGTGGCTATTCAATGAGCTTAAATAAATTTAAATTTAGAATCCAAAAAAAAGAAGAGAAAAACCTAAGTCAGATGCGTTTTGAGAAATATTATTTTATTTTTAAAACTTATTTGAAATCGTTTGCAAAGAATTTGGTAAGATAATATTAATTTGTTACAAGTATTTCCGAAACATTCATACCTAACCTTGTGATTCTTCAAGGCAAAAGTATTTATTTATAGATCCGCTTGCGGACACATTAAATTTACCTAGATACTCTACTATTTAAAATGTTTTAAAGTAATCTACTACTCGATAGAACAGAGCACCTTAAAAACTTATAATACGCGGCCATAGAGGTGATTTCTCAGAGGAGATCGCGCGAAACGTAAGCGTGCTTTAGGCATTGCGAAATACCTACCACATTCGTAACGCAGCTTTAGGTTTTTTTTTTATAATTATACTACTTAATACACTTCAAAATAAATTGCATTCGAAGGATGTTATTCTATTGAACTTTGAATTTTAAAAGGCAGCAAAAAGTGCATCAGACAGGTTAATCTTATAAAAGCAATTGACCCCAATTTTACGAGTATTCTACGTTAAACTATGTCCATATAAGATGGCTACAGTTTTCATTTAAGGAATACTGCTAGTCGTCATTAAATACTGCTTACAATAAGATGGGTTTAAAGAGTTGTCAGTATTATATAGGTATAGATATGTAGGTCTACTCATGAAAGTACCTACTGACACAAACCATGGGTATTATCGGGGAAAGAAAAACCATGGTCATTTAAGAACACTTTAGGAAATTGATGGGTAGTATCAATTTCTATGAATCTCCCAATTAACAAAGTTTGTGTTGTCTAAATGTGTATGTCAGTGTATGTTTTGTTTGTTTTAGGTGGTGTTTAATAATAACCCAAACTCAATTAATTGAAGAGAACCAGCTTATTACTTAACCAATTTTCTTGTTTTTTTTTGGTGCTAAACCCGCGCGCGGTGACGGCCGCACGTGTGATTCCGCCAATGTCAAGTGGTTAGAGAGACACGTTATATATTAATATATTGACTGGTTCAATTTTAAGGGTTCTCAATTAATTGAAGAGAACCAGCTTATTACTCAACCAATTTTCTAAGGAACGTGTCTTTAATCACTTAACATTGGCAGAGTTGTCGCAAGAGCAACAGCAAGCCATAAAAAAAAAGAAATTTATGGGTACCTACATAAAACTTTTTATGCTAGGGGTGGCAAAGGAATAGGCAGGTCACCTGAGGATAAGTTTTTCCTAAGCGTGGAAGCTCGCGGGTTTGATTCTCGTTGGTACAACTTAGGAAAAGTACTTTTTTTTACTTTGACTCTAGGCTGGGTGTACTTGTACTGTAAGGCTATGGTCAGATAAATATCAGTTTTTCAGATGTCAGTGGCTTTGCCCAGTATTCCAATTAAGATTTTTAAATTTGGTTTTGATTTCATTGACATAGCTAATCACATAGCTAATTTCGAAAATAGGCCATATATCATTCATGAAGGTAGATTGTGGCCTACCACCTTTTCTTAATAATTATGAAAGCTGAGAGTATGGAGTTTTTGAGTAAACTTGCTAAAAACCTCACTAAGTATTTTTAGATAGATAGATATGCTTTATTGCACAAAATCACAACTTAAAAAAACTAGGCATTACAGAAACTCAAGGTGACGGGTAGGGCACACTAGCGACGCCAATCGATTTACTAAACCGGATTTATTTTAAACAATTGAGGGGTTACAACCTCTCGGCAAACACTTATACTATTTATTAAATAACCATGCACAAATGTTGGGTTCGTTTTTGTACGCGAAAAATTTACTTACGCCAAAAGTGGCCGCTTTTGGCGAGAATCAACTTTTGGCGTACGCGTTGGATCAACATTTGTGCACGGTTATTTAATAAATAGTATAAGTGTTTGCCGAGAGATTGTAATCCCGAAATTGTTTAAAATAAATCCTGTTTAGTAGCTAGTGTGCCCTACCCGTCACCTTAAATGTACAATAAACTAAGATAAATAGATAGATAGATATTCTTTATTGCACAAAAATAAAATACACGCATGATACAACAACAGCAACAGACAGTACAATAAGGCGGTCTTATCGCTTGTAGCGATTTCTTCCAGACAACCTTTGGGTATACCTACTTATTAACAAACAACAAACAAAGTCCCCAACTATCAAAAGTGAGCAATGATCTTTCCTGTACCCACCTTTATTGGTTTCAAAATTGTGAACAAAAATGTTAAATATCTCAATAACATCGCACTGGTGATACACCATACAGAATCGAGTAAATAGGCCAAGTGCACCACAACAATGGCGGATCCACGGCGGCACAATAAACAATACTAATGCATTTGTTGCATCTTTGACACACTTTACTCAACGATACCTACACATGTGTATATCAATCAGGTCAGAATATGTAGGTCAAGACGAAGTCAAAACTTCTAGATCCTGACTTTTGAATTATTTTTTTTATGTGATATGTGCGCGAAACACACCACAGTGCTGTTTCACGCCGGTTTCCTGTGGGGCCATGGTAACACTCCGGTCGTGCCGGCCCATTCATGCCGAAGCGCGGCTCTCCCACGATCAATTAAATTGCTTAATTTTGAAATTACTTTTTAAATGGACATCCATGGGTCGGCAATAGCTTACCCTCAGGTGATCCTTAGCCTCGTATACTACCTAACATATAAACAAGACACGAAATTATGGTCCTTTCTTCAATAAATCGACGTATTAGTTGTGATTATTCTTTACATGAATATAAAAAAGTAGATTTTATGTACAAGACGGCTCTGTTTTCTTATCTACATCTATCGCACAGTACAAACATTTGTGAGCATGATTATATCTGTTTGTATTAGTCCGGGTGTTTTCTATAAGTATGATTTTACAAAAGAAAAGTATTAAATGTATAGATTTGTAATTCCGCTGTTGGTTCTGATATCCGTAACACAGGTGCTTGAACCTGATTGAGGACTGACACTAAGATAGGTAAATCTCGGAGTCAGAACAATGTATGAGATGTTGTGAAATATTTATTAATTTATTTAAATTTATCTTGATATCAAATGAATAATTGACTGTCTTAAAAAAAGTTAATTCCTATTTTAAAGTACCTATTTGTTTGTATTGGCAATAATAATTACCCTCTAAGATACCGAAAAATGACACAATTATGAAAACTATTCGATTCAGAAAATTCAAAACAAATGTTAGAGTTGATAAATTAACTACATGTATGCAGCCGCAGAAATCAAAACCTAATGGCCGCACTCAGAGACGTCATTTAAGCTAATGTTCATTAACTTTACTATCGGTAGTCTTTATGCGTATCAAAATAAGTATTAATATTTTTAAGTAGCCAACTAAGTTAATCAACGACTCTGAGTGGCAGTAAGGGTCTTAAGGTGACTGGTAGGGCACACTAGACACGCCAATCGATTTTAATTTTTAGCTACTAATCCGGATCTATTTTAAACAATTTCGGGTTACAACCTCTCGGCAAACACTTATACTATTTATTAAATACTTATACTTAACTTTGGGGTCTGCATTTGTACTCGAAATTTGAATTACCGTCAAAAGCGGCCACTTTTGGCGTGAATCAATTTTTCGCGTGCAAAAGCGGATCCAACATTTGTGCATGCTTATTTAATAAATAGTATAAGTGTTTGCCGAGAGTTTGTAACCCCGAAATTGTTTAAAATAGATCCGGTTTAGTAGCTAAAAATTAAAATCGATTGGCGTCGCAAATGTGCCCTACCCGTCACCTTAATATCCATAAACTTTCATTAAACTCTTGTTAACTAATACAATGTTACAACGCAGTTTTCATTCTATTTTTGAAATTTTTTTATGAATATTTTTTGTTTTAAACGTGAAATCTGGTTTTTAAAACCGTTTTAGCTAATAAAGGAATGTTTATTAATAAAGCCCTAGACTAGATCAAAATAGTCAATCAATGGTTGTTTTGTGAAAGTCAAAAGACGCACGATATTAATTTGTGCTCGTTGAGAAAACGTACTTCTTCGAGAAAAAGATGAACATGATTTATTAGCAAACTTAGTAAACCTACATAGGTCTAATTTACGACAATTTTCCTCAAGCACCCTTACAGGTATTCGAAATTAGGCTCTCTGTCTATCTAATAAAGATGCGTCACATGAAAAACTTCACTCAAGCCAGAAAACCCACAAAAATCCAAAGCACGAACTGCACTGAACAAGCCGTGACGTCACGATCAACTCTCGCGCACTGCACTCACACGAGCGCCCGCAGAGCTACATCACACACGACTAGTGCATTACTGGGGTTGCGCTTACTGGAGCATTTCTTCAACACTGGACACATGGAGCGGGCGGAGGCGATTTCAAGACTGGACACACGGAACGGGCGGAGGCGATTTTAAAACTGGACACAGAGAGCGGGCGGAGGCGATTTCAAGAGTGGACACAGAACGGGCGGAGGCGATTCCAGGAGTAGAAACATAGAGCGAGCAAAGACGAATTTGAAAAGTGGACACAGCGGAAACGATTTGTAGAGTCGACACAGGAGGCAAGAGGCACAGGACGAGTGGAGGCGATATCAAGAGTGGATACACAAAGTGAGTGGACGCTTAGACAGAGCTGAGTTGATTTCAAGAAGGGTCATATAGAACGAGCGGATGCGGTTTCCAGAGTGGATCGGATATATACAGATTGGATGGAGGTGATTTCAAGCCCGGTAAACCGTTTCTAAGTGAGACTTAGAGACGAGCAATGGCATAGCGAAGAGCGATTAGGCCCTCGCTGGGCAAAGCCCGCTTTTCTGTACAAAATATGGACATTCTCTTTATCAAGGTAGTTAATTAACTGCACTGAACACTTCTAGAGATAAAATAAACTCTTCCACTTGTAGAGACGACATTAAACTCTAGGCGAGAAGATTGTGTTGTTTTATGCTACTTTTTATATGAAAGGGGAAGACGAGCAAAGAGATCGCCCGTTGGTAAGCTATTGTCGCCTCCTATGGACACCTGAATATCAGTAGAATCTGAAGTGCACTGCCAACCCTTTCCCCGATTGGGTCGAAACCCTCAATCATTCGATTTTACGCTGCTACCGTGTTACCAACCTTACAAACCATCCGTCGCGTCTGTCTACTTATTCGCTTTCTTTGTCATACATAATTGTTTTTCTTCTTATTTCCATCATATATCAATTTCCGCGAGATGTTAATGGCAGGGGAATGATAAAATAGCGTTTTTATTCGCCATGTTACATTGTAACTATAAATTAGCATGTTAAGCTTGTAAATAACCGAAATTATAAGGTATTTTAGGGTTTTTGGTTACGTATTAATAGGTACGGTTGAGGAACTACTGAAGATCAGAAATAGCTTGTAGCTTGCATAGTTTTTTAGTTGAAATGACACCATTTTTGTGCGTACAAGCGATTTCCGTTTGAAAGTGGTGAAGGTGACGGGTAGGGCACAATAGTGACGGCAATCGATTTTAATTTTTAGCTACTAAACCGGATCTATTTTAAACCATTTCGGGGTTACAACCTCTCGGCAAACATTTATACTATTTATTAAATAACCATGCTCAAATGTTGGGTCCGTTTTTGTACTCGAAAAATTAATTCACGCCATAAGCGGCCACTTTTGGCGGTAATCCAAAATTCGAGTGCAAAAGCAGACCAAGCATTTAAAATCGATTGGCGTCGCTAGTGTGCCCTACCCGTCACCACTTTCAAACGGAAACCTTAAGCGCTAGATCCCCCAATAGGGTATATGACTAAGCTCAAGATTTTACAAAATATAAATATTTTATCAAAATATAGGTCAATATGTGCCAATGGCAAAAATTCTCAATTAAAAATATAACGTCTAGCCGGTTTTATGGTCATTCAAAGATTCATGGGCAAGTCCATTTTAGAAGTATGAAATTATTAAACAATAATTATACCATTGAATAATCCATACAATTTGCACCAACTATTATAATAGAACCATTGACATTAACGAAACATTTGATATAGCTACCATACAAAATTCAAATGAAATGCATACAAAATACTGTCGTGTGACGTCACATCTTAGTAGCCATTTGTATGGAGCGTTTTGGGTTTGCCCAAAATAATGTGATTTTAAAGTTGTGATATCTCAGGTAGTTTAAATGAGAATCAAGTGATTCTTTCAACGATGTTCCTATCATTAAGAGGTCTTTTGATTGCAAAAATAAAAAAAAAATAGTCATATACCGTATTGTACTTGTACCTTGAGGTTTCGGTTTTATGACGTCAGTACATACCTACTAAACCCCCTGTGGTTCTCCCTCGTCGCCCATATTGGGGGATATCATGGTGATACAGCCGAAGCCTCCCTCCACGATGTTCTCGGGGTGCATGCCCGCCTGTACGTCGGACTAGGCTAGGCTCCTCCCCCGGACGTGCCGGGAGAGGGGATAGGGACAGGCGGGAGAACAACGCTATTATTAAGAATATAGACGCTGAGGAAATTTAAACAATCTACAGATCGTATTAGATCAGAAATGGCGGCGCATCTATTCACTACTCGCTCGCACACCCACGAGTGCGAGTATAGACGCAAATAGTGTGCGAGCGAGAAGTGAATAGATGCGCCGCCATTTTTGATCCCATTCTTTATCAAGTTCATCCTTGGGTGGTCGAGGCACTGGCCATCAGCACTGTGCCTTTCATACCATCACAATATAGCTGACGAAACCCAAGCGACCATACCAGAAGCTACATACTCACATTTCCCAATCCGCAACGGTCCGTTAATTTCAAACTATTCGCGAAGCTTGCCCAATGTGCCGCTAATAATTGCGAGGCATTAAAATGCCTTAGGATAGGTGACGGTCTTGTTTAATTAGATAAACATTTAAGAGTGGAGCATTTGTGGGGAAATTACCTGGACTATATTGCCATACTCAATGAGGGAAATTAAGATAGTGGGGGAAAGATCAGGTGATTTGAAGAGAAAGGAAGGTAGAATGAGGATAGAACTATAATGTGACATGACCAATATGGACTAACGGTTTAACGTGCTTTCCGAGGCACGGGAGATCGCTAACTTCAAAACTAGGGCGACTACTTCTAAGGACTATAATCTTACATAATAAGATCATCATCATCATCAGTTCAGCCAATAGACGTCCACTGCTGGACATAGGCCTCCCCCAATCTTCTCCACACAGATCGGTCCTGTGCCGCCCGCATCCAATGGTTTCCCGCGATCTTCACCAGATCGTTGGTCCACCTTGTAGGAGGCCTGCCACGGCTGCGACTTCCTGTACGTGGCCTCCACTCGAGGACCTTTCCGCCCCAACGGCCGTCTGTTCTCCTCACTATGTGCCCTGCCCATTGCCACTTAAGGCATGCAATCCTTTAAGCTATGTCTGTGACCTTAGTTCTCCTGCGGATCTCATCATTTCTGATACGATCACGCAGGGAGACTCCGAGCATAGTCCTCTCCATTGCTCTCTGGGTGACTTTGAGTCTCCTTAATCGGCATAATACGATATCTTACCAAAATCCTTAGATACAAATTTTGGCCCGATTCGGGTATTGTACCCGGTACCTCTGGTGCAGCCTTCGCTTTAAAGCGCGACCCGCTATCTACTGCGCCACAGAGACAGTCAATTAATAATAATAAGACACAAAATCATTGTGATAACTAATCCACATTAGAAAAGCGTGGTGATTAAGCCTAATCCCATCATTTTTATTTTATTTTATTTATCGTAAGGAAACACACAATACTTTAAGGTAAGGGTAGGGCACACTAGCGACGCTAATCGATTTTAATTTTTAGTTACTAAACAGGATCTATTTTAAACAATTTCGGGGTTCCAACATCTTGGTTAACACATATACTATTTATTAAATAACAATAAAAGTAAAACAAACAACAACAAGTAAATATCAGTAAAAGGCGACTAAGGTAAAGCTGCTGGCATGATCATCAGCACCCAGAGAAGGAAAACTCTGCATTTCAAAACCCTCGCCAACCCGTCTGCCAAGCGTGGTGAGTATGGCAATTACCCCTCATGAGGGAGGCCCATGCCCCAGCAGTGGGGACTTTAATGGGCTGATGATGATGATGATGAAATAACAATGCAAAAATTTTGGGTCCAACGCGTACGCGAAAAATTGATTCACGCTAAAAGCGGTCACTTTTGACATGAATCAATTTTTCGCGTACCAAAACGGACCCAACATTTGTGCATGGTTATTTAATAAATAGTATAAGTTTTGCCGAGAGGTTGTAACCCCGAAATTGTTTAAGATAGATCTGGTTTAGTTGCTGAAAATTAAAATCGATTGGCGTCGCTAGTGTGCCCTCCCCGTCACCTAAAATAACATTATTTAACACATTAAAAACATAAACTTAAACCAATTAAGTTTCCACTAATAATTAATATTATAAAAACTGCAACATGCTTTTCATTATATACAAAAAGGAAGAATTAAGCAATTGGAAAATCTACTTTGTAAAATCAGGAGATAATTTACCCACAATAGCCTTTTTATACGCTCGCAGTGTAGTGTTAAATAAATCTAAGTCACAGAAATCTCTGTTGGTGTTACGGGCATAATTGGTTCAGGTCAGCGATACACTAAATAGCGGATGGTGGAGTTCAACCGGGAGCACCTTAAGGTGACGAGTAGGGCATACACACTAGCGACGCCAATCGATTTTTAATTTTAGCTACTAAACCGGATCTATTTTACACAATCGGGGTTACAACATCTCGGCAAACATTTATACTATTTATTAAAGTGGGGTCGGGCAGACAACTCTTGAAAGAGTTTGCGGGCCTCCAACTGATCGAGTTCTCTGGGGACCGGAATGCTGGCAGTTACCTCGGCCAACGTTTAGGGTTGGCCATCCAAAGAGGCAACGCTGCTAGCATTCTGGGTACGTTGGACAATATCAGTGGGGCAGACAATTTCTTTTTGTAAATATGTACATTTATTAGGTATCACTTTT
Organism: Marasmia exigua; assembly: GCA_019059595.1. Lineage (NCBI taxonomy): Eukaryota > Metazoa > Arthropoda > Insecta > Lepidoptera > Crambidae > Marasmia > Marasmia exigua. The sequence continues at coordinate 4,042,705 of CM032479.1, read as the reverse complement.
GTTGACATACATTTAACATATTTTTAGTTATTTATATCTTAATTTTGCTTGTGAATTAAATAAATAAATAAGGATTTATTAAATAACCATGCACAAATTTTGGGTCCAACGCGTACACGAAAAATTGATTCGCGCCAAAAGCGGCCACATTTAGCGTGAATCAATTTTTCGCGTAAAAAAACTTTACTATAGAATGGTAGTGCTATAAACATATAAATGCAATATTTGTCTCATTCCAAGCCATCACAATTAGACATTCTTTATGCAGTAGCGATGGCAGATCTGCGGCGCGGAGTGTGAAGATGGCCGATGCGCAAGCGCCGATGTCGGATAAGCGCAATTAATTCGGTAACGCTTTCTCCGCGTTTCATTGTAATGTTTAGCACCTACTGACAGGGATGTGCTAAAATCTGAATGTCTTTCAGATCTTCTTTATTAATTGAGTTCAAAAAAAGGAGGAGGTTCACGTCACAATTTTTTATTCATTATCATCATCAGCATCATTTCAGCCAATAGACGTCCACTGCTGGACATAGGCCTCCCCCAATGTTGTCCACACAGATCGGTCCTGTGCCGCCCGCATCCAATGGATTCCCGCGATCTGCACCAGATCATCAGTCCACCTTGTGGGGGGGCCTGCCACGGCTGCGACTTCCTGTACGTGGCCTCCATTCGAGGACCTTTCCGCCCCAACGGCCGTCTGTTCTCCTCGCTCATTTGGTGGTTAGCTCAGAGACCCCGACTTACGATCCAACCATCATCGTCCTTTCAGCGTTAATGGAAATATTTAGAAATATTTGTAAGGGCAGTAAGACGGAGGACTACTATGTAAGTGCAAGCCCCAAGGGGTTTCAGTAAAAATGCCCACTGGACGGTCTCTAATTAGCAGATTCTGGACGGATGTGTATAAGGTGAATCACTAAGGCAGATCAAAAGGAAAGTGAGAATAAAGACTTAAACTTTCAGCTAGATATTGGCCTACCACATTGATTTGAAGTGTCTGCTTATAGGTGGTCAGCTATATTTTTATTAGGATGTTCCGGTGTTGGCTAATATTAAAAAGGTAATAACTTTCGAATTTGATTCCAAACACATACTTTGTGTGCTGAATAATTGTCTAGGTTTTGTATTTCTGGGAGTTGTCTGAATTTGATGATTTCATTAAATATTGTGGTTTCTTCCGGTTTTTTTCTTGCATCCTTGACTTTTGAACTTGAATCTGTCAATCAATAATAGCTTATAGTCTTTATTTGGGTTGTTCAATTAAAGTTTATTTAGCTTTCCCTTTATTTAGAAAATGAAATGTCATGATGATGTACGAGGAACCAAATGCTAGCGGAATCAAGACGGATGGAAGCTAAGAAAAAGTTCACCAACGAAATGGGCATCTTTGATGATGTGATTATTTATTCGTCTTTGTCAAATTGTCTACCTTCTCAATCAGTTATAATATCAAGATATTTTTAACAACATTACTTCATCATCATCAGCCTGGTATTACCCACTGCTGAGTATAGACCTCCTTTCCTTTACTTTAATGTACAAGGTCCTGAGCTTTGGCCCCAAGTAGTATCCACGATTTCGGTGATGTCATCGGCCCATCGTGACACTGGACGACCCGGATTTCGTCTGCCGGTTCTAGGATACCATTCGGTCAGGATTTTACTCCACCTGCCATCACCGCGCCTAGCTGACTGTTATGCAACAACATTACTGGCGTTTTAATAAATACTTAAGTCGATCAATTCGTATTTATTGATAAAAAATCTATCTTATACATTTTTGTTAAAAAAATCTGTGTTAGCATTTCACGAAAGACAAGCATAAATAAATAAATAAATATTTCACAACATCACATACATTGATCTGACTCCGAGATAGGTAGCTCAAGCACCTGTGTTACGGATATCAGAATCAACAGTGGCATTACAAAATATATGTCACCGGAAAATAACAAGATCCGTAAGTTTATCAATTCACTAGGAAGTTTATAAACTGTCGTCGCATTCTAAACGGGAGATAAAATGTATTAGTTTATATCCACACTTTCGTACATTGATAAACTTACTAAACTCACTCGTAAAATAATAAGTAATCAAAATCCAAACGCTATGCGCGTATTTATTGGCATTGCATTGATGTAAATTTTTACGAATAGATATCCGTTCGTTTATAAATTTACCGTGTGACGTCGGAAGGTAATAAATATACGAAAGTGTGGACGTAAAATAATACAATTTATCTCCCGTTTAGAATCCTACGAAAGTTTATAAACTTCCTAGAAAATTGATAAACTTACGAATCTTGTTGTTTTCCGGTGACATATACATACAATACTTTTCTTTTGTAAATACATACTTATAATACATAGTAAACATAATACATAGTAATAAATACCAACACAAACAGATATGTTCATGCACACAAATGTTTGTACTGAGCGGGGATCGAATCCGCAACCCTTGTACCAGAGGCAGCGTTCACTACCACTGTTCCAAACGGGTCGTTAAAACAAAGTAAATTCAATGGTTCATCCCTGCCTGCTAATGTTGTTAAAATGAGCATCTGATTCGTGTAGTTTACTAATTCTATTGTTTGCAAGTTTGACGACTTTTGACGAAGAATATGTATAGGTAGTACTTACTTTGTTTCTTACATAGTTAGTTCGGTATCAGAAAACGAATCTGTGTTAATGAAATGCAAGAACAGGTACTTCAATTCGTTTTGTTCTAGAGTAATGAAGTGTTAAAGAGTTTTTTTTTTTTAACTTAATATAATAATTCTCACAACATCTCATACGTTAACCTGATTCCGTACTAAGTAGCTTAAGCACTTGTGTTACAGATATCAGACAACGGAGGAACACTTATATATACTTAAATATAAACCCAGACACCGAACAAACACAAGTGTTCATCGCACGAATGTTTGTCCAGGGTGGGGATCGAACCCACGACCTTTGGCGTAGGAGGCAGGGTCACTACCAATTGCGCCATCCGGTCAGTTTATATCATGAGATTTGTAATTTTTATTCCGTTTTTTTTATTCCGTCTCCGGACAAACTTTCTTGTGATGAAGTGTTCAGTGTATAGGTGTTATTATAATGCATGATAAAGTTTAAAAACTAAAACCCGACTAACAAAAAACACGATCTAAAAAGTACAAAACAAGAAAATTGTCTCTGCTCAAATGATTACGCCGTATCGCCGTGGTCGTATGCCACATTGATTTTATTTTATTATTATAATGTATCTGTTTTGCTACAGTAGGTGGCATACGACCACGGCGATACGGCATAATCATTTCAGCAGAGACAATTTTCTTGTTTTGTACTTTTTAGATCGTGTTTTTTTGGTAGTCGGGTTTTAGTTTTTAAACTTTAACATATTTTTAGTTATGTAAATATAATTACAAATTTAAAATGTGCTAAAAAAGCTCTTTCATTTGATACCCCACACGGTACCATCAAGCAAATTTTTTTTTTAGTTCCTTACTCCAAGTCCCCTAGAGGGCGCTGTAATAAATTTAACGTGACGTCATATTGCCTATAACCAGAAGACAACCAAGACGCTTCTAACGACATCTCATTTGTTCAAATATGATAACTAGTTTAGAAATTACGTGGAAACAGATGAACATACATTACATAGTCTGTCAAAATCATAACCCTCCTTTTGCTTTGCCGTGGTCGGGTAAAAATACAATTTGCGGTCCTTTTTATACACGGGATACGTTTGGAAATTGGACCATGAACTGTATTTGGTAAGTCCGGTTATAACATGTAAATGTATGTGATGTTGTGAAGTATTTATTTATATTATGGCACCAAAAACAGGGTTTCAAAATCGCAGGCAGACATAATAATGGTGAATATCTTCGTCGGTCTTATCGCTGAATGCGATTTCTACCAGACAATATCCGGGCAAAAGACAGTTGGTATTAGTAGTAGCCTATTTAAAGCCATGTGAAACTACACACAGCCTTTAATGATTTTGCCAGTAACGTATGATCGTAAAAATCAGATAAAACAACTCATGCGTACGCTTGTTTATTGACACTTAAAAGATCAATCTATCAGAGTAAGCAATGCGCAGGTAACGTTTTCTCCGTAGAAATTTATTAACGCTGTTACGAGATGCTTCTGTCCGTCAATTTCTTTGGATGAATTCCTGAAATGCGTGCTACTTCGCTATTACAAGGCTATGACACACTGCCGTTTTGTGTTGCCAACTACAACGACCGATCAAACATTTGACGATCCGTTTGGAACAGTGGTAGTGAACGCTACCTTTGGTCTTAGGGTTGCGGGTTCGATCCCCGCACAGTACAAACATTTGTGTGCATGAACATTTTGTTTGTATTGGTCTGGGTCATCATCATCATCATCATCATCATCATCCCATTTAAGTCCCCACTGCTGGGGCACGGGCCTCCTCAATCACATGAGGGGTAATTGCCATACTCACCACGCTTGGCAGACGGGTTGGCGAGGGTTTTGATATAAATGCAGAGTGTTCCTTCTCTGGGTGCTGATGATCATGCCAGCAGCTTTACCTTAGTCGCCTTTTACGACACCTGGCCTATTCTACTCTGCCGGGGACCACACGGCGACCATACGGCGGCTGGTCCACATTGGTCTGGGTGTTTCTATGTATTATAAGTATGTATTTACAAAAGAAAAGTATTATATGTATATTTGTAATCCCACTGTTGATTCTGTAATCTGTAACACAGGTGCTTGAGCTACCTATCTCGGAGTCAGATCAATGTATGTGATGTTGTGAAAAATTTATTTATATTTATTACAACATGTTTATACAAGTATCTTTCAATCTTTCAGTTTCAGCAGCGCAGTGGCTAGTGGGTCGCGCTTAGATCCGGGTCGAGCTAAAATTTGTATTTGAGCTTTTCAGTTAAGAAATTCTCTATGTCGGCCCAAAGTTGATGTTTGACGCCTGGATCGGACCAAAATTTGTGCTTGAATTTTTTGTTTACAAATTCTTAGTGTCAATCCCAAGTTTAGAAGTTGGTGATCTTGTATCCCCATGGAAAGCACGTTAAGCCGTTGATCCTGTGTCTAATCCCTCTTCGGTTGTGTTGGTGTTAAGTAGATCGTAATAAGAGAGTTCATTTTTTTATACCTAGTGGCGCAGTATATTGGCTCTCCTCAGCCTGATGGCAAGCAATAGAAGAGCCCAAGTTGCAATTACAACGGAAGCGATGTTAAGGCATCACCTCCAACAGCATATCTCTATGTCTACGTAATAAATATGATATAGAACGCGAAAATTAATAGAAATTTTGGAAAATAATAAGCGTTCTACTCATAATAACCTATTAAATCGAAGTTGCAACAGATGTTTTCTGTAGTAAATCTCTCAAAATCTTAACAGTAGAAGATAACTTACTATATTTTTGGTACATTAAATTGAAGAAAGCTCAGTGGGTAAGAACGAGCCTTCCATGGTTCGAATCCGAGCATGCACCTCTGGATTTCTCAATTCTATGTGTGTATTTCTACCACTAACTCGGCGGTGAGGGAAAACATCGTGAGGAAATCTGCAGGTTTTGGATAGTTCTGAAACGTGTAGTCATGATTCAGTTGGTCTGGTTCCCCTGTCAAAAGGGTTTCGGAGGTCAGACGACAGTCGCTTCATTATAATGACCAGACTCCCCCAATCCCGAATCATGGTAGAAGTAAACCACGGGCTGGAAACGCAATGGGAAGTTAAACGCTAAAATGAGGAGGGACCTGGGTATTTACTATGTAGTACATATATCGTTTTTTTTATTCGCAATAAAGCTTTTAAAAATTCATTATTTATATACAATATATTACTGAGAACATTCCTGGAGTTTTTTGGTCACATAGCCCGAAAAGAGGGACACAATCTGGAACAGGTGATGGTCACCGGCAAGGTTGATGGAAGGAGACCCAGAGGTCGTAGCCTTATCAGATGGTGGGACTACATACGTTCGACCCTGGACACCAAGCTGTATGACGCCCTCCACATTGCAAAAGACAGACATAGATGGAGGTCTATTATAAAGAGCAAACTGGCCGCCCACGGGAGGAATCACGACCCTCAGTAATGAGGAAAACGACTGGAGGAGGAGCGTCATTAACTTCACCGATAATTGGCCTGTTACTTCAATCATTATAGGCTCATAGCCTATAATGATTGAAGTAACAGAACAAATGTTCATTTATCAAAAAAATATGCCATTTGCATTTACATACCTGACAGAGTAAACGAGCTATGATGAATCGGAGCCTTCTTCTCACGGTGTTGTATAATTTGCGTAATCCGACTTACAATATATTGTCTTTCTTTTTCGGTCAGTGCCTGAGAATTAGCCCCATAACACTCTGAGTCTGGTTTACGAAAAATTATAATCTTTGCTTATAGATAGATAGTTATTCTTTATTGCACAAAAACAAAATATAAGTATGATACAACAACAGTACAATAAGGCGGTCTTACCGCTTGTAGATATTTGTTGTTCAGTATTTAGGTACCTTCATCGTAATTATTACCCTGTCTCATACAACTGCTGGACATAGGCATCCCCCCGACTTCCGCTATTCCGCCCCGCCTTCAGCTTGACTTGTTCCCTCTTATTACAAAAAACTACTTTGATACCGGCTTTAATTCTAAACTAGCAAGTTCATGATTATAACGGAATAATGTTAGTTCTTAAATTTTTATCACCTCAACTTACCATAGACCACTTAGTACCGCAGGATAGTGTCAAAATTGATATTCAATCATTCGTTCAGTGACATTTCATTTTACATTACCTTATTTTTTGTCGGAAGTAAAAATATTTTACAAAGGTTTTTTAACGACAATAAATCTAAATATTGTATTAAGTAAAGTTTCCAAGTAATATAAATAAGCTTTACTTGTATTTTTCGGATTAAATACAAAAATGAATTGACTACATTCTTACAAATAACTTTAGTGTAAGATGGAATGAACTGTCACAAGGACAAACTGTCATTGTTACTGAATCAATATTTTGAGGTTATTATTTTAGTACTCATTTTAAACTAGGAGTCCGGGTGGTTTAATTTGAGTATTATAGTTGAATAAATTCTAAGTAATGTTAAACTTAGTTTTGTAATAATGTTTATTCTAGTTCTTAAAATATTCCCAGTATTAATGCCACTATTTATTTTAAACGACGTTTTGGAATAAAAGGGATTTAGTGTAACTGGGTTTTATTGAACAAGAGAACAAAAACCCAAGAAAATTAAGACAATAACTAAGAAATAAAATTAAATTAAAAGTAAATAAAAAGGAAAGTTAAAACAAGGTAGGTCCCCGTGGCAATGTCCCCAAAATGCTGACAGCATTACTCCGCTGGATCGCGATGGATATTCGCTGGGCGAGGTAGCTGCCAGCTTTTGGCTCTTCCGTGACTTCGACTAGACGCTTAACTAAGTCACGGAAGAAAGAGAAAGCGTCGGAACCCCACGGGCCCAGTGTTTCAACACCGAAAGCTACAAAGTGGTAGGCACCAGATAGATGCCTATACTTTGCAGCTTTCAGTCTCTCTGCAGCGTCAGCCGCAGCTCCGGCACTCCTCGTAATCCCGGGAAGAAGAGACGGTGCCAGTGTGTCGACACAGTTTAAAGTTTAGCAGCGCACTTATGACCCCACGCTGTCCATGGGCGACAGCAATCGCTTACCATCAGGTGATCCGTCTGCTCATCTGCCACACAATAACAAAATATTTATCAACATCTCGTGTGTGACTTGCTCTTATTTGTATATCCACATCCAAACAATCATGAACGCTATTACAAACGAGCATTTCATCGCACTAATGCGCATTGTAATGCACATTATGATGCTAACAAACAATATCCAATGTTACTATGTAAGTGCAGGCTAATCTCGAACGGTACGCAGCCCGTTACGTATCGTGCATGGACAGTTACGTCCAGAAAGATGGATGGGTGTGCAAAAACAGGTAAGTAGTATAGGGTTGGCCATACATCCTTGAAGTATTCTCCTTAGCGCACATTTTTAGGAGCTTATCTAGCTTAACGCATTTAAATTATTCTTCGAAACTTAAAATAAACGCATCTATTTTTAACTTTTCAGTATAAATAAATAATATTTTTTTCTCATCATAAAGATCAATGACAATACGGATCGCCAGCCGAGTGAAAATTCGAAACGAGAATGCACCTAAATATTTTCCAAATTTATGTGCGTATTTCTATCACTAGCCCGGCGGTGAGAGAAAACATCGTAAGAAACCTGGAGCCCAATTCTCGTGCTCGTGATATTTTAAAAAAACATGGCGGATATCACCTGAAAACCATACAAAAACTGTGTTTTGGTATGAAAATAAATATGACGAGCACGAGAATTGGGCTCCTGCACTTTTTGGATAGTTTCTGAAACGTGCAACCATGATTCATTTGTTCTGACAAAGGTCGCTTCATTGTAATCACCAGAATCCACAAATCCTGAATCATGGTCCAACCGTACTACTCTACGCAACCAGGAATTACACGGTACGATAAGGAGGAGTAACCCTGCACTGCGGTGTTGTAATGAGTGCTGGTCGATTGGACCGGCCAATGGCGTGTGACGGTTAACCAACAATTTGCGCCGAATGCATAAAACAAATAATACGTAGGTCTGCGCGCGTGCTCTAGAATTGCACACTAATACTCGTACGCAATATATATTTATATATTTTCATATATATATATATATATATATATATATATATACACATAAAAAAAATCATTCGATTCTTTATCACTGTCCAGGTGACCTGTCACCTGGACAGTGATGAGGAATCGATTGATTATAAGTATATACTTATGTATTATAAGTACGTACAAAAGAAAAGTATTATTATGTATATATTTGTAATCCCATTGTTGATTCTGATATCCGTAACACAGGTGCTTGAGCTACCTATCTCGGAGTCAGGTCAATGTATGTGATGTTGTGAAATATATATATATATATATATATATATATATATATATATATATATATATACTTGAGCTACCTATCTCGGAGTCAGGTCAATGTATGTGATGTTGTGAAATATATATATATATATATATATATATATATATATATATATATATATATATATATATATATATATATATATATATATATATATATATACATATATTTCACAACATCACATACATTGACCTGACTCCGAGATAGGTAGCTCAAGCACCTGTGTTACGGATATCAGAATCAACAATGGGATTACAAATATATACATAATAATACTTTTCTTTTGTACGTACTTATAATACATAAGTATATACTTATAATCAATCGATTCCTCATCACTGTCCAGGTGACAGGTCACCTGGACAGTGATAAAGAATCGAATGATTTTTTTTATGTGATAGGTAGCAGACGAGCAGTCGGATCACCTGATGGTAAGTAATTGCCGCCGAACATGGACACCCGTGACACCAGTGGAGTCACAAGGGCACTGCCAACCGGCTTTGAAAAAACCCCTCATTCATCAAAATCGGCTGGGTTGGTTTAGCTAAACGGCAAAATCTTGGAACATACAAACATATTTACATACTTACATACATAGACTGCTAAAATCATAACCCCTCCTTTTTTGGCTTTTCCGTAATCGGGGAAAAAGAGTAGTTAATAAAATTAATACAAATGATAACCAAAATATATCTCCAAGCATATTTAAGTCAATCCAGAGGGCCTAATTTAAAGTAGACGCTATGACGGAATCGGAGTTACCCTCTCTTTCACACGCGCTGTGTGTCTCCTTTGTTCGAATGCGTCAGATATATTATCTTTCGTTACGGGACAGCATTAAATTAAGCCACTTTATTCTGTGCCATAACCCCTTATGTTAGATCCAAAACCTAATATACGAATCATTTAGGGGTGCCCCTGGATTAGGCATGAGTTGTTTTTAACTTTTTCCACCTGGGCGAGGAGGGCAGGTCCGCTGGTGCGTGGGGCTTGTAAGCCCCGGCCCACCGGCATTGCCCGCCTCCTACGCCTGGTGGGGTCGGGCACGAACTCTCTCGGCTGTCCCCATTCTTCCCCGAAACCCGGGGAGAGAAGCGCCAATGCCCGCCGTGTAGTCGGGCGTCCCTGTCTGGGGGATGGCGTGGTGAAAGGCTCCAAGCTTTGGGCCCCAATGTCACCTCGCCCACACCATGGACAGATAAGGGAGAGTCCGGCAGGAGTTTTAGTCGGTAATGGGCCTCTGGCGCCAGTCTTCTCGTTAGGAGAAGCCGTCGACCCCCAGAGGAGAGTCCGACATAACCCATCCGTTTAACAGACGGAATGGGTGAGCGTCATTAACTTCGCCGATAATTGGCCTGTTACTTCAATCATTATAGGCTCATAGCCTATAATGATTGAAGTTACAGAACAAATGTTCATTTATCAAAAAAATATGCCATTTGCATTTACATACTTGACAGAGTAAACGAGCTATGATGAATCGGAGCCTTCTTCTCACGGTGTTGTATAATTTGCGTAATCCGACTTACAATATATTGTCTTTCTTTTTCGGTCAGTGCCTGAGAATTAGCCACATAACAATCTGAGTATGGTTTACAAAAAATTGTAATCTTTGCTTATAGATAGATAGATATTATTTATTGCACAAAAACAAAATACAATGCAACCTCGATATAACAAATCGGAGGGGAACAAGAAAATAATTGTTATATTAAGTAATTCGTTGAACTGAGGTTTGTTATGTTGAGGTTAGATTGGTCTAGTATTCCTCATAAAGAGGTAAAAGAATAGTTTTATTCACCTCAATATTACGTACATATCTTGTTATAGCGAACAACTTCTACTAATAAATGATAACACATTTTTATCAATTTACTACATACATGTATTTGCTATATATTTAAAAACAATAAGGTAGTTTTTTTTTTAACACACATTCCTCTACGACTTTGAGCTCGCATGATTTTAATCTTTTACTGTTTACATTCAAACCACTTTCTTCTGAAAACTTATCTTTAAATTTTAAAATTGTAGCCAATGTACTTGCGGGAATCCCGAACTTATTAGCTATGTCTAATTTTTTCGTCATGGGATTTTGGTCAACATAATTAATAATGTTAAGCTTTTCTGCAACCGATAAGGAACACTTTTTACGTTTCTGAGCCATTTTAACTTAAATCTTTAACAATAGTGACGAGCAGAGGTGTTTACATTACTTTCCATCAAAACAACAATTATTACTTTACAAACAAAAGCGTGTCGAAACATGTCGAGACATGAATCACATTATAAGATTAAGAGTTATATTATTGGTGGAAACTTTATATAAAGGTTTTGGGCTGGCAAAATTCGTTAATGGACAACATTTCAAAATTACTAAGCTCTGAAACAAAAAATACCAATTCTTTGTTTACTTTTCCGCTGCTCGAATATATATTTATTCATTTTTTATATTGCTTATTTACTGAGAAAAAAATTAAAAACTAAAAAACGTAAGATGACGTCATCGGACGGCAGAATGTAAAATATTTCTTTGCTTAGCACATTATAGTTTTAAATTTACGAAATGCCAAACTCATGACATGTAACTGTCAAAAAAAAAAACAACTTGTCAACGCTGAATGTATGAATGACGTTGACAATGTTGACACTAGTATTATTTACCTTTGACAGTATTACCTTTTTTTTATTAAAACAATGATAACCAAAGGAATATCGCTGTATTCAGCCGTCCGATGACGTCATTTGGCGCTTACGTCTATTTAGAATAAAAATAATTTCAATAATTATTTTATGCATGAAAATGGACAAATTTTGAAAATAGAAAAAATATGGGTCTGTTCATTTTATGTCTACTTTCATATCAAAAAACAATGTGGACATGTTAAAAATATGAAATGTTGTCCATTAGAGGTTTGAATACTTTTTCTTGATAGTTGAAAATTCGTTTTAAAGAGGTTGTACGCAAAGAATGTTCGCAATGTAAAGGTTTATTTTATATTGACTCTTATGGACAATTCAAGGGGATTACGAAGAATTTGTTAAATCGAGGAAGTCTTTATTAAGGTTGCACATTATTAAGGTTGCACAGTATAAGCAGCGCACTTATGATCCCACGCTGTCTAAGGGCGACGGCAGTCGCTTACCGATCCGTCAGCTCATCTGCCACACAATAAAAAAATATTTATCAACATCTTCATCTCGTGTTTGACTTGCTCTTATTTGTATATCCACATCCAAACAATCATGAACGCTATTACAAACGAGCATTTCATCGCACTATGCGCATTGTAATGCACATTATAATGCTAACAAACAATATCCAATGTTACTATGTAAGTGCAGGCTAATCTCGAACGGTACGCCGCCCGTTACGTATCGTGCATGGACAGTTACGTCCAGAAAGATGGATGGGTGTGCAAAAACAGGTAAGTAATATAGGGTTGGCCATACATCCTTGAAGTATTCTCCGTAGTGCACATTTTTATGAGCTTATCTAGCTTAACGCATTTAAATTATTCTTCGAAACTTAAAATAAACGCATCTATTTTTAACTTTTCAGTATGCTCAGGTGGACTAAATTAAATGCGCTGCGGGGAACTAAATGTTTATGTTTCATCTTCTCATCTTCAGCCCATTTAAGTCCCCACTGCTGGGGCACGGGCCTCCTTCAATCACATGAGGGGTAATTGCCATACTCACCTCGTCAAAATAATGGCTAACGAAAAAAATAACCTAAAATAGTTCTGCTCCGCAGCATTGTAATACATAGGGGCTGGTCGATTGGACCGGCCCTATTAGTGCGTGACGGTTAAGGTGACGGGTAGGGCACACTAGCGACGCCAATCGATTTTAATTTTTAGCTACTAAACCGGATCTATTTTAAACAATTTTGGGATTACAACCTCCCGGCACCCAGGAGGAGTAACCCTGCACTGCGGTGTTGTAATGAGTGCTGGTCTATTGGACCGGCCAATGGCGTGTGACGGTTAACCAACAATTTGCGCCGAATGCATAAAACAAATAATACGTAGGTCTGCGCGCGCGCTCTAGAATAGCACACAAATACTCGTACGCAATATATATTTATATATTTTCATATATATTTCACAACATCACATACATTGACCTGACTCCGAGATAGGTAGCTCAAGCACCTGTGTTACGGATATCAAAATCAACAGTGGGATTACAAATATATACATAATAATACTTTTCTTTTGTAAATACATACTTTTAATACATGAGTCCATAATCGGAAGCAGTCATCTGCGCAGGAACATTTTTAGTGCATAGGCGGGCGCACAGGCGCAGATGCCCTCTCTCGTCCTCACCCTCCGTTATCCAATGGAACGGAAACCGTTAGGATTGGCGGAAGGTTTGGATGCAGAATCTGGCCGGCAGCTAAATTTGACCTCAACTGCCGCCCTAAGCCATCAAAGCCAGTAAAGAAGTGCTTATCAGCGTGGTCTGCCTCCTCTGCCAAGATAGACTTTAAGCACGATGTGGGAGGTATCCACTGAGTTAACCTGAAAGCTGAAGCTTTTCAGGCCCCCTCACCAGGTTCAGCCCACGAGCCGACGTGGTAAAATTACCACTTTAATTAATTTATGTATTATAAATATAATACATAGAAAACACCCAGACCAATACAAACAAACATGTTTACGCACACAAATGTTTGTACTGTGCGGGGTTCTTTTTTTTTTTTTTTTTTTTTTTTTGTGCCCCCTCCTAGGAGAGGGCGGCCTTTACCCCGGACATGGTGATCCAGGCCTTTTTCTACTGGGTGCTTTCGCACAATTTTTAAAAGCTGCTATGTTCTAAATTTAGATGAGAGTGGGGGTGTTTTGTAGCGGTTTATGTGAGGTATTTCAGGGGATTACATGTCGGTCTCATCTAGAAGACGCTTCCTTATTAATTGGTATAGGGTGCATTTTTTCCTATCGAAGGCCGAGTGTCTGTAGGGGAGCTGAGGTGCTGCAGGATCAGTGCGTCGCTTAACGGTGTTCCTACTACCGCATAATATGCAGATAGGATCATCTACATCTTCGGGGTTATGTTTGGGGTTTTTGGGGTTCTCTGGACAATCCAAATGTGAGTGTCCTCGGTAGTTGCAATATGCGCACCTCATCTCCAACTGGCACTTTGCTTTAGTGTGGCCAAAGTGGCAGCAGTTCTGGCATTGCACGACATGCACGTACTGCTCAACGTGTACCGCTGCATATTGGACGTCGAGACGTCCTCGCGCAATGACCTCCCGGAATGTCTCACGGGTGGTCTCCACGACGGCGTTAAACAGTCCCGGCTTCCTGTTGGACTGCAGAAAGCACAGCCGTAGGCCGCTGAGTCCATTTTGCCTTTCGAGGATCCCGATCAGCGTCTCCTTATCTGCCGCCTCTTTCGGGATCCCTTTGAGCACTATAAGTGGTGGTCTCAGCCTCACCGGCCGCGCCTTCACTCCTCGGATGTTGTTGGAGACTCTTATCAGTTCGGTAGCAGCCTCTTCATTTTTCACTTCAACCTTGAAGTTGCCGTCGGCCAAGGGAATGAATTTTGTGGGCGCTCCGATGTCCACGAAATCGATCTTGCTCCTCCAATGTTCGATGAGTTTGCGAGAAGGTACGGTATCATTTTCGGGGTAGGTAATTAGTATTTGGGGTTTCTTTTTTAAGTGGGATTGGGGGGGAATAATTGGTGGATCAATGTGGTTTGGCTGGGAGTCGTCGGCCAGGGCCGGTTGGGAGGGGACCAGAACTGATTTGGCGGCGAAGGTCTCGAGTTCGCTTCGAAGGAGACTTCCAAACTCGAGTTTCGCCGCTGGGTTCAAGGAAAGTTTTGGGGTGGGGGGTGTTCGAGGGGTGGGATTTTTGAGGGCCGCCAGCTCTGCTCGGATGTCCTTGACTTCTTCGCGCACGGCCTCCTGAACGATCTCGCTCAAGGAACGCGTCTGCGCTACATTTTGCCGTGCCATTTCATCCCGAACAAGCTTCATCTCGGAGCGCAATTGCTGCAGCTCCAGACTCAGTCTTGGGGATGGAGTGGGAGAGGGTGCTGTGGCAGGTGGCGGAGTGGCACGGGGGACTTCAATCCTGGTGGTAGCCGCTTCTATTTCTTTTAGATGCTCCTGGATCAATTGCCGATTCTCCCTAGTCAACGATCTCCCAACCGTAAGTGCCGTCGAGATGCTGTGGATGGCCTTAAGAATTACAGATTGTACGGTGGGAGTAACGCTGACCAGGGGAACCGGTGTTGGTTCAGGATCCAGGGACGTTCTAATCCTTCTCGGATTTGGTGACGGCTCAGGCCGGGAAAGCGGCGTTTTTGACGAAGTCGATGCGGGTGGGTCCCTAGAACGGGTGCCAGCTGAGTCAGCTTGGTTCCCGCTTCGGGGTGCTTTGGTCCGTCTGGTATTCATTGTCAGATCGTATTATTATTCTAAAGTGTTTCCCTTAAAAGTTTAGGGGGGGGGGGAGGTAAGTTTTATAGTTTTTGAGGTTTATTAGGATATGGGTGATTATTGGAAAAAAGTGATTTTTTAACTTTTTTAGGGGGGGGGGGGAAGGGGGGGGTTATAATTTTGGGGGGGAGGGGGGTGATAGACGACGGAAAACAAAAACAAAAACTGCAAAATTTTGACAAAAAACACGATTTTTCGAAGTAGGGGGGGAGGGGGAGGTGAGGGGGGGGTTTTGGTAGGTAAGGTGGGAGAAGGGGGCAAAAGACACAAACTGGGGTATAAATTTCGAAAAACGTCCAAAAGTCTGAATTTTGGTGGATTTTTTAGATTCCTACACCTTATTGCTGTAAGTCCAGAAAGTCCACCTAAGCTCGATTTATTTCCCCATACAAATTTATAAGTCGAAATTTTGGGGGTGAATATCTTCAAAAGTATTCGAGCCTAGGGGATGGGGTTGGTGCCAGGGGGAAGCCCTCGTGGAGGACTATAATACAGAAAAAGAAAATTTTGAAATTTCGAATTTGAAGTAATTAATTTTGAATTTTGAATTTTGACTAAAATCTACTTAGACTGTGTAATAATATATTCCGAAAATTTTTAAAAGTCCAGAGTTCAGAAAATAATTTTTTCCAAGAAAACTACAAAATGTAGGTCCCTCGATTTTGGGGTATTAGGAGGGTATAATTAGTGGGCGTTTTAGGTAATTTTCGCAGAAGCGTAGGTCTCTTCTAGATAGAAGAAAACTGTGCGGGGTTCGAACCCGCAACCCTTGGACCAAAGGCAGCGTAAACTACCACTGTTCCAAACGGGTCGTCTGAACACGAAATGAGGGGAAGAGGTTAGCAGAGCGTGGTATTCCATATTTACAGGTTAAGTAATTAAAACTGTTTTAAAACGTTAGAGGAAGTCTTTGGATTGATAAAGTTAGCGTTACCAAATAGGTAACGACTTTACATAATTTCTTCAATAACAATTGACGACGACAAATTGGATAGAACCCTGGGCTTCAGTCAAATCAAATAAAATTAATCGATTCCTCATCACTGTACAGGTGACAGGTCACCTGGACAGTGATAAAGAATCGAATGATTTTTTTTTATGTGATAGGTAGCAGACGAGCAGCCGGATCACCTGATGGTAAGTAATTGCCGCCGAACATGGACACCCGCGACACCAGTGGAGTCACAAGGGCACTGCCAACCGGCTTTAAGAAAACCCCTCATTCATCAAAATCGGCTGGGTAGGTTTGCCTAAACGGCAAAATCTTGGAACATATAAACATATTTACATACTTTACGACCCGTTTGGAACAGTGATAGTGAACGCTGCCTTTGGTCGAAGGGTTGCGGGTTCGATCCCCGTACAGTACAAACATTTGTGTGCATGAACATGTTTGTTTGTATTGGTCTGGGTGTTCTCTATGTATTATAAGTATGTATTTACAAAAGCAAAGTATTATAATTATGTATATATATCTGTAATCCCACTGTTGATTTTGATATCCGTAACACAGGTGCTTGAGCTACCTATCTCGGAGTCAAAGTATGTGATGTTGTGAAATATTTATTATTATTTATTTATACTTAAATACATATACTGCTAAAATCATAACCCTTCCTTTTCGGCTTTTCAGTAGTCGGAGAAAAAGAGTAATTAATAAAATTAATACAAATGATAACTAAAAGATATATCCAAGCATATCTAAGTCTATCCAGAGGGCCTAATTTCAAGCAGACGTTATGACCGAATCGGAGTTTCCCTCTCTTTCACACGCGCTGTGTGTCTCCTTTGTTTGGATGCGTCAGATATATTCTCTTTCGTTACGGGACGGCATTTAATTAAGCCACCTTATTCTGTGCCATAAGGGGCAAGTTAGATCCAAAACCTAATATACGAATCATTTAGGGGTGGCCCCTGGCCAACAGTTACAACGTTGATGGAAAGTTGACAGGTGATTAGGCAGTTTATTTAACTTTTACCTGCGAGGAGCAGGTCCGCTGGTGGGTGGGGCTGTAACCCCGCCACCGGTATTGCACGGATCTCCTCCTACGCTTGGTGGGGACGGCACGACTCTCTCGGCTGTCCCCATTCTTCCCCCCAACCCCGGGGAGAGAAGCGCCATGCCCGCCGTGTAGTCGGGCGTCCCTGTCTGGGAGATGGCGTGGTGAAAGGCTCCAAGCTTTGGCCCCATATCACTCGCCTACCCATGGACAGATAAGGGAGAGACCCAGGAGTTTTAGTCGGTATGCCTCTGGCCGGCTTCTCGTTAGGAGAAGCCGTCGCCAGAGGAGAGTCCGACATAACCCATCCGTTTACAGACGGATGGGTATGCGTAACACATTTCTCCTGGGTCATCAAAAAAAAAGTTTATTTTAACTTCATGCTCATCTCGCGACATTTGCACAAATACACACATTATTTTTTTATCATTTACATCCCGAAAACCACATAATAGGTATCGTAAATAAAACCCATTCAGATTGTTAGTTCAACAATTAAGCGAAAAAAAATCAGCTATTCCCTACAAAATATCATATCCAACCTGCATAAAATATATATCCAAAATGCAATAATGTATGGAACAGCTGATTTATTTTTGCTTATATTGTTGATATTAAACGCTTAATAAACCTATTATGATATCTATTATGAGGTTTTCGGGATATAAACGATAAAAAATAACGGTGTACAGACACAGAACGCCAGCTGCCTTCACCTAGTGAACGACTGCCTTCATTGCGTGGTAAAAAGGCTACGCACATATACTCGTACATGTGTGTACAATATAGATATCTGCGTGGTTATACGACAGAAACAAATTGTACGGAATGTGTGTGGGAGAGACGCGATAAGGTATACTGCCTTGCGCATAGGTCAACGAACTCTCCGATATCAATGTCATTTAGATCCAACTTTCTGTCTCCGTTTGTTTTGTGCCCACGCGGTAGTTTTTGGCGCCCCGGTACTGAATTAGCTATATAAGTGTATGTCTGTGTACTGATGAGACGTCCAGCGTGGTGTTGACGAAGAGGCGCACGCAGTCGAGGCAGCCAAGCACCGCCGCGTAGTCGCCCAGTAACGCTCCGCAAGGAGCTGACGCGAGTTCTGATCGTTCTCCTCAGCTTAGCGTGTGAGTTGCATCCAATGCCGTCGCTTCGAAGCCCGGGCTACGCTTGGATCATGATATAGAATTCGCGATGTCTGATAATTACAATGAAGCGACTGCCCATAGGTAGTCAATCAATCAATCAAATAATTCTTTATTTGCATAGGCTTGTACACAGCACTTACAAATCGTCATACATTTGAATGATTTAAAACTATTTATAAGTACTTATGTAATAATTTACATGTTAATACATATATATGTTGATACATAAAATATACTAAAAAAGTAAATAAACATAATGCGATTCTACCACCGGCTCGGAAAGTTGTTTCTGGTCGAGAAGATCCGGCAAGAAACTCGCCAGTTACTCTTTTTAATCGCCAACTTTTTTACAATGGTTTATTATCCTCATACCAAGTCATACCAACAGTCTAATGCAACACAAAATAGAATGAAGCAAATTAAAAGCTAAATATGAGGTAAACCGAAGCGGACCAGTCCCCAAAGGTGGCACCTGTTCACAAGTATGACGTATGAGACAGATAACAAGTGTTCCATTTTGTTCGCGCATTTTGAATCAAGAGGGCGCCAAGTTATTGATTGCGCCCCCAGGCGCTTCTTAGGCTAGAGCCGGCCCTGGTGCCAGCGCGCCAACCGGCGCTGATCAAGCTACATAAGTGTATGTCTGTGTACTCACGAGACGTCCGGCGTGGTGTTGGCGAGGAGGCGCACGCAGTCGAGGCAGCCCCGCGCCGCCGCGTAGTGCAGCGCCAGGGCGCCGTTGTTGGCGCGTCCGGCCCCCGCCGGCATCGCGCGCCCGCACCACCACCCCTCGACCGCTAGCCGACCGCTCCTGGAACAATCACAGAAAAAAACGATTTAAGATTGGCGGATTTTTTTGTTTTTTATTGCTTATAGTAGGAAGACGAGCTTGCGGCCCATCTGATGGTAAACGGTAACCGCCGCTCATAGACATCAACAATTCCGGAGCAGAGTCATGCCGCTGCCTACCGTGAGAGAAGAACTCTTTTCAAACCTCGTTTAAAAAAGGACATGTCATGGCGATCAGGTAACACTGCGGCTGGAAGGTCATTCCAGAGTTTGCAGGAGTGCGGCGGAAAAAAGGAGCGCTGGAAACGAAGAGTTCTGGAAGGGTACCATGTAACAAGCACACAAAGAACATACATGTCGAATTGAGAAGCTCTTCGTTGTCGAGGTCGGTTAGAACGAAACAACCACCCTGCCTATATATTTTTGTGCCCATTTCTTACAGACGAAAGAGAAGCACTGCGCGTTTGAAGGGGAGGGGGATAAAAATTCGGTCGAGAATTTATTTTCAAAGTAGACCCTCGGTCCCTTTTGGTCAAGATGTGCCCCGATGGCAATAGGTGTGACTACCCCATTCCTAATACGCCAAAAGTCAAGGGTTCGATTTCCACTCGGGGCGATCATGCGTAAGATGCACATTTGTTCTTCAATGTCTGGGTATAATATACAGGATGTTTCATGTAGGGTGTCAAGCGGAAGACCATGGATACAGCACCTCTATGGTTACCTGAAACACCCTCATGTATGTTCGACAATTTTTTGTAGTTCAGGAGTTGTCAACATTTTTTCGAAATTTGGAGAATTCTATCTCATGATTGTGAAAACTCTCTAGAAAAAAAAACGGAAAGACTTTTTAACTTATCTTTTTTGCATGTTGATATTTATTAGTGTATCTTTTATGCATAAAATACTCAGATTAATAAATATAATAGAAATAATTAAAGTATTAGTCTTAAGTGCACAATTATCGTTGTAGAACTTACGATTTCAGTTTTCAACTTGCAGTTCTGAATTTAGAAAGGTGATTACATTATTTTTAATCGAATTTAAAAAAAATTACAGACTATCAGCTTTCATAACCATCAAAAAAATTGGCACTTAATATGGGTATTTTGGCTGTAATCGCCCTTCAAAGACAAGAAGATGGACAATTTTCTAAACAAACAAATTTATTAATCTGATTATTTTATGCATAAAAGATACACTAATAAAGATATATTTGGAAAAAAGATAAATTAAAAAAGTCTTTCTGTTTTTTTCTATAATGTTTTTACGTTGTTGAGATACAGAATCTCCAAAATTCGAAAAAATCTTGACAACCCCTGAACTACATAAAATCGTAGAACACACATGGGGGTGTTTCGAGCACCCCAATGGGTGCTCTATCCATGGCCTTCGGCTTGACATGTAACACCTTGTATATATACGAGTATTTTTGTGTTTTTTCTGTTGTCAGATACACTTACTACGAGATCAAGTCAATGTCAGAAATGTGGTAATTTATTTTCCTTATTTTGCACTATGATAAATATACCAAAATGATGTCCAGTAAATATTATACTAAATAAGTGGAAAAACTAATAAGTACCCAGAACAATTAATTAGGTACGCTCTCATTTTTGAAGGTCTGACCGGATATCTAGTTATAATTGTTTATCGCAGCTTCCCTTTCACTCGATCAAGTGTAAAATATAATAAATATATGAAACATAGCGTCATAACAGTGCTATTCCCGGTTGTATCCAAAGCACTTCGAAGCTCGGGGTAATCTTGAAACACGACCTTACACTAAGCTTCCGTCGCACGATGTTACTACGAATATTTCCACCAAAATAAGAAAAAAAATTATAAAATAAAAACAGAAACGAAACTAAGCTGCCAAACAATGTTATTTAAAACTTATATTTAGATTCAGATTCTCCATACAAAAGACATCAACGCACTTCTCGTAGCATTCACATTGAATGTTACAGAACAGCGCCATCTATCGCTTAAACACTGTACTACGACACCAAGAACAAGTGCAAGCGCTCGCTGTCTTAATCGAATGTAATGCTGTTGTAAATCCACCTTATTTAACTAGATGGCGTTAGTAAGATAATTTTGTTGAAGTGAATTGAAATGAGAAAAAAGCTATATTTCGTTAGTTAAAATGAAAAAAAGAGTACTCGTATGTACCTAAGGACATGAAAACAGCTGATTTAGTACTGATTTTTATGAAAACAATGTTATATCAATGTCAAAATGTACGTCTTGTTGGTCTAGTGGTTTAAGGTGACGGGTAAGGCACACTTGCGACGCCAATCGATTTTAATTTTTAGCTACTAAACCGGATCTATTTTAAACAATATCGGGATTACAACCTCTCGGCAAACACTTATACTATTTATTAAATAACCATGAAAAAATGTTGGTTCCAACGCGTACGCGAAATATTGATTCACGCCAAAAGCGGCCACTTTAGGCGTGAATCAATTTTTCGCGTACAAAAACGAACCCAACATTTGTGAAATAGATCCGGTTTAGAAGCTAAAAATTAAAATCGATTGGCGTCGCTAGTGTGCCCTACACCCATGACACCGGTACAGTACCAAGTGCGCTGCCAACCTTTAAACCCTCCTTTCCCCGGATTGGGACTCCGGTACCCTCGCTCACCCCAAAAGCGGCCACTTTTCGCGTGAATAAATTTTTCGCGTGCAAATAGGACCTAACATTTGTGCAAGGTTATTTAATAAATAATATAAGTGTTTGCCGAGAGGTTGTAACCCCGAAATTGTTTAAAATAGATCCGGTTTAGTAGCTAAAAATTAAAATCGATTGGCGTCGCTAGTGTGCCCTACCCGTCACGTTAAAAGGATGATACTTTCCTCTGTTATCTGATATCTGTAACACAAGTGCTTAAGCTCATTTTTTAAACTTTACCGACACCTTGCCATCATCATCATTTGAGCGTTTGGTCCCGGTTGCGTCTCAAGTTCATCATCAGCCCATTTAAGTCCCCACTGCAGGGGTAATTGCCGTACTCACCACGCTTGGCAGACGGGTGTGCGAGGGTTTTGAAATGCAGAGTTTTCCTTCTCTGGGCGCTGATGATCATGCCAGCAGCTTTACCTTAGTCGCCTTTTACGACACCTCGGTAAGAGTGAGGGTGGCCTATTCTACTCTGCCGGGGACCACACGGCACGGCCTCTCAAGTTACTGTTATTAAATTAGTGGTCCCAAGCTGTCGCTTCGAAGCCCGGGGTGTGCTTTCCTACTTCGACTCCTCCACTTCGTACGGTCTTCTGCATTTACCGATACCCTCTATACTTTGTAATTCTTTTTTTTTTTTAATTAGCCTATAAATTGTCCCACTGCAGGGCAAAGGCCTCCATCATAGAAATCAAGTTATCGCTACTATGATGGGATTAGGCTTACGCACGCTTGCCAAATGCGGATTGGTGATCACAAACCCTAGCTATGTCCGAGAAATTCGAAACATACTTTTCGCTCGACCCGGGAAGAGATCACGGATCGGACGCTCTGTTGGTCTAGTGGTTCAAGTACCGATCCGTGATCTCTTTGTATTTGTTATGCAAAATAAATAAAATAATTTATAATCCATCAATATGATGATAAAGTCGGTATCTATTAATGCTAATGATGTCACGCATTTCCAGTGGACTTGAATTCTTGACCTTTTACGTGAAACGAATGTCTTCATTATTTTAGATTTATCTGTATTTTAGTCGACATTGTTATATATTTTTTTATGTTTGTTCGCCGTTTCCCTTCCCATTTATGAACCGATTTAGATAATTCTTTTTTAAATAAGGATATCAGGATCTAGTGATAACCCTCAAATTTTTAAGGCACACGTAATGTTTTTGTATCTTTTTTCAAAACTGCACCAATATTAACGACGGATTGTATTAATTTTGTTGCTCTGCTGATGATGAAAGGTCAACTCCTCAACATGATCTGTTTTGCGGTCGAAATTTGGATAAACGCCATAAATGGCTGCTTTTGGCGGTAATTCGTATTCGTAGGAAGCAGACCAAAAAGTTAATTATAAGTATTGAATAAATAGTATAAGTTCTATTCGAGATGCTCGAACTTCGAAATTGTTAAAATCCGGTTTAGTTGCTAACAATTTAAATCAATTGGCGTCGCTAGTGTGCCCTACCCGTCACCTTCAATGTCCTTTTTAGGACCAAAAACAATTGATTTCCTATTATGTCTGCTGACTGGGTCTTAGGAGGAGCTAGGGTGGCCTAGTTATTTTGTTTATCAGTATATTATTATTATTATTCATTATTCAGGAAGGCAGTTCAGGAACTGCCTATATCTAGGTATATTGCGTATGTCTTATGTATGTATGTATGTACAAGTTAAAGATCGCTCAGCGGGCTATGGAACGAGCAATGCTCGGCGTCTCTCACCGAGATCGAATACGAAATGAGGTGATCCGGCAGAGAACCAAAGTCATCGACATTGCTCACCGAATTAGCAAGCTTAAGTGGCAGTGGGCTGGCCATATTAGCCGTAGAACCGACAACCGATGGGGTAAACGAGTTCCAGAGTGGAGACCGCGTCTTGGCAAACGTAATGTAGGGCGCCCTCTGGCTAGGTGGGGGGACGATCTGCGCAGGATGGCTGGCAAGAGCTGGATGCGAGAAGCCATGGATAGATCACAGTGGCGAACAATTGGAGAGGCCTACGTCCAGCAGTGGACTGCGATAGGCTGATGATGATGATGATTGCGTATGTAAATACTTGTATCAGCACATCCAAAAATTATTACGCATACCGCATTGTAGGCCTAATGTCTTCCGCTTGCGCCTGCGCATAGCTGTATCCATAAATATATGTGGCTGTATAATTACGTAAATAACTTAACCGGTCTGAAAAACGGGACCGAATTGTCGCCGTCACTAAGTTACGGGTTCATTTTGCGGTGCTGAGGTAAATTAAACTTTATCTCCAAGTAGGAAAAGCTAGAATAATTATGAGGGTTGTTAAACGTTAAGCTACTGTAAATGGCCTAGAATCTTATCTGCAACTGTATTACCTAAACATGAGACGTGTTTGCAATGGTTGCATGTAATTGCTGGAAAAGTGCGATATCAAGACATATCACAGAAAACCGGCGTGAAGCAGCACTGTGCTGTGTTTCACTGCTTGTGTGTGGTTAAGTAGGGTTTAAAGACTCACTTGTGACTCCACTGGTGTCTTCACTGGTGTCGCGGGTGTCCATGGGCGGCGGCAAACGCTTACCATCCGGTGATCCATCTGTTTCTCTGCCACCTATCACATAAAGAATATAAAAGCGCCCGCAACACCACTGGAGTCATAAGTGCGCTGCCAACCTTACACCGCCTTTGTTACCGTCACTCACGCAGCGAAACAGCACAGTACTACTTCACGCAGGTTTCTGTGAGGCCATGGTATCACTGATCCAAGAAAGTTGTGACAAAGCATGTTTGAGGCACTCACAAAGTTCCCATGTTATTCCATACCAATGGGGTTATTATACCCTATGACGTAAGCAGCAGTGGCGCCAAAATATTTCACATCTTTATTGACAAATTATATCTCACATTTTCCAAGCATTTAATATGTTTTTTATGTGATAGGTGGCAGACGAGTAGACGGATCACCTGATAGTAAGCGGTTGCCGCTGCCCATAGACACCCGCAAAATCATTGAAGTCACAAGTGTCATGTCAACCTTAAGCCCCCCAACCCCCCCGGACAGTTCTCCTGCGGATCTTAACATTCCTGATAAGTTCTCGCGAGGAGATTCCGAGCATGGCTCTTTCCATTGCTCTCTGGGTGAAGACGTAAAAATGAGGAAAGTTTTGTGTTGCCAGAAAATAGGCATAAAGCTCCGAGTTCGTATCTTACTGTGCTATATATAGCCTGTTGTCACTTACGGATGCGAGACCTAGGTTTTGAAGGACACCAGACGACGTCTGGAGGCATTCGAGATGTGGTGTTACCGCCGTATGCTTCTCATCAGCTGTGCTGTGTGTGCTCAGCAGCAGCAACACATAGAGTGACAAACGAAACGGTACTCGAACATGTCGCCATGACCCGTAACTTTATGAATGCCATCAGAAAGCGGAAAATCGAATACCTATGTCACATACTTAGGCATGAGAGGTACAAGTTGCTTCAACTCATCATGATGGGTAAAATAGGGGGGAGGCGACGTGTTAGTAGAAGGAAAAAATTCGTGGCTGCGCAATATAAGGGAGTGGACTGGCATCGCATCTGTGGAACGGCTGTTTCGTCTCGCAGTGAACAGAGAGGATTTTGGAAAGCTGACGGCCAACCTTCAGAACTGAAGATGCACATAAAGAAGAAGAAGAAACCGTTGCCAAAAGATACCTAACCAAGTTTGATATTACTAGCATATTATATTAGGTATACGATTCTAAATTCCAAGTTTAAAAAAACTTATAATATGAGTAGATAAGGAACACTAGTTATATCTAGCTGCGATTAACAGGAAATATTTTATAGCTTCTTCATTCCAATTCATGATGAGTAAAAGAAATGGCACTACCTACTTAACCCTACAAGACACGGCACGCTTAATGAAATTGTTTAGCAACTTCCTTATTTCACATGTTGATCAATCCATTTGCATAGCATTCCACGGTTATTCGATTGGTTATTTACATTGATGTTTAAGTCAAAGACTTCATTATACGTTGACAACTGTATGCAGTACACTCGCGAGCAAACAAATCGGCTCAGGTTGTAATTTTCATACAAACACGATCAGTTCTGAACTGCCTATACAACCTATACATATAAAATTATATATGCTTGAAGTGACCCGCTCTCACTTCATTTCGGGACATTAGCTCTACTTTATACCAATAGATGGCGTTACGTGTCAATTATATCGCGCAAGCGTTTCTTATTTTCGGATTACCTATAAGCGTTGCCGCTGTCTGTAGAATGGTTTCTTTATTTGTCTTAATGATTATGATGTGAATCGATATCAGAAGTTTTCAATTTTCAAGACATCAAAAATGTGCCAATTATTTCCTATGAAAGGAAATTGAAGTTGACTCTCGCGTCCCATAGAAGCTTGTATGGATCAAGAAATACTTACCCAATCCAAATTCACAGGAAATTGGCAGTGTTTCTGGAGTCTGTTAATTAGGACTTTAGTTCTTTCAATTTTCGCGTTGCATTATTACTAAGGTTAATAATCACGGGTACTAACCATGTTAAATATATTGGTTTAAAATGAAACACGTTTGACATCGATTTACATAAAAATATTAGTAAGCACTGATATTTTTATATATGTTAGCCTCTGAACTGATCATGTTTATACAAAAAAGCCACTTAGACGGTGTGGTTGCTCGCAAGTGTAGTACTAGTATTTACGGAAAATGCGTTAATTAAGATTTACAGCTTTCGTGCAGTTAAAATATTTTAACGGCATTTTCTGTGTAGCAACCGACTAATCGAGCAACGGACAATCCAATATCTTCTGTAGTCATTAAATTAGTGAATCATTTATTGAACAAAAGAACGAAAACACAAGAAAATTAAGACAATAGCTAAGTAATAAAATTAAACTAAAAGTAAATAAAAAGGAAAGTTAAAACAAAGTAGGTCCCCCTGGCAATGTCCCCAAAATGCTGGCAGCATTACCCCACTGGATCTCGACGGAAATTCGCTGGGCGAGTTAGCTGCCAGCCTTTGGCTCTCCCGTGTACTTCGACTAGACGCTTAGCTAAGTCAATTAGTAAGTATATATATTTTAATGGTTCAAGGATCGTTACTACTTTAGATAACAGTCTTGTATAGTCGTGCACATAAATAATTCAATATGTCACTATTAAAAGAAAAGGCTCCAATTAACCGCAAATAAAATTAATTTACGATCTCTCGGTTACAATAGGGTATTTGACTCGTTTTAAGAAAATGTCTGAAATTATTCATTATTGCAATAATGAAATTTTCTACTAATCGGCTATTGTGGCTGTACCATACCTATATTTTGGTTCTGTGCAATAGAGAATATCTATCCTAGTAATTCTATAGACGCGAATGTTTGTGAGGATGTATGTAATATGTTTGTTGGTCTTTTGGTGGTCTTTTATTGGTCTTTTTTGGTCTTTTTAGGTTTTTCACTCTAAAACTACTGAATGGATTTTGATTAAACTTCAAAATAATATTGCTTACATATCAGAATAGTACATAGCCTACCATTCATATAATATCATTAGTGATATCTTTATGAATTGTAGGCATAGAACATAAATAACACTATCTAGATATCTATCTACCCAGTACCACAAATTATAGCGCTTATGCCTATGAATAAAACGCTGATGATGGGATTATATGTTTATTTAGTTGAAAAGCTAGCACTAACGTATGATTAACACACAAACACCGTCGATTACGCCTCTCCTCAAACAACCAAAGCTAGCACTTTAGTTTACACTGATGGCGGTATTGTAAGTTAGCAAGAAAATAGATAAGTAAATTTATTAATGTACCCCTCCCAGACAGAAGGGCGCTAAAGAGCCGCAGGCAGGCCTCAACAAATCGCACCCTCAGTAATACTGACCTAATCAAAATTTTGAGAAGTTTAAGTCAAAATAGTATCGGCTATAATCCAGGGATGAAAGGTAATATAACAACAATTTGAGTGTAGTAAATAGGTACACTCACATATGAACACGAGATGAAATTTGAAGTGCGTTATTTACTCAAGAATAAGTGGCAAAACATTGCTATAAAAATCATTTTTTCCTTGTGGTCCCTGTGGTAGTCCCTTCAAGGGACCAGGAGGAAAAATAATCCTCGTGGGCCCTCTGTTGATTATAACCCTACTAAATTTAAAACAAAGTTTCATGGAATACCGTAGGAGAGTCAAGCTTCTATCAACAATTTTGAATTAGGTCAGTATTTTACTAAGAGTGCGAAATGTCGAAGACCGTCCGAACTGCGCCATGTCGGGAGGCCTCCCAGCCAGAAGGTATGAACACCATGTCAAAACTGGCATGACAAGCCGCCCGGATAAAGTAGTAGTTAATGTACCTATTAATGTAAGAAAAATGCGACAACGCGTTTTCTAAATTTAAATCGTTGATGACAGAGTATCTATCAGGCCTCTAGCTTGATGGGTTTTTCCAGCTCTGTCATCATTGCCCTACTTGAGGTCTATATTAAGTTATGTAAAAAAATATTCATAAGTGTTATGTACGCCCTTATTTTGATGCATATCATAACTGTAACTTTAATAAGTATTTAGTCACATAGCTGTACTAAATAAATAAATAAATCATCATCATCATCAGCCCATTTAAGTCCCCACTGCTGGGGCACGGGCCTCCCTCAATCACATGACGGGTAATTGCCATACTCACCAAGCTTGGCAGACGGGTTGGCGAGGGTTTTTATACAATAAATGCAGAGTTTTCCTTCTCTTGGTGCTGATGATCATGCCAGCAGCTTTACACCTCGGTAAGAGTGAGGGTGGCCTATTCTACTCTGCCGGAGACCACACGGCCAATAAATCACTCGGTTTTTTTTATATATGAGAGGTGGCAGACGAGCAGACGGATCACCTGATGGTAAGCAATTCCGCCGCCCATAGACACCCGCAACACCAGTGGAGTCACAAGTGCGCTACCAGCCTTTTCCCCTTCCCCCCCATTGGGCCACACCACTTGTTCTTGATTCGTCTCGTAAAGTATACTTTTCACTATCGAGAGCGCTTGACCTCTCGCTCTCAAGGCCGGCGCTTGCGCAACCGATGTTACGGTTCGACGACACCGCCATAGACAAGAGTGATAGATAGAGGCAGTTAGAGTGACTCATCAAGAGTTATCATAATTTTATTTATGTACGGTACAGAGAATAAAAAGCTTCGTCCGTCACCTTAAGGTAAATTTTCGCTTGCACTGCAAGAATCAGTTGTACCAACATACCATTTTAGAAAGAGCTGCTAACCTTCTTTAAATTTTCTTTACAACAAAAGCAAGCAATGCTGCTACAAGCAAATCCGAACTTTCTGATCTAACAGTTATGATTCTGACAAATTTACGAAAGATAATAAGTGCTCATAGCATATCAAAGGAATCAATTTGAAAACTGACGAACCTTTTCCTTCTTTCACTGTACATCCATAGATCATGAAAAGGGAAAAGAAATGGGGGAAATAATATTAAACTAAACAACTATCACCTAATAATAAATACATACCTACCACTCGTATGTGCGTGATACAATTTTAATTCTTACAAACTAAGTTTCTAACCGAGACAATAGTAAATAAATCAACCAGACTAACTAACCAACAGAATTTACTGTTGCTATAAAATCCAATTAGATTCCAATTATACTTCGTTCTAAGGTTTGGCTCCCGTTTCCAGATAGCGCACTTAGGTACGTTTGCATTCTGAGGGCCTATTGTTGGGTTCCCAACACTAAGTGTATTTCATTCTTTCATATTTTATTCTTCATTCGGTCTTATAGCCGCCATATTTGAAAAGACAGTCAATCCTTTGATTCGCATTGAACGGGTCGTGCCCCACCGTGCTCTGCTACTTCATCATCATCATCATCGTCAGCCCATTTAAGTCCCCACTGCTGGGGCACAGGGTCTCCCTCAATGAGGGGTAATTGCCTATACTCACCACGCTTGGCAGACAGGGTTGGCGAGGATTTTGATATAAATGCAGAGTTTTCCTTCTCTGGGTGCTGATGATCATGCCAGCAGCTTTACCTTAGTCGCCTTTTACGACACCTCGGTAAGAGTGATGGTGGCCTATTCTACTCTGCCGGTACCTCTGCTACTTACTTGTTGTTTAATACTCATATCGTTGTATGTGCTGTGCAGTGCCATCGTGTGCTCAATAAACGCCTAGACCAAGCGGAACATCTTTTTATAACTACAGTCCATTCCTCTCAACACCTGAGCTACATACGCAGTCTCCACATCTACTCCTCGACTTCACGAGTGAATCTTATCCCCGTCCCTTCCACACGTGTTGTGCATGTCTTTTGTGCCCCTGTTCGGAGAAATTCGGTTTAGGAAATATTCAGTCATGAATTCATTTTCAGGAAAAGTATGATTACTATTGCAGTCTGACCTTCACAACCTGTTAGGACAGACAGACAAGCTGGTTCATATTTGTTCAATCGTGAACTTTACAATATTACAATCGTTGTAACATGAATAGTTCAACGATTTTTTTTATGGCATAGGTGGCAGACGATCAGACGGATCACCTGATGGTAAGCTATTGCCGCCGCCCATGGACACTCACAACACCAGTGCCAACCCCCTTCCCCTCCCGGATTAGGCCTCCGGTACCCTCACTCACGCAGCAAAACACAGCACAGTGCTGCTTCACGCCAGTTTTATGTGAGGCCGTGGTATCACTCCGGTCGAGCCGGCCCATTCACGCCGAAGGGTAGCTCTCCCACGGTAAAACAAAATTGTTTCATCTACAGTACGCTGAATACTCGTTTTCCGTTATTGTCAAAATAAACTCGATCGAACTAACGCTCGAACTATAGGATATTAGTAAAAGCTAGTAAAGTTGTATGCCGCCCATGGACACCCGCGACACCAGTGGAGTCACAAGTGCGCTGCCAACCTTTAAACCATGCTTTCCCCCGGATCGGGCCTCCGGTACCCTCACTCACGCAGCGAAACACAGCACAATGCTGCTTCACGCCAGTTTTCTGTGCGGCCGTGGTTTTCTGTTACACCTAAATTGACTATTGTATGCCTAAACAGGCCTTTGGCCGTGTGGTCCCCGGCAGAGTAGAATAGGCCACCCTCACTCTTACCGAGGTGTCGTAAAAGGCGACTAAGGTAAAGCTGCTAGCATGATCATCAGCACCCAGAGAAGGAAAACTCTGCATTTATATCTAAACCCTCACCAACCCGTCTGCCAAGCGTGGTGAGTATGGCAATTACCCCTCATGTGATTGAGGGAGGCCCGTGCCCCAGCAGTGGGGACTTAAATGGGCTGATGATGATGATGCCTAAACGGGTAATTGTGCGAACTGTGTTATTTGTAATATCTGTATTTATTTGTACCGCCACAATTTTACAATTTTTACTTTTATAACAGACTACAAATGAAATAAGTATGTCCTAAATATTCGTTAATGTACTATTTTACAGATGGACTATTACATGATGAAATAATTTTTCACTGACCGGATGGCGCAATTGGTAGTGACCCTGCCTCTTACGCCTAAGGTCGTAGGTTCGATCCCCACCCTGGACAAACATTCGTGCGATGAGCACTTGTGTTTGTTCAGTGTCTGGGTGTAATATATGTATTTAAGTATATATTTGTGTTCCTCTGTTGTCTGATATCTGTAACACAAGTGCTTAAGCTACTTAGTACGGAATCAGGTCAATCTCCCAACCTATGAGATGTTGTGAGAATTATTATTATTTAATTGATAGAGAATACTTTCTGAATGAATGAACACCTCCGACGCGTCGCCCTGAAATTAGTACCATTAACACCTCTATCACGCTTTATATATTTTTTACATAGTTAAATCATGCTAAAGTACCTACGAGGTACCAAAAACCAATGGAGAGGGCTATGCTCGGAGTCTCCCTGCGTGATCGTATCAGAAATGATGAGATCCGCAGGAGAACTAAGGTTACAGACATAGCCCAAAGGATTGCATGCCTCAAGTGGCAATGGGCAGGGCACATAGCGAGGAGAACAGTCGGCCGTTGGGGCGGAAAGGTCCTCGAGTGGAGGCCACGTACAGGAAGTTCGCAGCCGTAGCAGGCCCCCCACGAGGTGGACCGATGATCTGGTGAAGATCGCGGGAATCCATTGGATGCGGGCGGCACAGGACCGATCTGTGTGGAGAACATTGGGGGAGGCCTATGTCTTTTGGCTGAAATGATGATGATGATGACCTACGAGGTGATAAAACAATATCATTATTTCATGGTAAATTAGGAATATCTTGATGGTGTTACGTATATTCTTTTTTATATAATAAATTACTTCATTAAGTTACTGAGGACGGGTTCATTGTCGATAAAAAAGAAGAACGTCCCAATAAAGTTTTTACTTACTTTAAATAGACTATGCTCGTATCTTGTATTAAGCTGTTATTTTCTAATTGCTAGTTAGTCCATGTTGCTATCAAATTTTCAGTTACATAATTATTAGTAATTTAAATCTGTAGATGGGCTATTCACAAAGATGTCACTTTCGTGGCGATCCTCAAATCTATTAATATTATTCCGAAAGAAACATCAGAAACTAACATTCAGGGGAAAGGGGGATTGAAAGTTATGTCGGCGAATAGTTCATAGGTGAAAGGTTCTGTCGGCGATATGCCCAGTGACGAAACGTTATGTCGAAGAAAAGCCAAACGGCGAAATTACCTGTCGGAGACCCGTTTCAGATTCGGGTACCGGAGGCCCAATCCGGGGGAGTTAAGAGGTTGCCAGCGCACTTGAAACTCAGCGGATGTCAATGGGCAGCGGCAATCGCTTACAATCAGGCGATCTATCTGCTCCTCTGCCACCTATCACATAAAAAATCGAATCTTAAAATTTCTGCATAAATATAAGGCCTATTCTACAAAGTATATTACTTTTTATAACCCAGATTTATTATATGCCTATCTCTCGTGATCATACATAGTATGTAAGTATATAATATTGGTCAACAATAAGAGCAGCAGTCGTAAGTAATACGCTATCGAATCTAGAAATTCTTCTTGCAACAATTCTTTCAAATTCTCTCAAATTCTTCTTATAACAATTTGCGAACGATCTCGGTCACCTACAACGGCATGACATGTAACATAGCAATAACTATGCCAGTACGCATGTGGCCAAAAAAAACGGAATGGCGCATTCTCGTATCGGAGGCCAAGATCCACTTTACGTCGCTCGAACACACACAGTCCTTAAATTCTCATTGTTTTTTCTGCTTTTTTCTTGTTTTTTTTTTCATGTGATAGTTCGCAGACCACCTGATGGTAAATAATTGCCGCCGCCCATTAACACCTGCAACACCAGTGGAGTCATAAGTGTCCTGCCAACCTTTTAACTCCCCCTTACCCCCGGATTGCGCCTCCGGTACCCTCACTCACGCAGCGAAACACAGCACAATGCTGCTTCAAGCCGGTTTTCTGTGCTGAGGTGGTATCACTCCGGTCAAGCCGACTTATTCATGCCGAAGCGTGACTCTCCCACGATCACTTTAATTGGCTCGAACACATACATTCCTTAAATTCTCATTGTTTTTCTGATATTTGCTTATAGTGACAACTATAAAGAGGTCAATTGAGTGTCAGAGAGGCCGAAATGTAGCATATTAATGTTGGGCATAACGCGTGGGGGAGCACAATGGCGTCACGGTTGGAGGCCTAGCTTCCGGAGGTGACAGCGGTCCAATAATAAAGGGTGTTGTAAATACCACTACTAATAATAATCCTAACCGGTATTTTGGCTACGACAAACCCAATCTCAGCAATCTGCTATCAACGCAAGACATGTTATAGTGCACAATTGTTGTGTGCGCACGCACAATTTCTTCTTATGACCCCCACAAAGTGGACCGACGATCTGGTGAAGGTCGCAGGAATCCTTTGGGTGCGGGCAGCGCAGAACCGATCTGTGTGGAGAACATTTGGGGAGGCCTATGTCCAGCAGTAGACGTCTATTGGCTGAAATGATGATGATGATAATTCTTATGTCTGTGATGCACTGTCACTCTGGTGATAGAGCCGAAGAGGGATCAGGCGCAGGACCAATGGCTTAACGTGCTTTACGAGGTACTGGGATACAAAATCACCAGCTTCCAGACATCGGGTTGATACTGAGAATTTCTTAACAGAAAAACTCATTTATAATTATTTGACCCAACTGGGGAACCGAAGCCACACCACTAATACAATTAACTTATTACAACAAACTACTTACACATACATTTTAAATGAGGTAAATGTACCTACGCGGCGGGCAGGGAAATGCTGGAAGGACGAATTCGATGCGTACTAAAGGATTGGACGACACCCGTAACGCAATCAAAGTCACAAGTGCGCTGCCAAACTTGACACCCTCCTTTCCGCGGATTGGGCCTCCGGTATCCATACCTCAGTACCCAGTCACAGCTCAGCTATACCAAAACCACAGCGTACAAATAAAAGCGCCCGCAGTGGACGCGGTTTTTTTCCATTTCGAGGTTGGAAAACTTAAAATCGTTTTTTTACATCCACTCTCGTTGTCGCCTTTCCATTTGACTCAATTAAGGTAGAACATGCATGACAACATGTGTTTCAATTAGCATGTGGTATGTACTGAATCGATCCGGCCGCGTTTTAATTTACCTGATTCGCTATTTGAGCTATGTGTGGCTAGTGACCGAAAACGTTCGAAGGTGGGTAGGGATGCATTTGCCCTTCAGTACAGACTAATAATAAAAAATGTACCTACATGAAAATATAATATACCTACATCATCCTCCTGCCCTCTTCCCAGGTTATCTGGTGTCGGCGCAATCTGTCTTCTTCTTCCATACATCCCTGTCATTCGTCATAAGATTACCCACTTCTTTTTTAATCTTGTTATTGTCCATCCATCCACCCTCTGACATTCATACTCATTACTTTCTACCAGACTACGGCAAAGGCATAAAGAAAGGGTTATTTCGTGACATGTTCTTCATCCAGGTCGTCCAGTGTCATGATAGGTCGACGACATCACCAAAATCGCCGGGACTACATGGATCCGAATCAGCCGTGTGGTCCCCGGCAAGCACAATAGGCCGCCCTCACTCTTACCGAGGTGTCGTAAAAGACTAAGGTAAAGCTGCTGGCATGATCATCAGCACCCAGAGAAGGAAAACTCTGCATTTATATCAAAACCCTCGCCGACCCGTCTGCCAAGCGTGGTGAGTATGGCAATTACTTAGGGACTTAAATGGGCTGACGATGACATGGATCCGAGTGACTCAGGATCGGGTACATTGGCGAAATGAAAGGAGGCCTTTACTCAGCAGTGGGTACTAGCGGGATGATGATGATAATGTTGCTCTTCATCTCTTCTCGTTACATGACTATTTGAACTATAAACATAATACATTACGTGCGTACTTGGTGTAAGAAAACATCACAACACGATACGTAATGTCTAATAAAAGTTGTAATGAATGGACGGAATACCTTCTAGTGCATCACGGTTACAAGATTTGCCCCAGTTCCTATTACAACAATATTGAAATCTCGGATAGCAAAATTAATTATGACGAACTAAAAAAGTTCTAAGAAGCCAGTTTATCCTATTTGAATTTTTTATTTCATTTATAAAAAAAATAATATCTATTAAGAAAAAAAGCAGTTCAAATAAATGAAAGCAACATTTTTTATTCCCAGAGGAAGCCATCGCAGACGTCATTTTGTCATTTAAATAAACAAGGTGTTTTGTGCAACTTAGCATGCCAATGGTGGACCTCGCCCAAATATCTATCAAAGCTGCTCAAACTCTCATACAATCTATTTAGAAAAAGGAGGACTTTTGGCAGAGAATGACCATTTTACTGCTTTTTTGTTACAATTGTATACCACGTTTTGTACAAATAAATAAATAATAAATTCATAAATAAATTTATACAACATATCATACGTTGACCTGATTCCAGACTAAGTAGCTTAAGGGTAGGGCACACTAGCGACGCCAATCGATTCTAATTTTTAGCTACTAAACCGGATCTATTTTAAACAATGGACAACATTTCAAAATTGCTAAGCTCTGAAACAAAAAATGCCAATTCTTTATTTACTTTTCCGCTGCTCGAATATATATTTATTCATTTTTTATACTGCTTATTTACTGAGAAAAAAATTAAAAATTAAAAAACGTAAGATGACGTCATCGGACGGCAGAATGTAAAATATTTCTTTGCTTAGCACATTATTGTTTTAAATTTACGAAATGCCAAACCCATGACATGCAACTGTCAAAA
This sequence comes from Marasmia exigua, assembly GCA_019059595.1. Taxonomy (NCBI): domain Eukaryota; kingdom Metazoa; phylum Arthropoda; class Insecta; order Lepidoptera; family Crambidae; genus Marasmia; species Marasmia exigua. The sequence goes on along the minus strand of CM032479.1, from coordinate 4,006,313 downwards.
AAAAAGACAACTTGTCAACGTTGAATGAATGAATGACGTTGACAATGTTGACACTATTATTATTTACCTTTGGCAATAGTACCTCTTTTTTATTAAAACAATGATAAGCAAAGGAATATCGCTGTATTCAGCCGTCCGATGACGTCATTTGGCGCTTACGTCTATTTAGAATATAAAGAATTTCAATAATTGTTTTATGCATGAAAATGGACAAATTTTGAAAAAAGAAAAATATGGGTCTGTTAATTTTATGTCTATTTTCATATAAAAAAACAATATGGACATGTTAAAAATATGAAATGTTGTCCATTTCGGGGTTACAACCTCTAGGCACACACTTATACTTTTTATTAAATAACCATGCACAAATGTTCGGTCCAACGCGTACGCGAAAAAATGTTTCATTTTCATCAATTTTTTTGCGTACAAAAACGGACTCAACATTTGTGCATGGTTATTTAATAAAGAGTATAAGTGTAAAATCAATTGTTCAGCGATAGCGAACACAGGCTGATCCAGCGGTGTACGCAGGCTATTGTGGGGGTCACTGGTTATAATCCCCCTCTATATCCCCCTTCTCCCTGTTTACAGTCGACTAAAAAATCGCTTTTGCAATTAAAGGTAGATTTCATAATTGACCTAAATATGAATAAAATAATATTGACATGTTCTAAAAACTGCGTAATTCGTAAAAGTGGAAAGTAGTTTTTTTGTAATATTTACTTGAAAATACCCCACGATTGGTGCTCTTGCAACACTCTGACCCTTTAAAAAGTGTCATATATCAAAACTAGTTATGTTACTAAGTTACTTACTTACTACGTGTTCATACAAATATGGAAAAATAATAAATCTTACTCAATATTACCACTGGAATATTATTATGACAACTCGAAGGACAACCTGTCCTCCAGCCAGTTTGGCTATGACGGTCAATATCTACAATCTGTCCGATAAATGTCCGTTCCGACTAATCAGTCGGGCTTACGTGGGTAAGCCCAACTTATTAGTGCACAAGTGTGTACGCAAACACGATTGCACTTAATACTCCTATGGGACACTAGAATGACACTGCTTAAAAGAGATCGGGCCCACGTTACTTTTTAGGTAAGCGGGTTAAAGGCGCCCTTTCAGAATTCTATCAGCCTGGATTTTGAGACGAGCAATTCTTAATCGGAAAACTCAAGCTCAAACGCCAAATTATGTTGCGATGGAGGTAGGCACGAATTATAGAACACCCTGTATAAATAGTTGAAACCAATGACCTTATGCGAATTGTGAATCGATGGAAATATTAGTGAAATAATCGGTATGACCCACTTAGACTTTTTGTATGACTGTTCATAAAATTATGTGCGTGGAGTACTCGTATGTATGGAAAGCATCCAGTACACATGTGTAATTTTTTAACTGCAAATAAAACTTTACTGCCTCTGTCACAACAAGTTTAACTGCATGTAAAGTAAAGTATCAGCCTATAAACTCTCCCACTGCAGGGCAAAGGCCTCTATAAATAAATAAATAAATATTTCACAACGTCACATACATTTATCTGACACCGAGATAGGTAGCTCAAGCACCTGTGTTACAGATGTCAGAATCAACAGTCGGATTACAAATATATACGTATAATACTTTTCTTTTGTAAATACATACTTACAATACATAGATAACACCCAGACCAATACAAACAGACATGTTCATGCACACAAATGTTTGTACTGTGCGGGGATCGAACCCGCAACCCTTGTAACAGAGGCAGCGTTCACTACCACTGTTCCGAACGGGTCGTCAAATCATAGAAAGCAAGTTATCGCTACTATGATGGGATTAGGTTTAATCACCACGCTTGCCTAATGTGGATTGGTGATCACAAACCAGAGCTATGTTATGCATGTGGTTAATTAATAATAGAGCAACTGGTACATCAGTCGATAAGAGCGGGCGCTTTCTGATTCGAACCCTATTGATTAACCTATGGTTTTTTAAATAATGGTGCTGGAGAGTCGCCTACGCTGGTACAGTCATGTCCTGCAGAAACCGGACAGCTGCGTGGGAAGCAAATGTCTGACCAAGCCACCACCGCCGGGTCCCGACAGAAGGGGTACACCCAAAAGGGTGTGGCTTGACGTCGTAAAGGACGACATGCGTGCCTATAAACTGACCTCTAAGGCCTAGGGACCACAAGACTGTGCGAAGTAGAGGAGTAGGAAACCGGACCCCGAAGTGAAAGCCGGGACAAAAAACAAAAGATGATGATTTTTTAAATCTTGGTGCTTATTTCTAAAGAAACTTTTTCAATAGTTTCTCAAACAGTGAATACTCACAACTGTTGAGATTATGATGCAAAAATAAATAATATTAAGACAAAACTTGAAGACTGTAAGATATTACTCATTATAATTGAGTTGTAAAAGAAAATTGAACATCAGAAATGGTCGCTGTATCTCTTTGTTCATTCATATCTAAAACAATAAAGACAAGAATAAAAGTAATCAACTCTCAGAACAATTAACTTGAAACGTGCCGGTAACATTATATTTTTATGTCACGTTTTTTATCTTTTAAATTGTTGTTCATCTTTTAATAACTCAATATGGGGTATCTCACGTAAGACATCAGGCAAATGCAACCAAGACGAAACTATAAGGCCCGCACTATGGAAATAAACATCCGATCTTATGTAGAGCGAAGCTTCTAACTCAAAGAGCCCTATCTTCACGAATTCTACTCCTTTTGGGGGCTAAGTTTGGAAACAGTAGGGTAATATAAGGTTCTTTTCTGGGAATAATACAAGTCCCAGAAACATACCGACTGAAAATTAATTAGGGGGAAGGTGTCATGAGTTCCCACTTGCCGGCGTCTGTATTCCCAGAGAGCTACATTTGGGTGTCTTTAAGTCGAGAGTGAATACGCTTCTTCTGGGTAAGCACGCTACATCTTAGACCTTATTGTCACTTTCCATCAGGTGAAATGAGGTCAAGTGCAAATCCATTTAATATAAAAAAAAGAGTTTTGGCAAAGGCCTTATTTTAAAAACTCATACGTATTATTAGCACGATGTCATTATAAACGATTGGACGTAGTGCAAAATCGCTTTTACTCTTTATCGATACACCACCAATTAATAATAAGTGTTTTCATTTTCAAAAACTCAATCTTACACAGATTAGTTAGGTAGATAAACAAGCCAATTAACTGCGAACGTCCGCTCCGTAAAAACTAAATTCTAGTTTCAAAAGTGAAAATATTTACCTAAAATTGCCGGCGCGTAAAGCAATCTCTAGCGTGTCGAGGTCCTCCTCGTAATCGTGGCACAACTCCAGCGTGGAATTCCTTGCTTCATGCACATCAAACAGCACCGCTCCATCACCCAGCTTGTCCGTCATCACGCTCCTGTACGACCTGGTCCCGAAGCTAGAATTTATAGAACTCCCTCGAGGAAACCTCCTCGGAGGTACGTTCACATTCTGAGCTAACACCAGCGGCTTCCTCAGCCTCCTCTTCATATACCTCCGCATCCTCAGCGACAGCATCACTCGTATTCTTATATGCCGCTTTATATTCCTATCGTAACGAAGCTGCTCCTTCGTCTTCTTATCACGTTTCCTTTTGCGAGGGATTTCGTCTATTCTCTCCAGCTGGGTATACGGACGGTCTACTAAACGCTCGGAATCTAATAGAGGAGAACGGTGGAAGAAATCGCTATTGTTATTCTTCCAAGCTTTGCTTAGGGACCAGTTTTCTCCGCAAGTCGAGTTTTTGATTGTAGTGTACTGTATAGGTTTCTCGTAGATATCTTCTTCAAGCGCAAACATTCTTCTCGATAAAAGAAAATTATCAATGTTCCTTCTTAAAGTGCTGCTATCGGAACTTATTGTTGTGTTGATCAAGTTGGAAGTAAGAGTTTCAGATTTCTTCTCAAGTGCACTGTCGTAGTGGAGTCTGCTCGGCTCCTCGACTTCTTTGGTCTTCCGCTTGGCGATGGTCATGATGCGGCGCCTCATGGCGGACATGTTCGTGAGCTCGCTCTTGAGGAGAGGGTCTTTGCGCCTCTCCGGCGTCATGTCCGGCGACCAGGCGCCGTTCTCCGAGCAGCTGCAGAAGTCCTTGATGAGCCGAGCTATCGCGTTACAGCTGCCATCCCGTGAGCGTGCCTTAGGCATTTTCCTCAGGGCTCATCTCTTGTCGTTCGTTACTTAACTGTCACTACTAAGAAAGAGTACAGAAAATCAGTCCGCTGTAATGTGCAAGTTTGAGTTAGTCATAAACAGTTCCGTTTTTGAATTAGATAATGTGATCGTGTCTTGAGAACCATCGCTAAATGCTGTCATACGAGTTAATGGTACTCTAACGCTTTATCAATGAAACGAGTTTACCATTGATTCGGTTACGGAATAAAAGCGAAAAGCGTAGCGTAGCTGACTCGTAAAAAGTTATATAATAACATTATCAGTAATTAAATGCGTACATTATGTAGAATGCCAAAATTAAAAACCGCACAAATGTTGCCATATTTCGGTCAATAGGAAACTATAGCAAAACGTATAATAACGACCTACTTTCCTGAATAAATTTTAAGGAAACTGTATACATATTAATACATACACGCTATGAGTATTTACTTTTTTTACTATTATGTACCCAAGTAGGTGCTGTATGTAAGTACATACGTTTGAATAAAAAAAAAACTTAAAGCTTTTTCTTTTTCGTCAAGGCCGATATCCGAACAAATAATTTGGTGAAAAACTATGAAAGCCGTGACAGTTAATGTTAGAAGAACTAACTGAGATCCAATGCCATACCATACTAACATGATCACCATACCACATGACGTAAACAGCAGTGGCGCCACCATTAATCATTTTCACGACTTTATTGACAAATTATAGGAAGTTTACAACTTGCTATTAAACGAAGTAATAAAAAAGAAACCATTTTCCCGCAGTAAGTACGTGCTATCTAGTTATCAGAACATATCAGCTCGTTTATGGTCGCTTATCTATGATCTGCACACACCCCGCGATTACACTGTCATTTGCATGCATGCATAGAAAGTGTTTGTGCACACTTGTGCACACTAGCTTACGGTAGAGATGTGACGATTTATCGATCATTAAAAATTGATAATTTTAAAATCGTTTTTTATTTTGCTTTGCATTTCTGTTTTTTATGCACAGGCGGGCTAGTAGAGTGAGAATTTTAGATTGTTCCTTAAACTTCTTAAATTTTAAGTAATTAGTTACTTGGGCACTTAGGTCATTGGCCATTTAAAACAAATGGAAACAAATTAAAAAAAAAGTGATAATCAAAACAATTATTTAGTCAAATTTATGTTAAATACAGACACTTATTTATTTATTTGTAAATGCAATATACTGTATTTTTTTTCTCACAAAGCCAAAGCCCGGCTTTGAATAATACCTAATCGGCTTTGAAAGCCGATTAGATATTATCATATTTAATGATTTTTTTAACAGAACAGCGACTGATCGTTCCATTGAGGATGGAAGGAAAAGTTGGAAACCACAAAACAACTCCTATGTTAATGCCACTCACAGACAAAGGGCAGGGTTAACCTTATAGGTCAAGTTTAACGGTCACTTTCATGGAGCATGTTGACTCTATAAAATCGATTGTAACTAGGGGATCTGGTATTCCTCTCGTCAACGTCAACATATTATGTTTCAGATAGTTTTTTTTAAATCTTTATCGATTAAAAATATCAATCATAATTTTCATGTTAAACGTCACATGTCTGCATTTCACTCGCCGAACATCACTAACCAGTGGCAATTAATAAATTAAGCGGTTATTGATAAAAAGTGTGGTAGAAAGGTTTTTGCGATAATGCTAATAGCTTTACAACGACTATGTAATGTTTTGCAATAAAGAGCTCGTGTTAACAGCAGCTTGTGAATTTAAGTGATGAATGAGTTTTACAAGATAGATCTCTATTTCGGATTCTGGCAGTAGAAGTCAAACACTCCACGTTTGCTGATGCAATTCTAAGGTTTGAAATTAGTATCTGTTGGTTTTTAGTGAACAAAATTGGTGTTTATTTGCAATAAAGTGCTCCTAATCGAAGTAATCCTAATAATAAGAATCATGAATTGTATCGTTTTTAACACTGCTATTGTATGTCGAGTTAATTGTCACGGACAACTTGCCTGAACCTCATCATCATCATCATTATCAGCCCATTTAAGTCCCCACTGCTGGGGCACGGGCCTCCCTCAATCACATAAGGGGTAATTGTCATACTCACCACGCTTGGCAGACCGGTTGGCGAGGGTTTTGATATAAATGCAGAGTTTTCCTTCTCTGGGTGCTGATGATCATGCCAGCAGCTTTACCTTAGTCGCCTTTTACGACACCTCGGTAAGGGTGAGGGTGGCCTATTCTGCCGGGGACCACACGGCAACGGTCTGAACCTAATAGTCTTAAAACCCGTGAATGTGCTTAGAGTGGTATCGACAGAATCCGTAGGTCGATAAAACGTAAAACACCAGCGTTTTATTGAGTGACTGTGACTTTGACCGTCAACTACCCACTTATTCTCAATAAGTTACTTGACATTGGCAAGATATCTTCGGGTAGAGCCATAATGTTAGAGAAATAGCAACCTCGCTACCCTTAGACATTATTATTATATTCCTAGAGGAGGGTACACCGGAACACATTTTCTTCAACTGACGGAAACACCCAACTTCGTTGTATGACATCCTTCCCTCGAAAATTCCTCGCCCCATCAACTTCTCTTTCCTTCTTACCCTTTCCTCCTCACGTTATATTGAATATTTATGTAACTATATCAAATTGTATAATATAAGATTATAGTAACAGTTTCTATGAATCTCCCAATTAACAAAGTTTGTGTTGTCTAAATGTGCATGTCAGTGTACGTTCTGTTTGTTTTAGGTGATGTTTAATAATAACCCAAACTCAATCATCTGAAGAGAACCAGCTCATTTCTCAACAAATTTTCTAAGGAACGTGTCTCTTTAATCACTTGACATTGGCAGAGTTGTCTCGTAAGAGCAACAGCAAGCCAAAAAAAAAAAATATTATATTGATATTGTAACTCTATTTTGTGCAGTAAATTGTATCTATGTAGTATCATTAAGAACGCCAATCTTTATCTTCAATCTTGCGTGCGCGCCGGGTTCCAAGCTAATTACGAGGAATGAACCTAATTCATTTCTTACTTATTACCATCGTGGCGATGACGGAAAGCGCAGTTTTTCACAGCGCACCGCTCGTGTGGCCGGACAATTACGTCGCGACATGCACTGGACAAATGCTCATTATAACGAGGAAAAATGGTTTCGGTGTTCAAAAACTCGATTCGATATGGATATTGGGTGAAGAAAACCAAGAATAGAGAATCAATAATGAGCGTCTTATGAGCAGACCTTCTGTTGGTCACTTAATATACCGCACCGTCGGAGCGAGACTGTCACTTTTGCAAAATTTTAAAAATGAGATAGTGAATTTTAAAAATAGATGGGCCGGCTCGACCGTAGCGATACCACTGCTTCATGGAAGACCGGCGTGAAGCAGCGCCTGCGCTGTGTTTCGCCCAATGGGGGGGAAGGGGAAAAGGTTGGCCGCGCACTTGTGACTCCACTGGTGTTGCGGGTGTCCATGGGCGGCGGAATTGCTTACCATCAGGTGATCCGTCTGCTCGTCTGCCACCTCTCATATAAAAAAAAAGAAACGAAATGTACCTACTCAGTTACCTAAAACGAGCGATGGCAGTTCAGTGGATATGGATGGTGGCTCGTGGCTCGAATCCAAACGTGCACCTCTAGATTGTTCAAATCTATGTGCATATTTCTACCATTTTACAATTAGCTCGGCGGTGAGGGATAGTTTCTCAAAATTGTGGATATCTGCAATATTTGAGATTCTGATTCTGAACGAGTGACCGTGATCCGGTTGGTCTGGTTCCCCTGCAGGTAAGACGGCAGTCGCTTCATTGAAATTACCAGAATTCCCGAATCCTGGATCATGGTCCAAGAGGACCCCGGGCGAAGCGCAACTGGAAGCTTTGGACGCAACTGGAAATTGCACGCTAAGATGTGGAAAATCATTTGATGCTTATGCTCCAGAGGCATAAGCATCTAAATACACTAAAAACAGCACAATGCCTTGCGGTCCAATTCGATAATGCTTTTAGGGTGCTATTGGGTCTACACCTGGAGTTGGAGAATACACCTGGTCACAACCAAACAATAGAGACGCACAGCAAGTGTGAAAGAGACGAGGATAAGGATTTGGTCATGAATTCCGTTACGTTGTAGGCTCTCAGGACTGGTTTCAAAATCATGTCATAAAACTTTTTTATTACACACAAGAAAGCTCCTTTTCTACAACATATGCACTGACCATGACTATCCGTCGTATGTAAATAAAGTAAAAGCCGACAAATTAAACACAAAAGCGTTAAACGTTTGAAAGGCAATAATTACCACACATGCGAGATGTTCCCAACTTTTTCCGAGAAGTTTCTACTAGATGACTATAGGCTATTTTCCCAAGATTCGCCATTGTACGCATTTCCGCAAAAAAAAAACAAATACTCAGCTTTTTCTTTGAACTCAATTTATGTATAGATATTGAAATTATTCAGCCAATATCTTCTGAAAAACAATCAAATTGGTCTATATTGGATTATCTAGTTTTCCAGTCTAATTTCTGGATCTAACCAGAAAGATTTCCAAAATATTGTTGGACAGTGGCCCAATAATATTTGGAAAATTTACTGTGGATGAAATTGTATAATAAAGTAAATATTAACAAATAATCAAATCAGGTAACATTGAGGTTTCCTAAAATAATAAATAACGTGATACAATTGGATTGGTCGCATCACGCAGTTCTATTTTTCAATTTCCTTATTTATAAAATTACGTAGTTAAATTTTACAATTACACATTTGATTTTATTACGTCCAAACTATGATTAGAGTACCATAACTCCTATAAAATGCATGTAGACATTTTAATGATTCCAAGACATGATCATAAATCACATTCTCTTATATCACAGATAATCATAGCGTACCAAATCAGAAGATAAAGGTACACAATCGAAGTTACAAATATCCATCATCAACATAACATCTCCGAAGAATTTTGCGCTTACGCAATAACCGTTTCACATTCACTCTCACGACACGTTACTAAAATGTTAATTCACTTTCTTACACGAAACTTGTTCCGATAATTCATTCATAATCTGTGGTTGAAAAAAAAATTATCTGTCAAAACGCGCGCCAAAAGTTTGACGTTTTATTTTTTCGCGCGCGGAGCTAGGGCGCGGGCGGTTTTGAGCTCGGTATATCACGTGTAATTATGTCGAGTTGACCATGTCGAATTGAGCGCGTGGAGCGACTGACTGGCGGCCAGCGGCCTCGCTCTTTCTCCCATTCCACATAAGTGATATGATGATACAGTCTGTTGATGGAAATTAACATTCGCAGGCGTGCATGCATTGTTCAGTTGACAGCTGTTCATTGCACCATAGAGAGCGCACGTGGGTCTGAACCGGTTCCTGTTGTATTCAAACAAACTTGGCGCTTGGTGTTAATTTATTCATCCGATTGACAAGTGAAAATTTATAGAATTTGTGAGGAAAGTACAGCATAGTCAATAAATATGTTAATTCGATATTTAGAAAATAAGACTCGTCCGGAAGTTAACAGCTGATATCTCAAAAACCGTTCACTTTAAGAAAAATGTTTTTTAGAAAACTTTATATCATTTTAAAAGACCTTTCCATTGATACCCCACACGGGTATGTACATCGAAAAAAAAAATTTCATCCCTCAGTTACATGTATGGGGGGCCCCACCCCCAATTCTTTTTTTTACTATTTAGTGTCATATTTTTGTAGCGGTTCATACAACACATATTCCCATCAAATTTCATCACTGTAGTACTTATAGTTTCCGAGTAAATCGGCTGTGACAGACGGACAGACGGACATGACGAAACTATAAGGGTTCCGTTTTTGCCATTTTGGCTACGGAACCCTAAAAATGATACTCAAGTTGCTTTAACAAGTTTCAATTGACATCTTGTTTATCATATTTGATAAACTTAAGTCCAATTTACATAATATATCTATTTCTGTTATAGCTGATCATGTTAATTTCTAAATACCACAGGAATATAGAGAGGAAAGTTACAAGAGAATAATATACAAGGGTACATTTATATATAATATAATATAATATAACTAGCTGACCCGGCAAACGTTGTTTTGCCATATAAATAAAAGGGTTGATCGTAGAAGGGTGAAAATTGAGGATTGTATGTATTTTTGTATGTTGTATCATAAAAAAAGAGAAATCAAAAATTTTGTCTAAAAAATAAAAATAAAAATTTAGGGGTGGACTACCCCTAACATTTAGGGGGATGAAAAATAGATGTTGGCCGATTCTCATAGATACCGGATAAGCACAAAAAATTTCATCAAAATCGGTCAAGCCGTTTCGGAGGAGTATGGCAACGAAAACTGTGACACGAGAATTTTATATATTAGATTAGATATAGAACCTGAAAATATGACAGCCGATCTTATCAGTAACACCGATAATACTTTGCAGAGGAGGCACAGTCCATCAGCTTCTGCCAGTCCGTCGGTCCTGACCACCACAACAGTTTATCAACAGGAAGATAGTAGAAAGAAATGGTCAGATAAAGAAATAAAAGAACTATTATTCTGCTATTATAGGGCAAAATCGCAAGGAACAGGATCATCATCATCATCATCATTTCAGCCAATAGACGTCCACTGCTGGACATAGGCCTCCCCCAATGTTCTCCACACAGATCGGTCCTGTGCCGCCCGCATCCAATGGATTCCCGCGATCTTCACCAGATCGTCGGTCCACCTTGGATAATGAAGGAACAGGATATTTATTTTTAAACAACGAATCTAGCACTTCTCTTCCCTGAGGGTCTCGGGGCGGAAGACTAGATAAAAAAACCGGTTGTAAACCGTGAAAAAGGAAACTTTTGTTCATAATATAATATAACTTTATTGAAATATCATAAGAACAAATCATTACTTATAATCTACTTATACTTAGTGAGCAATTTTACACTAAAGGTAAACAGTAGACACTAAAGGTAGGCTGCGGTTTAATTGTGTTATTCACCACAACAACCTACGGATTCTGCATTACCATAGTATATGTAGGACAACTAACAAAAAGTTACATAACGTCCACAATTTACAATACAGGTTGTATCTGTGAACATTTAGGTACATCCCTTTAACCACGTATTCTACGATCCATTCTGAAGTCTGAACAACATTTGTTCAACGGCTATTCGAAATTCATCGAACATTTTTTCGACTCCCCATACAATATGACCGAGTCACGTGACCGAGTTTGTATGAAAAGTTGAAATTTTTTCATGCGAATTTCCAAAAGTGGTAGAACAAATGTTGTTCATAATGGTTAGTAGAACACGTGGTTAAAGGGATGTAAATGTTCACAGATACATCCTGTATAATAAAATCAAGTGAAATTTATTATAAGTGTATATACTTAAAAATGAAATCCTAATAAAGAAATAGTTAAATAACTAAATATTTTTAAAACTCCAGTGAAAAGGCATCGTAGGCTTCTTCTCAACTCCAGGGTTCAGTGAAGGAAGCCAAAAGAAAGCCCATAACAATAAAAAATATAAGTTTGGTGGTACAATAATGGACTTATTACCTAAACTATTATATCCATGGGTACACTACAGCAGGTGGATGTCAAATTAAAATTCATTGCAATAGTAACCAATGACCACCACAATCTAAATGTCATCAAACATTTTAATTAATTTGACAAATATGTAGATACGTACAATTAATCATACGTACATTTATCATCTAATAAATATAGCAATATCATTAGGTATATCTTTTAAATTAACAACTAATTAATAAACGAAAAATCTTGCATAATTATGCGGCCGAATTAAAATTTCTAAACCAAACTTATATTCAATCTATGCTTGGACACAGATAAAAAATATTCTTTATTTTGGCACGAAATTACGATCCATTTACAACAGGTGGTCTAATTTGATTACCGCAAATTGTAATTTAGACAATGAATACGAGGTAGCACAATGCATTTCACACGGTTTCGTCTACATTTTAAGAGGACGGTACCCTAAAGCCTAATTGAAAGTACATACGTAACGTTTGCATCTCTAGTGCTGCAACGATTTCGTAAGTGAGATTTTTAACTCGTTAATGATATAATTATGCAAAACGTAACAAGAGTTTTGGAGCGGAAACTGAAACGAGGGAGGAAAACTACTAATATAGTTGTTGTGTAAGAATTATTAGCACCAGAGTACGTTTGAATGAATTTTAATTTGAAAGAAAGAAAATATTTATTATTATAGACATCACAACACAGAACATACAGCAATTGTAAACAGAACACAATTTGGCACAAACAGAAAACAAAACATAAAACCAACTGTCTGGACATGATTGAATATAGATTTGTTTTTTTTTTTCCTTTTGTTTTATTTTTATGTATTTTTAACATAAAAATAAAACAAAAGGAAAAAAAAAACAAATCTATATTCAATCATGTCCAGACAGTGCCAAATGAATATTATGATGTGTTATGACGTCTAGTATAAATGGCCCTCACTCAGCTTATGTCACAGCCCAGACAAAGACCATGACGCTGGTTTTCAGTTTGACATCCACCTGTTGTAGTGTGCCACCAAAATTACCTATATTTTTATTGTTATAGAAGCTTTTCATGGCTTCACTGAAACCTGGAGTTGAGAAGAAGCTTGAGCCGGAGGAGTGATCAGTAAGTACTTTTTTTTCTATCTTTCTTTCAGTGCCGATATTAGGTATTTTATTGCAAGTTTAATTTAGCACGTAATTCCTTTTCAACAATGCGATGATCAACTTAGTTTTTTTATTTTTACTTGTTTGTTTTATTTTTTTTATTTACTGGTGAGTAAGCAGGTAAAATATATAAAAAGAAGAAATTAATAATATTCATATACATCTGACCCCATAATAACTACCTAGCCTTAACACCCTTAAAACAAAATTCTAATCAACTGAGGACAAATATATAATATATATTTGTCTAGGTACCTTAAATATATCAAAAGAAATTATGATATATATATATATATATATATATATATATATATATATATATATATATATATATATATATATATATATATATATATATATATATATATATATATATATATAGATATTATTTATTGTACAACAAAAAACAAGCATGGTACAACAACAACGGACAGTACAATAAGGTGGTCTTATCGCGTGTAGAAATTTTTTCCAGACAATCTTTCAGTGGATTATATTGATTGAATGGATTTGGTTGGATTATGTATGAGTTTAAGAAATAATAGAAGATATCAATTTTCAAAATTTCAACCCCTAAATATTAAATAAATAAAAAAGATACATATTACATTTACACATACATTATTTCAATTTCTTTTTTTATGTGACAGGTGGCAGACGAGCAGACAGATCACCTGAAAGTAAGCGATTGCCGCCGCTCTCATGGAAAACCGCGACACCAGTGGAGTCACAAGTGCGCTGCCAACTTTTAAACAATATTTTTGAGTTTCAATTCTAAGTATAGGGACCCCCAAAAACTTTTTCTTTCCTTTTTTTGTGTAAAAATTGTAACGCGGTTAACAAAATACATCTATTTACCAAGTTTCAATAGTATATAGTTCTTATAGTTTCGCAAAAAAGTGGCTGTGTCATATAGATGGACGGACCGACGGACAGACGGACAGACATGAAGAATCTGTAAGGGTTCCGTTTTTTTGCCATTTGTTTACGAAGCCCTAAAAAAAGTACACTAGGTTCTAGGTAGACTCTACATTTTCCCTTACACTTTAACTCTGCTTCTTTCCTTTGTTACACCAGAAAATTATCTTAAAATTAAAATCATACCGCACTGATGGCTTTCAGGTATCCGCACTTTACGATGGCTTTCAGATACTCCACTCAAATAGAAAACCAGAAGTGTGGTCGATTACGTACCAACCGCAAGTTCACCTGTTCCTCGAACGATGTCAATCTAACCGTGACTCTAATTGGGCGTTCTCCACCATATGCGCTCGCGCATCGAAGGGGCAATGGTTTGTGCGGAAAGATCTAAGCCTGATATTGTGTACCCTATCGCGAGCAAAGAATTTGCCATGGATATTTTAAACCATATGTCTGTGAGATAAGGTCTAAAACCAATTAATTATGTTTATTTATTTACCTTTGGTAAACTTCGTCAAGGTTTCTCGTCACCCATCCCTCAAAGTTTTAAGTCGAAAGTCTTCGATCAGTGCGTCCGGGAGTCAGGACTTACGGTGCCGAGACGTGCACACTCACGGCTGGACTAGTTCAAAGTTCAAAGGGCTATGCTCAGAGTGTCTTTGAAGGGCCGCATCAGAAATTATGTAATCCGACAGAGAACCAGAGTCACCGACATAGCCCACCAAATTAGCAAACCGAAGTAACAGTGGGCTGGTCACATTTGCCGCAGAACTGACAGCTGTTGGAGACGTCCTTGAGTGGAGACCGCGACTCGGTAAGCGTGGTGTTGGACGCCCTGCGACAAGATGGAATGATGACATTCGAAGACTGGCTGGATGAGAGTGGCCGAAAATCGGGAGCAGTGGCGTGCATTAGGGGAAACCTAAGTGTGGCTTGCTGATGATGATAATGATAATTTATACCTACCCTTCCCTTCATAGTCATAAGCAGGATCTATGCTTAGTAGTCATTCGGGAGCATCCTATATTCGTTGACATGACTGCCTCGGTGTCGCAGTGGTTAGTGGGCCCCACATTAAAGCGACGGCTGTGCAAGACGCCCCGGGTTTGATCCCCGGGTCAGGCCAAAAATGTGTACCTAAGAAATTCTTAGTGTCAGCCCCGTGCCTGTAAGGGAATAGAAAGTGCACTTGTGTTTGCGCACACACATGAGCACTATAATATATCCTGCGTACGTATCTGATCGTTGAGATTGGCCTAGCCGTAATCGGTTGGAGTATATTAAATTAAATATTTGTAGGATTGAGTTGAGTCATCATCACCCACGACCAACGTATTCAAGGAGTCCTCGCAGCTAAGATAGTTAGCGAATAAAATACAGGTTATCTCATGGGGAAGGGGTTCTTTGTCTACCTCTATTAAGTTTCAGCAAGCAATCATCGAACACAAGACCGTGGGAGAGCTACGGTTCGGCATGAATGGGCCGGCTCGACCGGAGTGATACCACTGTCTCACAGAAATCAGGCGTGAAGCAGCACTGTGCTGTGTTTCGCTGCGTGAGTGAGGGTACCGGAGACCAAATCCGGAGGAAAGAGGGTAAACGGTTGGCAGCGTACTTTTGACTCCACTGGTGTCGCGGGTGTCTATGGTTTACCTACCACCTATCATATACAGGGTGAATCTGTGAACATTTACATCCCTTTAACCACGTGTTCTACCAAACATTCTGAACAACATTTGTTCAATTACTTTTCGAAATTCATCGAATTTTTTTTTTGACTCCTGATACAAAATGACCAAGTCACGTGACCGACTTTGTATGAAAACTTGAGATTTTTTCATGCGAATTTCCAAAAGTTCACAGATACACCTTGTATAAAAAAGATCTTTAGGCGAAGGCAAATTAGAACGGATTTGACGCAGAATGTACCCAATCACATTTAATCCCATCGAGTAATAGAAACGTCCTATCTGACCGATTCGGCTACGGCGGTCGTTCTTAAAATCCTAGCACGTCATTACGCAATTGTTTTTCTGATGCGAACAACCAATATTCATCCGCGCAGTACTCAACTAAGTTTATCTAGGCCTTATCCTGTTCAGCAGTACTAATTATACTACGGTCCAGCAATATATAGGGTGCAGCCGAAGCAAGATGTTAAATGGTTGTTGCTTGTACGTACAGACAGCTACACAAATGGAGCCCAATTCTCAGGCTCATGACATTTTGAAAACATGGCGGATATCACCTGAAAACCATACAAAAAAGCTATGTTTTAGTGATATATGTCATATGATAATAAATGTCACGAGCACGAGAATTGGGCTCTCGGTGGCTTAATTTAAAGCCGTCCTGTAACGAAGGAGAATATACTATCCCATCCGAACAAAGGTGCCGAAAACACAGTGCGTGTAAAAGAGAAGGAAACTCCGATTCGGTCGTAAGTTCTTAGGCCATATGGGTCGTGACCTAAGTTGAGTGAGGACTATTTACTATTAGACGTCATAATAACACACTATTCATTCGGCACCGTCTGGACATGATTGATTATATTTTTCTTTCTTTCTGTCTTTGCATGTTAGGTAATCGGGTTATCGCATCCAAACAAAGGAAATAAACAACGCGTGTGAAAGAGAGGGAAAATCCGATTCCTTCGTAACGTCTGCTTTAAATTAGGCCTTTAGGTTCTCACAATCTGTCAAAATTCCGCAATTGATATTGACATGAGAATCGACTGAAGAAGTTGTCAGTTATACGTATACTTCGATGATGCGTCTTTCATGAAAGCGAAATTAATTACCAGGCGACATATTCCCTCTTACTCGTACATACAGTCTGTATCTCTCAAAGTTATACATACACCCTGTTTAATGACACTTTGATTTCTAAGTAAATTGAATGTAACATTGGTATCGAACATGAAACATGAGGCAGGTGAGATAGCGATCGCGAGGCACGCCAGGCGACACGTGTATATGCTAATACCGCGTCTCCGCTCGGCCACACAACAATAAGTCACACTTGAGCTGTTTTCCACGAACGGTGGGGACTCCATGCTGGCTGAATTTTCTGGGATTTTTCCGGAAATCTTTTCACAATCAAACTTGATCGACATCAGAATTTTTAACCTAGGTTCTTAATTATAAATGTTTGTTAATAGTTACGTTACTTTTGCTCTCTATACCTTAATTAGATTAAATAAAATATTTATGTTTAAAAACCCAAACCGAAGCCGTCGTTAAATGTAAAAATTTGTTAACGTTCACTCAACTCAACTAATGCGATACAGGTTTGTGAGCCTAGTGCAATAGTTGATGATACTGCTCAATGTAACTTTAATATGTCAATAAAGATTACT
Organism: Marasmia exigua; assembly: GCA_019059595.1. Lineage (NCBI taxonomy): Eukaryota > Metazoa > Arthropoda > Insecta > Lepidoptera > Crambidae > Marasmia > Marasmia exigua. Next base: position 3,989,146 of record CM032479.1, on the reverse strand, counting down.
TTCTTTCAATACTTACTTACTTACAATTTGGTTAACTAAAACGGTGTTATCAAAAACTAAGAAGAATATAATACATTAAGATATAAAGTGTTAAAAAGCAGTTTTCATTATTTTATGGAAAATTTTGCCTATAATATTTTTTTGTTTCAAACTTCAGAACTGGGCTGACTAGAAAAAAATATGGAACGTTTGTGAATAAAGTCCTTAGGGTTTAAACAATCGAACAAGTACGAGTAAGGCTCGCCCACCGATGGCTCCCTAAATACATACAGTTCAACAAATCCCACTTACACGAATAAATGATTCTTGACAGATGGACAACAAAGCGGTCTTATAAAAGTACTGATTTATTTTACTTTTAAGGTACTGAACCTGAAAAAAACACAGCCATATCAGCAGCAACAAATTTATACCAGGTCAAAGGGCCTAAGTTGACATTTGTACTGCACTACCCAATAACGCTGGTGATGCCAATAAAAATGATCTTATTCTAGTGATAAAGACGTAAAACTCAGGTCAGCTCAATAACAGTTCGTTACTCTTACACAACCTGTGCGGATAAAGAATCGGATCAGAAATGGCGGCGCATCTATTCACTTCTCGCTCGCTCACTATTTGCGTCTATACTCGCACCCCACGAGTGCGAGTATAGATGCAAATAGTGAGCGAGCGAGAAGTGAATAGATGCGTCGCCATTTCTGATCCCATTCTTTATCCGCACAGGTTGTACAGGGGGAACCAGACCAACTAGATTGTGGTTACACGTTCAGAATTTTTATCTCAATAATCTTCGATACCTATAGTTTAAGAAACTATTCGGTACAGTGCGGGTTCATCATATATTTTTCTCTCGCCACATATTTTTCTCTCGCCACAAATTGGCACGTTTGAAAAAATCTGAGATGCCTGCTCGGAATAATTATACCTACGATCTCCCGTACGACAGGCGATCTTGCTTATCCATTGAGCTACTATGATTCATACCCATTCCTGGATATCCCAACAAATTCCAACAACCTCGCCACCCCACCGAACGCCGATGTACGATAATTAATTTACATTGCGCAGACGTGCCACAAAAACCGCCAATTATTTGTAATCACTCAACGCAAATCTGTATCTCGTGAAAGCAGAGCAAAAAGTAAACCTTAAAATTTGTCCGGTAAAAAACCGTTAGTTACTATTCCAAATCGCTGAGCCAAAACACCGTGTGGCCGTGTGGTCCCTGGCAGAGTAGAATAGGCCACCCTCACTCTTACCGAGGTGTCGTAAAAGGCGACTAAGGTAAAGCTGCTGGCATGATCATCAGCACCCAGAGAAGGAAAACTCTGCATTTATATCAAAACCCTCGCCAACCCGTCTGCCAAGCGTGGTGAGTATGGCAATTACCCCTCATGTGATTGAGGGAGGCCCGTGCCCCAGCAGTGGGACTTAAATGGGCTGATGATGATGATGATGATGAGCCAAAACACCGCAAGTAGCCATTATACTTGAAGTCCCTGCTTTTAACGCTCCTTTTCTAAGAGGATTGTTTTACATTATGGCGGAGAAAGGAACAGACGGCTCACCTGATGGTAAGTGATTACCGTCGCCCATGGACATCTGCAACACATGGGGCATTACAGATGCGTTTCCGGCTCTTAAGGGAAGAATAAGCTCCACTTGAAGATCACCAGGTCGTAACTGTTCGGAACACTATCGTTGGTATCTGATTCCATAGTTTTACTACGCGCGGTAGGAAGTGGCGTGAGAAACGCACTGTGGTGGAATAAAATCCATCCAAGTGAAGTCGGTGGAATTTGGAGTTCTGGCGTGTTGTACGATGGTGTCATACTTGACACCGCATTGCATTTGGGGGCTACCGTTCCAAAGATTAAGTCCCCACTGCTGGGGCACGGGCCTCCCTCAATCACATGAGGGGTAATTGCCATACTCACCACGCTTGGCAGACGGGTTGGCGAGGGTTTAGATATAAATGCAGAGTTTTCCTTCTCTGGGTGCTGATGATCATGCCAGCAGCTTTACCTTAGTCGCCTTTTACGACACCTCGGTAAGAGTGAGGGTGGCCTATTCTACTCTGCCGGGACCACACGGCCCAAGAAGGTATAAAGTTACTGAAATACTGTAATACCCCGGATGTACATGATAGGTTTAAAGGAATTAACACCTGGGCACCACTCTCATCGTCCTTAAGTGGGATGGGGAGTGATTGTGATGATGGGTACGAAACCTTGTTCACGATCCTCCCTGGGTGAAGCCGGCAGGACTAGTACTGGTACGACGCTGGTATATCGTATTGCTTGGGACTGAGATCCTAGCTGCTTGGGTTGGTGCTTAAAATGTGTTTTCGCAGATGTATTTGCTATGTTTGCGCGTCAGTGGGCTCATTCGGTATCTTTTTAGATGGTTTAAATGAAAAAAAAACATCGTTCGTTATACTGTAAATTTAGTAGAATAATAACAAATTCTTGTGCGAGGTAATTATTAAACCTAATTGGTTTGATTTACGAGACAGGGCGACTTTCGTAACGAAACGTGTAACTCGTACAACTTGGTGTAACAAATCACCACTTTAATAAGTAAGTACAATATTATTTGGGACTTAATGGTCCCAAATAATATTTATTATGAATATCACACTTTTCCTCTACCCCGAGGTTTTCTAAAACAAATCGTTTTTAATTATAAGACCGCTTATATTATACTATGATTATTATATAATATAATTAATATATAAATAAAACCGGACCGTAAATTTAAAGGTGCTGTTTATGAGGAGAGTTCAATTTCATATGATTTAGTTGTAAGTAAAAATAGTTCCCAAGAGGCTCAATAGATGGCGTTGTGCATTTTTACAACGCGCATGTAATATTTTTTTTTGATTCTATAAGACAAAACCTTAGTTCAATAAAAAGTGCTACCACCGTATATTACCGAACAGTTCAGTGGTTTTATTCAAATACCCATTCAATAAGATCAAGCAGAGGAGGTGCCAGTTCAATTCCCGTACGGTCTCGTAATTCTGCCGGTTTAGCTACAAAATGTATGGTACGCCGTACGAGTAAGATGCGAAGGCCTAGTGTTTACATTGGGGGTCCCGGGCAGAGTGATGCTTCGTCGAGGGGGTCATCCGCGGCGGCCACTGTGACGTCACCGGTGAACTGCCTCCCGCGCGTACGACGCTATTGTATCAACAATGATAATACCTCTATCTATCATTTTGGTTCCAAATCTCTTAACGTGTATGTACTATATATTGTAAATAAATAGTTTGGAAGAGGAAAAGTATTCTTTTCAAAGAACTCATTACCACCATCTTAGCATTATTACCGGTTGCGACTGAAGCTGTCGCTCTCGAGCCCTGTGTCCTCTATATGGACTAAAGCGCAAATACATTTTTCTTCCTTGTATATATAACAGCTCGGCTGCAGGAATATTTCCCGACGGCAACGTTTTAGGGACCTTCAAGAGAAGAGCGTACTCTTTTTAAAAAGGCCGGCAACACATTAACGATCTCTCTGATTTCGCGGATGTTCATGGGCGGCGTTGATTACTTTCCGATTAGGTACATCAGGTTACTCGCTAGCTCGTTTGTCGCATGGTAACTAACTAACTATCTCATTTCAACAATAGCATCATAGGTCTCACTGCGACAGCCCCACGGAACAGTTTTGCATAAAATCTTGTGAATGAAATAATTTTATTCCAAATGTTTTTCTTTATTCCTAGGCAGCCTTTAAGTGTGGGTAAGTAGTTAAGTATTTATATAATTTTTGGGATAAAACTTTCACGTTGGAAAATATTAAATTCAGCACAGATTAGAAATACGAGTAGGTACCTATTCATTATTGTGTTGTGTCTATTGTAATAGACACTTAGTTATTGTGTTATCATTTTAAGACCACATGACAGCAATAAACAATATCACTGACTATTAAATAAATATTCAATATATTATTGTTTAATACATTATTCAATAAATAATAATATGACTATTCATCATCATCATCATCATCATCAGCCCATTTAGGTAAGTCCCCACTGCTGGGGCACGGGCCTCCCTCAATCACATGAGGGGTAATTGCCATACTCACCACGCTTGGCAGACGGGTTGGCGAGGGTTTTGATGTAAATGCAGAGTTTTCCTCAGAGCAAAATGCAGAGAGAGAGAGAGAACATGACTATTATGAGGAGATTATAAGTAATTATTTGTTCTTTTGATATTTCAATAAAGTTATTTTTTTTTTCTTTTTTTCAATTATTTTGTTTATCTGTTATGTTCTATTCAAGTCCTACTTATGCTACCTATTGAGTTTCGTTACCTATTACTATAGTTAAGTTGAAGACAATACAGTTCTTATGTTTTTTAAATAAAAATAAAGTTTAAAAACTAAAACCCGACTACCAAAAAACACGGTCTAAAAAGTACGAAACAAGAAATAGTCTCTGCTGAAATTATTATGCCGTATCGCCGTGGTGGTATGCCACACTGACTTTATTTTATTATTATAATGGATCTATTTTGCTACAGTAGGTGGCATACGACCACGGCAATTACGGCATAATAATTTCAGTAGAGACAGATTTCTTGTTTCGTACTTTTTAGAGCGGTACTTTTGGTAGTCGGGTTTTAGTTTTTAAATTTAATTTTATTTAAATATACTTTTAGTTAGGTTAATTAAATTACATATTTGAATTGTGCTAATAAAGTTCTTTCATTTGATACCCCACACGGTACCGTCAAGCATTTTTAGTTCCTTACTCTAAGTCCCCTAGAGGGCGCCGCCGCTTCTAACAACAACTCACTTGTTCAAATATGATAACTTGTTTAGAAGTTATGAGGGAACAGATGATAAACCATACATACATACATACAGGTCAAAATCATAACCCTCCTTTTTGCTTCGCTTTAGTCGGGTAATTATAGTTAAGTTGAATACAAATCGATTATCTGTGGAACTGTCAAAAACATTTGGTTCTAATGGGAGAGTCACACTTTGGCATGAATCAGCCGGCTAGACTAGATTGCTACCACGGCCTGATAAAAAAAAACCCGCGTTCAGCATCGCCTGCGCTTTGTTGCGCCGAGTGAGGGAGGGTACGGGAGGCCCAATCAGATGGAAAAGGGGGTAAAGATGTTGGCAGCGCTCTTTCTGACTCCGCTGGTATTGCGGTTATTGCAGCATGGGCAGCTTACCCTCGGGTGATCCGTCTGTTCGTTAGCCACCTAGCCAGAATTCATGAATTCAGAGGGCCAATTCTCGAGCACTCGACCTTGACGTCGAGGTAAAGATTTGTATGGACGAATGTATGAAGTCTCATGAGAACTGCCCCTCCAAAGTTAGAGAACACAGCTTTGAAAAAATTAAGAATCATTTTTATTTTTTTATGTGATAGGTGGCAGACGAGCAAATGGTGATCACAGATCGCCTGATGGTGAGCGATTGCCGCGGCCCATAGACACCAGCGACACCTGTGGAGTCACAGGTGCGCTGCCAACCTTTAAACCCCCTTTCCCCCGGATTTTGCATCCGGTACCCTCTCTCACGCAGCGAAACACAGCAACGTGCTATTTCACGCCGGTTTTCTGTCAGGCAGTGGTATCACTCCGGTCGTCCATGCCGAAGCGTGGCTCTCCCACGGTCAAATTAAACCTGATCTTTGTAACCCGTTTTTGGTATTCACGTCACGTTTCATTATTTTTACCGGCACGACCTGATCATGGAAGCTCTGCACTGAAGGCCTTCAACAAAACCGTCTCGGATCGAACGAGAATATACCTGTCGCATCCATACAAAACAGACACACCACACATGTGAAAGGGACGAGGATAAACATTCGGTCGTCAATTCTATTTCGGTGTATGAAATTTGAATGAATGAATATACTTTTATTATACTCAAAATAAAGCATGAAAACTTAAAAACTGCGTATTTAAGAATATGTACAACGAAGGCGCCGTGTGGTCCCGGCAGAGTAGAATAGGCCACCCTCACTCTTACCGAGGTGTCGTAAAAGGCGACTAAGGTAAAGCTGCTGGCATGATCATCAGCACCCAGAGAAGGAAAACTCTGCATTTACATCAAAACCCTCGCCAACCCGTCTACCAAGCGTGGTGAGTATGGCAATTACCCCTCATGTGATTGAGGGAGGCCCGTGCTCCAACAGTGTGGTACTTAAATGGGCTAATGATGATGACAACGAAGGCGACCTTGTCACTCCAGCGATCTCTTCCAGGCAAGCTTTGTTGATCTTTTAATTGTTACACCTATTAAAAGCACTAAACTGTTGAGTTCCGCTCTATTAGGTGTTGAATGAATCTACCTCCTTATTATCACATTTTTTACAAACACTATAACAGTATCACGTCCGCTATGAGTGGCCAATACTGTCTCCTTTTGTCATGTTTAATAAGAGAGAGATAGCATTCGAAATAATGACAGTGTTTGCAATGAATGAGCTAGTTTGTATCCTAAATCGCCGAATGCGGTAGTAAACAATAATCGTATATTACGTAGATACGACAAATGAACAGAAACTTAAAGCTTCACACATTGAGTTCACAATCGCTTGACAGCCACAGCCCAATATTAAAGTGAAATACGTACATTTGAACGCATGCGTGCGACATATGCGCATGCGCAGGCGTCGTCTTCCGGCGGAAGCTCTCCAGCAGCCATAACAGAAACAATGTCACAACAAAATACCACATTGCTATCACCAATCTTTAGTCAAAAACTGCACAGAGTAGCCCATGAATACAGAAGTTATCACTTATTCATAAAATTGTGTAAAATCGAAATATTTTAAAATGGCACTTGTTAGATCTAACCGTGCTAGATCTCTAAGACAAACTAAGAACTAAACAAAACAATAAATGTATCGACGTACATGTATGCGTGTATGTGAAAGCACGTTGTGTTGGTACTGTGCGCAAGAGTGCTTTGTATCGATACTGGTTGATATTCGAATGATAATCGTGTTGTGAGCAACGAACAGTACAGTGTAGAGGCAGTGAGAACTTTCTTGTGGGACAAAAAGGTGTATTTCTTACATATCCGACTACGTGTACAGTAGGGGAATTAAAACAATTGACACCATTTAGTCTACCTATATAGATGTTCTCTACAAGCCAAGAAACTAATATCGAAGTTTGAAAGAAATTTTTAGTCAAATTGAGTTTAATATACAGTTCAAATCTAGACGCGAATACAGAAAAAACTGTAGATTGTCAATATTTCCTTTCAAGCGTCAAATGATTTATGGTTATCATTATCCTGCCTCTCAGGGTATGTTGATAGTGGAAAAGTCACGTTTCGGCAGGAAGTCGTGGTATCACTCCATACCACGACCTCACAGAAAATAGGCGTTAAGCGTTCGCCGTGAGTATGGGTACTGGCTAAAACAACTGCTAGTGTTAGCGGCCCAACGGCTATCAGTATTGTAAAGAATTAGTGGCCTTTCTTTGTAAAGAATTGTAAAGAATTAGTGAACTTAGTTCCACCCTCATTATCTGATGGTTCTTTGGATATCTCCATAGTTATCCTGCTATTCGTGGCCGAAAATCAATAATCAGTATAGAAATAGTTCTATAGTGATTAGAATCCCTCCCTCAGTAAAATACTGACCTAACTCAATTTTTTTATAGATATCCAAGCGGATCAAAGGTCATCTAACACTCAATAAATGATATTCTGTTCTATTCTATTCTATTCTATTCATATGAATACGAAAATTGATATACCTAAAATAACAACAATTTTGAGTTAGATCAGTATTTTACTTTGAGTGCGTGACGTCTAATATAATAAGTAACCCGATTTTCGTTGTTATAGATTTAAGAAATAGTACGAGTATTACTGTACATTGCAATTCTAGTATGAACAAACGACTCTATGGTAGCAGCCACTATCTTTCTGTGACTGTTCACACATTATGAACGAACGTCGTCTCTACTTTGAACCATATTCTCTTAACCATAAAGAGCGGAACGTGCGGCTATTTTTGATACTATCATCGCTCAAATAAGTTTAAGATGCAGCGAGATACGAAAATACATGAATAATAAACTATCGGATTGTCTGATGGTTGCGATAACGTGTGAAATGTAGGGCAATTAACTTTCAACGAAGATTAATAACCGCAATATTCCATATATCACACCCACTAGCATGTACCTAAGAAATGAAATAATGCAGTTTCTTATTAAAATTTGGTAGACGCAACTTCTGAAATTAAAGACTAACACATCATTTAAATTTCGGAAGATATCGAAGTTATTCCAAACCCATGAACTCTCGGGCGGTGGTGATCTTACCATCAGGTGACCCGCTTGATCCTTTGTCACCTCTCGCAGAAAAGAAACTTGAGTTTATTTTCATTTATTTATTTATTTTTCTAGCTTATACTATCATTACAGGCTTAACCTAATGCGATAGCATCGCAATCCTTATATACTCCATGATGGTAAATGTAAAATATAAATTGTCATACCGCGTCCAGTATCTTCTACATAGTCTATTCCAATTATGAAGTCCTTTTTGACAGATGTTAATAGTTCAGTACTAGGGAAGCACCCTTAGAAATCGATACTCAGCGGCATCGATTCTCGATTGTAAAAATTTTAAACGAATTGACTTTCAAAACTATGGTTAATAGAAATTGCCGAAAGAACACTTTAGACATGCAAACATACAATCTCAAAATACACGATTGGGATGTTTAGTAGCAGTTATAAAGTAGACTAGAAGGTACGTGAAAAGTGTCAGAACAAAATGAGAATAAGATTATCCTGAAAAGTATACAAATGTTGTATCGGCATCGGCGCGTTTCGTCGACTTCGATTCACTTTTCATTCCGAATGATCGGTTCAAGTAACTGAATACTTGAAGGCACGTCACTATGTTTTAAAAGTAAAAACATACACCATAGTACGTAACTCAAAAAATTTTATTTTTAGTTTGAAGTTTAGATTATTATCAGCAAAACAATACGTTAATTTTGCTTGTGAATTAACTGTAGGTGTTTTTGTATAATTGTATATTTTTTCAAATGACCGATTTTCTACCAAATACAATAGATATATTCAATTGGATTCATATGAAACGTGCAGAGTTACGTTCTTCGAAATGTCAAAAAGGACTTCATAATTGGAACAGACTGTAGTTTGTGCCGCGTGCTATCGTGGCACAGCGGTATGACCACAGCGATTATTAAATCTGTGGGTATGACTATGCCCATGGTATTCGTCCTATGAAGCGATCAGGGAACACCGCAACTGAGAGCTGGTTCGAAAAAGGTTGCACGATTTTGATTTACTTGGTTTGATATAAAAAAATAATACAATTTTTTTAGGTATCGAAGTCAAGATTTATTTAATAATTGAATTAAGTCACTAAAAGCAGCCTTTTCAGTGAAGTCATTATCAGACAGAAATTATTTTTTATTTCAAAAGCAAAGACAAGCGGCAGACGGTAATTTCTCCATTAATTAATAGTAATTAATGATATACGAACGTTAACTTGATCAAAATGGTCAGTAGGTTTAAAGGAAAGTAACTGTACTGTTATACTCGAGTTAGAGGCTCATGGCATTCAGTTTCATGAAAAAAAGAATGCATACTCTCCAGTCTGCTACGAGTCTGCGTTAAGTATAGTTACTTACTGTAAGGAAATTTACTGTTAATTACTGTAACTAGCTTATTAAAACTATTTCAAAGCAACATAAAACAAAACTTTGTACCGATATTTATGATTTGAAACTTTCGCGATGTAGTCAATCCATAACTTGTTTAATTCGTCGTGGTTAGTCTCTTTTATATCTATCATTTGATTACGACAGTTGAATTATTAACTCGTTTTCTAAACAAGATAATTTTATCACCCTCTCTATCACAAGTCTTACTCTACGCACTACGAAGCGCAGCGGTGCGTACGCGCACAAACCGTATACATAATTTTGAAGTCACACTTGCACTCATTATGGAACGTATGTATAAGAGAATAAAGCTGATAATTGAAAGTAAAAGTCGATAACTGTATCAGTAATTTACCCATTTACTTTCTTTGAAATGCAGACTACTTTATTCATTTTTGCAAAAGTGGGGACAACGTTTAGACATGTAGAGGAAGTGCCGCTAATTATGGACCACCATATAGATTGTGTAAAATCAAACTCAGAATTTTAAAGATAATCAGCCTTATATATTTGAACAGTTCGTTAATTATTTGGTATCAGAAAACAATTATTAAAATTCTAAAGAAACGTGAACATCTAGAATAATCCACATGTTCTAAAATTGACACTTTTGTGCATTTGCACAATGTACAAAATAGGACCACATGGTTTCATTATGGACCATAGTAAATTTTTTAGGTTTCATATTGTTTAAAAATAAACGTTATAGAAAAAAACGTGGCTAGAAATAAATCAGACAATCATTAAAGATTAAACTAATCGTTGGTACACATTCACACACATAGAAATCGACCATCTTCTATGCCAGCACAGTCTTCATGAGCCACAGTCTACATGATGCACATCGGATCCATTTCTCTCCATGAACGTCTTCAGAAAAAAGCCCATTACAATACAAACATTTCCATTTTGATTTTGGGAACGATCAGGACTTTCATCGGTACTATCAACGCCTGAATAATCACTTTTATCAGAACTTGCAGAAGATGATTTTCTTTCTTTGACATCTTTCTTTTCTTATGTGCTGTTTTTTTGGCATTTTCTTTAGCTTTGTTGTTAGTGCTTTCTTTGGCGTGTTTTTAGGCGCGCTCTTTGGCGCATTATTTTTATGTTTCTTTGTGTCGATGTTTCTAAATCTCGTTATAAGGTGAAGATGTCAAAATTGTCGCTTGGTAGCTTTCTTCCTCTGTTGCTACAGTTTTCCTTAAACGTGGTATAGGCTGCAACACCTTTGGCGACAAATATGATCTAGAGGATGTAGAGGGACTAACTATTAAATCATTCGTAGTCGGTGTTGACACTCCTGGTTGTGCGTTTGCTTGGTGATTTCCATCAACGCTCTTGGGTATTGGGTTACTCACAGGTTGAGGTTCCGGAGTTACAGCAGCTTTTGGCTCAGGTACGCAGCTATCGGTTTCAGTCACAACAGCCATTGGCTCAGGTATCGGGTTATAAGGAATAATATTCACTGGTGTCGTTATATCGCGCGCTGGATCATTAGAAGTCGCTTCTACTTCTGGAAAATTTCGTCAATAAAATCATGATCTTCAAAGACGTTTCTATTAACGGGAATATATCCAGTTGCACGAAAACCGCTAATGGCTAATTCTGCACGCTGAGCTCGCATGTAGGCTAGAACCAAATAATTCCGCTATATCAAAATGTGTTACTGCTCGAGTTGCATTCTAGTCGTTTGCGAGTTTCTTCAGTCAAGTACTTTTTTAATGGACCCATGAATGTTTTTATCAAGTGGCTGCATTTTGTGACTTGAGTGTGGAGGCAAAGACAGCAAGCGAACATGGTTTTCTCTGGCTAAATCCACTACTTTGATATCCTGGTGTGGCTTGCATGGCCGTCTAAAATCAGAAGAACCGGTGATGTAGCACTTGGTTTCACATGCTGTAAAAAATGCTCGAACCATTGAGTAAATAGATCAAGTTGTATCCATCCGGATGGATGACAAGCATGGATGGCACCAACTGGAGCACCTTTCATCAGTAGTGGATTGTCCCGTTTCCTCGGAATATCATCATCGGCGGGACAAACGTACCACCAGCACTCATACATATCACACAAGTGATCGTTGATCCACGTTCAGCTGACGTTACGGTTCCTATTTGTTTTTTGCCCTTGAGTGCTAGTATCTCCGGCATTTTTGATGGCACCACTGAAATGCAGTTTCGTCCACGTTATATACATTGGTTGCAGGATACTGATTTTATCAAAAGAGTCCTCCAACAAGTCAAAGAATGCGTTTACATTTTCTTTGTTAAATCCTTTCATTCTAGCGATTGATGTGCCCGTTGGACGGCGAAAGGATAGGTTAGGATGGCGCTTGAGGAATAACCTCAACCATGATCTTCCCGCAGATTCATTATCTTGTGAAAACGAGTGCTTCAAATTATTTTTTTCCGCTAGCTGGTAAGCCATAGATCTGATGTCCCTGCGTGTAAGACCAAATCCAGATTTTTCAATTTCTAGAATATAATCAGATAATTCAGCTTCCAATTCACTCGGTAAGGTCGATTTTCTTCCAGTTTATGATTCGTAACGTCGCTAAGTGATTGGTCTTCCATTTTCGATAAGCGTATAAGCGTATTTTTGGGTACTCCGTATGTTTTGGATGCTTTCAAAAAACCCATTTGCTTATGTCGTATAGCTTAATTGCATTTGCCATTGCATCTTTATCCCATGTTTGTCTGGTCTTTCCTTTGGTTGTAGAATTTGTAGATGCCATCCTAAAACAATCAGATTAAAATTTAAGTGACTGTTGTTAATATGGACCACTAGTCCATATTTAAAACACGCCGGTGGTCCATATTATAATACACATACATTTTTAGGTTAATATTGTTGCTAAAAAATTATAAAAGCTATTGGATATTGCAACTTAATATAAAAAAAATGTCAAATAACTTACCTTTCCGCTAGTTTAATCCACTTTCCAACAGTAATATTTGCTGAAATTATGAACTTACGAAATTAGGTAAAAAATTACATCGCGCGTTGATCGAAACGAAAAATGCTGCCGTAAACACGTGCGCGCTCTCTGCCGACTTGCAGGCGACTAGCGAGCTGCGGGGGGGGGGGGGTGGAGTTTAGCGTGCGGCAACCGATGGCTTTATACGACGGACGGTTTTTGAGAAATAAAGGTAGTCCATATTACGGAACCGGTCATAATTGGCGCTTTTACTCTAGATTTTATTCAATTAGCTTGAAGAACAATTTGACTGGTAATGAATGGAAATGTCTTTCAATTCAATTTTGTTTATTATATTTCTTTTTATTTCTGTATCAGTTTCTTTTATTTAGGTTGCACAGTGCACTGTTCGGCAACCATTGTCCTCTTCATCTTGTTTTTTCTTCTAAATAGATGTCCGACCAGCTAATGGGATGCGATTGCCGCGAACCCTAAAACCAGTGGAGTCTTAAGTGCGCTGCCAACTTTTAAAGTCCATTTTCCTCGAATTGGGCCTCCTTACGCCGCCGCCAGTTATCTATAAAACTACTAACTAGGTAGGTACTATTACAAGATACTAGGTATGTACTATTTGATAACTCCATGATCATTCGTTAATATCTGTTCAGATAAAAATATCCAGCCTCGTATTTTAAACTTTATTACTCTGCTAAATTACATGTATGAGCCTTTACGTCATCCATGCACAAAACCGTTTGTCACCATCACTCGTTCTTTTTACAATTTATGCAATTACAGAAAGAAAATCATGATTTTAAATTGTTTTGTGAGCTATAAATAAATAAAAATAAACAATCAACTCCACGTGTTTTACCACTGGCCTTGCCAGCTATGAAGATCTGTATTTTGCCACACAAAAACAGCGAAAGTGTAATCAATACTTACGTAGATACTTTATTTTTGCTTGTCATCAAGAATTTGGCGCATCTCGTTGGCGCAGGAACAGCTTACGTGAAAAGAAAATCTCTAAGTATTAGCCTACAACCGGATAAATAACTTAAGCCGGATTCGACCAATCTTTATTCGTAGATCAATCTATGGTATAACTTCAGATTTGTATAGAATGACAGCGCTATACCATAGATTTAGCTTCGGAATAAGATACTAAGATACCTATATAAAGCTTCTTTTTAGGGTTCCGTAGCCAATAGATTCGTCATGTCTGTCTGTCTGTCCGTCTGTCCCTCCGTCGGTATGTCACAGCCACTTTTTTCCGATGCTAAAAAACTATAATATTAAAACTTGGTAAATAGATGTATTTTGTTAACCGCATTACGATTTTAACTCATAAATAGGAAAAAAAAAATTTTAGGGTTTTTGGGGGGTCCCCATACTTAGAACTGAAACTCTAAAAATTTTTTTCAATAAAACCCATACGTGTGGGGTATCTATGAATAGGTCTTTAAAAATGATATTGAGGATTCAAATATATATTTTTTCTAAACTTAATACTTTTCGCAAGAGACGCTCCCGAAGTGGTAAAATGTATATCGTCGGCGTACCTAGTCGTAGTCCCCCCCCCCCTCTAACTTCTATAATAAAAGAATTATAAAACTAAAAAAAATATATGATATACATTACCATGAAAACTAACAACGAAAATTGGTTTGAACTAGATCTAGCAAGTAGTTTTTTTTGATACGTTATAAACCGTAAACCGCAATTTACCTACTTGCTACTACGGAACCCTTCATGGGTTTTTCACCCTTCACACGATTTGTAATTTTGGTTAAATAGTTCAAATCGTTGAAATGACCTCCTAAAATTAGGTTTTTTAAAGATTTTTACTAAACGAGATTACAAATTCACATTAGATATTTATTCGATGTAACTTATCTACATTAGATAATATTTGAGGTGTTATTTCGGAAACGGGTTCTGTACTCACTTTCTCATCAACTTTTACTTCTGCGTTTGTGCAAAATGTAACTGTTATTACAGGTCTGATAGCTTCGGCCTCCCGATGTTTTAATTTTTCCAAACTTGTTTTATCGAGGAATCCGGTTCCGTGTGAGATACAATGTCTTTCATCACAGAGTTTAAATACTGCAAACAACTTTCATTCAAGCAAAGATTGTTACCCAACTTATTTAACTAAAGGTGGCCACACACGTGCACTTCTTTCTTAAATCTGTGACGTCACTCCAATTTACCTAACATTGGAGTGACTAAGGACATTCGGGAGATGTCACTAATCATTGCAGTCCTCAAATCCAATTATTCCACCGCAATTGACATCTGAATCATAAAATACATTTACGTAGTAAATAGCCACTCGGATCGTGGAAGTGACGCCACAGATTTCGGGAAAGAACTTTTCGTGTGTGGCCACCTTAAGGTGACCAACGCGTACGCGAAAAATTGATTCACGCCAAAAGCGGCCACTTTTGGCGTCAATCTTTCAATCAATTTTTCGCGTACAAAAACGGAACCAACAGTGTTTGCCGAGAGGTTGTAACCGCGAAATTGTTAAAAATAGATTCGGTTTAGTAGCTAAAAGTGAAAATCGATTGGCGACGCTAGTGTGCCCTACCGGTCACCTTAAGAATTATTGGTATGTAACTAACCTGCCCAATAGTGTAATGATTAAGAAGAGCCATAGATATTATAGACATTACACCTCATAATTGCACAAAATTAAGGCGTTACAGACATTCACAAAGAGTAGGTAAACTTCAGTTTCAATGGTTTATAGCTAAAAGCGAAAAATTTCTACCAAAACACCTGCACCACCAGCGTTGTTCCTAAAAAAACTAGTATAACAACTAGCGCCACCGAGCGGCGCATCGCGAACTCATTACGCTGCTAGCCAACAATTGCGCATGTGCTCCATTATGTATGCGCATGACTTTATTGTTATGGAGCGGCGAACAATTGCCTCCTAACTGCGGTAGATGGTGCTAACCACTGCAATGACTTAAGAGTAGAGTCCGCGCCACAAAAGGAGTCTCGCGGAAAAACACGGAATTAAAATTTGGGATTCCTTATATTTATGAACATAAATCTCAAATTTGAATGTTGTCTAACTGACATGACTGTCACTGCCAATTTCAGGATTCCTGTGATCTTAGAAAAGAACGTTATCACTATCTATATTTTAGAAGCTGTATTTGGCAAATTACATAGATAGGGGACACACGATGTTACATTAAAACACATACAGGCCATAACTAAGACAAAAATAATTAAAAAATAAAACAACAGACAAATATAGTAAAGACACAGCACAAACAAATAGCACAAACAATGACAAAACATAATACCTACTTTAAAAAATAGAAAAATATCTAAAGTTTGGACAAAATTACTTAAAGTTGCATAATTAGAGTGCAGAAGTCAACCTTAGGCAGTATTTCATTTCACGATATCTACGTCGTCCATTTGGTGAAATGAGATGAAAATAAAAAAAAATGAAATTATAAGCTGAAGATACAAATACTGCTTACGTCGAAGACCAAACCAAAAAAGCCCCACGCCACATTAAAATGTAAAATAAACAGAACATACTCCATTGATTCAGAATATTCCAGCCCTAGATTAGTTGAGAACACCTACTACCACTATGATCTCGAGAAAACCATCTCCACTGAATCTATAGGTAATTTTAGATCAACAATCTTTCCTTTTCTTATGTTTCCAATAATACGCCATACTAAGTTATGACTTAAAACTAACCCAGATATATAGATGCTAGAGAACAATCTGCGATTGTTTCAAGGTCAATTTTCCCGGATATCAAAAGGTAACATTAAGACATTAAGAACACAATAGAGGAACACACTGTTAAAGACAATTTCTTTCATACCATTACGTAAAAAATCTGGGCTAATCGATAACAGATAGAGATGGATGGTTTTGTTAAAAAAAAGATATCTGGATCATATATCAATCTTGTAGAAACAGGCCCATTAGAATGAGACAAAGCGGCGACAAGAAAACGGTAAGAAAGCCTGCGATTTCTGTCAATTAAAGTTATTATCTCGTCAGAGTAAACCACTTGTTCCACTACCATTATTGAAGCTATCAATGCGACTTAAAATTAAACCCTCTTTGATTTATTCCTAGTAAAATATGAACCTAGGATTAATGTTATGTACGCGTTTTAAGTCATGTATACAATTCTACATCATCGGGTTAATATGAGGAAACAATAACTACAAACACAGATGTAAAGAATAAAGTGAAGTTATATAAATGGGAGATAACTATTAATGCTTACATTTGTGCGATTACTTTAACGTCTCCACTCGCAAAAAATGTCGCCTCATTTATAGAATACATAGTGGCTATTTATGGACCAAAATAGCTGTTAGCATTTATTCAAACATGGCACTTCCCCTAAATCCAGTATCGGATTTAAAAACCATATGAATTTAAAACTGAAACTAAGTATACGAAAATACATTCATACATCTCATACATTGGCCTGATAAGGATATCAGATACAGACCAAACTAGGTAATACCATCTCTATATATAATCTATACATATGTACTTGCTGCCCAAAGTCCTTTTTAAAGCCAAATACCATTGATTTCTATTGTGACTAGAATCGTAAAAAAAGGAAGAGTGGTGGATCTATACTTCACCTTCCTCGTGATAATGTCATTATGCGCTCTCTACATCATTAACAGCTAACGAATATAAATAAATTTTATCTTTGAAGTATTTGCACATCAGACATTAGCGCAGAATAGATAGCACTACAAAGTAAATAAATATATACTCAAGTGTAGATATCGCATCGCCCGCTAATGGAAAGAAAGCCTTTAAAACCACTGACCTACAAACTATTGCTATTATTACGAGTAGATCTATCACTATTGTACTCATAGCTTTGTAATCGGAAGCAGTTTTGTATGGTACGAGTATTTGGCATGCTTTAATGAGAATTTAATAAATATTTCCTGCAAAAAAAATTCAATTGGAACAGTTGACTTGATAAAAAAATGGATAATCTTGGAGTTTAGTGAGACCGAGTCAACTAAGAGTGAGAAATAAGGACCATAAATAAATACAAATAAGATTGGTTTTCAATTGGCGGATTCTTTTCTTTCTTTTCCTTAATTGCAAACACAGTATTATCACGAGATTTAAGGAAAGTCTTGTTATACTGTGCTATGACATAAAAAGAAAATCGAATTGACAACCTCCTCGTTTTGGGTTTTGAAATCGGTTAAGAAACCATTGACTTGGTTCTTCATTCACTTTCCTGTGTTTATTTTTAGATATTAAACGAATAAAAAGAGAAAGTCAGAAATAATGGCGCAGGCAAAACTTTATTACTTACATCAATTTTGGGTAAAGTACTAATTAAAAATAATATATTACAAACAAAACAATATCCGTATTATAAAAAAAAATATGTCGATAAAATTGCAGTGATGCAGAGTTGATTAAAGCAACCGTTGCACATATACTACCTGTGATTATCGTTAGCAAATTCAATACTGTTTATTACAGATCTAGAAACATTAAACTTCACACTCCGTGATTTTACAGCTCGAATAATAATAAAAACCGTATGTAATTATCATACTAACTTACGCTGTCGCAAGCAAAGATACACACTATTTATATATGAAAATGGGTCTCTGTACGGCTTGCGACCGTGTAATTTGCCTGTGATGGGCAACCATATCAAAATAACGGCGCTCCTAATAACGCTATCGAACCCGTAACTAGCGTAATTTGTAAACTTAAAAGTATTACGCAGATGTAGGGAGCACCTGATTCGAGTAACACAATATACGCATATTATTTTAGGCGTCCCTCAAGGTGCAATTATTGGTACCATTTTATTTCACAATTCAATTCAGATTTCAATAATTCAGACGTGCAATAGTAATACTTTTATAAAAACAGTTATTTCCTAATTAAAACAATATTTTTTTTCTCAATATCATTGCCAGCTTTCTAGCCATGTAGATTGGGCGGAGGGTGTTAGATATTGGCTTGAATGTGACAGGGTCCAGAAAGTTAAAATTTGATACATTTCTAAATGGTGATTAATGCATGTTACGGAATTTCACATAATGTGAAAGTATTTGCGTGCTATGAGTATATAAATAATATTTGATATTTTGCATTTCATCCTTTGCAATAATCACAGTTACACCATTTTCACACTTCACGTAACAATGCCATCGGCATTTTTATCAAAATGATATTTATTTACACTCATACAAAATGCGCTTTGATGATACTTAGATATCTTGTCCGCATCATCTTCACACTTTCATTGAGCTGAGAATCATCATCATTTGGAATATTGCGCAACGATTTAATAACGCCCGATAATTTGCTAACCATTATGTACATATTCATATACCACAGGTTATAAATGCATATTAATCATACTAGAAAATAATATTTTTTATTTTTGGTTTTGTATGTTAAACATTAGTCGTTTGGCTTGTTAAGGTTATTCACCTTAGCCTTAAGTCATAAAAATATCATGTTAATGTTAATGTTTATAACGCTGTGTCATTCAATAATAAAAATAAGTTACTACTTTGCTTAGAATCCAGCATAGTCATACCTACTAGACGCAAACCATAGTAGACGAAATTCCGACAACTTCAATGTAGGGACTTGCGCTAGCGCCGGGTAGACGTATGCGCAAAAAGTATAAGTGACATGAAAACTTGTAACTAACTAGCAGGACCTACCTATATAGAGGCTATTTACTTTCAGAGACCAAAATAGAGGCAACCTACTCAGTTGTGATAACTTACATTATTAATTAAAAACTGATAAAACAAAGTTATTAACGATTATTCATCATCATCATCAGCAACCCACACTCGTCCACAGCTGGACATAGGTCTCCCCTAATGCACGCCACTGCTCCCGATTTTCGGCCACTCTCATCCAGCCCACACCAGTCAGCCTTCGAATGTCATCATCCCATCTTGTCGCAGGGCGTCCTACACGACGCTTACCGAGTCGCGGTCTCCACTCAAAGACTTTACGGCTCTAACGGCTGTCAGTTCTGCGGCTAATATGACCAGCCCACTGCCACTTCAGTTTGATAATTCGGTAGGCTATGTCGGTGACTCTGGTTCTCTGTCGGATTACATCATTATTAACGATTATTGCGTTATTGATTTTTAACTCAAGTTAAACACGCAACACCAGTGGGATCACAAGTGCGCTGCCAATCTTTGAACCCCCCTTTGAACCGGATTGGGCGTCCAGTACGAGTGTGTGTGGGTGAGTACCCACGCAGCGAAACACAGCAGAGACGCTGTGTCCATGGGCGGTAGCAATCGCTTACCATCAGGTGATCCGTCTGCCACCTCTAACTCAATTTCAACCCAAGTCAAGAGAAGAGCGTACTCTTTTTAAAAAGGACGGCAACATATTAGCGATCTCTCTGATGTCGCGGATGTTCATTGGCGGCGTTGATTACTTTCCGTCAGGTGACTCGCGTTCGTTTGTCGCCTCTAGCATAAAAAAGTCATATTTATTCCGAGTTATCACATCTCTAGCGGAAAAGATAGATACTCTTTATTAATAATAATAATTCTCACAACATCGCATAGGTTGACCTGATTTCGTACTAAGTGGCTTGAGCACTTGTGTTACAGATATCAGGCAACAGAGGAACACAAATATATACTTAAATACATATATTACACCCAGACACTGTACAAACACAAGTGTTCATCGCACGAATGTTTGTCTAGTTTGGGGATCGAACCCACGACCATTGGCGTAAGAGGCAGGGTCACTACCAATTGCGCCATCCGGTCAGTCAGTAATGCACAACATACAAAACTTAAAAGCTAGGTATACAGAGATACAGTGTACAATTTAGGCGGTCTTATAGCTGGGAGCGATCTCTACCAGACAATATTCAGTAAAGGACATTAGGAAAGAAGAGGGGAGGGTGGTGCAATCCTTTTTATTTTTAACATTGATTAAGTAAATTTATAGTAAAATAGCATTCTCTGCGAAACACACAACCATTCATTAATTTTTTCTGCAATTTATCAGCTGTCATTCCGTTGGAATGTGAGGATGTACCTCAGGCTACTGATTTATTTATAAATAATTGCTCAGTTATGTACTGATGCCTATAATTAACTTAGGTATACTTTTGCTATTGTTAATCCATTTAGGAAGGTATCAGCTACTAGGACGAATATGCAAGATGGGAGTTAAAAGTGGGGCATGAGGCTCCTCAGCAATTTCTTCTTATTATTACCACTAACATTATTGGACATTATTATTATTGGACAGCAGTAAGACCAGCGATGCTTTACGGGGCTGAATGCTGGACTGTGAAGGAAACACATGCTCAGAAACTACACGTGACCGAAATGAAGATGCTTAGGTGGTCGGGCGGAGTGACTAAATTGGACAAAATTCGAAACGAATACCTCCGAGGTAGTTTCAAAGTCACCCCTGTCCAGGAAAAGCTCACCGAAACACGTCTCAGACGGTACGGCCACGTCATGCGGAGAGACAGCGAGCATGTGGTCCAGAAAGCACTGGCAATCCCAGAAGGCAAGAGAGGAAGAGGACGGCCGCCCTTGCACCTAGGTGGACCAGTACAGCCAACCTAGTTAAGAAGTCTCAACTACCTGACCCAACAACCCAGGACAGATGGTCCTGGCGCAGAAGGATAAGAAGAGCCGACCCCACCTAAAGTGGGAACAGGCAAAGAAGAAGAAGAAGATTACCACTAATCGTCTCAGAGTATTATTTCCGTTTACGTCCAAATCCGACGTATCGGAGCTCGTACTCACGCTTGGAGAGAAAGAAAAAGATCCTGGATGTGGTGGGTCTGGTAAATCTACTAAGCTGCCATCAGTTTTACCTTGTCCTTTAATAATAATATCCTCCAACCGTTTACGGCTGCGGCGGAAAACCTCAGTTTTCAGAAATGTACGCAGGATATATTATTTTATTTTACAAGTTTTTGAAAAACTTACAGCTAAATTTAGGGATACAGTCACAGAAAAAAAAACATTGAAGGCCAATTACAAGTTTCCACTGATTATCACTGTCACTGTTAATAACCGAAATGCAAGTGGGTAATGTTAAGAAAGAAAAAAGTTACTAAATCACAAACAAAACGAACAACGTATTTGCCACTCCTAGAAGAAGAAATATTGAAATTGATCAAGTCATCTGACATTATTACGAATTATAGTGCTCAAGTGTGTGCGCAAACACAAGTGTACTGTCTATTCCAGGATCGGGCGCAGGACCAACGGCTTACTTTGCTTTCCGAGTCACGGGGTTACAAGACCGCCAAATTCCAAACTCCGGGCTAGCACTAAGAATTTCTTCATGAAAAACTGCAGCAAATTTTTGGCTCGCCCGGGGATCGAACCCGGAACCTCTTGCGAAGCCGTCGCTTTAAAGTGCAAGCCACTAACCAATGCGCCACCAAGGCAGTGTCTTGTCTTATACCACTGTCGTAACAGACAATTGTAAATCAATTTTTTTTTATGTGATAGGTAACAGACAAACAGACGGATCACCTGATGATAAGCGTTTGCCGCCGTCCATGGACACCCGCGACATCAGTAATGGTAAAGGATAATTAGGTAAAGGGTTAACAGTTAACAGTAACTATTTTTTTAAGTCTGTCGACCAATGATGATGGAAGATAATACATAAAGATTTCAGTAGTATGAATTGAACTTCATGAAAAATAATGAACAAACCACGATGAATATTATTTTCTACATCAAAATGTTGATCAACATCTAAAGTCTTAATTGCAAAATCACTTTTAAACAATCGAAGTGTTTCCGTTCAGCAAAATCTGTATTCATTTCCTCAAATGAATAACATAATATCTACCGATCAGTTTCTTCGGTCTTCCTCAATAGTTAAATTGGTCAAAATCAGATCGGTTCATGTATTAACCAGGAATGCAAGGCCTGGAGTATCTGGTGAGCTATTACCGGCTTGCGGTCTGGTAATGGATCAATTCACTTTGGTATGGTATGACCGCCGCGCACGTTTATAACTTTACGGATTTCCGTTCGATGCACGTTCCGAAATACCCATAGACTTAGGATGCTGGTACTATTTTTTTTTATGTCATTGGTGGCAAACTAGCAGACGGATCACCTGGTCAGCAATTGCCATGGACACCCGCTACACCAGTCAAGTCACAAGTGCGCTGCCAACCATTAAACCATTTAAGCATTTTAATTCTGTAAAAATCTTTCCAGCGATACCTAGGCCGGCCTACCGGGCGTCGGCCCATCGGTCGGCTCTGGTATGCTTTCTTCACGAGACGATGCTCGTCCAGTCTCTCGTCAGTCGGCGTCGAAAATGAATCTGCGAGAACTTCAGACCGGTGACTGGCGACAAGTAGTGCAGGATCGACCAAAGTGGCGTTCTCTTGTTTCGGAGGCCAAGTCACTGAGCCAGTGGAGTAAGTAATTCTGTAAAAATACCTTAAGAAATGATATTAATTAATATGAATTTAGCTTAATATTCATTGCTGAAACTAAGTAAGTCTTAAACAGGAAGTGTATTCGTTTTAATAAACTAGAACGAATGTACATCTAACTAATTAGATACAAGGCAAGACCCACTAATTGCAAGATGTTTTAATTTTAAAAATATTTTTCCACTAAACAAACTACCTAGATACATTTTTAAGTAAACAATTTTTAAGAAACCTGTTGAATCATTATTTTATATCTTGTAAGGCACTCGAATAATTTCCTATTTTTTCCTATGTTACCATCAACAACAGACGGACATGCTTTTCGCAATCTTCATTGATATATTACAGACAGACACGATAGATAAGTGCACAGGGATCACAAAAAGTGTTTACGTCGTTTCATTTACATCACGGAAGAGATAATGAAAGAAAATCTAATTAACTTAGTCTCCGCCATTTTGAAATTGATGGAATCGGACATGATTGAGTGCTGCAAGGAATGTCTAATGCTTGTTGATCGTATTTTAAAAATTACATTGTATACACTTGATTCAGCCGTGTGGTCCCCGGCAGAGTAGAATAGGCCACCCTCACTCTTACCGAGGTGTCGTAAAAGGCGACTAAGGTAAAGCTGCTGGCATGATCATCAGCACCCAGAGAAGGAAAACTCTGCATTTATATCAAAACCCTCGCCAACCCATCTGCCAAGCGTGGTGAGTATGGCAATTACCCCTCATGTGATTGAGGGAGGCCCGTGCCCCAGTAGTGGGGACTTCAATGGGCTGATGATGATGATACACTTGATTCAAAAGTAACACAGATCTGTGAAAAGTAAGCATTTTAGTGAGAAGTTTCTCTTTCCACGCACGAGATCATGTAAAATTCTTCCCCTTTTCTTTCTTCGTCTTTTACCGTAATGCGGATATGGGCCCGAATAGGGACTAGCGCCCATATATTTTACTGGGGCGGACTGCAAAAAATCAAAACAATGGTAACATATTGAAAAAACATAGCCGCTAATCCACACGCAGCTCGGAATCTACATGTCAGGAAAGCAGCCTACTATCTTGCACACAATCGGCAGCTTTGAGAATCGTGGAAATTTTCTGCGAGCTTTATTAAACGACGTCCACTTCAATAGCCAACATCTTCCTCCTCAAGCCTCCTAAACGATGTGGCAAATTGGCAAATTGCGCGGTTTGGCGGTAATGGCGGCGTCTATGCGCGCGCGCACGCGTGTTCGCGCCAATTTCTATAACGGACCTGCGCTGGCGCGGCCTACTGCGGTATCAAGTGACTGTGTGAGCTCACTAAATAGAAGGTCGAGTTACCCCAAAACTGGAGGTGTATGCTCAGAACACATAACACTGTTTACTCGTAAATATGACCTGCAGATTTCATCCTCTGTTTCGCAGTGAGATACAAAATTCTTGGTAAATCGCACGTGCTCCTGCACAACTTAGCTACTTGCCACGGAGATTATCTTCATGTATACTCGTCCTTATAGACCAGTGTACGTACCTGGTTACAGCTTTTATATGTACAACGCCGTGACGGAGTAACAAATATGCGTTGACGGAGTAACAAATATTTGTTAGGTACTACTATCAATTTCAAGTCAGCGTGTCATTCCCAGTTGGGTCCAAATCCGTTGTTCTCCAAACCTGCAAAGTACCCCAGGGTCCCCTTCGGTATATACTCTTGGACCATGATCCAGGTTAGGGATGTCTAGTACTTACAATTTAGTGACTGACATTCGCAACCTTTGACATCGAAACTGACCACTGGCCCAAGATTAAATACGTTCATAAAATATCTGAATGTGCAGACTTCCCTATTATCCCTCACCGCCGAGTGAATGGTAGAAATACGCACATAGATTTGAAACTTACTAAGGTCCATGTTCGGATTCGAACCTACAATCTCTTTTTCGGAAGGCGCACGTTCTTATCCACTGAGGTACCATCGTTCAGTTTTGTTACTATAGAAATATGCCGATCATTTCATTCTAACATCGATCTATAGCCGATTTATTTATATTACCCATATAAAAACAGTTCCTACTACATATCTATAGAATTATATGCAATCGAAGAATGACAAAAAAAAACAGTTTTAAAAACTTATTTTGTACTCGTAATCAAGAAATTCACTTTCATTCGATAAATGCTCGATGACGTTGGCAGTTTGGCTAAAGGAAAATAAAGTTGAGGCCTATACCTAAACTCATCAGTGGGTGGATGTGGGCTTAAATGATCATGGTGACTTTCATTCTCACCTAAAGCAAACATCACTGACATGCATTTTAATGACTTAAACAAATTATCGACACCTCTCCACTTAACATAACATAGCACCTATTCAAAGTTAACATTGTGTAACGAGGCATAGCGTAATATTCACATGCATATTACGATAATGGGGACACTTGAATGTAGAAAAGCGATCCGGATTCGATAGCGCCGAGAGTAAAAAGACGAGTTCATACTTCATAGATAACGTAGTGATGTATGATGTACTGAAAATAAATGTCCCGTACCCATATTTCGAACACTTGTGGCAAAATGTAATGAAAATCACCTAAAGGTAAGCAATTGCCGCCGCCCATGAACACTGTAACACTAGCGAAGTCACAAGTGCGTTGCCAACCTTTAAACTTCCCTTCCCGCTTTGGGCCTTCATTACCCTCACTCACTCAGCCAAACTCTCTAGATTTTGCATTACTATGGGATCAAGTCGTCGTATGTCATAATATTATTCATATTAATTTATTGCCAATGACCACCGGTCATTCTCATCCGATATAACCAGAACCCAAGAATATTACTTTCATGGAATGGACATTTATTTATTTGAAATATGGAAGCGAAGTACAGTCCTGCTTTTACCTATTCAATCATCGACTTTCTCTGTCTATTGCAACGGCAGTGGCGTAGCGTGGGTGTCTGCTGCCCTGGACGGAAGGCTATTTAGTCGGTTTATTCCCGCTGTCCACCCTCTGCTAGCCCACCCCGGGTGGACATCGAAACGAGTATTTAAAAAAATCCCGTTGTCCACCTCTTCTCGGTTGAACCACTGGGGTCGGGGTCCACCCCCTCTGGACAGCGGGAATCTTTAAACCAATTTTTTCAATGTCCACCCGGGGTGGACTAGCAGAAGGTGGACAGCGGGAATAAATTATTTTGCCTCCCTTTCAACCTCAAAACTACCGCCTCATCCCTAATACGCTACGCTACTACCAGTGGCGAAGCTTTGTCGTTGGTCCCTCGACATATACATAGTTTTTTACTGTATAAATTTCCTATTTTTTTTATTTAGCCATATCATTGTTATTTGTGGTGATTATCAGTAGGTTAAGGTAATATATTAATTTAGTTTGAGTAAGTAGTGTAATCGGCAATTTGCAAACCATCGCTGCAAATAGAGTCCAATGGCCACTTTTAGGAGAGGCCTTCGCCCAGGATTTGGACAGTAGGTAACAAGCTAAAAAATACTTACCCATAAACAAGATCCAGAACTCTACGAAGAGCTTTTTCCAGAAAGCAATTTATTTAAATCAAATGTTGGCGTTCCTAGGCTGAACAACCCAACTCCCCGTCCCATCTAATTTTAAATAACCCTAACCTAAAGACACTTTGAAAATAAACTAAGCTTATGATAAAGCGAAAGTAAAGCCTAGATCGTCGCGGATCACGCAAAGCGGCGACGCCTGCGCAGAACAATACCGTTATAAATCTTCGTTACTGAACACAGGTGATCGAAGGAAAGTTGAAGTGATGGGTAAGTGGATGTAAATTATGGGAAGTTAGTTTTAATAATTGTTGAAGATAACTTTATGTCATACATGCTATATGTTTACGATAGGCGTTAAATGTGTTAACCACCTAGCTATTAAAATACAAAGTTCTTCTTTTGAAGGGATATCAATCTTTAAGGGAAGTAGGTACTTAGTTATAGATAGATAGATAGATAGATATTCTTTATTGCATAAAAATAAAATACAAGCATGATACAACAGCAACAGACAGTAAAATAAGGCGGTCTTATCGCTTGTAGCGATTATATTTTTAATAGTAATTTTATTAAATAAAAGAAGAAACACCTAAGAAAATTAAAACAATTACTGTGACATAAAGATAAGCTAAAAGTAAGTAAAAATAAAAATTTAAAAAAGTAGGTCCCTGAGGTAGTGTCCCCAAAACGTTGGCAGCATTACCCCGTGTAAAGCGGCGTTTGGCTCTCCCGTGACTTCTACTAAACGCTTAACTAAGTTACGGAAGAAAGAGAGGTATACTTAAATAGGCGCGATTTTAGGAAAAGTCAACCTGTATATTTTAAGAAAATGTTGGCAGGACAAATGAGCAGATGAATCACCTAATGGTAAGAGATTGCCGCTATCTATGGTCACTCAACACAACGCCAATAATGGAGTCACAAGTGCTCTGCTAACCTATAAATTCAAATTGGACCTCTGGTAACACAGCGCAGGCGCTGCTTCCTGCCAGTTTTCTATATATTTAATGATTTTATAAATAATCTTCATCATCATTTTAGCGTTCTCTCCCGATTGCATCCTAAGCTGACGCTTTTGAGCCCGGGGTCCACTTTCCTACTTCGACTCCTCCACTTCGCACGATTTTGTGCATTCCTAGTGGCCAGTTTATTAGCACGCATGTCATCCTTTACGATGTCAAGCCACACCTTTTTAGATCTACACCTTCTGCCGGGGCCCGGCGAAGGTGACATGGCCAGACATTTTTTTCAAAAATTCTATAAATAACTTGTATAAAGCCGCTAAACAAAACAAAGCGCATTCGTTTGCGCGCATCTCGCGCGAACTGGAGCGTGCTGCGCCGGAGTTTAGCCGGCGTCGTTTACCGTACCGCCGGGTGCGAACATGTCCTAGCACTCGTGGTACAGTCGTTGTCAGAAAAAATAACATTGATTATGTTCCTAGGTGCTTACCACAGGATAAGGTGAAGTTTTTTCTTTTTTTTAAAGTGACGCAGTATATTCATGGCTCTTCTCAGCCTGATGGTAAGCAAGAGAAGAGCCCACGTTCCAATTACAACAGACTCGATGTCAGGTATCACCTCCGTTGGCAATGACATACTGGATCGCGAGATGCTTCTTCAGGCTTCGTTTTAAAGAATCTATATTGTAGGGAGGAAATACATGCGCCGGCAACGGATTCCATTTCTTGATGGTGCGGCAGAAATAGGAACTGCCAAATGTTTTAGTCCGTAATGGAAAGTCTTCCACTGTGAAGCGGTGACAGCGTTGTCTGGCGCGTGTAGTTCTGTGACGGAGAAGGGCAGTGGGACAAGGGAGAAAGCTCTTCAGACCATTCACCGTATTATAGACGGAAAAGACGCTAAGCGACCCGATATATCTACGTAGTTGAAGAGGGTTGAGACAATGTAGGATTGCTTCCAAGTTAAGGGCTGAAAACGGAGGGAAAAGTCGCTGTTCTGTCTCGTAAGAGGCAGAGAGGATTTTGAGAAGCTAACTTCTCACCTTCAGAACTCAACAGGCTCCCAAAGAAGATGTACGTCAACAAAAACAAATAAATTAAACGTTGTCAGAAAATAAAACGAGACGGAACAGCCAATTCACAGATGTGATTCCAGTTAATTCTCCTATGTTTTACATAACATTTTTCTCCATCCATTAATACGCACATACGAGTAAGTAAGTACATCAGATGTTATTGTTATTAATGCGCCTTGGAATTCTCGCGTTTTAATTTATCTTAGTCTCAGAACTACTTTTTTAAATGATAGGCAGCAGACGAGCAGACGGATCGCCTGATGGTAAACGATTGCTGCCGCCCATTGAATAGACACCCGCGACACCAGTGGAGTCACAAGTGCGCTACCAACCTTTAAACCCTTTTTCCCCCGAATTGTACCTCCGGTATCCTCACTCACGCAGCGAAACACAGCACAGTACTGCTTCAAGCCAGTTTTCTGCCATGCCTTGGAATCACTCCGGTCGAGCCGGCCCATTCATTCCGAAGCGTGGCTCTCACAAGGTCAACTAACTTACGTAGTCAAAATTTTATCTCTACGCTCAAGGACAATTTTCGACCATGAGTGTACCAAATGATACAATGATGCGTTGTTATAATAATACCGTGTTTAATAACAAGTAATAAACGCGAAGGAAAATAATAAAAGATACGATCACAGATATTACAGCAATTACAGCAGAGATCCTTCCGTCCTTTCAACAAAAACTCAACCTTGGCGAGAATTTCAAGCTCGGCTACTAGGGATGTTACGTTCTTAGAATAGTATCGATATTTTTAGGTAGGTAATATTAACAATGAAACGTATTCTGAGTAGAATTACAACTTATAATAGCAATAAAATTAATGAACAAATATCAGTACGCGCGAAATATACGACAGCTCGAGTGAGAGACGCCACTAGTAATAGACTAGTGATGTCTAGCCATTCTATTTTTATTCGGCTAACAGTAAGTAGTAGGTAGCAGTATCCGACTATGGGGTGGTCCCAGAAAAAGATGGTGTGACGATTTTTACCATTATATCCAAGATTGGCAAGTAAGGGCATTGGATCAATGGAGGAAATTGGGGAAGGCATTTACACAGCAATGGGACGCTATAATGCCATCTTAAAAAAAGAAGCAGTAAAAAATATTTTTATCATTTTTAATCTACGCACAACCGATTCACTTTAAAACAAAAAAAATCAAAGGATAATTCTGTAATCTCTTTGCGATAGATAGGTAAGTAACTAGGTCTAGTAACTCATGGATTCCTCACATTAAAATTGAGTAGGTTAAAGATATGAACTCTTAGCAGATTAGCTGTAAGATTCGTTTCTAGAATTTCTATAAATAAATATAATTTTTTGTTCGAAATAAAATCGATTATAGAATATCGATATTTTCACATCCCTACAGCTTACACGGTAGGCGCACACAGTTTTACTTTAACCTTAATTATCTTGAAGTGAAGCACCTACTATTAAATTAGCATCAGCACTTTATTCTAGTTCTGTTGGCTACTTGACCAGTTGACCAGAAAGATGGGTGGAATGAGAAAATTCCAAGATTTCGTGTTAGAAGAAACGACTATAAGAAACGTTAGCAAAATTATTCAAAAGGTGTAAGTAGAGTATATTTTATTTTCCTAGAATTTAGTTACCGCTTCTGTACACGGTACGCCATATTATTACCTTACTCTAACTTTGCATTGGCTC
This sequence comes from Marasmia exigua, assembly GCA_019059595.1. Classification (NCBI taxonomy): domain Eukaryota; kingdom Metazoa; phylum Arthropoda; class Insecta; order Lepidoptera; family Crambidae; genus Marasmia; species Marasmia exigua. Next base: position 3,958,818 of record CM032479.1, on the reverse strand, counting down.
CTCGTAATCCAACAGAAGTGGATTCAAAATTGACCAAAGCAAAGTAACTTTTATAGTCAAGATTACGTTGAAACAATACAATAGAAAACTTCATTTCGAGCGTTGATGAACAAGAGCATCCTCTGCAGCGCGCCTCGGATATACAACCAACTCCCTGGTTATATCCGCCACATTACCAAATTACTGCCATTCAAATTTAAACGGCATGAATTCCTGGTTCAAAAATGCTATTATGCTGTTAGCGATATTTTATCTGCACAGACTTTAAATTAAAAGCTTATGTAGACCCTATGTGTAGACTATATTAACTTCACCACACCTGTAATATTGTATGCCAATGAGGCGGAACACAATGAAACTATTGTTTCTTAATTGTAACAACTGCATTCTGCAAATCTAAGACTTCATAAAAATGGAAATTCATTTGTAGGATTGAGCATTAGAATGTTTAATAAGTTACCTCAAAATATTATTGATTTACCGGTACATAAGTTTAAGTTGTATGTAAAAAACTGCCTAATGCAGAGAGGCTACTATAAAGTAGATGATTGTTTGAATAATAAGGATTCCTGGACATGTTGATCTCTTCGCCTGTCATCTAATGTATAATTCATTTCATAATTTTTCTTTGACGATTTATCTAAATGATATTGATTATAAGCATTGTATATCATACTGTCACTGTAATCATAATTTGTATAATAATGAAAATTGTAATTACCGTATTATTTGAAAAGAGTGACCACTGAGTTTCTTGTTGATTCTTTTCGGAAGAAATTGACATTCCGAATCAGCGGTAGATTACATAATATTTGACATTCATAAATGTTCTATATGAACTTAAATTGAATAAAGACATTTTTGATTTTTGCATTTCATGTATACCTGTGATTCACAATAAAGATGATTTTGTTTTCCATTTGCCTAAAGAACAAAATTAAAACGTGCGTGCGTACTTATCCTATCTGTAAAAGAACATATTTCATGGAGCAATACAATAGGATCTTTTATTTTTCCCCTTTCCACTTCACGAAAGATTTTTCTCATTAGAGTCACTTTGTCTCTTGGATTTCAGTGTGCATAAGAATACAGTACCCTTACCATGAATGAGTTTGAAAAACTATTCTCGATATCGAAAACTATCGCTTTGTCCCTTTCATTGTGGTGCATGTGAAAGAGACAGAGCAGTAGGTTTGGATAGCGAGGATAGTTTTTCAAACTCATGGTAAGGTCTCAGGTTTCAAGTAAACGTTACGTAGAAATTACATCCAGCCGGTGGTCAGTGAGTCGTATTCAAACATATTTACGATGAAAACTTCATATACTGTTTGGCTAATGAGCAAAACTAAAACATGCGTGCTAATTGCCTGCGTAATTTTTTTATTACCCTGCGTCCGCGCGTACGCAACTCTGAATGCCATCAGCTGTATAAATGTATGTGAAATACGCATATTGTGTGCTGTTCTATGCACATGCAATTTAGCTACTGTATGTGGGTCAATAGTGTATTTTTCAAATGGATGCACATAATTCTAGTAGTAGCCATTGCTACTAAATCGGAGTTTTTTATTGCACATATAACCCTGCACAAAAGTTGGGTCCGTTTATGTACGCGAAAAATTGATAACCGCCAAAAGCGGCCACTTTTAGCGTGAATCAATTTTTCGCGTACAAATGTGGGGTCCGCATTTTACAATATCTCGGCAAACACCTATACTATTTATTTGATACTTATAGTTAACTATTTGGTCTGCTTTTGCACTCGAATAATCGGTATTAATCGGTAATCCAAACCGCCAAAAGTAGCCGCTTTTGGCGTGAATAAATTTTTCGCGTACAAAAATGGACCCAACATTGGTGCATGATTATTTAATGAATAGTATAAGTATTTGCTGAGAGGTTGTAACCCCGAAATTGTTAAAATAGGTCTGGTTTAGTGGCTAAAAGTTAAATTCGCTAGTGTGCCCTACCCGTCACCTTAAAGGCAAAATTATAAGCTTTATCAGTTGACACTGGATTAGCTTATAAATAAGTTTACTCCATAAATTTCAAAAATCCAAACGTGTTAATCCATCCTAATTACGTTAGCAATTTTAAAATTCAAATATAATATGATTCATTCTTCATCATTAGGTTATTTTTATTACTTATTTCGTAAATATGTCTAAAAATTAAAAAGAGTGTTCAGCCAATTTAAAATCATTGTCGAAGTCAGTCAAAGTCACGTCACTCAAATTAATTTGCATTTTATCGATCTGCGGATTTTAAGATTTAAGACTATTTAGTCCAAAACCAGTTGTGTTCGTGACATTCGTTTCAATGTAGACCCTTCAGGTAAAATTTTACATTTACACGGGGCATACCCGTTGGTCTAGTAGTTTAAGTACCAGGCCGTGATCTCGGGGACCTGCCTTCGATTCCCGGGTTGAGCAAAGGTATGTTTCGAATTTTTCGAACATTGCTCGGGTTTGTGATCACCAATTCGCATAAGGCAAGCGTTATGGTTAAAGTGACTGGCAGAGCACACTAGCGAAGCCAATCGATTTTAATTTTTAGCTACTAAACCGGATCTATTTTAAACAATTTCGGGGTTACAACCTCACGGCAAACACTTATATTATTTATTAAATAACAATTTAAAAATGTCGGGTCTAATGCGTACGCGAAAAATTGATTCACACCAAAAGCGGCGACTTTGCCCTACCCGTCACCTTAAGCCTAATCCCAGCGATTACTTGATTTCTATGATGGAGGCGTTTGCTCTGTAGTGGGACAATATATAGGCTGATACTTTACTTTACACGATGCACTGAACCACTTCAGACACCGCATATTGTGAAACTGGTCCAATAATGTGCATTACATAAGTTACAGCATTTATTGCACCGTAACATGCAATTGTTAATTGACAGCTCTTTATTTAGCAACTTGTAAAACAAATAGCACTCGTCGTAAATCTTGGGTAACGATGTAAGTCATAAACGCCGTAGAAATAGCCAGGGTTGCTTATATTTGGTATGATGGTATACATTCTGAAATGTTATATCTACCTACTGAATTTGTTTATTGTTTGTTTGGATATAACCGTCGATGTTTCGCTAAATAAAATATTTACTTACAATGTCATTTTATTTTGATCTTGAAATCAAAAAGTAAATAAATCTTCCCTTATCTCTCTGTATTATTATGTGTTTCTTGTCCCATACAACGAACATCCTGTAAATCTTAGAAACCGAAAATCGGGAAATTGATTGAAATGCTTGAAAAAATATGTGTACCAATCATTTACGTAAAAATTATTGCAGTAAAACGATGTATTCACTAGAATGGATAACAAAGAGACATGAGCCCTCGTATTTCAAAACGCGTATCGGAACTAAACTCGTTACAGGCCTTTTTACCGAATTTAAAAATGGAGGAGGTTCTATTTTCGAATGTATGTTTGTTTTTTATTATTATTATTTATGTATTGTCACCAATTTCTCCGCCAATTGTTGACCGATTTGCATAATTCTTTTTTTAAATTTGAAACAATAACACACTTTCAAGTTGGTCCCATTTTCATCATGTTAGGATCTGATGAAGGGATCCCAGAGAAATCAAAGGCAACCCTCAAATTTTATAAACACATGAAATGTTTCTGTATTTTTTATCATAGCTGCACCAGTATTTACGCCTGGTTGTACTATTTTTGTGGGTCAACTGATGATGGAAGGTCAACTCCTCAACGGTTAGGAGCTAAAAGATAACTCTTTCAATACCGTATTCACAATTAGGCTGATGGTTATTGGCAGGGGTGGGGAGGAGGGGAGGGCTACCGAAAAATGAAACACTAAAAAGCATGAAAAAAAAATTTTACGAAAACAAACCGCCTTCAAAAACTACGAACTAAAAAGTGTAAAATAACATTTTTAACACTTCATGCGCTTTAAATAACATTTTATAACATTACACTCGAGGAAAGGTGTTATCGAAGTCGGCGCACAATCCCTGTATAATATAATAATTGAATTACGTATAACAAGATAGTCTTGGGCGCCGACTTTGGTAAGACCTTTTCTCGAGTGAACTGTTATAAAATGTTATTTAAAGTGTATGAATTGTTAAAAATGTTATTTTACACTTTTTAGTTCGTAGTTTTTAAAGGCGGTTTTTTGACATTGCGTATTGGAGTGAGCATAAGCTTAATATGGTAATATCGCGCTTTGAAATAAGGTGAGAGATGTCTGAAGTGGGATTTAGTGCGTAAATTGTATAGGTACTAAGTTAAGACTAAGTACTCAGGGCCGTCTATATCCGTGGATCCAGATTGGATTCGGACCGGACTTAGTAGGATACGAGAAAGTTGGAACATAACACAACTTTTTACGTGACGAATGTTGATATTTCCTTCCGCAGATAAAGATTGAATGACCATTTTATATCACTCAACTAGAAAAGTTATTACGATGACATAATGGTTTATGATTCGTAAATTCCAAGTTATTAGTGAAACCTAGCGCTTATTAGCTGAACTAAACAAGATGCCAGAGAAAGTCTAAATATATCTTAATATTATTCTGAGACGTATCTGTAAACAGAAGCGTCATAGCTTGTAAAATGTGCCAATCACCGAAGTATTAATTTTCGACGAGTTGTGATATGGTGATTTTGAGAATTACTTTAATGATACATAGGTGTTGGTAATTTAATATTTCCGTATTACTATTTGTGGTAAAATAGGTTTTAATCTGAGCGACAGAAAACTGAGAACAGGCTTGTTTCAGTAAATCACTATCCCCGGGTCGGGCCAAAAATTTGTACCTAAGTTTTCGGTAAGAAAGGCAGCCCGGAGTCTGGAAGTTGGCGGTCTTGTACCCCGTGCCTCGGAAAGCACGTTATTCTGTTGGTCCTGCGCCCGATCCCTCTCCGGTCGTGTCACAGTAGTGTTCCATCGGAATATGAGGGTAAGGTAATAGAGAGTGCACTTGTGTTTGCGCATACACTTGAGCACTATAATATATCCTGCGTAAGTGGCTGGTCTTTAAGATTGGCCGCCGTAGCCGTAATTATTTGATGGCCAGATTTAGCGGATATGCTGGTGTCGGTGGTGGTAAAATAGGTTTTAATCTGAGCGACAGAAAACGTAAAACAGGCCTGTTTCAATAAATCACTATTTGATGACATTTTATACTCCATAATCATCACAGCATGTTATTTCCGATCACGTCTAAAGTCATGCATGTATGCTTTAAACATGATTCAGGATTTTGAGAGTCTGTTAATAATTATAATGAATCAACTGCCGTTTGTATGTCTGTGGAAAACATGTGTTTTCTCTACGTACCTAGGTACTATTTTTGAGCCTATCTGATTGGTAACGTCAGAATCCACCTAACATACGTTTTCTTTTGCACCCTTATTTATAACTGTTTTATATACGTGATTTATGGTAAAATAGCATCAATGATGGTCTAGTGGCTTAAGTACCGGGCCGTGATCTCGGGGTCCTGGGTTCGATTCCCGGGTCGAGCGAAAAGTATGTTTTGAATTTTTCGAACATAGTTCGGGTTTGTGATCACCAATCCGCATTTTGGTAAGCGTGGTGATTAAGCCTGATCCCATCATAGTAACGATAACTTGATTTCTATGATGGAGGCCTTTGCCCTGCAGTGGGACAGTTTATAGGCTGATACTGTACTTTACTTTACCATCAAAAACATACGTTCACATTCAATATGATAATAAGGAAGAATATATCATCTAATATAATCTCGCATGGTCCATTTCCAGCGATAATCGCATGCACCGTACAGAGTTAGCCGGGTCCATAGCTCACCGTGATCTTCTTATATCTGCACGCGATTTTCAGCTTTATGACTTTCTAATGATAAGAATGATTTACATCTCGAGATGTATCTCTCTATTTTCAGAAAAGACCTTTTAGAAATAGGATTGTTTGGACTATGGAAACTGTACAAGATTCTTCAAAAAAATTAAGTTCGTCCGTCTAAAATGCGCCTAAAACTCAAGATATTTAGAGCACAATTTTAAAAATCTTGAATTATTGCTGGTGCAGTTCTGCTCCTAACTTTAAATAAATATTTAGCTGGTTACCAGCAGTCCCTTCATAGAGATGATATGCAATAAATTATACCTACTATTCAAGTTGAACTTATATCACAGAGAAATGTCTCTTATTGTCATAACATAATACTTAATGGTAAAATAAATAAGAATTTAACTTAAAAATTAACACACTCATTTAAATAGGGGTTAAAATTTACAACGAACTCACCGGTCAAACGAAAACCACAATCCACTTTCCTTCAGATTCTTATAAACATCACAACACTGGCAGTTCGGCACATCACAGTAACTCCCCGAATTAAGAAGTAATTTCGCTTCAAGAAATAAAAATCGAAACTCCAAATTCGGAATTCGAAATTCGAATGCACACGTTGACCTAGATAGCGCAGACGCGAGCGCCTTTACCGTCTGTCGGCTCACGAGTGCGTGTGCGCACCGATATCACGTGTGCTACGACTCACCGATACTTGTCGAAAGCTCATGCTCTTATTTCTTGCAACACAAAGTTTAAAATCGTCCATGAGAATTTCAGACGTCTTAATTTTGTAGATTACGGTAATAGAGGCTTTGATAATGAGGATTATATTTCTCTACTAGGCAAGGCTTTGTTTGATCAAATTTAGGTACCTATTGAATGTCATAGGAAATGTGATATGGTTAGCTGTGATTTTGGCTGACAAGAGAAGCAAATATTTTCTTAGGTGTATAGCGATACCAAAACAAGGAAGAAGGCTGAGTCCGTCTAATCTGTGGTCAAACCAAGCAGATCAATAGACAAATTATATTATTATAGTATAATTATATTACTAAAGTTATATTATTATAGTATATATTTATTTACAAAAAAAAGTATTATATGCATATATTTGTAATCCCACTGTTGATTCTGATATCCGTAACACAGGTGCTTGAGCTACCTATCTCGGAGTCAGATCAATGTATGTGATGTTGTAAAATATTTATTATTATTATTTATTAAATTAACGTACGTTCAACTAAGGCGCTAGAAACGAAATTAAATAGTTAATAGGCGTATTAAAATGCATTCCATCCAAAAGTATAATGCAAATTTATGAAATAGACAGGTGGATAGGTAATTTATAAATTTCTGTTGAAAGGTAGAACAAAATCAAGCAATCTATGTAGATTGCTCATAACATAAATATAATATACCTATTCAATTTAGGTACATACATAACTATGAATGGCCTAATTATATGGTAGGTAGGTACTCAACGCAATGCTGGTTCGACATTTCCCCCCTTATTACAAATCGCGAACTAAGGCTAGTCATGGAACAAAATTCGTGCCAGCCCCTCTTAACATTGCGTTTTGGAAAGAGATGGCATGAGTTTTTTAGTACGGAAATAACTTTAGTTAACGATTTATAGTAACGTGGGTCGAGTTCTACGGACAAATATTGAGCCTGATTAACTCTAAACTTTTTTATCTTTTAGGATTTATGTATATCAACTGGAATGGGTTATACAGAATTAATCGAAAATTCCAAGCGCAATTATGAAATTCTACCTAATGACCTTATGAGTACATATAGTGATAGTACAAAACAAACATGAGTACGACCTCACAATCCATTTACACTACACTTTACCCAAAACTAGGACGGACATAATGGCATCTTTTAATGCAATCGCATCGCACCGCTGCCCTTCAAGCAAAACCTTTATTAAAGTGATCAACAGAAAAAGGTGTATATTGATTCAATATCAAAAAAAAAATAAAGAAAAATAAATAAAAAAAAATATATTTCAGAACATCACATACATTGATCTGACTCCGAGATAGGTAGCACAAGCACCTGTGTTACGGATATCAGAATCAACAGCGGAATTACAAATATATACGTATAATACTTTTCTTTTGTACATACATACTTATAATACATACAAATAGCCAAACCAATACAAACAGACATGTTCATGCACACAAATGTTTGTACTGTGCGGGGATCGTACCCGCAACCCTTGGACCAAAGGCAGCGTTCACGACCACTGTTCCAAACGGGTCGTCAAAATCAATAAATAAAAGAAACACCTGCTAGGTGTAATAATATAATAATAATATCCTCCAACCGATTTCGGCTAAGGCGGCCAATCTCAACAATTAGCTACTTACGTATATTATAGTGCTCACAAGTGCACTCTCTGTGACACGACTGGAGAGGGATCGGGCGCAGGACCAACGGCTTAACGTGCTCTCCGAGGCACGGGGTACAAGACCGCCAAGTTCCTGACTCCGGGCTGACACAGAATTTCTTAACAGAAAAACTCTGGTAAAAAAATTGTCCCGACCCGGGGATCGAGCCCGAGACCCCAAGCGCAGCAGTCACTTTAAAGTGGGACCCACTAACCACTGTGCCACCGAGGCAGGTGTAATATAGAAAACTTCGAGACAGAAAGCAGTAGACAAATTTCATTATTGAATCTTTCAAAGATGTCATCTATGCGCAAAGTTGATCACTGAAAAATCAATGCCATTTCATCTCTGGATAAACACTGGTCAGCAAATAAACCGAGCCACCAGTAATTTTCAAACAAAACTTTCCATTCCGGAGGAATACAAAATTATAGAGCAGTTTTAGACGTTTGACACAAAAAAAAATCAAACAAAATCAGAAAAAATAATTAATGCTTTTATTACCTACCGTTTTACAAAGGCTATGCAAAATGTTTTTATCGTCAGCCCATTTAAGTCCCCACTGCTGGGGCACGGGCCTCCCTCAATCCCATGAGGGCTAGTTGCCATACTCACCACGCTTGGCAGACGGGTTGGCGAGGGTTTTGATATAAATGCAGAGTTTTCCTTCTCTGGGTGCTGATGATCATGCCAGCAGCTTTACCTTAGTCGCCTTTTACGACACCTCGGTAAGAGTGAGGATGGCCTATTCTACTCTGCCGGGGACCACACGGCCAATTAGGTTTTTAGCAGTATAGTGTTCTTTTAGAAATTGGGAATAGTCGCTAAACTGATGAGGAAAGAAAAATTTGAGATCTTAAGCCTCGTCTGTTACTTAATCCGGTTGGTGAGGATGGGCACCTGGACAGCTATCAGGCAAGCTGTTAGCGCATTGTCAGACTTTCAGAAAGTTACGTAAACTTGGCATGTAAAGTGTTATGTTTTTATTACTGGCTCGGTAACCGCTAACGATCTTATCGAAAAGCCGTCGGGCTAGATTCACTTAAAGCCCGTTATTTAGATAGAATATACAGATTGTATCTGTGGACATTTACATCCCTTTAACCACGTGTTCTACCAACCATTCTTTGTTCTACGACTTTTCGAAATTAGTCGAAAATTTTTTCGTATAAAATGACCAAGTCACGTGACCGACTTTGTATGAGAAGTTGAAATTTTTCCTATGTGAATTTCCAAAAGTCATAGAACAAATGTTGTTCAGAATGGTTGATAGAACACATGGTTAAAGGGATGTAAATGTTCACAGATACACCCTGTATACTTAAGAAATCTTTAGAATATCACAACATGGAACATAGGTATTTTTTTTGCCAAAGTGTGTGTAACGTATACACACAATTTGGCAAAAAAAAATACATATAAAGTAAGCCTTATTGCTGGAGCGATCTCCTCCGGACAACTTTGAGTAATGTCACAGATTATATAACGAGAAAGTAATGGACATTTCAAAAAAATCTACTTTTAGTACTTAGGTAAGTGCACGCACATGTGACAGTGCGGTTGTAGCCAAAAATTACATTGATCGAGGGACTTTGTATTGTACATTTTCTGCAGAGATATGTCATCGCCCGCCCACAGCCGGATACTTTGATTATGGGCATACCTACTTTATATTTAAGTATTAGGATAACCATTCCAACCAACAACTTCAACAAGAAAAGAAACGTGTCTCTTTAATCACTTGACATTGGCAAGTTGCGGCAAGACGCAGAGCCATTATTAAAAAAAAAGGATTAGCATAATACTCTGTGGTATTTGTAATTTACAACTCAATAAAATAGAACCGAAGTCTGTAACTAGTTCTATACTATAAGCACAAGCGAGTGTTCTAAATGACGTTGTTTTAACTGTAGATCATCATCATCATCTTAGGGTTTAGCCCCGGTTGCGTCCCAAGCCGTCGCTTCTGAGCCCGGGGTCCGCTTTCCTGCTTCTACTCCTCCACTTCGCACGATCTTGTGCATCCAATGTAGTCAATTTATTGGCACGCATGTCCTCCTTTACGACGTCAAGCCACACCTTTCTAGGTCTACCCCTTCTGCCGGGACCCGGCGGTGGGTTGCATGGCCAGACATTTGTTTCCCATATAGCTTTCTGGTTTTCGCAGGACATGGCCGTACCAACGTAGGCGACTCTCCTACAGTTTCTCTGCTATGTCACGGACGTGGAGGCTTCCACGCGTGCGTGAGTTTCTCACGCGGTCTTTCCGCGTTACTCCACACATCCACCGCAGTATGTTCATCTCCGTGACATGCAATTCCTGCTTTTGTCGCTCAAGTACAGGCCAAGTCTCACTGCCATACAGTTGGTTTATCTGTAGATAAGCATCAAAAGTAGCTTAATACTTTAGTACCATCTCAAACTAACTTTTCTACCTATTATAGTCAGTTTCTAAGGAGTGTGTAAAAAGGCTACTTTGACATGTTACTAAAGTGTTAATCTACTATTGATTCTGACCGTACAACGGATTATAGTTTCCAGCTTTAGCAGTGTTTGATTTTAGATATCTACGTTGAATTTCGAAATCAGCCTTTCCACTATAAAGTTTAGTATTTTCTACAAGCGCAACAACATTGTATGAATGATATATGCCGATAAATCCACGTGGAAACCTGCGCAGGCGCTTACATACGATTTCCTTTTCTAAGAATAAAGTGTTAGTCCATCGATAGGGTGACCGGTCATTTTCACACGCCACAGGCTTGCTTGGAGCTCAGTGGATAAGTACGTGTGCCTTATCACCGGGAGGTCGTAGTTCGAATCCCAGCATGCACTTCTGGATTTTCTTAAATGTATGTGCATACTACCCATCGGTTATTTGGTTTGCTATCGGGTGACTCGCTTGCTCGTTTGCCTGCCTCTCTCATAAAAAAAACATAGTGAGGAAACCTGCACGTATCGGTTAGTTTCTGCAACGTGTAACCATCATTCAGTGCGTCCGATTCCCCTGTGTATAGATGCCGAAGGTTAGACGACAGCTTCACTGTATCATAGCGTGTTCAGTGTAGCGCTTACCATCAGGTGCTCCGTCTGCTCGACTGCCAGCTATCACATAAAATAAAAGCAGGTGCCTAATATTAATTTTTAATTTAAACTTACATTTATCCACAAAAATCGCGATATCTGGTCAACCTATCCACCGATGTGTTGCACCGATGTTACCAATCGCTGCAATACACCTATACACGAGCAAAAAGAAAATAATTGGCCCAATTACTCGTCTAGCATTTCGATAGCACTTGTTTTTTATTTCCTGATCAGTGGTTGGTATTTTTTATTACATTAGACGTTACTTAAACTCCTAAATTATCTCCTGATAATGATAATTGTAAATTGTTTTATGGTAATTGCTAGTTCAGTAATTACACAAAAAACCGACATCCAAATTTAACTTTATCTGTGCCAATTTTTGTTTATTGGAAATAGTTTGTCATAAAAGCAACCTCTGCTTATAAATAAAAATTCAATGACTGATGACTCCTTCTGAGCTGGTTAATTTAAAAAAAAGCATAAATTATTACATGATCATAAAAAGCGTAGGTTTGTACTAATTGGGTAGGTAAAAGTACTATTTATTTTGCTGCAGGTTTCCCAAAACCCATGGAAAAAATAAATTCATACAACATCTCATATTGACCTGATTCCGTACTGAGAATCTTATCCACTTGTATTACGGATATCAAACAATGTTACAGAGTATTTGACAAATAATCTCAGTGATAGGGAAATCGGGCCATTGGGTTTTTTTTCATACAAAGGCGCTCACTTTAGCATCTCATATTTATGAGAAACTATTTACGTCTCTCCTTTGAGGTTATACGTCAATGAAGACGGCAAACGCCCAATAAATAAACTCATATTTTCGAAAATTACAAATAACTTTTGAATATCTCGAAAAATGGAAAACAAGGTACCGCACTCTACGCCCCATATAACGTTATTCCTTTTTGAGAAAATTTGCGTATTTTTACAACTTTTTAATGTGATTTTATTTATTAGGCGTTTGGTCTCTTGATTGACGTGAAAATAATAGGAGAGACGCTAATATTTTCCCATATTATGAGACGTAAAAGCGAGCATGTTTATATGAAAAAAGCCAATGGCATGATTTTCCTGCCGCTGAGTGTATAATGCTTAAAAACATGTAACAGTGTCTGGGACACTGAACAAATGACACAGACAAGTATTCATCACACGAATGTTTGTCCAGGGTGGGGTTTGAACCTACGACCTTTCGCGTACGGAGCAGGGTCACTACCAATCGCGCCATCGGTCCAATCTAACAGGAGATTCCATGAAAAATCCTCAGTTCAAAGTTTGACAACAATATCAGCCTACCTAATTCTAGCGACGTGGCCGCCATTGTTACGCAATGTCTTTCAGCTCATCGGGGCTCCGTTCGATGAAACGTTACATACAACACAATTGCCATTGTCTTACGTTCTGGGGCAGTAAGAGGTCGATGCTGATATCAAAGTTATCGTGTGGTGTCTTAACAGTCTTAATATAGCCAATTTGACTGCCTCAGTGGAGCAGTGGCGAGCGGCTTCACTTTTTTTTTACATTATGGCAGACAAACGAGCACACGGCTCATCTGATCGTAAGTGCATTACCGCCGCCCATGGACATCTGCGACACACGGGGCACCACAGATGCATTGCTGGCTCTTAAGGGAGGAATAAGCTTTTTTCTTGAAGTTCACCAGGTCGTATCTGTTCGGAAACACTATCGTTCGTCGTTTTACTACGTGCGGTAGGAAATGACGTGAGAAGCGCACTGTGGTGGAGCAAAATCCATCCAAGTGATGTAAGTGAAATTTGGAATTCTGGCGTGATGTACGATGGTGAAAATTTGCAGCTGGAATAAGGCCGAACAGCTCCTCGGAACACTCCCTATTGTAGATGCGATAGAAGACACATAGCTATGCTACATCTCTACGCAACTCTACTACTTGTGGTCTCGTGTCCGATCCCCGGGTTGGGCCAAAAGAAGGTTGGCAGAGAACTATGGTATACCGGTACCGTCTTATGACGCCCTGTAGGATAATGAAAATATCACAAATGGTTCGATCTCCGGGTAAAATTTGTACCTGAGTTTTTCTGACAAGTAGGTAATTCCCAGTGTCAGCCCGAAGCTTACGGATACCTCCGTGCGTCGGCGGAAAGCACTTTAAGCCCGTCGAAATGTAAAGGGAATAGAGAGTGCATTTGTGTATGTGAACACACTTGTGCTCTATAATATGTCCTCCGTCGATGGGCTGGGTGTTAAGATTGGCTGATGCAGGGGTGCAAATTGTGGACGTAAACTTGACTCAATGTCATTCGAGTCACTGGACTACTCGATTACATCTAAGAAAACATATTCTACAAAATGGATATCGTTTACATTATCATTGTATTACATTTCAATATGTATCGACACTACAATAGGTTCAGTCAAAGAGAATATAAGGAAGTGTTCTTTAAAATCGACTTGCAATATTCGATTACAACATTAATCATATTTAGTTGCAAATGTTAAATATACTTTCATAAGAATTAACATCATGAAACCTAAAAGTCATCCTGCCTGACTATTTTTAACCCCCCAAGCAAAAACGACGGGGTGTTATAAGTTTGATGTGTCTGTGTGTGTGTGTGTGTGTATAGCATCGTAGCTCCCGAACAAATTAACCGATTTTGATTTTGCTTTTTTTATTTGAAAGATCCCAACGTCAACCCGTCTCGCCAACCCGTCTGCCAAGCGTGGTGAGTATGGCAATTACCCCTCATGTGATTGAGGGAGGCCCGTGCCCCAGCAGTGGGGACTTAAATGGGCCGACGATGGTGACAATGATGATTTGAAAGATGAATAAGTGCTGTTTCACGCCGTTCTTCTAACGCAATGTGTTAGAAGAACGAAAAACCTATGTTTTGAAAGCATAAAGAAATCAGAGAAAGGCATCACAACTAAACAGAGTCTGTAGATTGATCTCGTGCCGTCAGTTTTCTAAACTAAACGAACGTTTCCCTCACAGCACATAATTAGACTGTTCAAGTGTTCACATAAGTCAACATCTAGAAACAGGTCTGTAGCGAAACCGACTAACGGTTCTCAAAATGTTTCCAAGAACATTTATAAAAACAATTACATAGCCTTATCTATATATAGATAAGATAGAAGATAAGATAAGATGTCCGATAGTAATTATAATTTATTATAACAATGTTAATAGTAGCCGCTCTAGGTGTTTTTTTTACATTATAGCGGACAAACGAGACAGCACACCTGATGGAAAGTGTTCACCGCCGCCCATGGACATCTGCAACACCTGAGGTATCACATTTGCGTCGCCGGCTCTTAAGAAAGGAGTACACCCTTTTCTTGAAGGTCACCAGGTCGTATCTGTTCGGAAAGACCACGGATGACAACTGGTTCCACAGTTTTACTGTGCGTGGTAGGAAATGACGTGAGAAACGCACTCTAGTGTGTAGTGTAGGTGTAAAACAAAAAAGAAACAAATACCATAGATACATACCACCTACTCTTTTATTTTTTCAAAATAATTAATGGTACCTACTTACGACTTTATATACGTCATCTGTAACATGAAATTAACTATGAGTATCTTTATTTTATACAATCAGGCACATCAAGGCTTTCACATCACATCAAGGCTTTTTCAATCTGCAATTGAATCACCAAGCCTGTAAGCTTGGTGATTCCCTTATTACAAATCACGAGCTAAGGATAGTACCGGAACTAAATTGTGCTAGCCCCTTTTAACATTGCGTGTTGGAACGGGATGACATGAGCTTTAGTGCGGAAGGTTAAGGTTGGAAACTATTTATATTCATAATATAGCTCTAAGACAATTTATTGTCTAAGATATAGGTAGTACACATACATATGTAAAAATTAGAACCTTTTCACTATATTAGGCCTAGCAAAGGTATGCAAATTCTAGAAGTTACATACATAGGAGTAATTAATTCACTATAATAAGCTCATTATTATTTAAGTAACAAAGCCTGCATAGTAAATTAAATTAATAGATTTCAATTACCTACAAAATATATCCGTATGGTTATATCAACAGCAGTTTTAATTTATTTTTAGACTTTTCAAATTCATACTTTTTTATTATTTTTTGTCGGGGGGTAATAAATTTTAATTTATTTTTTATTGTTGGTACGGTAATGGAACCCGCCGCGGCCCGTGTGTCTCCGCCGTTGTTCAAACCATTGCGCTAATCGTCACACAATAGAAGGCAGATTAGTAAAGCAGGCCAGTATTTAAACGAGCCGCTACGCACCGGCGCGGGCGCATCTCGACCGGTCCTCGCAAGGTCGCTTTCGACGTAACCGCAGCTAAGCCTATCTGTCGCCCATCAAACCTGACTAGAGTTGCCAGGTCTGAAATGCAAAAATAACTATAGATGGACAGACCCATTAAGTGAAGTCGATCATTTGGCTAAGATCGGGATTTTTCGAATCTACATGCATATTTCTACCATAAGCTCGGCGGTGAGGGAAAACATCGTGAGATGAGGGTGAGGAAACCTGCGCTTCTCTGTTAGATTCTCAAAATATTTGAGATAATGATTCTGATCGTGTAACCGTGACCCAGTTGGTCTGGCTCCTCTGTCTAAGACTTGAGAAAGCAGATGGCAGTCACTTCATTGTACTCGTAATTACCAGAGTTCCCGAATCCCGAATCATTGTGGAAGCGTAAACGCCCTGTTGGTCTAGTGGTTTAAGTACCGGGCTGTGATCTCGGGGACCTGGGTTCGTTCCCGGGTCGAGGACAAAGTATGTTGCGAATTTTTCGAACACAGCTCGGGTTTGTGATCACCAATCCGCATTTGGCTTGGCAAGCGTGGTGATTAAGGCTAATCCCATCTTATAAGCGATAACTTGAATTGTATAATGGAGGCCTTTGCCCTGCAGTGGGACAGTTTATAGGGTGATACTATTATACCGCGCCCCGAAGCGGCAGCTTTGGACGCAACTGGGATGAACGCAAAAGAGGAGGTCCATTGGGTCAAATAGCACCATCAATAGAAAATATTGTGCGTTTTTTTAAAGGGCCGGCAGCGCACTTGTGACTCTATTGGACCAGTAGAGTCGCTCGCCTCGCGACACCTGGAGCCCAATTCTCGTGCTCGTGACATTTATTTTCATACGACATATATCACTTAAACAAAGTTTTTTCGTTTTCAGGTGATATCCGCCATGTTTTCAAAATATCACAAGCTCGAGAATTGGGCTCCTGTGTGCGAGTTAGTTCATTGAGTGTTGCGCCTGGAGTCCAATTCTCGTGCTCGTGATATTTATTTTCCTACGACATATATCACTAAAACATAGTTTTTTGTATGGTTTTCAGGTGATATTTCTATGTTTTCAAAATATCACGAACACGAGAATTGGGCTCCTGCTCGTCTGCCCCTTTTTAGATAAAAAAAACAATAATTCTACAACGTAATATTTTGATCATGGTTCATGTCTTGTGTATAAATAGTGCATTTAATGTTAATTATCTTTAGTATCGGTAGTCTTTATGCGTATTAAAATAAGTGTCAATATTTTTCCTTAAGAAGCCAACTAAGTTAATCAACGACTCTGAGTGTGGCAGTAAGACTCGGAGGTCTTATTATTAGTAATTAGTTCATCGTCAGCCCATTTAAGTCCCCACTGCTGGGGCACGGGCCTCCCTCAATCACATGAGGGGTAATTGCCATACTCACCACGCTTGGCAGACGGGTTGGCGAGGGTTTTGATATAAATGCAGAGTTTTCCTTCTCTGGGTGCTGATGATCATGCCAGCAGCTTTACCTTAGTCGCCTTTTACGACACCTCGGTAAGAGTGAGGGTGGCCTATTCTACTCTGCCGGGAACCACACGGCCTAAGTAATTAGTTAATAACTAATAATTTGTGATTTTACCCCCCGGATTCAATCTGCAATTGAATCACCAAGCCTGTAAGCTTGGTGATTCAATTGCAGATTTGACTCCAGATTGGACTCCAGGCGCAACACTCAATGAACTAACTCGCACACAGGAGCCCAATTCTCGAGCTTGTGATATTTTGAAAACATGGCGGATATCACCTGAAAACGAAAAAACTTTGTTTAAGTGATATATGTCGTATGAAAATAAATGTCACGAGCACGAGAATTGGGCTCCAGGTGTCGCGAGGCGAGCGACTCTACTGGTCCAATAGAGTCACAAGTGCGCTGCCGGCCCTTTAAAACATATTCTACATACTCTTATTGATGGTGCTATTTGACCCAATGGACCTCCTCTTTTGCGTTCATCCCAGTTGCGTCCAAAGCTGCCGCTTCGGGGCGCGGTATAATAGTATCACCCTATAAACTGTCCCACTGCAGGGCAAAGGCCTCCATTATACAATTCAAGTTATCGCTTATAAGATGGGATTAGCCAAATGATCGACTTCACTTAATGGGTCTGTCCATCTATAGTTATTTTTGCATTTCAGACCTGGCAACTCTAGTCAGGTTTGATGGGCGACAGATAGGCTTAGCTGCGGTTACGTCGAAAGCGACCTTGCGAGGACCGGTCGAGATGCGCCCGCGCCGGTGCGTAGCGGCTCGTTTAAATACTGGCCTGCTTTACTAATCTGCCTTCTATTGTGTGACGATTAGCGCAATGGTTTGAACAACGGCGGAGACACACGGGCCGCGGCGGGTTCCATTACCGTACCAACAATAAAAAATAAATTAAAATTTATTACCCCCCGACAAAAAATAATAAAAAAGTATGAATTTGAAAAGTCTATTTTGTAGGTAATTGAAATCTATTAATTTAATTTACTATGCAGGCTTTGTTACTTAAATAATAATGAGCTTATTATAGTGAATTAATTACTCCTATGTATGTAACTTTTAGAATTTGCATACCTTTGCTAGGCCTAATATAGTGAAAAGGTTCTAATTTTTACATATGTATGTGTACTACCTATATCTTAGACAATAAATTGTCTTAGAGCTATATTATGAAAATAAATAGTTTCCAACCTTAACCTTCCGCACTAAAGCTCATGTCATCCCGTTCCAACACGCAATGTTAAAAGGGGCTAGCACAATTTTGTTCCGGAACTATCCTTCGCTCGTGATTTGTAATAAGGGGATTTGAGTTTAAAAAGACGAATAATAAAAAAGGTTACTTTGGTCGTCGGTACTCACATCACCCATCGCCAGCTCGCCATGCAGCGGACCTATGACCCTCGAGGAAAGAGAGAGGGGCTCTGTACGTGCCCCGCAGCGGTTCGTTATGATAATTACTGTTTATGGTCGGTGCCGAACGCCGAAAGTGAAACTTGTCCCATCAATTGATTTAAAACGAGCGTTCCTTACGTAATACAGGGCTGATGACAGTGAAAATAATGGCAAGTTTCTAGTGACAATGGGTAGGGCATATTGGGGGCAAAACAGACGCTCGTTGGGGAAAAGGACCGCGGAAAGGGAGTCGCAGTCGTGAGAGGTCTCCCAAAAGGTGAATTGATGACCCGTTGAAGGTCGCGGGAATCCCTTGGATTTTTACAGCATCTCATACATTTCTCATACATTGATTTGACTACGAGATAGGTAGCTCGAGCACCTGTGTTACGAATATCAGAATCAACAAATATATATGTTCATTGAATACTTTTCTTTTGTGAATACATAGAAAACTAGATTTTTAGATTTTCGCGTTGCATTATAACTATAGGTAATGTATCAAGACGGGAATTAACACGATATGTATTATGTGAAACAACATTGTGTACTCACATATTTGGCTCGACATTTCGGCTACGATACAGCAGCCGTGGTCACGAGCGGACTGGCGAAGCACGGCGTCGTCTGCTGGGGCCGGGCTGTGATTCTTCGGACACCCTCACATTTTTTGATATTAATTCACTAGATGAATTGTCAGTGAAGCTACACCGACAAACTACACTAACAGTATCGGTGTTTGTTTGCGTTAGTAGCGGCCTAGCACGGGGTTTGCACTTGTTAATTACTGGATTCCATGTCGATGATATTTTAAATCCATCCTCCCGATTGAAAGTCTTATTAGTACACATGTTGTTTCACATAATAAATATCGTGTTAATTCCCGTCTTGATACATTATAGTTACATAGAAAACACCCAGACCACTACAAACAGACATGTTCATGCACACAAATATTTGTACTGTGCGGGGATCGAACCCTCAAACCTTGCACTGTTCCAAACGGATTGTCAGAGATACGTCAGGTGGATGCGGGTGGCACAGGACCGATCTATGTGGAGAACCTTGGGAGCTATGTACTTTGGCAGTGGGCGTCTATTGGTTCGAAAATGACATACATATACGCGCAAGATCACCACGCTAAATTGCTGAAGACGTGCTGGTCATGTCTCTAGAAGTACTCATGGACGATCGAGCAGACAAATATAAAAGACAACAGACAGCCTACCTGAGTAGAGTGGTCGCTCAGGGAAACTTAGTCTAGGACGAACTACAACTACAACACGATGCTCTAACATTTTTTTATGTGATATTTGGCAGACGAGCAGACGGATCACCTGATGGTAAGCGATTCTCGCTACCCATGAACATCCGCGACACCAGTGGTGGCACAAGTGCGCTGTCAATCTCTAAACCCCCCTTTCCCCCGTATTGGGCCTCCGGTCCCTCACTCACGCAGCGACACACAGCACAGTACTGCTTCACGCCGGTTTTCTATGAGGCCGTGGTATCACTCCGAAAATTAAATCACAATTTAAGAAAGATGACTGGTGTAACTGTAAATTTTGAGTATTGATTGGTACGTTTTTTGCCGAGTGGTAACAGAGTTTCAATCGGGGGAATTGTCAAAAGATTGGCAGCGAACTTGTGATTCCAATTGGGTTGTCTGGGGTCTTATCGTTAGCTGTTCCGTCTGCTTTCCTGCCACCTATCACATACAAAACGAAGTTCTTAACCAAGACGGGAGGATGCGGTGTATGTCACGGAGCAAAACCGCTGGCTTCCGCCGGTCTGATTATTCTAATATATGATGATTCTACTAAAGAGTATCTCAAATGTCTCTGAGGTGGTGGCGCTATGTGGCGGGTCATTACATTCCCTCTAATATGGTTGAGTGAAATGATGGCTGACACGTACGTCATACTTGTGAACAGGTGCCACCTTTGGGGACTGGTCTGCTTCGGTTTACCTCATAATATTTATTTTATTATTATTTCCTTTATTTTATTTTGTATAACAATTAAACTGTATGGCTTGGTATGATGATGACACAACATTGTATGAAAGTTTGGCAATTAAAAAGAGTAACTGGCGAGTTTCTTGCCAGAAAAGACCAGAAACAACTTTCCGAGCTGGTGGTAGAATCGCATTATGTTTATTTATTTCTTTAGTATATTTTATGTATCAACATATATATGTATTAACATGTAAATTATACATAAGTACTTATAAATAGTTTAAGTCATTCAAATGCATGACGAAATCGTCATGCATTTGAATGACTTAAACTATTTATAAGTACTTATGTAAAGGCTTGTACACATCACTTACAAATGTAAGTGCTGTGTACAAGCCTATGCAAATAAAGAATTATTTGACTTGACTTGACTTGACTATGAGACCAGAATAAGTTCTCAACCCTGCCGCGAAGATCCCGTCATGTCGTGCATGTCACTCAACGGAACAAGTCACCGGATTCCGCCGGTGATTACTGTTAATTATTTTCGTCCGATCAAGCCGCGCCCATATCGGGCCGCCCCACTTTCTACCAGAGATGTTCTCAAACTTTTCACGCGCCGCCCATGTTGAGACAATATACCTAATAGGGGTTACAACTATTTATTAAATAACCATGCACAAATGTTGGGTCCGTTTTTGTACGCGAAAAAATGATTCACGCTAAAAGGAATCGTTTTTGGCGGTAATCAATTTTTCGCGTAAAAAAACTAACCCAACATTTGTGCATGGTTATTTAAGAGAGGTTGTTTACCCCAAAATTGTTTAAAAGAGATCCGGTTTAGTAGCTAAAAATTAAAATCGATTGGCGTCGCCAGTGTGCCCTACCCCTCACCTTAAAACCGAAAATCATAGAATGAACATTTTATGTAAAGCTACTTCATAAGTTTTTCGGTTAGGGGTTAGTAAAACTCAGCATGGTAGATTTTATATATGTAATAGGTGGCAGACGAGCAGACTAATCACCTGGTAAGCGATTGCCGCCGCCCATGGACACCCGCAGCACCAGTGGAGTCACACCCTTTTCCCCGGATTGGGGCTCCGGTACCGCAGTTACTCACGCAGCAAAACACCGCACAATGCTGCTTCACGCCGGTTGTCTGTGAGGCTGTGGTATCATTCCGGTCGAGTAGGCCCTTTCATGCCTCTCCCACGGTCTAATTCATGCCGAAGCATGACTCTCCCACGGTCTAAAGTTTCTATTCATAGTGTTATTCTTGTTGAATGAGTTTGCCAGTTTAAAAGCATTTCATTATCATTTCAGCCAATAGACGTCCACGTCTGGACATAGACCTCCCCCAATGTTATCCATATATATCGGTCCTGGGCCTCCCGCATCCTAGGGATTCCCACGTCCTTCACCAGATCGTCGGTCCACCTTGTGGGGGCCTGCCACGGCTGCGACTTCCTGTACGTGGCCTCCACTCGAAAGCAAAAGCATTTATTGGTAGCTAATGGCCATGGGTGGTAGTGGCCTGACACCCTGGTTTGTTTGCCTCCCTTTCCGTAAAACAACCCCACTGACCTTCCTCCTACTGCCCCACAATCAAGCTATATGAGGTCGTTACACCTCACTTTGAGAACCACCAGTCACAGGCTGAAGGAAGTGGGGCAGTTCCTTCGATAATTTCCAATTACGAAATTTAAGGGATCGGTTTTTGAAAGTTTTAAGCAGGTTTTTATAAAAGACACCGAGTTACCACACGCATAGACAAGATTTTTAATTTTCTTTTCGTTCAGGTATTTACTGCCTATACAGGTTTCACTTTAGTGCATTTTAGTTGTACGGTCAGCATGAAAAGTAGCTTAACACTTTAGTACCTTGTCAATTTAACTTTTCTGTAGTTTTTTAGATTTTCGCGTTACATTATAACTATAATTTATCAAAACAGGAATTAACACGATATTTATTATGTGATACAACATTGTGTACTCACATATTTTGCTCGACGTTTCGGCTACGTTACAGCAGCCGTGGTCACGAGGGGACTGGCGGAGCACGGCGTCGTCTGCTGGGGCCGGGCTGTGAATCTTCGGACACCCTCACATTTTTTTATATTAATTCACCACTAGATGAATTGTTAGTGAAGCTACTCCGACATAATACACTAACAGTATTGGTGTTTGTTCGGTGTGTTAACTCTTCTGCCTATTTCCAAGGGGTACGTTAAAAATGTTTTTTCGACATGGTACTAAAGTATTAAGCTACTTTTGATGCTGACTGTACCTATCATTTAGAATGCTTAGTAAGTTGAGATCTTTCAAATAAACGTTTCTTGAGTAAACCAGACGGAGAAAATATATTTTAAAAGACCTTGACCGCAGAAAGATCGTTACTGTATTCGCTGGTATTCTATAACATCTCCAATGTACCGCCGCCATACCGCCTGAAATTATTTATTTATTATTTAAAATTTTTATTGCACAAATTTGGTACAATAAGGCGAACTTAATGCCAAGAAGCATTCTCTACCAGTCAACCTTTAGGTCATGCACAAAGTGCAGTTGTGCGGCGAAAGGAAAATTTTAAGTTACTAGTAAGGAAAAGAAACTAATATTAAATAACTACATTATTTACAAACCCATATATATAAATATATTTAAATAAATATATTATTATAAAGTACATTATTAATAAATACAATATATAGTTGTAAACAAAAAAGTAAAATACATAAGAAAAAAAAAACTACATATAATATGTTATTTATATACATATAAGCAATTAAGTCATGCGGAAAGATTAGATGTCAAAAAATATACATGATTAAATGACAGGCGTCCCGTTGTCTCATCAATATCCCGGCAACCAGTACAGCGATTGGGGGACCAACGCTGCGACATGAATGGGCCGGCTTGACTATAGTAATACTACAGCCTCAAAGAAAACCGGCGTGAAGCAGCACTTTGGTTTCCCACCCTGAGTGTAATTATTGGAACTGCTGAGCTGACTGCCTCGTTAGTTCCCCGGGTTAGGCCTAAATTTGTACCTGAGCTTTTCTGTTAAGAAATTCTCAGTGTCAGCCCGGAATCTGGAAGTTGGCGGTCTTGTACCCCCGTGCCTCGGAGAGCACGTTAAGCCGGTCCTGCGCCCGATCCCTCTCCGGTCGTGTAACACTGGTGTCACATCGTATTATGAGGGTAAGGGAACAGAGAGTGTACTTGTGTTTGCGCACACACTTGAGCACTATAATATTTTTTTTTTTTTTTTTTGGTCAATAAGCCAACGCTTGACCACAATCGCACCTGATGGAAAGCGACGATGAGGTCTAGGATGATACGCGTTTGCCTAAACCCTCTTCGTTTCGTAGGGTAGATAATATATCCTGCGTAAGTGGCTGATCCTTGAGATTGGCCGCCAAGCCGAAAGCGGTTGGAGCATATTATTATATTATAGGAAAGGTATTCCAAAAATATAAAAATAATCTGGAACAAGAAATAAAATATATCAATCGATAAATAAAACGCCATCTATTTACGTATCAGAACACTACGGCAACAGATAACTTGTTCCGCTACGACGGCTACGGACTACGAGACTCGTAGCAGCCGTAGCGGATAATGCGTCATGCGTGCTCGTACGTCGTAGTTTGTTATAGTATCAAGAGATGGCGCTAAGTGAGAAACAAAAACGTAGAGTGGATGGGGGCAGTAATTGGAACGAAAAAAAATACATTATTTGTAAAGATGTTTGTTTTTTTTTTTAGTGCCACCATTACGTGTCACTTGAAACAAACGTGCAAGTTTCCTCAGGATGTTTTCCCTCAACACCAAGCTAGAAGTAGAAATATGGATATAGTTTTGAAATCTTTGCTCTATTTGAACCTGTTACCATTCGTAGTATGTATACGTTCTAATCTACTATTTCAAAGTCAAAGTCAAATAATTCTTTATTTGCATAGGCTTGTACACAGCACTTACAAATCGTCATGCATTTGAATGACTTAAAACTATTTATAAGTACTTATGTATATTTTACATGTTAATACATATATATGTTGATACATAAAATATACTAAAGAAATAAATAAACATAATGCGATTTTACCACCGGCTCGGAAAGTTTTTTCTGGTCGAGAAAATCCGGCAAGAAACTCGCCAGTTACTCTTTTTAATCGCCAAACTTTCATACAATGTTGTGTCATCATCATACCAAGCCATACAGTTTTGTGCCATCATCATACCAAGCCATTTACTAACTTTACTATCGCCATCGCTTATTAAAGGCGTTTTCGAAATACTTCCGTACATGATTCATACAATATCATCTCATACATAGACCTGAATCCGTATGTTTGTTCAGAGTGGGGATCGAACCCACGGTCTTTGGCGTATAAGGCAGTAACTACGAAATGCGCATTCGGGTCAGTCTGGGCCAGCCAAACCTCCAATCCGGAGAAAATATGGTACGTTTCTAAATAGCGCAAAACCTCTACGGTGGTAGCTCAACCCATGAAACTAAACATCTTTCAATTAGGGAGCAACACTAAAATCTCAAAAAAATACAGCTGTTTCATATAAATTGATCAATCCGCTGACTGAGCCAATTTATATGAAGAGACGGTTTTTTCGCGATTTAAGTGTTGGTCCCAATGAAAGATGTTCAGTATAATGGGCTGAGAGGTTTTGTGCTATTTACTTAACACGCTGTATAACGTGCCAAAAGGCCTCATGGCCTCATGGCCTCAAAAGAAATGGTTTGGATTTGAGTTAGATTTCATTGGGCCGGCTCGACCTGAGTGATACCACGCCTCGCCAAAAACCGGCGTGAAGTAGCAGTGTTATGTGTTTCGCTGTGTGAGTGAAGGTACCGGAGGCCCAATCCGGGTGAAAGGGAGGTTTAAAGGTTGGCAGCGCACTTGTGCCTCCACTGGTGTCACGGGTGTCCATGGGCGGCGGCAATTGCTTTCGATCAGGTGATCCGTCTGCTCATATGTATGCCTCCTATCACATAAAAAAAAGATAGCTGTTGGGACCCGGGCCGGGGACTAGTACGTTAGCTACTTTAGGTGACGGGTAGGGCACACTAGCGACGCCAATCGATTTTAATTTTTAGCTACTAAACCGGATCATTTTTAAAGAATATCGGGGTTACAACCTCTCGGCAAACACTTATATTATTTATTAAATAACCATTATCAGTCCATGTTAATGAAGCGACTGCCGTCTGGCCTTCGCAATACTTTAACAGGGGAACCAGACCAACTGAATTATGGTTACACGTTTCAGAAAATAGTTGATATTTTTAGCAATCTTTTGCAATTTATTCTTAAGGTGACGGTAGGGCACACTAGCGACGCCAATCGATTTTAATTTTTAGCTACTAAACCGAATCTATTTTAAACAATTTCGGGGTTACAACCTCTGGGTAAACACTTATACAATTTATTAAATAACCATGCACAAATGTTGGGTCCAACGCGTACGCGAAAAATTGATTCACGCCAAAAGCGGCCACTCTTGACGTCAATCAATTTTTCGCGTACAAAAACGGATCCAACATTTGTGCATGGTTATTTAATAAATAATATAAGTGTTTGTCGAGAGGTTGTAACCCCGAAATTGTTTAAATTAGATCCGATTTAGTAGCTAAAAATTAAATTCGATTGGCATCGCTAGTGTGCCCTACCCGTCACCTTAAGTAAATAACACACTTAAATCACACTTGATAAGACTATCGACAGCTCATGTCGAATCAAGCACTTACAAGTTTCGTCGGCTTAGAAACGCGTACAGTTGTCTAATTGGTAGAACATTCACCCGGATTGTGGAAGGAGTGGGTTCGAGTCCCACCTGAACGCGAGATGAAATTGTTAAGTGTGTTATTTACGTTTCAGAAACTTGATAAACGTGAACGTTTGACGTGAGGTAACGACCTCACGATGTTTTTCCTCACCGCCGCTAATGGTAGATATCCCACTCTTCAGAGCACCCCCTTAACAATACAGGATAGTCTCAGCATCCTTGGCATACGGGACTATATCGAGAGCGTAATAAGAACTGCTTCCCGAAAACTCGGGATTCTTACTCCGGCGCAGCTTTGTCTCTTGTACAAGGCACAGGTTCGCGCGTGTGTGGAATATTGCTCCCATCTCTGGGATGGTTCTGCTAAGTACTTGCTGGAGGATCTCGATAGGTTGCAGCGACGTGCTATCCGTATTGTTGGAGATTATGAGGTGACTAAGTCCCTAGAACCTCTTCAGCTACGTAGAGATATTGCCAGTCTAAGTGTTCTCTACCGCCTCTATAATGAGGAATGCTCTGATGAGTTATTTCAACTTATCCCATCCTCTCCTTTCCACTTCCGAACAACACGTGCTGGACAGCGTTGCCATCCGCATACCATCCAGACAATGGCGGCGCGCACCAAGAGGTTTGGCTCCTCGTTCATGCCCCGAGCCATCAAGGCATGGAATGTTCTCCCAGCTCATGTGTTTCCTCCTTCATACAATCCGGGGTCTTTTAGGCGGGGCGTGAAACGGCATCTCAGCAGGCCATTAGGGTGAGGATGGCAGACACAATCGGTACTTTGTTAGTTCTTTTGTGCCTGTCAGCCTGTATTTGGATTTCACGGCCGCTGTCCATCAGGCGGAGTGAGGTCATCCTGATTGACCTTTCTCTATAAAAAAAACGCAGTTGGATTTTAAAAATCCAGAGGTGCATTCTCTTATTCGAACCACGACCCCCCGTACGAAAGGCGCGTTCTTATCCACTGAGCTACTACTGCTCGGAATTTCGATTACCAATAAACTGCACCACTGACCAGTCAAATGACTGGACGTTTGACTATCGCTTTCTTCTGCCGGTAATTGAAAATCGAGTGAAAATTTCAAGTGACAGCCGCGAGGTGTACTTTCCTTGCAACGCCCTTAGCATTCACGGGCCACTGCACTTATGAGAAATTTGCTTTTTCCCGAGGCTTCGCTCGCGTTAGAAAGATACGAAACAGCCCATGTCACTCGCCATCCCTTCAACTTCATTTTAGCGTGTAATTCCCGGTGGCGTCCAAAGCAGTCGCTTTAGAGCCCAGGGTACGCTAAGACTATGATTCAGCATTTGAGGGATCTGGTAATTATAAAGAAGCGACTGTCGTCTGACCTTCGAACCCTTTAACAGGGGAACCAGACCAACTGAATCATGGTTACACGAGCAGATGGTAATGGTAGAAATACGCACATAGATTTGGAAAAACCATTGGTGCAGCTCGGATTCGAACCTCGACCACCTACGTGGAAGGCGCGTTCGTATCCATTCAGCTACCTTGAACTATCACCTAAAGAATAACATCAATCCGTCGCCTCTTTTTTCCGTGAAAAACGGACAAACTGACAGACAGACACACACACTTTGACATATATTAGTATGGATTTGGAAGCTGCAACGGAAAACGCATTTATTTTTTGCTTGATTGTACGCTTCAACATTGTTTGGACATTATGATGACCATAGTATTGAGTCCCACTTCTTCTTGTAGTACTTGCTCCCCTGAGTATTTATTACTATCGGACCAAAGCTGTAGAGTCATTATCATCATCATCATCATCAGCCCATTTAAGTCCCCACTGTTGGGGCACGGGCCTCCCTCAATCACATGAGGGGTAGTTGCCATACTCACCACGCTTGGCAGACGGGTTGGCGAGGGTCTATCTATTTATATACACCTTTTTCAACCGTCTTACCACCTTATTAAGGTGACGGGTAGGGCACACTAGCGACGCCAATCGATCCGCTTTTGGCGTGAATCAGATTTTCGCGTACGCGTTGGACCCAACATTTGTGCATGGTTATTTAATAAATGGTATTAGTGTTTGCCGAGAGGTTGCAACCCTGAAATTGTTTAAAATAGATCCGGTTTAGTAGCTAAAAAATTAAATCGATTGGCGTCGCTAGTGTGCCCTACCCGTCACCTTAACAGAATACAACAAATTTGTTTTTGGCCGAGACTTTCATATTAGGACCAAAAATATATGAAAGTCCTAGCATGTCCTTTAGTTGAATATTGAATAAATTATTAACATTTTAGAAATAAAAATTGAGTGTGAAGGCCGCTTTCGTAGTACATCGCAATCATACAATCGTTCCATCTGGCGATCCGTCTGCTCGTAAAAAAAATACTCCTGTAATATCTAGTTTTAAGTTTCTATAATTTATGTTTTATGCGAATAAAAGTATCTATTAATTAATTTATTCATTCAGAATCAAAACTTCAAACACAAATCAAAGTATGGTACGTGGTATGGTACTGACCTACGTTACGCGGTGTAAAGATGTAATGTAGATACAGTTAGCTAATACACGATAATGGCTCTATGACGATTTTGTTTTGTTTGGTTCAACACTAGGTTAATTTGAAAAGAAAGAAAGAAAATATGTTTGTTGATTAAGACATCACAATAGATTTGATTAGGACAAATTGAAAATGTTAAAAATAGTTTACGAAAATGGAGCCAAATTAGGGTTGCCAGGTGAGTCGCGAAAAAATACCGGACAACCCAAAACTGGGTCGCCAAAAAAAAAGTACCTATATTGTTCTGTCCGGTATGACCATTTATTTTTTACCGGACAAGCCTCAAAAATTAAATACTCGACACCTGGCAACTGATTGAAGAATCTAAGTTCATTTGACAGTGGGAGAGCCACGCTACGGCATAAATGGCCCGATTCTCCGGGCCGGGCCTCACAGAAAACCGGCGTGAAGTGCTGTATTTCACAGTGTGAGTGAGGTACCGGAGGCCCGATCTGGGGGAAAAGGGGGTTTAAAGGTTAGCAGCGCACTTGTGACTCCATTGGTGTCGCGGGTGTCTATGGGCGGCGGCAATCGCTTACCATCAGGCGATCCGTCTGCTCGTCGGCCACCTATCACATAGAAAAAAAATTGACATTACAAACTCAGTGTAAGTAATATAGACCGACAGTTAGACCTAGTCAGCTTATCACGCACCGTAAGTAATACTTTCTGCTACAAGTGGAGTACCACAACAAAGTTGCTATAATAATAATATCCTCAAACCTATTGCGGCTACGGCGGCCAATCTTAACGATCAGCCACGTACGCAGGATATATTATATTTCTTACCGAAAACTTAGGTACAAATTTTTTGGCCCGACCCGGGGATTGAACCCAGGACCTCTTGCGCAGCCGTCGCTTTATAGTGCGACCCATTAACCATTACGCCACCGAGGCAGTCAAAAGTTGCTATAATCTTTACAAGATGTGTAACATACTCAGAAACTTCACCGAGACACGGACTCATAATACCCTAGTTTGAAACTTGATGACATGCAAAAGCAGACCAAACGAAAAAAGTTAACTATAATTATTAAATAAATATTACAAGTGTTTGCCGAGAGGTTGAAACCCCGAAATTATTTAAAATAAATCCGGTTTAGTAGCTAAAAATTCGAATCGATTGACGTCGCTAGTGTGCCCTACACGTCACCTTAAAAGATTTATCAAGTACCTATATATATATATATATATATATATATATATATATATATATATATATATATATATATAAGGAGAACCTGAGTGACTAAGGTATTAAGTGATTAAGTGACTAGGAATGCACCCACAGCCGAAACTTGCAATTTGGGAAGGGAGTTCCTTTAATAGTGGAAGTGAGCACTAAGATGGGACTTTTGAAAATAAAAAGGGTGTTAAAAGTTAGAATGAAAGTCCGCCATCTTTGATGGTAGAAATGTGAAATTTTGTATTCAGACTAATAAATTGAATAAAGAAGTAACTCATTTAACGTTATTTGAAAATCACCCCTGAAAATAAAATAGGGGATGAAATACCAGTACGGGGGTTTAGCCATTTTAGAGTAAGAATCTTCAAAATCGCTGTACGTTTTCCTTATTTTAAACCAAGAACAAGTTGTTTTAACGTTTTTATACATTGAAGCCTTAAGGGGGTGAAAAGGGGGTTCGAAGTTTGTATATAAGTCCGTCATCTTTCATGTTAGGAAAGTAAAAAATTGTATATATACGTACAATAAAAATAAAAAGTAATTCACTAAAATGTTTTTGGAAAACCACCCTTTGAAACGATCCCCCATACTCCATTTCATCGCCTAATTTACATTAGGGTATGAAATGGAGCATGGGGGATTAGATAATTTAAAAGTTAGAATCTTAAAATTGATGTTTGGGCACCGGTTTGGAATAAAAATGTGACTTTCGAATTTTTAACCCCTAAGGTGTAGTTGCGCGGATTTGAAGTTAGAATGAAGACTTTTGTAATAAAGACTAAATCTGCGTGAGTAACGCCGCGGGCGCAGTCTAGTAGCTTATTCATGATTATATACTTAGGTTTAGGTACTGCTTGACATTTCAGCAGCCGTGGCTTCAAGCGAACTTAATCAATCAATCAATCCTATTTTTTTAGTATATTTTATGTATCAACATGTAAATTATACATAAGTACTTATAAATAGTTTTATATTACTCAAATGTTTGACGATTTGTAAGTGCTGTTTCAAAGTCGTTCAAAGAGCTATGGAAAGGGCTATGCTCGGAGTATCTCTGAAGGACCGCATCAGAAATGATGTAATCCGACAGAGAACCAGTGTCACCGACATAGCCCACCGAATTAGCAAACTGAAGTGGCAGTGGGCTGGTCATATTAGCCGCAGAACTGACAGCCGTTGGAGCCGTAAAGTCCTTGAGTGGAGACCGCGACTCGGTAATCGTAGTGTAGGACGCCCTGCGACAAGATGGGATGATGACATTCGAAAGCTGGCTGGTGTGGGCTGGATGAGAGTGGCCGAAAATCGGGAGCAGTGGCGTTCATTAGGGGAGACCTATGTCC
This sequence comes from Marasmia exigua, assembly GCA_019059595.1. Taxonomy (NCBI): domain Eukaryota; kingdom Metazoa; phylum Arthropoda; class Insecta; order Lepidoptera; family Crambidae; genus Marasmia; species Marasmia exigua. The sequence goes on along the minus strand of CM032479.1, from coordinate 3,927,487 downwards.
AGCAGTGGACGAGTGTGGGTTGCTGATGATGATGATGATGATGAAGTGCTGTTTAGAAGCCTATGCAAACAAAGTTTTTTTTATTCAAACAATCAAGAATATTTTGATAGATTAAATAAACAAAATAAATAAATAAAATTTTAAATAATTCAATCAATCAATCAAAATATTTACCCCTGCGCTGGGTCCTCCTTGACAAAGCCAGTCTAGCCTAGCCTAGATCCGCCCTTGACAACGTCTCCCTGTCAATATCGCTAAAGTGCCTTCTGATCGTGGTCGCACTGTACTCGTGTATAGATTATTCAAAGTAGTGCAGCAGTGGTCACAGTAGTTACCAAAATCCACCGTCTGTTTGACACATTGTATAATCGAGCCCAATCGATTGCAGCCCGGCATTTGGGCCAACTCTTCACTTTTTAATTTTTACCGTCAATTTGCCCACAGATTACTTTCCATTTCTGTCAATAGTTCGTGCGCTATTTAACCTGACGTAATATTACTTTATTTACTTTCTTTTTGACCGCAAGATTGATTGTTAGTATTGGTTCTAAGCTGTTGATTTTATTCTGCTTTCTGCATTGGTATAATTTAATGGGATTCTGCGTGATTTAATCGTCTAATGGGTCATGCTTCAGTGGGTAAAACAACTAATTTGTATCTATCTATAGGTACGTATATACATATTTAGTGTTCTTTTTTGCGTCATCTAATTTAAAACAATAGAACTAACAAGATATCCGACAGCACTACCTAAATAACCAAGGTATATGTTACCATCGTAATTCGCACCTAATTCTAGATATATTAAATTACCTAATTTTTTAAATATTAAGTTACCTCAATCTAAATAGATTGATCTCGCGAACCATGGGAAGGTCGACTTTGTGGCGGTAAAGCTATACTTTATAGTTTAAAAAAAAAACGCCGGTGTTTTGTGTTTATCGACCTACGGAGTCTGCCGATGATACCACTCTAAACTCAATCGCGGGCTTTAAGGCTCTATTAAGTCCAAGCAAGTTGTCCGTGACAAGTCACTCGATACACAATAGCTGTGTTAAAAACGATACAATTCAAATATTCTTACTATCAGAATCATTTCGTGGCACTTCACTGCACAAATAAATACCAGATTTGTTTACTAAAAACCACTAGATACTAATTAAAAGCCTTTGAATTGCATCAACCGGCGCATCCGGCGCAGCTTTGTCTCTTGTACAAGGCACAGGTTCGCCTGTGTGTGGAATATTGCTCCCATCTCCGGGATGGTTCTGCTAAGTACTTACGTTTCAGAAACTTTATAAACATGAGCGTTACCTCACGATGTTTTTCCTCACCGCCGCTAATGGTAGAAATCCCACTCTTCAGAGCACCCCCTTACCAATACAGGATAGTCTCAGCATCCTTGGCATCGATGTTCGTAGCAACCTAAATAAACGGGACTATAATAAGAACTGCTTCCCGTAAACTCCGGATTATGAACAGAGTGAGACGGTATTTTACTCCGGCGCAGCTTTCTCTCTTGTACAAGGCACAGGTTCGCCCGTGTGTGGAATATTGCTCCCATCTCTGGGATGGTTCTGCTAAGTACTTGCTGGAGGCTCTCGATAGGTTGCAGCGACGTGCTATCCGTATTGTTGGAGATTATGAGGTGACTAAGTCCCTAGAACCTCTTCAGCTACGTAGAGACATTGCCAGTCTGTGTTCTCTACCGCCTCTATAATGGGGAATGCTCTGATGAGTTATTTCAACTTATCCCATCCTCCAATTTCCACTTCCGAACAACACGTGCTGGACAGCGTTGCCATCCGCATACCATCCAGACAATAGCGGCGCGCACCAAGAGGTTTGGCTCCTCGTTCCTGCCCCGAGCCATCAAGGCATGGAATGCCCTCCCAGCTCATGTGTTTCCTCCTTCATACAATCCGGGGTCTTTTAGGCGGGGCGTGAAACGGCATCTCAGCAGGCTATTAGGGTGAGGATGGCAGACACAATGGGTACTTTGTTAGTTCTTCTGTGCCTGTCAGCCTCATATTTGGATTTCACGGCCGCTTAGCATCAGGCGGAGTGCGGTCATCCTGATTGGCCTTTCTATAAAAAAAATCAACGAATCGGTAAAAAACTAAAGTATCAGCCTATAAACTGTCCCACTGCAGGGCAAAGGCCTCCATCATAGAAAACAAGTCATCGCTACTATGATGGCATTAGGCTTAATCACCACGCTGGTCTAATGCGGATTGGTGCTGAAAGTAATAGTATTTAATTGTTTATTTAATGAAAAAAAATCTTATTCTTGCCAAGATGAACATTCATCTTTTGAAGAATATGACTATGGTAATTATTTATAACCATCATCATCAGCCTATCGCAGTCCACTGCTGGACGGATGCCTCTCCAATTGTGATCTACCGTGATCTATCCATGGCTTCTCGCATCCAGCTCTTGCCAGCCATCCTGCGCAGATCGTCCCTCCACCTAGCCAGAGGGCGCCCTACATTACGTTTGCCAAAACGCGGTCTCTACTCTAGAACTCGTTTACCCCATCGGTTGTTGGTTCTGCGGCTAATATGGCCAGCCCACTGCCACTTAAGCTTGCTAATCCGGTAATTATTTATAAATGACGCCTTAAACTGCGTTGCTTAACTTAGGTAAGCAATTGTTTTGTTATTCAAATCTTACCACAATATATGATGAAGAAAGTGTTACTATTGTTACATTATATTATTTTCTCTTATGCAACCTGATAATTCGTTTGAATTCATTACCTTTCTTTTACCTGCATAAACATACGGACAATTCATGATAGTACTCGTATAGAGTTAATTTAGCCAGTAGGTCGATATGTAACCCATTACTTTGTTGGCAGGTTTAGTGACTGTTACTTTGAATCATTAGTTTGCCGTAACACAGTTTTTACTAGTACGGAAAGTAAAGAATCATTCGTTTTGTACTTACCTGCAATATTTAGTTATTATTATCAAAATATTTGTCGTTAATTAGCTGTTATGTAATGTACAAATCATTTCAAAGTAAGCACAATAAACTATTTGTATTTGTATTTATCATCATCAGAAGCTTATTGCAATCCACTGCTGAACACAGGCTTCTCTTAATGTTTGCCTCTCCGATCGATCTTTGGCTACTCACATCCAGCTCCTGTGAGCCATTCAGAAAATGTCTGTAAGCTTAGTACTTGTGTTTTTTGTGTAATAAAGTATAGATATCTATCTTTATCCCAGTCCCCATCACATGCGCTGTGGGTCTTTCTTATTTCGCCGCCACAGGTAGGTACTCGTTCGGTACCTACACAAATACTCTATCGCACACGTACTCCAAACTCCCGTGTTCACTACGTATATCTGTAACTACGTTTACGCGTTTGAATTTTTGGGTTAGGGTTCAGAATTCGCCCCCTCTGGACAAAGTCTAGTACTTATGAGTCGGTCAAAACAATATAATGAGGGTCTTCGAGCATGTCGAGTGGTAAGCAGTTCCCATAGAGGTGGGGATCGAATCGTTTAGTCTGAATCATGGTTACACGTTTCAAAATCTATCCGAAACGTGCAGGTTTCCTCAAGATATTTAGCTCAATATCGAATAGACCATTAGCTCGGGGCTAATGGCAGAAATACGCACATAGATTTGAATAATACAGAGGTACATACTCGGATTCGAACCACGACTCTGGACGACGACACGGACGGCGCGTTCTGACCACTGACCTAACATCGCTCGCATCATAAATTCTGTCATCATCAGCATGGATCGTTTTGACAACCTTAAGTTTCTGATTACAAGGTCACCAGAGCGGAGCGGAGCTGGTTCAAAAGATATATTTGCTACTGTCTACCTATCTATTGTGATATATCTGAATATGTTATTTTTCTTCAATCAATCTTGAACCTTAGCGCACAAAAATAAAGTTGAAAACTAATTGGAAAATTTAGACACATTATAAGAGTTTGTGGACTGTACGCACGTCTAACAATTACTTATAACAGTTCCTCGGAAAATATCTACATTTATGCGTAATTTGCAGTTTCTTGCCTACAAGTATCACGCAACGTTACGGATGCTGGCAATCCGTGTCTCTTAATGGATACAGGGCTACCTCTAGTTGGACATTAGAATGAATAAGTTCTTTGAATATATTAGCATAAAATAAGAGAGCAGTACTTGAGGCTTCTGTACTGAAGTACAGTGAAATTTTTGGATACGTAACTACATAGTAGGTTTTTATGGTAATTAAAGTTTAGTCGCTTTGTTGCGTAATACTGGTGAGTCAGATTTTGGATACCAAACTCTCCTAATGTCTCCAACCAACTCTCACCTCATCTCTGCGTATTAAGAGTACGGCGGAGCGTCGTTCAAATTCGATTCGCGGCAAGTTTCGCCGTTCCGCGGTCATCTCGCTATCTCTGTCGCGCCATCGTGACCCTTCCATGTTAGTGGAAACAGCAAGATAGTTGTTTGAAGTTAGTAAGAAAATTGCGTGAATTTGCGAATACCAAAAATGATGAATGAAACTTATAATATAATACTTACAATATTTTCTTTAAGACATTATGTAATTAGACAACACAAGCTGTGTCTCTTTTATATCTTTATACTATAATGAACAATTGAGTTTTTTATATAAAACAAATAGGCAGAAAAAAGGTCGCTAACGTCGAAAACTTTACCAAATGTAATCGCATATATTTTTAAATGAGTAAATATTTTTATGAGCAGGTGTAAACCGAGACATAGACCAATACCTACTTCCTTAATCCGAGTAACATCAATGAAATGTCGAGATATTCTTAGTCTGCTAATTATTTTTGATATTACGTTTGTATGGGAAATACGCTTAGACCATGATTCAGGATTTGGGGAGTCTAGTTTTTACAATGAAGCTACTGCCATCTGACCTTTTTTTTTTTTTTGTTTTCCCGGGAGAAATGCATTACGCAGACCCTGCCGCCGGGGGGCGACAGGGTACTGTGGGACTCACACCAAGAAGCGGCCTGAGGGCATACCCACTAAAACTCCCGGGGCTCAACCACCCGTGGGTATAGAATGGGGTCACGGGAACTGCACTAGGCTATTCCCCGCCACCCCACTCCCCCACAGGCCCCTACACGGGGTGTGCGGCTACGCCCCTCCTCAGACTAGGAGGAGGGGGGTTGGGGACAGCCGGAAGAGCTGAGCCGTCCCCAACGAGCGGTGGAGGTGCCAATGGCAGTGCCGGCACAGGGACCCCCGTCCCTGTTGCCGGCTGGCCACCTCCACGGAGAGGACGAAGAGTTCTCCGCCGAACTCGTCCTCTCCTTGCTCGAAGCGGGCCTGCGAGGGGGTAAATCTCGCGCTCCCGCTCCGCCGCCTCCTTCTGCGCCACCACTTCCTCACAGAAGTGGGCGAAGGCCGACCACGCCCCCTCATTATCCAGCATAGCTTCAACTATGCTGGGCAATGAGAGGTCATGTCCGACCTCCGCGACCAGCGCGGACCGCTGTTGGTCGAAGGACGGGCACACCACCAACGTGTGATGTGCCGAGTCCTCCGCAGCGCCGCACTGGTGGCACGAAGGAGTGTCCTCCCGTTGAATGCGGTGCAGGTAGTTACCGAAGCAACCATGCCCGGTAAGTACCTGCACCGTCCGGAAGGACAAAAACCCGTGGGGGCGCTCGAGCCACCGGTCCAAGACCGGGGCGAGCGCCGCGAGCGTGGGACGGCCGTACCTCTCCACTTGGAGAGAGGCCGTCCATGCCTCTACCATTTGCTGGCGACCCTCCTTCCTTATTGCCTCCCTTTCTCGGGGGCAGAGGGGATCGCCAGCCGCTCGCTTGGCCGCCGTCTTCTCGTAGACGGCGGCCAGCACTCCAGCCTCCAACTCCCATGGCGGGGTGGAGGCGAGTGCGCAGGCTGCCATCTGACCTTCGCACGGCCTTCGCAATACGATAACAACTATATAGAATATACTTCATCAAGAAGTCAAAGCCTCCAACCATTTCCAATTAAAATTATCTTCCCTTCTTATTCCTAGGTTATCTGGAATCGTTGCATTTTTCTGTCGGTCGATCAGTTCTCTCAACTTACGTGTAACCTACACTACGTTGCTGCGTCGCTGCGATGGTCCTGCGCCCGATCCCTCTACGGTCATGTCACACTGATGTCCCATCGGATTATGAGGGCTTGTGTTTGCGCAAACACTTATATTCACCAGAACTTCTCAGTTGCTTATACTTCTCAGGTCCAACCCGTCTGCCGGTGCGCTCCTCTCGTATTTTACCTCTGTTCGTTCCTCCGCGACGCAATAAAAAAATACACTCGTAATTCATTCTTCTATCGATCCACCAACGCTATATGCGTAATAAGGAATTTACTGACATCGATTTTTTTCATATTTCATTAAACACATTTAAGCAAAAACTGAATAATCTATTATTGGTACAACAGGATTTTTATTTTTTAATCAGCCTATAAACTGTCCCACTGCAGAGCAAAGGCCTCCATCATAGAAATCAGGTTATCGCCACTATGATAGGATTAGGCTTAATCACCACGCTTGCCAAATGCGGATTGGTGATCACACACTCGAGCTATGTCCGAAAAATTCGAAACATACTTTTCGCTCGACCCGGGACCCTCGAATCATACCCAGGACCCTGAGATCACGGCCCGGTACTTAAACCACTAGACCAACAGGGCGTTCCAACAGGAATTATCTAAGTAAAATCAAATTTCAATGTTTGGCTTCTTATTATTCTTGTTCACTGAAATTTTGAATATTTTAAGTTTACTTTACTTTATTGTACACACTAACTTTATCATGTCTAATCATGTAAGAAATATGTATGTATTATTAGCATGTTACTTATAGGCAATATTAGGTATATTTTTATATTTAATATTTGTTTACACATATATGACTATTTGTTGCCAAAATAAATGAAAAACAAAAATTAAGTATTAAAAGCTTATAATCTAAGAAATGAGACTTTTCTAAACCACACAATCGTGTGTCCATCGACTTAGGCAACCCTCCATGTACTTCAAATCACTATCATAAGTGCACAACCACTGTCCGACTGGTATTTACAAGATCGTGGAGCCCGCAATCACAGACTGAAATGCCTAGTGTAAGTAACGCACCTACTCATTTACAAGTACCTACGCAAGACTTTCCATTAATTTGATAGAAATGATAAACTTCCAATGGCCACTTTCTGCAAGCCGCCATCCAAAGACCATTTTACGCGCGTAATTTACAAGCCAATATAATTTTATACCGAGATCCTGTAAAGAACAATAAGATGCCGTTATATGGAGGTTAATAAAAGGTTAGGTAAAAGGTTAGTAAAAGATAATAAGGAACAAATTAATCGGAACTACGTAACGTATATACCTACCTAAATATAGTAAAGTATGTATAGTTCAACAAGTAAAGTAGTGGTCGAGTTGGTTCTTAAGGAAATAAAATAAATAAATAATTCTCACAACATCTCATACGTTGACCTGATTCCGTACTAAGTAGCTTAAGCACTTGTGCTAGCAGATATCAGGCAACAGAGGAACACAAATATATACTTAAATACTTATATTACACCCAGACACTGAACAAACACAAGTGTTCACGAATGTTTGTCCAGGGTGGGGATCGAACCCACGACCTTTGGCGTAAGAGGCAGGGTCACTACCAATTGCGCCATCCGGTCAGTCAAAAATAATTCACATGTTATACATCAGGTTGATCTGACTCCGAGATATGTAGCTCAAGCACCTGTGTTACGGATATCAGAACCTTATCTGCACGAAGCGATTTTCTTCCACATTCATAATGCGGACAGTTAAGAAATGGAAATCCTTGCCAAGGTCTGTTTTTCTGGACAACTACAATCTAGACATCTTTAACGCAAGAGTAAACAGGCATCTTCTAGGGAAACGCGTTACATCCTAGACCTCATCGTCACTTCCCATCAGGTGAGATTGTGCTCAACCGTTAGCCTATAGTTCATAAAGAAAAAAACCAACAGCGAAATTACAAACATATATTTAAAATACTTTTCTTTTGTAAATACATACTTATAATACATAACACCCAAACCAATACAAACAGACATGTTCCTGCACAAAAATATTTGTACTGCGTGTTTGTGTTTGTATATAGGAAATATTCCGATATTTTGCATCATGTCATAAAAAAGAAGACATGAATACGCATTTTACTATTTTATAATACTTTCCATCCATCTAATCAAGATATAAGTCATTATTTATCAGCCTTTTAATGTACCAAGTTTTGCGGGCAGAAAAACAGCACACGCTATTAAATGCCTTAAAATAAACTGCATTTATATTGTATCCATCGTCCCATCGAGCGGGGACTTCCTTACTGTCTTTGATTCACTTTAGGACGAGTTTATTGCCATATCATAGGTACTATCCTCAACTAATCCGTTATATCAAAAGTACAATCACACACCTCACATAAAGCATCCAAGAAATACGAGGTATTTGTCATAGTCACACCATGTTGCTTTTCCGCTGTCTGGAGTTGCAAGAAAATACTAATTTGTAATTCTAACAAACAGATCTTACAAAGAAACACTTGTGTTTCCGTTACAGCAAGTTTAGTTAGTGCAGCATAACACCTTCGGGACACGAGATGTTTTTGTCTCTACTTTTTGTCGTTTGTAAAATGGTACAACGTAACATCATGCCAATGTTAATGTTAGTAGGGGAGCCCCAGACGGTATTTTGGGATTTACTTAAGCGTGTCAGAATAAGATACAGGAGATACTTGTACCCGGTTTACTACCTCCGTCAAATATCAACAAAACTAGCGATGCCAAATTGAACGGTGAATCCATAAAGAAAAGTATTGAGGATTTTTTGAGATGTGATTGTGTAATATTATCTTCGTTCATGTAACTTGAATTGTTATTATTGCCAAAAGTGGCCATTTTCAGCAAATATATAAAAAGATTACTTATAGGAAGAAATTATGACACAATTTTATCTCAAAAAATTCTTAATACTTTCCTCTATGAAAGCATTTTTTTATGTTTTTTTAATAAGTCTCATAATTGCCATAATTCATAGGAATCAATTTGGCGGCGCTTGTTTCGATGATGCGTCGCCTTAAATGAGATACATTTCCGCCCGTTCAGGATAAAGGAACAAATTATTTTGCAAAAAAAACGTCGCTGAAAAAGTATAAAACAAGCCTTCGTTGTCAATTTATGCAATATTCACTATGTAGAGATAAAATTTCATGTTTGGAAATCCGCAGTCACACGTTGTCACAGGGTAGTATATTTAACGTGTGACTACGCCTTTCCAAACATGAAATTTTATCTCTACATAGTGAATATTGCATAAATTGACAACGAAGGCTTGTTTTATACTTTTTCAGCGACGTTTTTTGTCGTAGTTGGGTTTTAGTTTTTTACTTTTATTTTATTTGTACTATTTTGGTGTCCAAGTGCTAGTAATATATATATATATATATATATATATATATATATATATATTCAAAATGTACAAGTCAAGCGCTTTCAAATGATACCAAACACGGCATATTTATCATAACTTTATTTTTTTACTCTGTATGTTTTGTCCGCTAGAGGGCGCCACATTAGATTTTGTGAAACTTCATATAGCCTATAACCAGCGGACGATCAAGACGCTTATAATGATATGTCATTTGTCGAATTCTGATAAGTAGTTAAGAAGTTACGTGGAAACAGATGAACATACATACATACATACATACATACATACATACATAGCCTGTCAAAATCATAACCCTCCTTTTGCTTTGCCGTAGTCGGGTAAAAAAATAACATCTGATATTCTTAAACGCGTTAGATTAACTCACTCTACAATTGCATGCAAATAAGTGTACATATATCCTCAATAATCTGACAATTTGATCCCCTGCCCCCTCCCCTATCATCACTTGAATTCACTTAGGTCAATATTGTTAGCTCATTATCAGAGGTCGGAATTATACACTTGCGTCAAAATGTTGTTATTAATATGGATATTTTCGACAATCTTTATAGACATCCCAACATTCGTTCTGGCCGTTTCTCTAAAATTACTGCAAACATCAATTTTGACTAAATTTGAATCACAAAGTTTCTCATTGAATATATCAAAGGGTTTTATCATCTTTTTTTGATGTCCGCTATATCAGTGTAAAGTAGCAAAATAACTCTACCTGATTCCGTCCTCTGCTCATTATGCACTGACCGTATAGAGTCCAGTAGCTTTAGCAACAACATTGTCGTGGCGTTGCGGCCACTCACCCACTTAAGTAATGTTTCCTGTCATTGCAATAAATCATATCGTCGATATCGCAAACAAGACTATATTCAGCAACATAACGTGATTAAATGATCTGTGTTGAACCGTAAACGGGACCTAAAGGAAATAATCTTTCCTATTGATTTACGCAATTTTAGCTAAACCTGCTATTTTCTGAGTCCTGACCAATATTCGAACGCTTGCTAAAATAGATATGTGCATTTCCGTATGTCTAGTAAAAATATCTATCATATTATGACGAACTACTCCCGGACTATTTACCTACTCTGTGGTCATAGAGTAACTTATATATACTGAGATAGAGACATCAGTCGGTAAGCCAGTAGGTACTAGCGCCATCTAGAGGAAAACGACCAATACTCAACGGTTATGTAGTCCGACCACCTTCAAGAATCAGTCAGGGAGACAACTAGATAAAATATTACAAATAATTTTATTTGCTATTATAACAACATTCTCGTTTCTTTCTCAAAAGTGTATTTCCCATAGGTATTTTTTTTTATTGCTGAGGTGGTCAATGTTTCGAAAACACGCTTTACTGGCGCGATGGAAAACTGCGTAGTGACATCTACCAAAACAACGGCGAACCATCTTTTTGATTGCTTTTTAACGCTACATCTGCTTTTTACTAGCCCCATCTAACGAATACGGCTGAACTACGAACTAAATGAAATGACCCTGTCTATGGTCATATTTAACCGTCCTGGCATATTTTTACATACAAACGTGCCTGCCGCCTGATCTCAGATATTACAATACAAGATCGCCGAAGACACACATCATCAGATATCGGATCGCGCGTTAAAACTCTAAAGCAAAGTTAATATTAATATCTACTAAAAACCTAGGTGTCACATAAACGTATACCCTCTTATTCCAAAACGTGGCTTAAAATAAGTAGTGTGAATAATACTGGGAATAACTGAAAAACTAGAATAACCATTATTACAAAACTAAGTTTAACGATATTTAGTATATCAACTATAATACTTAAGTTAAACCACCCGGACCCCTAGTTTAAAATGAGTACTAAAATAATAACTTCAAAATTTCGATTCAGTAACCATGACAACTTATCTCTGTGACAGTTCATTCCGTTTTACGCTAAAGTTATTTTTGAGAAAGTAATTTATTTATTTTGGGATTTAATCCCAAAAATATAAGCAATTCCTATGCATATTGCTTGGAAACCTTACTTAGGTCAATATTTTAATTTATTGTTGCTTATAAGCAATTCTTTACAATTTTTACTTCAGACAACAAAATAATGTTATGTAAAATACAATGTCACTGAACGAAGGATTGAATGATTCGATCAATTTTGACACTATCCTGCGGTACTAAGTTATCTATGGTTAGTCGAGGATTTGTAATAAAAATTTAAGAACTAACATTATTCCGTAATAATCATAAACTTGCTAATTTAGGATTAAAAGCGGTATAAGAGCATTTTTTGTAATAAAAGGGATAACGTTGATTTGCACCATAATTAACATGTTACATTGTACACACAATTACAAACACGTTACACAGTATAAGTTGGGCAGGTGATAAAAATCTTAAGTAATCTTCGTAAAAGTTACTGTACAGTAAGAACCAGTATAACCAGTTAGCCGGAGCCCGGGTTACACCTAGACCATGATTCAGTATTTGGGGAGTCTGGTAATTGACGCGACTGCATACTATTAAGCACGCCTTGTAGTTCAGTACCGACTGGTAGCTCCAATGATCCATGACAGCTACCCACAACGAGCACCGCAAATCAACCATGACTGAGTAAATAATTAAAAAGAATAAGGAAACGATTTCAATTAAACCAATCATTAGTAGAAATTAAAAGAAAGCATACGGAATCATTTGATTACTTTTTCAATGAGTGTACTAATACTTATCTATCTATATCTTCTATCTATGCTATTTTCAAAGAGATATAGTATATCTCAAGTCGGTACAAAAACTTTGCTATCGCGATGTAGGATCGTATGAGATTTTTTTTTTGTATAGAACAGTCAGATTAGCGCCATCTGATGCTGAACCGTAAATTTGGGATTACTTAAGTGAAGATGTGACAATGAGAAAATGTTTATTAGTCGGATTTTGAAAAATTATGTCCCGAAACGAAGTGAGGGCGAGCCACGAGTGTGCTATAAAAATAAATTGATCTGACCCCAAAGTAAATAGTTTCAGCATTTGTGCGATCACTAACAGAATCAAATAAGGCACCAGAATAGATATTATAGTACCCAGGGTGTTAACAAATATGTGTTCAGAACACAAATGTTTATCCAGAGTGCGAGTCAAAGCCGCGACCCTTGGAGCGTGAGGACAGGTCGCTAACAAATGCACCACCGACAAGGCTTATTGGTAATATTTGCACAATGTAATCTACTCCCGGTGCCATCTATTGGTAATTAAAGAAACATATGTCCTGAATCTATTCTAAAGTGAAGTGAGGGCGGTCTAACTATCTATTCTAAAGTGGTATCTTCCGTTTTTGGGAAATTACAAATGTAATCACAAAATGATAAAAATCCGTTTTAATGTTTCTGTAAACTGTTGGATAACATCAAAAATAACTTAAACTCGTCCCATGCTAATCTGTACTTAATTGCATAGTAATAGAGTCCCTCTTGTTGACTTGTTAATAAGGTTCATTATACGAATATTTCGAGGTTGAATCCTGAGGGATCCTCTGTCAGTTCAGTCGTATGACTCTATGAGTCCAGTCGTATCCATACTCGTATGTTGTCGTTTGTAGACTCTGCTCATTATGTAAACATTCGTACTCTCCTATAAACGATTAATAAACATATCGTTTAGTAACAGTAAATAAGTGTATTATTGACTCCCATAAACCCAATAGGTTATGGGCCCAGTAATTCTAGTAATTACAGTAAATACAATAATAGTGTTTTAACAGACTTTTTATTTGAATTATTACTACAGACGCTTTTAAGTGAATTTTAAGACTTGTGGTGTGTGTGTTTATTTTGAACTTTATAATATTTGTGTTGTGTATTTTAATTGACTTTAACAATAGACCGTTCTGCCTTAAAAAGAAACATTCGGCCGTTTGATGGTGATAAATATAGTATTTGGAAATTAAGAATCAGACAATTATTAAAAGAACTCGAAGTGTTGATTGTGATTGATGAAGAGACACCAAGTAATTTAACACCGGAGTGGCAGAAGAAAGAAAATGTGGCGAAAAATACTATTATGGAATATCTGGCAGATAGTTTTCTTGGACTTATTACTGAAAACTGTACCGCCAAAGAAATTCTTTCAAAATTAAGTAATATATATGAGAGGAAGAGCATAGCGACTCAACTTGCTCTAAGAAAAAGATTATTAAATTTAAAGTTGGAAGGAAAACCTTTACTTAACCACTTCCAACTTTTTGATGAATTAATCTGCGAGTTGATAGCTGCTGGAACTAAATTAGAAGAGGCAGATAAAATAACCCATCTATTTATGACCTTGCCTAATAATTACGATGGTGTAATTACGGCAATTGAAACACTAGCTGAAGAAAATATAACATTAACGTTTGTCAAAACGCGGCTTCTTGACCATGAAATAAAATTAATTAATGAGAGACGGGACACCACTATGAAAATCTTACAGGCGGAAAGTTCAAATTTCTCAAGAAACAAACAACAAAATTATAGAATACCGGCTCAGAAAAAGTTCTTCAATAAATACAAAAACGTAAAATGTCATATTTGTGGTAAACCTGGACACATGAAAAGGACTTGCTATTTAAATAAAAACTCAAAGAAAAAACATCCTAACAATAATAGAATGGTTCAAGCGGTACAGATGTCTGCGGATACCGAAAAATCCTCTAATATATCGGGATTTGCCTTCATGGCAGGAGATAACTTTTATGGCCGTATTGGAAGTGAAGAACACAATACAATTACTTTCATTTTGGATTCAGGAGCATCTGATCATTTGATAAACAAAGAAGATTTGTCGCAAAACTTTGAAACCCTTCAACAGCCCATCGCTATTTCAGTTGCGAAAAATGGCACTTACATAAAGGCTACCAAGAAAGGAAATCTGCCTGTAATGACTAACCTTGGCGTAAAGGGAATGCTAAAGGATGTATTGTTCAGCTCTGACATTCCATACAACTTGTTATCAGTCAAGAAAATGCAACAAGAAGGTATGACTGTTGTATTTGACAAAGATGGCAGCGTTCAGGTATATGACGAGGGTAAGACCATGGTAACAAAGGGTGAGTCAATAGACAACTTGATTGGTATTAACTTTATGTTTTACAGCCGTGCTTTATACTGTGATCTTACATCTATGAAATCTTTAAATAGAGGTGTAAACAATAAGTACACATTATGGCATTAAAGATTAGGCCACATAGGCAAATCTAAGTGTGATTGTATAAATGGAAAACAAGCATGTTTGCCATTTAATAAATCAAAGTTTAAAAATGTAAAACGACCTCTATTTAATGTCCATTCAGATGTTTGTGGTCATGTTACGCCTTCGACCCTTGACGACAAAAACTATTTTGTTGTTTTTGTTGATGAGTATACGCACTATTGTGCAACGTATTTAATAGCTCATAAATCAGATGTTTTTGCTACCTTTCGGGACTTTGTAGCAAAAAGTGAAGCTCATTTTGGTTTGAGACTGGTCAATTTGTACTGTGTTAATGGTGGTGAATATTTATCGAATGATAATTATGAAAGAGTATTGTTTGCACAGGGGTATATCCTACCACATGTCAGTGGCTCATACTCCTACCTTGAATGGAATCTCGGAAAGAGTGATGAGAATAATTACAGAACGTAGTTGCGCCATGATATTGGATGCTAAATTAGATAAGGCGTTCTGGGGTGAGGCTGTGTTGACTGCTACATACTTGATCAATATTAGCCCCACTAAGGCACTGAAAATGTTTATCACACCTTTTGAATTGTGGCATAATAAGAAACCTCAATTAAAGTATTTGAGGGTGTTCGGTTGTACTGTATTTTATCACAATAAAGTGAGGATAGCCAAGTTTGATGATAAATCATCAAAGAGTATTTTTGTTGGCTATGAACCGAACGGCTACAAGGTGTGGGATGTGGTAGAAGAGAAGTTTGTGAGAGTCAGAGATGTAATAGTGGATGAGATTAATTTCTTATCACGCAGGCTTTTAAAGCCTGGTGGAGTAACGTCCGTTAATTCCAGGATGCATAGTAACAGTGGATGAGATTAATTTCTTATCAAGCAGGCCTTTAAAGCCTGGTGGAATAACGTCCGTTAATTCCAGGAAGCATACTGAAAGAACTATGTCTGAAAGTTCGAGTACCTAAGCTTGGTACCTCTGATGTGTGTGGTTACAGAAGATCATACAAGTTACCTGATACTGAGATATCAGATGATAATAAAAGATCACAAACAGTACCGTTAGGTCCACCGCCTAAGAAATCTGTCGGCGATACAGATGTGCGAAACGTTTCAGACTGCTCTTCATTGCAGAATAGGTTGACTACGTCCCCGACTAATGTGACTTCACAAGACCTTAGACGAATTGAAAGGATTAAAAACATGTCTACTATTTCTTATAACGAAAATGATGATATTTCTGAAACCTATTTGTTGTCTGCCAATTCTTTAGTATGCACAATACCTAAGTCTTATAAAGAAATCGAATTGAGAAATGACAAACATTTATGGCAAAATGCTATAGCTGACGAAATTAATTCACTAATTGAAAATAATACGTGGATAATTGTGTCTAAGCCAGCAAACAGAAATATTGTCAGTTGTAAATGGTTATTTAATATTAAAAATGATGAGTCTGGCAAACCTGTAAAATATAAAGCTCGTTTAGTGGCGCGAGGTTTCAGTCAAGAATATTTGACTGATTATAATGAAACATTTGCACCTGTTGCACGAATTGCAAGTTTCAGGTTTATAATTGCTTTTGCAAACCAATTTAATTTACTTGGCCACCACATGGACGTGAAAACAGCATTTTTGAATGGAGATCTTAACGAGGAAATATACATGGAAATACCTGAAGGTCTACCTAAGGCAGATAATAAAGTCTGCAGGTTGAAGAAACCTTTGTATGGATTAAAACAATCCGCTCGCTGTTGGTTTGAAATGTTTGAGAAAGCTTTAATTGAAAAAGGTGTTCGATACTCATCTGCAGATCGATGTATTTATTTTCTAGACACAGGTGATTAATAAAAACATCTATGGTGTTCTTTATGTTGATGATGAATATCAACGGCACTGTTGTCTACCATGAATAGCTTCAAAAGTTATTTAATGCTAAGTTCAAAATGGTTGACTTAAAAAGACTATTTTTATTATCCCTAAGAAATAATAACGGATAAAAGTCACAAAAAAAAAGGATCCCAAAACGGTCACTTTGGATCAAAGTAGTTATATAAAAACTATTTTAGAAAAATTCAACATGAGTGACTGTAAATCTGTCAGTACACCCTTGGAAACTAAAGTTGATTTTGAAGTTTTGGATTCGTGTGAAATTACAAGTGCCCTTTGTAAAACCTTATTGGGTGTTTGATGTATGTTATGTTGTGTACCCGACCCGACTTAAGTTTTTGTGTGAACATTCTTAGCAGATTTGCTAGCAAAAACAACATGGCCCTTTGGTCACACTTGAAAAGAGTGTTACCGTATTTAAAAGGGACCATAAATTTAAAGTTAACTTACACTCGCAACGATTACAGTGACATATTGAGTGGTTATTGTGACTCTGATTGGGCTGGTTGTGACCTGTTTAGAAAAAGCACCACGGGTTATTTGTTTCAATTGTTTGAAAGATGCACAATATGTTGGCAAACAAAGCGACAGAGTTCAGTAGCGGCTTCGTCTACTGAAGCGGAGTATATGGCTTTGTTTGAAGCAGTTAGAGAAGCTTTGTGGTTGAAAGGTTTAATGGCCAGCATAAATATTGACTTACCTGGTGCAATTCCTATTTATGAGGATAATAATGGGCGCATAAGTATTGCTAACAACCCAACATGTCACAAAATATCAAAGCATATTGATGTAAAGTATCATTTTTCTAGGGAACAGGTTGAGAAAAATGTTATTAAAATGGTTTATGTTCCCACAGGTAATCAACTGGCTGATGTGCTGACAAAGTCACTAGCGACCGTACGCTTCTCGGAATTGAGAATAAAATTAGGCGTATTGTAACTGGTTAAAAGTAATTTTGTTATGATAAATTTGTGATTTTAATGAGATTGTTTAAATGAAGTAATTAAGTACGATTTAGAATTTAGTTAATATTGTTGGCCTGATTAGGTTTTGACTGGTTTCCCTAATCCTCGTTGCAATGAATGTTGGGCCAATATAAATGTTCCCAGTCAATAGGAGAGTACATTAAAATGAAATTGTAAATAATTTTATGTTATGATTTTAGCTAATTAATTATAGAGAAATTATTTTTGAGGGGGCGTGTTGGATAACATCAAAAATAACTTAAACTCGTCCCATGCTAATCTGTACTTAATTGCATAGTAATAGAGTCCCTCTTGTTGACTTGTTAATAAGGTTCATTATACGAATATTTCGAGGTTGAATCCTGAGGGATGACTCTGTCAGTTCAGTCGTATGACTCTATGAGTCCAGTCGTATCCATACTCGTATGTTGTCGTTTGTAGACTCTGCTCATTATGTAAACATTCGTACTCTCCTATAAACGATTAATAAACATATCGTTTAGTAACAGTAAATAAGTGTATTATTGACTCCCATAAACCCAATATAAACTTGTTTCTTTTTTATTTAAAACTGTGATTTCAGGTCGTTAAAGTTACAATAGTGTTATATAAACACACGTTTATCTACCTCTCCTAAAGGATACTGACCTCCATCAAGAAGCGCTTAGTGCAACAGCGCGTAAATATCGCACACTATGAATATTGAACGAGAGAATAACATAAACAGTACGTAGTGACGTCACTTGGATCGGCTGACTCGAGTGACGTAGGGAGAATTAAATGCATGCATTGATGAATTTATCAGTCTATGACTGAAGTGAAAATAAATGGTGAGTCGAATCAATATTAATCGTTGTAATGTGAGCTCAGATGGGCTATTCTCGTTCACTCGACATTGAAGTCGAATTTAGAGATCTCAAACACTCCTCAATACAAATTTGTAACTCGGTTTCCATGTCAAATGCTCGAGAATAGGCCATCAGGTTAAAATAAATAGCAATAAGCTGTAAATACAGTCGGCCAATAATGTGGACTACCAGTTTTGATTTAGTCACTAGGAACTAATGATCCCCGGCGAACTTCAATCCACCATATGTGTATTCTTAAATTTGCTATTTTTACGATATTTTAATAGCTGTTTTCTTGTGACAAGACAACCTCATATCATAGCGTACCCCGAGCAACAGCTTTGGATCTGAATACTCTTGGATGACATTTGGGCCAAGACGAATAAAAAAATGAATGTATCTAGTAAGTAACTAAAACAGAATTTCTTTTAAACTCGTAAGTAGATATTTAAATAAGAAGCAACAATCTCAGAAAAGTTTCATTATCATTGACATTCAAGTTTATGATGTATTTACTCATGAATCAGAACTCTATAGAATCGAAGATAACTATCGAAGACTCGAAATTTCCTTAAACTCGAGTGATATTCGAATAAAATTGTGAATCAACTCGAATCACCTCACTAGCTGAGGGGAGATATATTCCGCATGAGTCGATTGTTCAATCGATCACGGCGACAGGTGAGACCACTCAATGAGCCATGACTGCCTTTTAGGACCTGCGCATCAAATATCAAATATCAAATATCAAATATCAAATATCAAATAATTCTTTATTTGCATAGGCTTATACACAGCACTTACAAATCGTCATACATTTGAATGATTTAAAACTATTTATAAGTACTTATGTAATAATTTACATGTTAATACATATATATGTTGATACATAAAATATACTAAAGAAATAAATAAACATAATGCGATTCTACCACCGGCTCGGAAAGTTGTTTCTGGTCGAGAAGATCCGGCAAGAAACTCGCCAGTTACTCTTTTTAATCGCCAACTTTTTTACAATGGTTTATTATCCTCATACCAAGTCATACAGTCTAATGCAACACAAAATAGAATGAAGCAAATTAAAAGCTAAATATGAGGTAAACCGAAGCGGACCAGTCCCCAAAACATCATTCTCCATACAGACTAAAATTTGAGATTCCTTGTGTCTATGAGCATAAAACTCTGATGGCGATTTCACGGGACTCCTTTGTAGACGTGTGTTACTCCTCGAGTCAGAGTAAGCCAAATGAGCTGAATGATCCGAATAAGCGGAATGATCCGATGAACCGAAAGATCCGAATGAGCTGAATGATCCGAGTGATCCGAATGAGCGGAATGAATCACGGACATATCTGTCAGTCGTGGTTCCAAAGAAGCGTTTCGCTGTTCCGCATCTCGGCACTGATCCAGATGAAAAGGTTTCAATCTTTTGAAAGATACGTTTTGCCAGGTCTGCTCCATTGGTGGCGCGAACTCTAAGTACCTACCTGGTAATTCCTCGATCAACGTTTATTATTAACTAGTAGCCCGCCCTCACTTCGTTTCGGGACTTAACTTAGACCAGTATCTACCAATAGATGGCGCTAGGAGTCGATTACATTGCGCAAGTAAATAATAATAAATAATAAATAAATATTTGACAACATCACATACATTGATCTGACTCCGAGATGGGTAGCTCAAGCACCTGTGTTACGGATATCAGAACCAACACAACAACACAAATATATACATAAAATACTTTTCTTTTGTAAATACATAATTATAATACATAAATAACACCCAGACCAATACAAACATAGTGTTCATGCACACATATGTTTGTACTGTGCGGGGATCGAACCCGCGAACATCGAACCCTTGCACCAAAGCCAGCGTTCACTGCCACTGTTCCAAACGGGTCGTCATCGCAAGTGTTTCGGCTTTTTCGTTTACTTAAAGCTTTAAAGATGACATGCCTTTATTCTAATTATAATTTGTATATGTATTTATATAACCTTATCTGGTTAGCGTCGTGCGCAGGCACATTCTCTCGGACTCCGTCAATGTCTATTTCTTATATAAAATAGGAAATTATTAATTTTATAACTACAGTATGCAATATTATATATCTACAAGTATGTCACTGGACAATTGTGTAGTGAACTAAAAATTTACTACAATGTAACGCAATCATCATAAAATTACCAACTTCATTCTAGTTTTCTTGTTCCAATTCTTAAAGTTATTAGATAAAGTGGCCTGCCGTCACTTCGTTTCGGGACATTAGTTCCATTTTATACCAATAGATTGCGCTAGGTGTCGATTACATCGCGCGTTTCGTGTTTAACGTTGCCTCTGTGTTTTAACTTTTTATATAAGCTTACGGTATTTTTAATCTCAGCAGCATTGTCCACTTAGAAGATTGAGATGAAATCTGCTTACCTAGAATTAAAAAATATGACTCTATTGTTGTTGTATCATACTTGTGTATTTTGTTTTTGTACAATAAATAATATCTATCTATCTATCTAATATTTGGTCCCTCGCGCCGGATGCGATAACTTATTTTTTTATGGGAAAGGGAGGCAAACGAGCAGACGGGTCGTCTGATGGTAAGTGATCACCGGTGCAGACTTCCCTATCGTTGTTTTTAAATACAACTGCATAATAGTTATAATTTAAATTATCAACAAATTATGAGCTTTCCTTTACGGTTGAAGTAGAATGAGAATAGTTATTATAATTATACGCATTGGTGTGTGCCTACGTTAGAATCATGATAAAGATTTAATAATATATTTAACACGGGCCTTCATTTGAAATCTTAATTACAAAACTGTTATGCATATCTCCGTGAAAGGAGTTTAACATAGGTTTTGATAAGAAAGAAAAGAGAGAAAGAAATCATTTATTCGACACTTAACATGGACATTTACAGACGAAATATCTTAAAATCTAAGTTAAGATTACTGATATCAAATTTATTAGCTACGTTAAAGCAACCGTAACGTAGCCGAAACGTCGAGCAAAATATGTATATGACTAAAATAGACTTGGTAACGTAGCTAAAAATAAAACCAATGGGCGTCGCTAGTGTGCCCTACCCGTCGCCTAAACACTGTCTAAAATATACCTACCGTGACTTGTATTTTGACACAAGATTTGAGAGCACTGTTTTCTGAAATCAGAACAAATCAGAAATAGTTGCTACAACCTGTGCGGATAAAAAATGGGATCAGAAATGGCGGCGTATCTATTCACTTCTCGCTCGCACACTATTTGCGTCTATACTCGCACCCCACGAGTGCGAGTATAGACGCAAATAGTGTGCGAGCGAGAAGTAAATAGATGCGCCGCAATTTCTGATCCCATTCTTTATCCGCACAGCTTGTACATGCAATTGAAGATGTAAAAACGGCATTTACCAATATACTTTACGATTTATTTGTAAAACTTATGTTTGCAATAAAGTTTTTTTTTTAATTTCTTTTTGCCTTCCTTTTCCTGTCCTTCCTTTCACTTCTTCAATTTTATTCAAAATCAAAAATGTCTTTATTTAATTTAAGTCCATACAGAACATATATGAATGTCAAATATTATGTAATCTACCGCTGATTCGGAATGTCAATTTCTACAGAGAAGAAAGCAAGAAACTCAGTAGTTACTCTTTTCAAATAATATGGTAATTACAATATTCATTCTTATACCAAAATTATGATTACAGTGACAGTATGATATACAATATAATCAATATCGTTTAGATAAATCGTCAAAGAATTATTATTTAAAAATATTTTTAGGAACATGTCACGTTTCGACCAAAAACCTCTTTTACCACTTCTAGCTTCGATACCTAAAATCTTATTAAATGTTACGTTGACATTATGTTATCAGATTCAGCCCAAAGTCTGAAGTAAGCGGTATTGTACCTTCTGCCTTCGGAAAGAAAGTTAAGCCTCATTGGTCGTGCCGCACTGGTGTCCCATAGAAATATGAATAAGAGTCTACGTAGGTATTTGTGCACTATATTAAATTTCAAATAGTTTTATTGCCAGTTAAGTGTTACAATGGTGTTACAATATAGAATGCTGCTTTACTTTACCACCTTTTTCAGGCATTGCAATATTTATTTTTATTTATTTATTTATTTATAATATACACACAACACATTACAATCGCAAATAAACAAAGTGAGAAAAACAAAGTGCAGCTTTGAACCAGATTGCAATCCAAAAACAATGTGTACATAAAAAAAAAACAATAATTGAATAACTTAGGTTTGTCGCACTAGCCGCATATAACAATATGACAAACCAATAAAAGAACCCAAGCTATGAACAATGAAACAACAGAAACAATACTTTATCCCAGTTATATTTTAATTTAGAGGGTTAGCCCCGATGCTGAGCAGGCCCAGTACCGTGGCCAGACCCATATGGCGTGGAGTAGAGGATATCCTTTAGTTTATTTGGAGAGATTTGGAGTAAAAATATCATAATCCGAATTCAATTTCGATATTTCATTATATTGACGAGCCATTCTGACCAGGGGGCTGTAATATGACGTATTATTTTTGTGAGTCTGCAAGGCAAAAACATTTGTTTTGTTGGATCTTCGCGCGCTATATTTGGTGTTAAAAGATATTTCAGAAAGCAAAGCTGGTGTATCAATAAGAG
This sequence comes from Marasmia exigua, assembly GCA_019059595.1. Taxonomy (NCBI): domain Eukaryota; kingdom Metazoa; phylum Arthropoda; class Insecta; order Lepidoptera; family Crambidae; genus Marasmia; species Marasmia exigua. Next base: position 3,904,456 of record CM032479.1, on the reverse strand, counting down.
AATGTAACAATTTGTAAAAGTAGACAAGATCAAAATATTTGCGTCGAGTTTCTAGTTTATCAACCTGGAATTTGGATAGCCTAGATTCGTAGTCGAAATAATTACGTCCAAACTGTTGGCGGTAACACAACATACGCAGACACTTTTTTTGCACTCTTTCCAATTCATCAATATGTACCTTGTAGTAAGGTGACCAAACAGGACTGCCGTACTCCAAGACACTTCTCACTAGAGTGTAAAACAAATATAACAACGATCGAGGTTTCTTAAAACCTTTCGAAGATCTGAAGACAAAACCGAGAAGTTGATTAGCTTTAGTCGTTATATGTTGATAGTGTGCACGGAATGAAAGCTTGTTGTCAAATAGGACTCCTAAATCCTTCGCTACACTGGATCTTGAAAGAAGTTGACCGTCAATGGTATAATTGTTAACAGTCCAGGAGCGTTTGTTGGTGAAAGAAATAACAAAGCATTTTTTTATATTAAGATACATATAATTTTCCTTACACCACTCCGAGATACAATTTAAATCTCTTTGCAAAATATTGCCATCCTCTTCCGAGGTGATGGTTCTAAATACTTTTAAATCGTCTGCATATAAGAGACATTCGCAAGATAACCGCTCAATAAGGTCGTTAATGAAAACGATAAACAAGAGAGGACCCAAGTGTGATCCCTGCGGTACGCCAGAAGTCACTGAAATTAGAGAGGAAGAAAAACCCTTAAGAGCAACTAACTGACTTCTGTTACTTAGGTAAGAAGTTATCCAGCGATACAAACTACCATGAACTCCATATGAGGCTAGTTTATTGCAGAGTAATCTGTGATTGACTTTGTCAAACGCTTTCGAGAAATCTGTATATACAGAGTCAACCTGACCACCTACAGCGAAGCTTTTACATAGATAATCTTTGTATTCCAAAAGATTAGTGATTGTAGATCTGCATTTAACGAAGCCATGTTGTTTAAGTGAGAGAAGAGACTTGACATGAGAGTAGAGACAATCATACACTAAAGATTCTAATAACTTAGCGAAGCAGGATAGTATGCTGATTGGCCTATAGTTCTCACATCTGGACCTATCTCCATTTTTAAAGATGGGAATTATATGCGCAGTTTTCCATCGCTTAGGGAAAATTCCGCAGACAAGAGATTTATTAAAGATAATCTCTAAAGGAATGCTGAGCTCATCGCAACATGCCTTAATAAATAAGGGAGGGATAAGGTCTGGTCCAGCGCCCTTGCTAATATCAAGGTTTTTAATTTTGGCTTCAATTTCTCTTATGCTGACTCTTATGCCTGATAGCGTACCCAATGCCAGGCGAGAAGTAGAAGAGACATTAGAGTGGGCAGACCCAATGTTACTTAGAGTATCTGCAAGTGAATCTGTTTCATAAACTGTAGCAAAATATTTAGAAAAAAGCTCACAAATACCCTGTCCATTAGATGACATAGAGTTTCCAAATTTCATGACTTGAGGAAATGAGACATGGCCCTTTCTATTATTGATAAATGAATCTATATCTGAGTAACCTTATACATTGAATAACAAACCTACTATGTACTTAAGTAATTAATAATATTTAATGTTATGACTTTTAACTAATAAATTAATAGATCCAATAACAAAAGAATAGAGAATATTGTAGCTTATATGCATACCTACTAAAAATTCCTATTTATTACAATTGTTGTATTAGGTAAATATGCAGAACACTTTGTAACATATTATATATATATATTGTTAAGACCCAAAACATTATGACAAAATAAAAGAGTTTGGAGCTTATACATATATCTACTAAGTTAATACTGTTTTATTGGAAGCCTACTAATAATATTTATTTTCATCATCATCATCAGCCCATTTAAGTCCCCACTGCTGGGGCACGGGCCTCCCTCAATCACATGAGGGGTAATTGCCATACTCACCACGCTTGGCAGACGGGTTGGCGAGGGTTTTGATATAAATGCAGAGTTTCCCTTCTCTGTATTTTAATTTGAATAAATACAGGATGTGTCTGTGGACATTTACATCCCCTTAACCACGTGTTCTACCAACCATTTTGAACAACACTTCCAAAATTAGTCGAAAAGTTTTTCGAACCCCATACCCCATACAAAATGACTAAGTCACGTGAGCTACTTTGTATGAGAAGTTGAAATTTTTTATGCGAATTTCCAAAAGTCATAGAACATATGTTGTTCAGAATGGTTGATAGAACACGTGGTTAAAGGGATGTATATGTTCACAGATACACCCTGTATGTAAGATGTCTACAGTTGATGGCTGACAGTATGCACTTTCGTGCGTAAATAAAACTCCGTAATAACGCATTATGTACTAAACGCATATCACTAACAAAATAATCAACGAAGTGCAATGAAAAATGCGGCAGATATTAAAATTAAACTCACAATGTATCGCCTAATTGCCGGAATGTGGAACAATAAAACACACGTAGCAATAATGACTAGTGTCTGCACTTGAAAAACTTAATTACAAGCTATTCCCATAGGTACAGTTAGCAACAGATGATTGGTAGCTGTTTACGCGAAGTGCAACGACTTTTGTTTGTTATTCTGTTCCTTATCAACGTACTATGGTTTGTTAGTAAGGAAAGTAATGCAATGGCACACCCAGAAATTAAACCATACCACAAACCAGGGATTGCAAAATGGTAGACTGCATCTGGACTGCAAAAACATATGGTAAGTACGGACCGCGAGAACACGGCAACGTGCACAACAGTCCGGTCGAGCCTTTGAACTTGATTTGTTTAGTAGATATGTTTTCAATAAAATGTCTTGCTTTGCAAACCACGATGATCTCACATTTGTAAAAACGGAGTCCAAGCGAAACCTTAGGTGACCCTGTCCTCAACTATAGCAAGGACACTGCTTTCGGCTACTAATGCATCGTCATCTACGTATTTATCACCCTTTAATAATAATCTGACAGATTTAATAATAATCTATGCCGTGTGGTCCCCGGCAGAGTAGAATAGGCCACCCTCACTCTTACCGAGGTGTCGTAAAAGGCGACTAAGGTAAAGCTGCTGGCATGATCATCAGTACCCAGAGAAGGAAAACTCTGCATTTATATCAAAACCCTCGCCAACCCGTCTGCCAAGCGTGGTGAGTATGGCAATCACCCCTCGTGTGATTGAGGGAGGCCTGTGCCCCAGCAGTGGGAACTTAAATGGGCTGACGATAATGACGATGAAATGTTGTGTCCGTTTTTGTACACGAGAAATTGATTCACGGTAAAAGTGGCCGCTTTTGGCGGTAAACAAGTTTTCGCGTACGCGTTGAACCTAACATTTGTGCATGGTTATGTAATAAATAGTTTAAGTGTCCCTCATGTGATTGAGGGAGGCCCGTGCCCCAGCAGTGGGGACTTAAATGGGTTGACGATGACAATGAATAATAATCTCATCAAACGCCCTGTCGGTGTAGTGATTAAAGTACCGGCCCGTTATCTCGGGGAGGACCCCAAGATCACGGGAGAACCTAGGAGGGTCCCGGTCATTGATTTTCGAACATAGCTCAGGTTTGTGATCACCAATCCGCATTAGGCAAGCGTGGTGATTAAGCCTAATCCTATCATAGTAGCGATGACTTGACTTCTATAATGGAGGCCTTTTCCCTACAGTGGGACAGTTTATAGACTGATACTTTGCTTTACTTATCAGAGATTAGAATTAGGTAGAGTTATTTGTATATAAGTACTTGCATCTAAATATTGATATTTATATGACTTTTATTTATTTGACTGACCGGATGGCGCAATTGGTAGTGACCCTGCCTCTTACGCCAAAGGTCGTGGGTTCGATCCCCACCCTGGACAAACATTCGTGCGATGAACACTTGTTTGTTCGGTGTCTGGGTGTAATATATGTATTTAAGTATATATTTGTGTTCCTCTGTTGTCTGATATCTGTAACACAAGTGCTTAAACTACTTAGTACGGAATCAGGTCAACGTATGAGATGTTGTGAGAATTATTATTATTATTATATGAACCGTCCCAAGATTTGAATGGACGTCCCAAAATCTAATTTTAGCCGTGTTTCTAATATTACTGTAGATGCATCAATTTTATAAAATTTTCCCATCTGTGCTACTTAATGTACCTACTACAAATCAGTCGAATAATTTGGGCATCTAAGCACATTGCACGCACAGTCAATTTTTGATTTAACATAATAGGTATTCGTGTTATTTATGATTTCTCAGATAAAATTTAACTCAATGCTTCTCAGCTATAATGAATGGACTACTGATTTTGACTTTATTCATCTTCAGCAATAAAATAGTGTAAAATATACATAGTAAGTAAACTACCTAGTATATTTCTATTGTAAACTGTGAGTGTATCACGATTCCCGTAATTTTGTGTATTACCTAGATGAATATCTTTTTAAATGACCTCCATATAACAATGTCGTGTTTAATTAAAAAAACGTTAGTCGTCTAGAAAACGTTTAGATTAGATTTTGTTCCGACTCAAATAGAGCAGAACAATGATAAAAACTTGGTACATTTTTCTTTAAAAATTCTAAGACAGTTTTCAAGGTTAGGTATAAACCTACTATGAATATAATTTTATCGAATGCTTGTAAGTAGGGCATCTCCGTAATAATAGGTAAATATGTAAGTAGAAGTACCTACTTATCAGACATGAACGAAGACACCGATGGAATCCCGATAGCTCAAGGATTTAACACGAGTTAATATCTAGATTATTTCCAATTCTGACTATTAATACTACCACTTACCCGAAGTTTCCTGGATAACAAATGGGATGCCGCCGGCAAACGTGCAATCCTGCATTCCTCTTCCCACTGTAGTGCTGTCCACCGTTGAAGATCACTTCAGAACAGCACGGAGACGAGCACCTCCCACTATCAGTACAGTCTGAGCCGCAACAGGACCGCGAGCCCTCCGAGCCGTACCAGCGCTCGTCACAGGACATGGAGTAACGCCATTCCGGGGAAGGCATCCTATAACTGTATCTTGGGTCCCAGTGGACCGTGTTCAGATCCGTATACCGCTCCACATAGGCTCCAGCCAGCTGTTCCATGTATTGCTTGTACAGCCGCTTCTGCCTCTGGCTCTGAGACACGTGCAAACGCAACACGTTAAGGAAACACATCTTGATCCCGGCGAGGATTCTGCTCAACACGCCGCCACTCTCCACCAGCCTGTACGTCGGCATATGCCCAACTACAACCCGGACTGGACGAAACGCCCGAGGAATCTCAGAGAAAACTAACTCATCTTACTGTCGCTATTAAACCGCGAACGCTTCGTTAGCTAGGTATTCCGGCGTGATTTAATAGGCGATTTCCCGTCTCGTGATGTTGAGTAATCTGCGGCACGCTGTTCTAGTCTCATACGCTAAACTTTCCTATGAAAAGTCAGCAATGAAACGTGTTTGGGTGTTACATTTTGAATTGCGCGGAGAGTAACGGACAGTGGGAAGCGCGGTGCGCGCGGCGGCCTCAGCGGCACTGCGCCGGCGCCGCTGCGGACTGTGGAGCGGCGCGTAATCACTTTACGTCAAATTAGATCGCATTTCCCCGTGGAGGTGAAAAAACGGAACTGTTTACGGAGAAAATGCGGCACGACTGAAAATAATCAGTGTCATAAGCCGTAACCGATGCTCCATTTTATTCATCACGCCTCGTCTCTCGATAAACGCTTAAACGGCTAGAGAATGTAAATGTAACATGGTGAGTAACGATATTATAATAACAGATTTGTTAACATAAACGAGATGTAGAAAGTTCCATCTGATTTTGAATACTCGCATTATTGCAGTGTTTGTTTTTGTTAATTCGACAGACAAAGAGCCATTAAACTTTTAAATCATAGGACGGATGTAATGTATTACGTCAATTGATGGTTAATTGTTAGGGATGATGTATGATGTAAATTTTAATTAAGTGATTAATAAATGTCTCAATTTATGATATTATAACATATTCTCATCATGAGGAAACACTAATGACTTTATCTTACTTAGAGGTCGACAGTTCGTATTGTGGATAAATTACACGAATTTCCCCAAAACTATGGAACTTAGCTATACAAATATGGTGTGTGAATTTATTTTCATTTGTGTAAAGATATCCTTCCCCAAGTGCCTTACTGGAGAGTTTTTACCTTACTTTATCTTTAGGACGGATTCGACCAACCAGAGGGCCTAACTTAAAGCAGACTTTACGACCGAATCGGAGTTTCTCTCTCTTTCACACGCGCTGTGTGTCTCCATAGTTTGGATGCGACAGGTATATTCTTGTTCGTTAAGGGACGGCTTTAAATTAAGCCACCTTATTCCGTTACTAAATCTATGGTATAGAGCTGTCATTCAATACAAATATGATGTTATACCATAGATTTATCCACGGATAGAGATTGGTCGAATGGGGCCTTACTCCCCCTTATACCTACTTCATAGAGTGTAACTTGCCATCAGTAGGAGCAAGTAAAACCTACCAGTTAAAACTTTTTGCTGGAATCAATACTATTTCCGAACTGGAAAATGTTTGTGTTTGTGTTGCCACGGCAACCGCGTCTGATAACTACGTTACTTCTACTATGTTTGTGGATACATAACACTTTGACATTGACATTTTGTTTAAGTTTTGATTGCTTGACTCCGCCAAATTTTAAATCGATTTGAGCAGGATTTATAATGTTTATTATTCAAAAAAACATATAATGTTGAATGCAACGCATGAAATTGAATTAAATGGAACAAGAAAAACGTGGAGATCAGGAGAGTGTGGAAAAATTCGATATCAAACTTAAATCGCGACCGAAGGATGGAGTTATCCTGCAGTTGCACCACACGGTGCGAGGGTCCAACGGGGAGAGCCGAAGGATCCGCTTCTCGGCTGGCACCTTCGACGACGCACAGGAGAAGCTCGCGTGCGCAGACAACGCCGGGAACCTCTTCATCCTGGACTTTTGCGACCTCAAATTTTGGAAACTCACCAGCATCGGCCCTTGCACCGCCCTCCACTTCGTGCCCAACAAACTGGATTCCTTGATAATCGCCAACGCGAAGAGTTTCGATGTCTGCTTCCTGGACATCGAGAGCGGAGAAATATCCCTGACTCTACCCGGCCATACTGCCCCTGTGAAACACATTTCATTCTCCAATAACAAAATAAACAACTTACTAACGGCAAGCCCTGTTGAGGCAATTTTATGGGAGCTACGAAATTATACGAAATACTTCACACTGCAACACTTACTTAGGAGCTCAAATACAACAAATAATGTTTATGCCTGGCGGCGATTACCTCGTGGCTTGCTTTCAAAATGACACAGTGCAAATATGGAAACATGAAAGTATGAAATCAGTGAAGCAGATAATTCCAAGCGAATTGAAACATATGAAGAGTATTGCGTTCACGATGAACGGAAGAGCGATGGCCATGGCCGGGATGTCGCCTATGCTTATCCTCTTCAGCATGGACACTTGGAAAGCTTTAAAGTCCATAGACTTGACAAGGTACAATATATCTGGTGCGCAGCAGATAGCATTCATTCCTCAAGTATTCGACGGTGGCGCTAATAAGATACTAGCAATCCTTAGCAGCGACTGTACTCTACATTTGTTTGACTTAGAATCTCTAACAGTCATACACACTTTATCCCCGGAAACGTCAGGAATACGCAAATTCGTCGTAAGCCCAACAGGAAAGTACTTTCTTTGCATATTACAACTTGGAGAAGTGAATATATACAATTCATCACACGTGCTAGACATGGCCCAAAGTGCAATCGGAGACAGTATAAAAGAGGAACCATCTACGTCTACTCGCAAGCCAACGCATCACATTCTCTCCACGTCGAAGGTCGCCGTGGAACAGAAGATGAAAAGCTGCATGGACAGCGCCAGGCTCAGAAGGATTTTGATGCAGTATGGGGAGTACCCTGATAAATTCCGATCAGTAATATGGAGGTCACTGCTGAACACGCCGAGGAATAAACTAGCCTACGCAGCCCTAGTTGACAAAGGCATTCACCCGACGTACAAAGATATTGAAAAGCAGTTCACGATACACAGTTCAGTCACACTGAAGAACTTGAAAAGACTGTTGTCCTGTCTTGCGCATTGGTGTCCTCTGTTTGGTGTCATGAAGTTCCTGCCTGGTTTCGTCTTTCCCATTCGTGAAAGTGCTCCAAAAGGATCCTCTACTTGCTTTTTGAAGTGTGTGGCGACTGTTCTACTGAACTACTGTCAACTGTGGTTCGAGTATGCGCCTTTTCCTCCAATCAGCATTTTAGCAATGGCAGAGAACATCCTAGCGGAACACGATCAGTCACTCTTGAACCACTACTGCGAAATCGGTATAACAAGCCAAACATATTCCCTGAAGATATTAGAGACGGCATTTAGTGAAGTGCTGACTTGCTCGGAGTGGCTGATCTTGTGGGACCACGTGCTGAGCAACGAACCGGCGTTCGTTTTGATGGCGGTTGTGTCATACAATATTGTGCAGAAAAACGCCATTAAAAGACTCAACACTCATGAGCAGCTAGAGAACTTCTTCCACATGCAAAATCCAATAGACAAAAAACTATTCCTAAAGAAAGCTTACGTTTTACTGAATGAGACTTGTAAAGATACCCATCCAAGGAGATTCTTCAACAGTTTTGTTTCATTAGAAAAAGGGGACTGCTACCAACAGTTTACCGGCTACCCAAAGGCGACCATTTGTTTAAAATTGGCGAAGAAAGAGCGGAAGAAAGAGGTAAAAAGTGATAAGCATACTTTGAGAGAACTGACCACAAGAAGTCAGGAGAAAATAATAAAAGATCTGCAAGAAGAAGAAGATTCCGAATCTAGAACAATTCAAAGTGACAACGATACATCGGAAGAGTGCAACACGGATATAAGGAATATGAGAAAAACTGCGCACTCTCAGAATAGAGAAGATTTGTGTACTAAAGAATTTCTTGAAAATGTAATGTATCCAGCGTCAGTAAAAACGCAAAGAAGTAGAATACATGGCGATGAGAGATCTAGTAAAAGGGACAAAGACAGCAATTTTGGCAAACGCTCGACTAAATCTAGAAATAAGAAAACGGTGGCCAAGAAAAACGAAAATTTAGAGAAAGAAGTCGAAAAATTGATACGTACCTGCTGGAACTCCGATATAACTGACGCATAATAATTGTACTTAGAAATATATTAATGTTTTGTAATGTTCCGTTTTTAATTGACGACTCAATCTCAGTCGAGAAAATATCTAAATTGTCTCAGTCACCTCAGAGATCGTCCTTTACTCATAATATCCTCCAACTGATTACGGCTACGGCGGCCAAACTCAACGATCAGCCACGTACGCAGAATATAAGTACAGTAGTGTTGAAGTGTGTGCGCAAACACAAGAGCACTTTCTGTTCCTTTACCCTCATATTCCGATGCCAGACCAGACCCTCATCAGGTTACCACAATCTCGTACATCCTCTGAAAAACTGTCATAAGAGAAGACAAGAACACCTTCACATTGCGTAAATGCCCTTTTTATTAGTTCTTAGCCTTTTTTACATTCTAGAAACGAGTTTATTAAACTCGTCAACAGTTAAAATATTTTGAATACAAAAAAATCTAGCATTGATAATTGAGCAGTAATATTAATTAAGTTACCAATGAGTGAAAAGCGTTTTCCTCGAAAGTCGCTTTTGTGTTATAACACGACAGATTTTCAGAGGATGTGCGCAGTGTCAAATTTTCTCAATTGATATTGAACCAAACGTGTTTGACATTAAGGTGAGAATCAAATCAAGAAATTCATCAGTTTTGTACACTTTGATGAGTGGCTGTACCTTTGAAGGCTGTTACTAGTTTGAACTCTTAAGTCTCAAACTAGGACAGGGGGCAATTCTCGTGCACTTCAAAGTTGAAATCGGATTTAGAGATTTCCTACATTCGTCCATGGAAATTGAAGTGCACAGAAATCGAAATAGGGCTCTCCTAAGACGCAATCAGTCTCACTCAGGAAACATGAGTACTGGATTGATAAACCTCAACTTTACGTTCCTCCCCAATACTAGGGACCGACGAACTTCATATCTAACACCTTCATATTATTATTGGAATTTAGATATTTTAATAGTTCTTCGGCTATTTCATGGGGGAAACGAATCCAGCAAAGATAAATCGATCCATCTATACTTACTTGTGTAACTTACCCAACTTTATACCGATATACAATTCTCCAATCGTTTCACGCAGTGAATTAGAGAACTAGATGACGTAGTACTTTAAGGTGATGGGTAGGGCTACACTAGCGACGCCAATCGATTTTAATTTGTAAATTGATTACCGCCAAAAGCGGCCTACTATTAGCGTGAATCAATATTTCGCATACACAAACAGACCCAACATTTGTGCATGGTTATTTAATAAATAGTATAAATAGTGTTTGCCGAAAAATTCGAACCCCGAAATTGCTTAAAATAGATCCGGTTTAGTAGCTCAAAATTAAAATCGATTGGCGTCGCTAGTGTGCCCTACCCGTCACCTTAACTGACGTCAAAGTTCAATATTTGACCGAAATCACCATTTGACCGATATACCTAAATAAATACTTAAAATCTTCTTTCAGCGTATCGAATCACTTTCTGCAATACCGGAAGTTTCATTAACTACCTGGTATTTTTTGGGAAAGGAGCAAAGGAAAATTGGGGTTTACCTGATGGTAAGTGATCAGCAATGATCGGAGTAGGTGGAGCTATTTTTGGTACTGCGATTTTTTCAAATAATATGGACATGCCTGGAATCCCGGGAATCCCGGGATTAAAGAAAGACTTTATACTATTAACAGTTATTTTCGTTTACAAGCATTAACATCAGCCTTACGAACTTATTCATAAACGCTTTGTGATACTATGTTAATTAAAAAAGTTCTATTTGTTCTTTCTAAATTCCAGATACATATGTTAGATAGAAAGGAACAAACTGTAAGTAAACATGGTGGTGTCTAACGTTTATGGATCAGCCCTTTAATGATTAAAATGCGTTAAATAATTAACTGTAAAATAAAAAAACATTTATTTTAATCCCGGGATCATAGTCAGAATCCCGGGGCATGTCCATATTAACATCTATGTTTGCGGTCAATGAACCCAAAAAGCTCTACCGACTCCGATCATTGGTGATCAACGCTGCCTATGGACATTGGATGTCCAATGCCCAATGCCACACCGTATTTTAAGGTGACGGGTAGGGTACACTAGCGACGCCACTCGATTTTAATTCTTAGCTACTAAACCGGATCTATTTTAAACAATTTCGTTATTTAATAAATAGTATAAATGTTTGCCTAGAGGTTGTAACCCCGAAGTTGTTTAAAATAGATCCGGTTTAGTAGCTAAAAATTAAAATCGATTGGCGTCGCTAGTGTGCCCTATCCGTCACCTTAAAGATTTTGAAGTCGTACCGATTTGGAAATACCTAAGTGAAAATTATTTTTTCCTATGATCCTACAGCTTGTACAGTCAGCATCAAAATGGTAGTATCTTATACTTAGTTTGTGAAAATGATCTTAGTTTTCGAACCTACCAAAAATATCCGAGCAATCCACATAAATCTGTCATAATTGTTCTGTGAATGAATGAAGGACATCATATTCTCATTCGTTCATTGAATTATCAAACTACTTTTGTATTACCTTACTTCAGAAACAATAACCTATTTCTAGTGACCCTCTGATCAGGCAGGGGTATATCCCCTTTATCAAAAAACCAGTATCCAATCTCACTCAATAAATATTTATAATCAGGTTCAAAAATCAACATAAGTTAAAAACAATTAAAATCCGTCCTTCTTCACCGGGGTGGGTCGAGGTATAGTGGACTTGACGTGGCTGAACTTCTTCTTGGAGCCGCTGAGGTTGGGGCTGGACTCGGTGACGCGGGATATCTGGACGGGAGTCGCTATCTTCGGCCTGAAGAGACCTGGAATTTAGATGTTTTCTTAGGAACTCACTCATCATTAACTTGTGGCTCAACTGGTGTCGCGGGTGTTCATGGGCGGCGGCAATCGCTTACCATCAGGCGACCCGTGTGCTCGTCTGCCCACTATCAAATAAAAAAATTAAAAAAACATCATCAGCCTATTTCAGGCTAACTGCTGGACATTTTTTTTATGTGATAGGTGGCAGACAAGCAGACGGATCACCTAGTGTTAAGCGATTGCCGCCGCCCATGGACACCCACGACACCAGTGGAGTCACAAGTGCGCTGCCAACCTTTAAACCTCCGAATTGGGCCTACCCTCAATCACGCAGCGAAACATAGCATTGAGGTCGTGGCATCACTCCGGTCGAGCCAGCCCATTCATGCCGAAGTTTTATTATTTAGAAATTATGTATTCAAAATCTTGAAATATGATGGCACTATATTAAGAATCCATCCCGCTCCTTGTGCCCTATCACCTCACCTCTAAAACGTGTTTAAAAGAATACAATGCTTAAATACTGCTTCATGTACTCACTATTCAATTTCCCACTCGACGCACTCTTATTATCTGGCACCTTCTTATCCACTTTTGTGCTCAGTGCTGTCCTTTTTCATCTTAAATATATTCGGCGATATGCGTCTCAATCTCGACGTCGGCTTCTCATTGGGAGTGGGTTTCTTCGCGAGACTGGAGGTTGAGGCGCTTTCGAAGCGCCTCAAGCGGCTTTTAGGGAAGTCTTCTTGGACCGTTCCTAAGCCGGAGAGGTTGGGGCTGGAAGCAAACTGGGCTTTTGAAGGCTCGGGCTGGAAATCGAAAATAAAAATTGAGTGGTGACAACACTCGCTGTCCAATATCTCGGATACCTATAGGAATGTGCAGCAACTGTAGGTGGCGCCACTTTGTATTGACTCGAAGTCAAATTTTTTTTACTCAGTTTCAAATGGTTGGCACTACTGCCGATGCGCACGTTTCCTATAGATACCAGTAGCCTAGCTACCACGGGTGAGGGCGGATGCTAAAATCTATGATGTAAAATCTTGAAAATAAAATACCTAATTTATAATTTTCTTTGTCAGCCAAATTCTGAACAAATTATACTCTGCAGGCCACCAAGATAAAGGTCTGCTAGTTTGATTTATTTGGGAATAATTCTGTGCGTCCTGTGAAAAGTGGTACAAGTCGACTTATATCGAATTTGATTTTCGTCTTGCTACTTCATCACAAAAAAATCCTCTATTTTTCTGTCTGATCAGGACCCCAATTCTCGTGATCGTGATATTTTGAAAACATGGCGGATATCACCTGAAAACTATACAAAAACTATGTCGTATGATGATAAATGTCACGAGCCCGAGAATTAGACTCCAGGAGCCCAATTCTCGTGCTCGTGATATTTATTTTCATACGACATATATCACTAAAACATAGTTTTTTGTATGGTTTTCAGGTGATATCCGCCATGTTTTACATGCAAAAATCCTCCATTTTTCCGTCTGATCAGACAGAATAATAGAGAATATTTTTGTGATGAAGTAGCAAGAAGAAAATCAAATTCCATATAAGTCGACTTGTACCACGGGACGCACAGAATTGTAGACTGGTGTTAAAAGTTATATGAAAACACAAAATCAAATTAAAATCTGCGTAAGCGGCGCAGGGACGAATTCAAAATTTCACCATATTCCTATTTATGTGTTTCGCTGCGTGAGTGAGGGTACCGGACGAGAAAGGGGGGCTTAAAGGTTGGCAGCGCACTTATGACTCCACTGGTGTCGCGGGTGTCCATAGGCAGCAGCAATCGCTTACTCGCTCGTCTGCCAATTATCACATAAAAAATATATATTCACCTTCAAAAGAGATATTTTCGAGACGTCCAGCGCTAGGGAAGACATGGAGGAGTCATTCTTCCCCTCGACCAGCTCTTTTCTGATGTATGCTATTTTGTTCTTCAGCTCCTCAGCCTCTCTCTCAACCTCCATTAGACTCTCAACCAATGGGTTCTGTAGTGAGTTTATTGGACTGGAAAGAAGTTGTGAATCAATTGAAAAGTTACATAGAAACCATTTTAAGATGGCCATAAATATCTCGGAATTTTACATGACTATCTGTGACTATTGCCGTGGGAGAGCCACGTTACGGCATGAATGAGCCGGCTCGACCGGTGTGATGCCACGGCCTCACAGAAAACCGATGAAAAGCAGCGCGTGCTGTGTTTCGCCGAAGTAAAAGTCACTATACCTAACTCTACCTATACCTTCCTAAAAGGCCGTCAACGCATCTCCACTCCATCTGGTGTGGCTAATGTGCATGGGCGGTGGTGATTGCTTACCATCAGGTGACTCGCTTGCTCATTTGCCTCCCTTTATCATAAAAAAAAACTCAGTCTCAATCAGCCCACTGCAAACTGTCCCACTGCAGGGCAAAGGCCTCCATCATAGAAATCAATTTATCGATACTATGATGGGAGTAGGCTTATTCACCACGCTTAATTGCCAAATGTGGATTGGTTAGCTATGTCCGAAAAATTCGAAACACACTTTTCGCTCGACCGGGGAATCGAACCCAGGACCCCGAGATCAGGGCCCGGTACTTGTACAACTAAACCAAGAGGGCGTTGCCGAATGAGTACCGGAGGCCCAGTACGGGAAAAAGAGGGGTTTAAGGTTGGTAGCGCATTTGTGACTCCACTGGTGGTATGAAAACCAAGAGCTATGACTTTAGTTTGTAGCATAGATTAAGAAGATTAAGTCTTGAAAGAAATAGATTAAGTCTTGTCTGTAGATTAGATGTAAGATGTATAGTACGTTTACTGATATAGTATCAATCAAATCGACACGTTTGGATCAGTGGTAGTAAACGCTGCCTCTGGTGCAAGGGTTGCGGGTTCTATCCCCGCACAGTACAAACATTTGTGCGCATGAACATGTCTGTTTGTATTGGTCTGGGTTTTCTAAGAATTATAAGTAAGTATTCTACAAAAGAAAAGTATTCAACGTATATATATGTGTATTTGTAATTCCACTTTTGATTCTGATATCCGTAACACAGGCTACCGTCCGCTAACTAAAAGATGGCTAAGCTACTGGGAGTAACTGTGGCTTAGCTACTTTTTAGTTAGCGGACGGCAGCGGGTACCTCGGAGTCAGATCAATGTATGTGATGTTGTGAAATTATTATTATAATATATCAATTACGATGGTTTTAGGCGCACTTTACCACCTTCAGAATATCTATCTATATCTTATAGCGGACTATATTCACCTGGATGTTTTATTACGTCGCTGCTGCATACTTCCAGGGGTAGATGACAAGGTGTAGGTGCTCTGACGGCGGCACATCTAAAATAAAAAATACAAGTACATACAATATGCGAAATATCAGTGTACCAGTAACCTTGTTCTATCAACTATTTTATTCTACGACTTTTTGAAATGCGTCAAAATTCTTTTTGTCTCTCCATACAAAATGAAGTCACGTGACTTTGTATGAAAAGTATTTTTTTTTGCGAAATTGCAAAAGTCATAGAGTGTTTTTAGTGGTAGTTCCAGTGTGGAACTACCTACTTCCCATACTACTTTTGGCTTGGATTTCTACCTGTGGGTAGTATTTAGCTCAATGCGTTACCTTTTTATCAGTCTCGTCTCCATAGGCGTTGATGAGCAGGCGCTTGGTGAGCGGCCCCGGCGCCGGCAGCGGCTGCTCCGCGTCCGGCCTGGCCGCGGTCAGGGTGTCTAGTGACCGGTAACGCGTGGGTGTGTCAAATCTGGACTGGAACAGTCTACAAACCAGGCCTGGATTTACATATGGGTTGAATGGACTATAGCCCAGACTGGAAGTAGCTCAGTGGGCAGTAGAGAGAAAGCTGGTAGGAGTGACACTAAAGGACCGCAAAACCAATAAATGGTTTCGAAAGCAAAGCAAAGTCGCAGATGTAACGAAACGATTGGCTCACTTAAAGTGGAGGTGGGCAGGAGATGTCGCCCGCAATTAAGCATCTTGGTGCAAGCGTCTTCTTGAGTGGAAGCCATGGGGAAATGAACGCCCTCAAGGAAGAGCTCAGATGCGCTGGAAAGACTACGTGAAGAGGGTTCCTGGCTCGAAATGGATGCAAAAAGCTCAATACCGGAAGGAATGGTAAATGCTGAAGGAGGCCTACACTCAAGTAGTCAAACCAGGCTAAAGAAGAAGAAGGAGAAGGACTATAGCCCTGGGGTATGAGGGGGAGGGTCTTCCCCCTTCTCCCCCAGGGCTAGTCTCGTTGGACCCTCCCACACCATTGGGAGGGTAAGCAATTTGTGAATAGACCAAGGGCGGCAAATCTTCAAATCCGTCCCTGCTGCAAACACACAGTGGATACCATTAGATGGTTACCATTAGGCACAATAGGCATTGGACGAAGAAATCCGACAGACTGTAGTAGCCTAACTCGCGGCTGTCTGTACATTATGGAAACCACGCTTCGGCATCAATGAGCCGGTTCGACAGTCGACACGGCTTCACAGAAAACCGGCGTAAAGTAGCGCCTGCGCTGTCTTTTGCAAAGTGAGTAATGGTAATACTGGAGGCCCAATCCAGGGTAAGGGGAGTTTAAACATTGACACTTGATTGCCAATTGTTGTTGGTGTCCATGGGCGGAGGTAATTGCTTACCATCAGATGACCGTTTGGTCGGCCATCCTATCACATAAAAATTGTTTGGTTTGTTACCCAAGTGGTCAAGCTTGATAACATGGCGCATTTTGATGTCGGACGCCAAGATCCACTTTGGGTTGCTGAGTTAGCGAATTAATTACACATAAAGGTAGCTTCTAAAAACCAGCGTCGGGGTTGGTCCTTTGGACCAGCACCGACTAGAGTCCACGCCACCAAAATAAGTCCCGTAAAAACAGCGCTTAAGACGTCATCAGCATTCAAATTTGAGCGTTATGTCCTGGACACAAGGAATCTGAAATTTTAGTTCCGTGTTTTTCCGCGGGACTTCTATCGTGGCTCAGACTCTATTGCTGAGCAGCTCCATTTTAGCGCACTTGTCAGGGATTGCTGCGACGGGTAGCCCTACGGTGATTCTGCAGATCTTTTAGACAAATTATGTCAAATCATATTAGCTTTTAAGGTGACGGGTGGGGCACATTAGCGACGCCAATCGACTTTAATTGTTAGCTACTAAACCGGATCTATTTGAAACAATTTCGGGGTTACAACCTCCCGGCAAACACTTAAACTATTTATAAATAACCATGCACAAATGTTGGGTTCAACGTGTACGCGAAAACTTGTTTACCGCCAAAAGCGGCCACTTTTAGCGTGAATCAATTTCTCGCGTACAAAAACGGACCCAACATTTATTCAATAAATAGTTTTAGTCTTTGCCGAGAGGTTGTAACCCCGAAATTGTTTAAAATAGATCCGGTTTAGTAGTTAAAAATTCAAATCGATTGACGTCGCTAGTGTGCCCTACCCGTCACCTTAAGTTTCTTGTATTATTTTGTGCCAAATAAAGATTACAGTCATAATTCATTTACCGTTTCTCCGGGGTGTTAAGCTCAATGATGCTGGCAGACTTGTTAACGGCCTCCTTCTCTTTCCTCTCGTCAACTGACTCATTGTGCTGCTTGATACAGCGGATCATCTCGCGCAGCTCGCGCGTCAGGCGCTCGCGATGGGCTTTAGGCAGGGACCCGAGGAGGGTGCAGCCGAACTCCTGATACAGCACGAATAAGTAGGTGTTAACAACTCTCTGTAGGTAGTAGGTGTTAACAAATCTTTATAGGTATCATCATCTCGCGCAGTTCACGCGTCAGGCGCTCGCGGAGGGCTTTAGGCAAAGACCCGAGGAGAGTCGAACTCCTGATACAACACGAATTAGGTGTTAACAACTCTTTATAGGTATCATCATCTCGCGCAGCTAGCGCGTCAGACGCTCGCGATGGGTTTTAGGCAGGGACCCGAGGAGGGTGCAGTCTAACTCCTGATACAACACGAATAAATAGGTGTTAACAACTCTCTGTAGGTAGTAGGTGTTAACAACTCCTTAATAGGTATCATCATCTCGCGCAGTTCACGCCTCAGGCGCTCGCGGTGGGCTTTAGGCAAAGACCCGAGGAGGGTGCAGTCGAACTCCTGATACAACACGAATAAGTAGGTGTTAACAACTCTAAGTAGGTAGTAGGTGTTAACAACACTTTATAGGTATCATCATCTCGCGCACCTCACGCGTTAGACGCTCCTGGTGGACTCTAGGCAGAGATCCGAGGAGGGTGCAGCCAACTCTTGATACAACAACAGAATATCGACTCTTAAAGGAATGAGTAGGTTTTAACAAGGTAGGTAGGTATCATCATCTCGTGCAACTCGCGCGTCGTTCGCACGCGGTGGGCCTTTGGAAGCGAGCGACCCAAAGAGTGCGCAGCCGAACTGCTGACACAACACATAATCATCATTTCAGCCAATAGACGTAATCTCACCTGATGATAAGTGATAATGTGATGTGGCCGAGGGTGGATCAAGATGTCTGTCTAGTAACAGCCTATTCCCTCTTTTCTTGAATACGTTCAAATAATACCGTTCAGGAGGGAACATATCTCTACCCCACGCCCCCATATTGCCACCAATGGGCTGTCTGTGTCCTTAGTTCTCCTGCGGATCTCATCATTCCTGAAACTATGACACAAGGTGATTCCAACCAAAGGCCTTTCCATTGCCCATTAGGTGATTTTACCTGCACCCATCATATTACAGAATAAATTGACAACTCTGGAACGAATCTATGTACTTACGTATCATTATCTCCCGCAGCTCGCGCATCAGGCACTCGCATTGCGTCAAGCCGGACTCCTGATACAACATTGCAGAATCCATGAATGGGCCGGCTCGACCGGATCGATACCACGGCCTCACAGAAAACCTACGTGAAGCAGCACTGCGCTGTGTTTCGCTGCGTAAGTGAGGGTACCAGAGGCATAATCCGGGGGAAAGGGGGATTTAAAGGTTGGAAGCGCACTTGGTGACTCCACTGGTGTCGTGGGTGTTCATGGGCGGCGGCAATTGCTTACCATCAGGTGATCCGTCTGCTCGTCTGCCACCTATCAGGGGACGTTCAAGTATTACGTAAGTAGATTTCTTTCAGTTATTTACCCCTCCACCCCCCTTGTCAGCAAAGGTAAGCAAAGCTCTTACCCCCTCCTCCCATGCTTACGTAAACATTTTTCGATTTTTTTTTCACAACTCGGCAACCCTACTAACCGTATGCATTTATTTGTAGGTAATTCCCCGAAAATTTGTTTCGTTTTCAAGCAAACAGAATGTGAGGGTTGCCATTTGTGTTAAAAAGAAAATATTTATCGATGACGTAATCATCATTTAGACTCCCCTACCCCCCATAAAATTAGGAACTGTTGAATGAATAAGTATGTTTGTTAGCTCAACAACATATGTGGGTATTACCATGTAATACTACCTATAATCTCGCGCTTATAACAACTTACTTTATCCAGGTGTTTGCCACCTGCCACGCCAGAGACTTGCCACATGCCACTGTTCTGCTGCTGGTTGGTGGCCGGACACGAGCACGATAAGCTAGCACTCTCCAGCACCACGTGGAGTCCTGATGACTGTAAGAGAAAACAACTGATATAATTATACTTAAATTCTACTTTTGTTGACGTTCACTTCACGTCCGATTATGTGGTTTGACTTTTGGAACAACTTTTTTGGGTCCCAAGGGTAATCATTAAATATGGTTGGCCACACACCAGGATGTTTACCTCTACATGTGTTAGGTCAATCCTAACCAAAACCCCTGAGTTGTCCATCTCAAGCAATCGTGGTCGAATAACCCACCGCCGGGACTGGACTATACCGCACCAAACTGGTGCGCCGCACATTCCTAAGTTTTTTTTCTTTATGAGATAAATCAGATGAGCAGACGGATCACCTGATGTACCGGCCTTAAAAAGGAATACATTTTTTCTTCTTTTCCTGCAGTTCCCTAAGTCTTGAAACAACTTATTTACCTGACAGTTGATGACGACGGTCCTCGCGCCGGCATCCTGGCTGAGGTTGACGTCGGTGGTGTCCAGCGACTTGACGCTGAACCCCAGACACTGCAGCAGTGCGCACAACTCCACCACATCTGTGTATGCGTCCTATATAGAAAATAAACAGAGCCATAACGGTGGTAAAAGTTTCTAAAACTGACGATAAAAAAATATTTCACAACATCACATACATTCATACTCCGAGATAGGTAGCTCAAGCACCTGTGTTAAGGATATCAGAACCAACAGCGAAATTACAAATATATACCTAGGTAGGTACATATAATTCATATTACATAGGTAGTATAATACATATTACGTAGGTACATATTCTTTTTTAAATACTTATAATACATAGAAACACTCAGACCAATACGAACAAACAAGTTCATGCACACAAGCGTTTATACTATGCAGGGATCGAACCCGCAACCCTTGCACCAGAGGCAACATTTAATAGCACTGATCCAAACGGGTCGTCAAACGACGACGATATTCGTATTACCTACTCACATCAACGAAATGTGAGGATATTCCATGAATAAATGCTTTGACACGAATGAGGTGGCCGACTAGAGTGACGCTGGCGCTGTTTTGCCGAGAGTGGGGGTAGGAGAGGCCCAATTCGGGGACAGGGGAAAAGTTGGCAGCGTACATGTGACTCCGCTGGAGTTGCAAGTGTCCATAGGCGGCGGCAATCGCTTACCATCATGTGATCCGTAGGCTCTTCTGCCACCCAGTACCAAGTCATTAAAAGTAAAAAAAGTAAGGTATCAGCCTATAAACTGTCCCACTGCTGGGCAAAGGCCTCCATCATAGAACTCAAGTCATCGGTACTACGAGTATGATGGGATTAGGCTTAATCACCACGCTTGCCTAGTGCGGATTGGTGATTACAAACCCGAGCAATCAAGTCATGATTAAGCAATTTATTTTTAAGCCACCAATAAAATACTCGACGCAATTAAGCGACTGTTATTATAATACTTACAGAATTTTTTATCCATTCCTAAAAGATAGCACCACATACAGGTAGATATAAGGTAACCAAGAAGATAAGAGATAAGGTGATTCTGCAGATCTTTTAGACAAATTATGTCAAATCATATTAGCTTTTAAGGTGACGGGTGGGGCACACTAGCGACGCCAATCGATTTTAATTTTTTGCTACTAAATCGGATCTATTTTAAACAATTTCGGGGTTTCAACCTCTCGGCAAACACTTATACTATTTATTAAATAACCATGCACAAATGTTGGATCCGTTTTAGTACCCGAAAAATGGATTCGAATTTCGTAATCAAAAATTCGAGTGCAAAAGCAGACCCAACAGTTAAAACTATAAGTTAAATAAATAGTATAGGTGTTTGCCGAGAGATTGTAACCCCGGAATTGTATAAAATACATCCGGTTTAGTAGCTAAAAATTAAAATCGTTTGGCGTCGCTAGTGTGCCCTACCCGTCACCTTAAATAAATAAATCAATATTTCACATCACATATGTATATTGATCTGACTCCGAGATAGGTAGCTCAAGCACCTGTGTTACGGATTTCAGAATCAACAGCAGAATTACAAAT
This sequence comes from Marasmia exigua, assembly GCA_019059595.1. Taxonomy (NCBI): domain Eukaryota; kingdom Metazoa; phylum Arthropoda; class Insecta; order Lepidoptera; family Crambidae; genus Marasmia; species Marasmia exigua. Next base: position 3,882,853 of record CM032479.1, on the reverse strand, counting down.
ATATACATTTGATACTTTTCTTTTGTAAATATATACTTATAATACATAGAAAACCCCTTTTTAAGTTTTGTATGTTGTACAATAAAGAGTATCGTATCTATCTATCATAGGTCAAATGCAACGGTACCTATATATTTTACTTATCAGAAAACTAGCTAGGTAAATATTAGAATAATAAGAAGAAAAATAACAACATAATTTATGGCTACATTCTAAGGCCTTCATACGATATGGAAAAAACATCTTCTTGGAGGTAATAGACAACAGACGATGCTTAAAAGAGCGTTAACAGGGCATTATGCAACCAACAAAATGTTGATGAGATGAACATAACATCGAACAGCGAGCATGCAAGGAGGAGACGGACACCATAGAACGTCTCTTATATGAATGCGACTCACTAGCCAGAGGCAGAATGTGTCTTCTAGGTAACGCTTTTCCTAAACCAGGAGACTAGTCATTTCAATCACACAAACTTCACGAAAGACATCGTGACGCTGATGAAACGAAGCTTTCATGAGTAGGAGTGCAAATGATAGGGCACGTACAAAAGATCCCTTAGAGTCGACGTACCCCATAAAAATAGCCCCTAACAGACAAGATAAGATAATTAATTCTCACAACATCTCATACGTTGACCTGATTCCGTACTAAGTAGCTTAAGCACTTGTGTTACAGATAACAGACAACAGAGGAACACAAATATATACTTAAATACATATATTACACCCAGACACCGAACAAACACAAGTGTTCATCGCACGAATGTTTGGCCAGGGTGGGGATCGAACCCACGACCTTTGGCGTAAGAGGCAGGGTCACTACCAATTGCGCCATCCGATCAGTCAAGTCAAATGCCTACATACTTACAAATATCTAAAACCATAACCAATTTGGAACATCGAGATAAATATTCAAAAAATCTACATAAAAATTAAATGTTAAATGCATACTTACATTTACCGACATTACGAAATTGAAGTCATAAACACCACACTGTAACACAACACTTTCCTTTCTTATTTGAATTAATTCAATTAAAACAGAAAACAGAGCACTGTCACTTCTCGCGTAAACTTAGTTTAGTCACAGACTACCCTCAAATTTATACGAATATTATTTTTTTTTAGGTAAAGAGGTATTTACTAAAAAATATACTTTTTTAAAGACGCAAAACGAGTAGTAATAAAAAAAACGCAAAGACAAAATGAGTCATACTCAGTTTATTATTAATTTTGATAATTCATTATGCATGAATTCCGTTCTCTTCAAATCCGGGGATAGAGAAAATATGAGTAAATTGCGCTATACAATTCACAGAAAATTGTTTTTTTTATGTGATAGGGCAGAAGAGCAGACGGATTTTTTTTATGGCCTGCTGTTGCTCTTACGAGACAACTCTGCCAATGTCAAGTGATTAAAGAGACACGTTCCTTAGAAAATTTGTTGAGAAATGAGCTGGTTCTCTTGAGCAGACGGATCACCTGATGGTAAGCGATTGAGTCATAATTGCGCTACTCACTTTTAAACACTCCCTTCGCCCGGATTGGGCTTCCGGTACCCTTAATCACACAGCGAAACACAGAACAGTGCTGCTTTACGCCGGTTTTCTGTGAGGGCGTGGTTTCACTCCGGTGAAACCGGCCCATTCATGCCGAAGCGTGGATCTTCCACGGTCAAAAGTCATGGTGTTTAGACACATTTAGATATGGTTCGATAGATAAATAAGTACGTTTGTGCTTTTGTGGCTGTTCGACAGTGCAGTGCCAAGTTTTTTTCTTTATTACAAAGGGCGTGTTTATTTTTACTATTATCATATTTATTTTAACTGTATTAGTGATCATTTTCATATTTTTCAACTAAACAGACACTACCTATTTATGCGACCAAAATTACCAAACAGCCAAATTCTAATTGAAAACAAAAAAAAGATATAGTACTGTATCAACTATCGGGCATCAGACTAAACGAAATCACCACAAAATGTATATTCAAATGTATACGAATGTTGGTCCAGACTGCTAGTCGAACCCGCGACCTTTGGGAAATAGAGTTAGGATCACTAAGGGAGTTGCCACACTGGCGGACTGCGAGTTTTTTACAAAGCGGAGCGACGCCATTGTTTATTTGTGGCGGCCATATAGAAAAACGCCGGCGCATCCGTTGCGCATCGGCGGCGTGAACGTTGCGCAACCGCGACAACTCTCGCAATCCGCCAGTGTGGCAACTCCCTAACAATCGGGCCAGTCGCTTTGTCAAAAAATTGTCACCTTTTATTTATAATTGAAGGAACAGAAAAACGAAAAACCCAATAACTTTACATATCAAATAAACAAAAAGCAAGTAATTATTATAGTTTTTTATTACAAAGAAATCATAATATGTAAATACAATCTTAAAAACCTACTTCATCATTTTCAATTATTTTTTTATTTCTTTTAATGAGATAGGGGGCAGACGAGCAGACGGATCGCCTGATAGTAAGAGATTACCGCCGCCCATGGACATCTGCAACACCAGTCGTATGTGCGCTGCCGACCTTTTAAAAGGGAATACGCTCTTTTCTTGAAGGTTTTCAGGTCGTATCGTTCATTCCATAGTTTGTTCTCATCATCCATAAATACTTGAAAATGATGAACGAAGATTTGTATTACTTTGCATCTTGTTTTCTTTTTAGTACAAGCTCTTTAAATGCTAGTCTTCTAATATCCCAGGCACATCAATATGAATTTCCTGCCCTGCAGTATTTATATTTGGAAATAGAGTGATGGATTATTCTCAACCTTATCACACAGAAAACAAGACACAAAACGGCGGCTTAGTTGTAGGTCATGTATCTGGGCGTGGCTGAGAACTTGGCGTAGGACTTGATGACCTTGTTGACTGCTTCCAGGAAGTCCTTCTCGGTAGGCCACTTTGCGCCGCGCGCGGATCGCGAACATGCCCGCTTCTGTGCACACGGACCTGTAAAGGGAGATAATAAGGGTTTTATTCATAAACGTTCAATAAGCACTGGAACATACCTAAACTCAGCCCCAGTGGAATTCGGGTACAGTCTAACATAACTAATCGCATCACCAGTGGAATTCGGGTACAGTCAAACATACCTAAACTCAGCCCCAGTGGAATTCGGGTACAGTCTAACATAACTAATCGCATCACCAGTGGAATTCGGGTACAGTCAAACATACCTAAACTCAGCCCCAGTGGAATTCGGGTACAGTCTAACAAAACTAATGGCTGCACTAGTGGAATTCGGGTACAGAAAACATACCTAAACTCAGCCTCAGTAGAATTCGGGTACAGTCTAACATAACTAATCGCATCACCAGTGGAATTCGGGTACAGTCAAACATACCTAAACTCAGCCCCAGTGGAATTCGGGTATAGTCTAACATAACTAATCGCATCACCAGTGGAATTCGGGTACAGTCAAACATACCTAATCTCAGCGCCAGTGGAATTCGGGTACAGTCTAACATAACTAATCGCATCACCAGTAGAATTCGGGTACAGTCAAACATACCTAATCTCAGCGCCAGTGGAATTCGGGTACAGTCTAACATAACTAATCGCATGCACCAGTGGAATTCGGGTACAGTCAAACATACCTAATCTCAGCGCCAGTGGAATTCGGGTACAGTCTAACATAACTAATCGCATCACCAGTAGAATTCGGGTACAGTCAAACATACCTAATCTCAGCGCCAGTGGAATTCGGGTACAGTCTAACAAAACTAATGGCTGCACTAGTGGAATTCGGGTACAGTCAAACATACCTAAACTCAGCCCCAGTGAAATTCGGGTACAGTCTAACATAACTAATTGCATCACCAGTGGAATTCGGGTACAGTCAAACATACCTAATCTCAGCGCCAGTGCAATTCGGGTACTGTCTAACAAAACTAATGGCTGCACTAGTGGAATTCGGGTACAGTCAAACATACCTAAACTCAGCCCCAGTGAAATTCGGGTACAGTCTAACATAACTAATCGCATCACCAGCGGTACAGTAACCATTCAGCAGGAATTCGGGTACAGTCAAACATACCTAATCTCAGCCCCAGTGGAATTCGGGCACAGTCAAACATACCTAAACTCAGCCCCAGTGGAATTCGGGCACAGTCAAACATACCTAATCTCAGCCCCAGTGGAATTCGGGCACAGTCAAACATACCTAATCTCAGCCCCAGTGGAATTCGAACACAGTCAAACATACCTAATCTCAGCCCCAGTGGAATTCGGGCACAGTCAAACATACCTAATCTCAGCCCCAGTGGAATTCGAACACAGTCAAACATACCTAATCTCAGCACCAGTGGAATTCGGGCACAGTCAAACATACCTAATCTCAGCCCCAGTGGAATTCGGGCACAGTCAAACATACCTAATCTCAGCACCAGTGGAATTCGGGCACAGCCTAGCCAGCAGGTCGAATCGGATGTCTCGCTCCACGCTCATGGAGCGCGCGTGGATACGGAAGATGTGCGCGCGGCCCTCCAGGTCCGGCAGACCGAACTCCACCTTGCGGTCCAAGCGCCCGGGCCGCATCAGCGCCGGGTCCAGGGTGTCCGGCCTGTTGGTGGCCATCAGAACCTGTGGAATGAAAAAGTACAAACTCAGATTTTTAATTATGCTATATCCAACTTTGAGGCGACGGGTAGGGCACCCTAGCGACCCAAACCACCTTATTATAAATCACGGGCTTAAAATATTACCTAACTAAAACTCAAGCCGTCCCGTTCCAATACGCAATGTTAAAAGAGGCGGGCACGAGCTTAGCTCCGGAACTTTTTTTTAGTACGCGTTTTGAAATAAGGGGGCAATTGATTTAAATTGTTAGTAACTAAACCAGATATTATCTTTTTAACAATATCGAAGCTGCAGCTTCTCGGGAAACACTTATACTATTTATTTAATACTTATACTTAACTTTTGAGTCTGCTTTTGTACTCGAAATTTGAATTACCACCAAAAACGGCCACTTATGGCGTTAATACAAATTTCGATTGCAGAAACAAATAAAAAAGTAGTGCACAATTATTAAATAAATAGTAGATATAAATGTTCGCTTAGAGACTCCCGCTCCGAAATTGTTTAAAATAGATCCAGTTTAGTAGCTAACAATTTAAATTGATTGGTGTCGCTAGTTGCGGCTACCCGTCGCCTCAACCATCATTACCGTATGGCTGCTACTTAGCAGTAAATAGTGTAAATAAAATGAGATTATTTGTATTAAATAAAACCAAATTACTTTGTTGTACCATATTGGAGTAGTCTTTTGACAAGGTAACGGTCAAAGCAAGATACAACGGTATAACAAAGTAACATTAGCTAAAAAGCTTAAAACCGTTTTAGCAATGCATAACCTTGATCATTTGAGATACTTTAACGCCACAAGCACAGGGACTAACCTTGATGTTTCCACGAGGGTCGAAACCGTCGAGCTGGTTGATCAGCTCCAACATGGTTCTTTGGACCTCGTTATCACCACCAGCGCCATCATCGAACCTAAAGTCAAATTATACCAATATTAACTGTGTGACAAAAAATTCTAACACCCAAATATTGTCCGCGCCACCAAAGAGGTCCAGTGAATAGCGCACTTCAGTCGCCATCAACATTCAAATTTGAGCTTTATGAACTTAGACATAAGGAATCTAAAATTTCAGTTCCGTATTATGCCGCGGGACTTCTTTCGTGGCGCGGACTCTAGTCATAGTATATGTTGCGAGCGAGTAAAACTTTTAATAGCAAAAAACATTTGGACATCGATATATTTACTGTCGCCGTGTGGTCCCCGGCAGAGTAGAATAGGCCACCCTCACTCTTACCGAGGTGTCGTAAAAGGCGACTAAGGTAAAGCTGCTGGCATGATCATCAGCACCCAGAGAAGGAAAACTCTGCATTTATATCTAAACCAAGCGTGGTGAGTATGGCAATTACCCCTCATGTGATTGAGGGGGGCCCGTGCCCCAGCAGTGGGGACTTAAATGGGCTGATGATGATGATATTTACTACTAGTGTGGCAAGGGCGAGAAAGACGCTCTGTGACTAATTTTTCGATAAATTGTAACAAGACAAGTACGAAAGAATCTTTACAAATTTCTCTAATTTCTTCAATAGATATTCTCTGTGGCAGACAGTAAAGGAGACAACCGGTAAGGGGGTAAAAATAAATATATTAACAAAACAAAATTATAGAAAAATACAGAAAATTTACATGTTATCGGCCGAAACGTGAGAAGAAGAAGAAAACGTTAAATAAATACTTTTCTATTTACAAGGGCGCCTAAGCGGCAAGGTCTTTCCTCTACATTCACCGTAATTTAGATTACATCAGTTGAGAAAATTAGGCATAGTAAGGGGTAACCATATTCATTCTCTTCTACGGCTACGAAAGCCGCCAATAACGGCAACAATATGTAACAATGTTGTTAACTTTATTTTTACTTTTTCACTGCCAATTTAAGAATAAGAATAATTTATTAAAGATAATTGTTACATTACATTATGGCACTTTAAACTTAAGCTAACAAAAATAGATAAAGAAAATTAACGAAGTGTAACATACAGGAGATCAGTCCGTAGGTCCCACACTAGGATAACCCTTTATCGTGGGCACCTACCTACATGACGAGATGCGAGTTGCGATAGATGTTTCATGTGGAAAAGTGAAGAACTTAAAAATTTTAAATAATATTTTTTTCTTATATAAATCTATTCATAAAGATAGGTAACTAAAATCTAAAATCTTATTATTTGTACATAATACTTTGATCCGTTCCTTTCCGTGATCTTCGCATGTTAAAATTGTAACCTACTTTACGCCTATCAGTGAAGATCTGTTATTAGCTTTAAGACGAGACAGCTGTTAGTCTTCTGAATAAAATAAAACAAATAAAATAAAATATGCTTTTTAATTATGAGAGCTGCTCTATCATCATGCTCTCTCTTTCTCGTCTTAGAGTGTAATTCCAAGTGGCGTCCTAAGCTCTCGCTTTAGAGCCCGGAGTACCCTTAGAACATGATTTGGCGTGTCTGGTAATTACAATGAAGCGACTGCCGTCTGACCTTCGCAACCCTTTAACAGGGGAGCCAGACCAACTAAATCATACTACTGAATAAACTCCCGAAACACATAGGTACGGCCACGCGCTCATTTTCTCTAACCAATCATCATCATCCTCTCTTTCTAAATCGCCTTTATGATAAGAGAGACAACATGTTTAAGGTGACCGGTAGGGCACACTAGCGACGCCAATCGATTTTAATTATTAGATACTAAATCAATTTTTCGAGTACAAAAACGGACCCAACATTTGTGCATGGTTATTTAATAAATAGTATAAGTGTTTGCAGATTGTTTAAAATAGATCCGGTTTAGTAGCCAAAAATTAAAATCGATTGGCGTCGCTAGTGTGCCCTACCCGTCACCTTAAACAGCCCAAAAAGTTATGAGATATATATTCTATTAAGGAATTAATTATTGCACACACAACGCCCTGTTAGTCTAGTGATTTAAGTATCGGGCTCCTGGCTTCGATACCCGAGTCGAGCAAAAAGTATGTTTCGAGTTTTTCGAACATTGCTCGGGTTTGTGATCACCAATCCACATTAGGCAAATGGTTATTATGTCTCATGTCATCATAGTAGCGAAAACTTCATTTCTGTGATGAAGACAGTATATAGGCTGATATTTATTTATTTATTCTTTATTGCACAAGAAAATAAAGTACAATTGGCGGACTTAATGCTATACAGCATTCTCTACCAGCCAACCATTAGGCGATGCAGAAATATGTATGACGGCTAAATAAATTTATAGCCATAAACATACATGTGAGTAATATATAATAGGACTAAATATACATACATAACTGTATAATACAATAAACCTACTTGTACTACAATTAACTCATAAAAAAAAAACATAAAAAAAAGAAACGACGAATACCGGCTAACCTACATTGTAAGCATTAAAGGGTTGGAACAGACACAATACATCTTACCACAGGAGTCATAAAAAAAGGAAAAAAAAAGTTAAGTTAAATTTCTAGTGAGCGGAGAAAATGATCACAAACTGAACGCTTGAATGAAAATTTGGTGGAGGACTGTTTGATGTCATCTGGTAGCGAGTTCCAGAGCCTGATGGCAGACCTGTCTGCCATCAGGCTCTGGAACGTATCAGTAACGTATAAATGTAAAGTATCAGTCTCCTTCACCCTGGTGAAGGAGACTGATACTTTACATTTATTGCACACAAAACAAAGTATGAAGACTTAAAACTAGGTAGATAGGTTTATGTTCTACAATGTGTAGCTTCGTAAAAAATCTCAATATTACGAAGTTGTTCATTGTAGTGTTCAATTTAGGGCAGGTCTATAAAACTGAATAAGCTTATGTTCAGTAGTAATATACTTTCCTCCCCATTATTAGATTCCAATCATATTTCTACGACACATACAGTAACACATAATCCTATAAAAACTTATTTTTAAAGACTTACCAATAACATAAAAAATCTTGATATTTTGCGGAAAACTTATGGAAACTAATTTTGGTAAGTGGAAAAAATACTTGAGTATGAACGGAATACGCCCATGAACGGTTCCGTAGCAGCAAGTAAGATATATGGAAGGTAAATTGCGGTTTACGGTTTATACAATATTAAAAAAAACTAGTCACTATATCTAGTTCAAACCAATTTTCATTTTTCATGATTATGTACATCACATATTTTTTTAGTTTTATAATTCATTTATTATAGAAGTTAGAGGGGGGGAACACACAATTTAACACTTTGGGAGCGCAAAGTATTGTGTTTAGAAAAAAATGATGTTATAAACCTTAACATCATTTTTAAAGACCTATCCATAGATACCCGACACATATAGGTTTGATAAAAAAAAAATTGAGTTTCAGTTTCAAGTATGGAGACCCCCAATTTTTTTATTTTTTCCAATTTTTATGTATAAATCGTAATCGGTTAACAAAATACATCTTTTTACCAAGTTTCAATAGTATAGTTCCTATAGTTTCGGAGAAAAGTGGCTGTGACATACGGATGGACACACAGACGGACAGACATGACGAATCTATAAGGGTTACGTTTTTTGCCATTTGGCTACGGAACCCTTAAAACTAACACCACCACCGATAACATTGTCTACATTGTCAAAGTCAAAGTTCGTCAATATATTTGTGAAAAAAAAATCTGTGAAAAAAAACCGCCATCAAAAACCACGAACTAAGAAGTGTAAAATAATATTTCTAACACTTTATACACTTCCAATAACATTTTATAACAGTACACTCGAGAAAAGATACTGTTGTATAATGTTATTGGAAGTGAATAAAATGTTAGAAATATTATTTTACACTTTTTAGTTCGTGGTTTTTGAAGGCGGCTTTTTTTTACAGAAAATTTTTTTTTCAAGCTTTTTAGTGTTACATTTTTGCTGCCAATAAGAATAATTGAAGAATAATTAGAATGAGAAACAGGCAATAAATTACGGCACCGCTGTCGTTGACTGACGTCATATATATGTATAGGCATAAGGCATTATAAGGGAAAATCACTACATAGTATAAAATCGACTATCGGTTTCGCAGTCTGTCCCTATGTATGCTTAAATCCTAAAAACTACGTAACGGATTTTGATGCGGTTTTTTAAATAGTTGAGAGTAATTTTATTCAAGAGGAAGGTTTATTTGTTGGCCGTCTGCTCGTTTGTCCGTCATAATTTAAAAATTATTAAGTAAATACATGCATAATATTGCACCCGTGCGAAGCTAGTTGTATAATAATTTGGGAACCTAAAATTTTCCTTACAGAAGGCGGCACCGGTATCAAAAAAACTGCGGTGTTTGAGAATATTACCTGGCTCCACCGATAGCGTCGATTTCATCGAAGAATATCAGGCAGGCCTTCTTACTGCGCGCCATCTCGAACAACTCGCGGACCATGCGCGCTCCCTCGCCGACGTACTTTTGCACCAACTCCGAACCTAAAGCACGAGTTACATTAATAGATTAAATCAGAATAGCGGAAGATACGGCCCATAACTGGAAACTGGCTTGATGCACAACTACATGCACACATACTCACAGCTCTATGACACATTTGATTGACATTGTACGATATTTTAAGAAAGAGACAAACCTATTCGTTTGACATACGCGTGAGTGAGTCAAGCGTGCTGCGCACAGCTACGCGTGTCAAAGATGATTCTTGTCAAAAAGGACTTAACGCGTCACACATTAATATATCGTTTATTTCTATCTCGCTCTGCAAAATGGTCGCCATAATATTAATGAATTTAGAAATATCATAAGAAATTAAAACTTTTCTTCTACATATGAGTGAAATGTGATTCCATGAGATCTGTTATTTCTTTTTAAATAATTTGTACAACGCATAAAACCGCACGCAGGCTTGGCAACCTTTATCCCACTTCAAACAATTAAAGAATATTTTTGTGTGACACGACCGCTTGTCAGAATCGCTAATTAGCGACTGCGAGAGATTAGGCGACGGAGACCTAATTTAAGCGGTCCAAGCGGTAGACGAGAGTCACCTATCTTCCGTTAATTTGATTTAATCTAAGGTTACGTTAGATATTCATGACTTACGTATAAGTAAGTAAGTGGCCGTCCATTAATGATATTTTTAGCGACGTTTTTTACTTGTACTATAAAAATACTTCTACTATCAATAATGTTGTTGTACAGCGCTTTAAATTTTCGTCAGTCTTAAATCGATAAATTAGGGAAACCACAGTACTTTTTAATATAGGAGAGGTGTATCAGCATGCTGTCTAAACTCAAGGCCAGCATTCTTTCTTTACTCCCCAAGGATAATGCTTACAACAAATAAAAATATGGAAGGACTTACTTACAAAAGATGATAGAATAGGTAGTAAGGAACTACCTATTCCGTCATCTTATGTAATATAAAAAAAAACAAGTAAAACATTCAACATACCAATAACTCTGATGAAGCAAGCATCGGTTCGGTTGGCGACCGCCCTGGCGCACAGCGTCTTGCCAGTACCGGGAGGCCCGAACAGAAGAACTCCTTTAGGTGGCTCAATACCCAGTTTGACGAACTTTTCAGGCTAGAAAAAAAAACAATTGTTACATGTACATTACTTACAGCGAGCGCTGAATAAACCACCGTTGGCGGGCCATTAATCGTAAACCCACAAATTGTTGATCGATGCTATAGTGACGAAAAATATCTGTAAATAATTCATACTGAAATTGTACTATATCTACTCACATGTAACAGTGGGGTCTCAACAACCTCCCTTAGTTTCTCGATCTGCTCCTTGCAGCCTCCGACATCGCTGTATGTCACATCCGGTTTCTCTTCCACCTGCATCATGGTCACTGTAGGGTCGATCTTCGGAGGCAGAGGGATGTGGATCTGATATTTGTTACGGTCCACACTGTAAAGGAGAATTTTTGTATAGAATTAACGAATTACAAGATAAAGAGGAACGACCGCAGACAAATGCAAGTTAAATGAGTGAAAGGTATTATAAATCTGTGTGACTAGACATAATGGTTCTCATTTGAGAGACTAGGAAAAAATATATTACAGCATACAGTGAAGGCCAAACAAAAATTGTTTGTTATTTAGCCAATTTTATTCATTTAAATATTTTCCATAAGAAACAGGTTTTGATCCACAATATGCACCCACTCTACTACTCTATGGAGTTTGGAGAATTTAAAATGGATGTCACATCAATGAAACACATACAGACATACAGGCCGCACAGAAAACCGGCCAGCCACCTATCGATTATAAAAGAAACAAGTGCGAGTCGGGCTCGCGCACAAAGGGTTCCGTAGCAGCAAAGTCCAAAATTACAGTTAAATCAACCTATCTCAAAAACTATAAGAGATACTTTGATCAAACCAAAAATCGTTGAAAGAGTTAATTAGCATGCATCACCTCTATTTTTTTTAGAATTTTATACCCCGTAGTTATAAAAATAGAGGGGGGGGGACATACTTTTTACGACTTTGAGAGCTGATATCTCAAAAACCGTTCACTTTAAGAAAAATGTTTTTTAGAAAACTTTATATCATTTTAAAAGACCTTTCCATTGATACCCCACACGGGTATGTACATCGAAAAAAAAAATTTCATCCCTCAGTTACATGTATGGGGGGCCCCACCCCCAATTCTTTTTTTTACTATTTAGTGTCATATTTTTGTAGCGGTTCATACAACACATATTCCCATCAAATTTCATCACTGTAGTACTTATAGTTTCCGAGTAAATCGGCTGTGACAGACGGACAGACGGACAGACGGACATGACGAAACTATAAGGGTTCCGTTTTTGCCATTTTGGCTACGGAACCCTAAAAAGACTATATAATATAGATATTGAATTTGTTTGTTGTTCAAAGTAATATCCATATGTAAATATCTCATTGTAAATGGCTGAATCAATGAACGCTAATCTTGGGGATTGTGATAATAACTAGCCTTACTAAAAGCAAGCCACCTTTCAAAGCCCCATCAAATAAGGACTTCCTTCTGATTATGACATTAAAGAAATTGCCATCTGAATTTTCCCACCTTAGGCAGGGTGGCATACCAAAGATAGTTAAGATAAATAAGAAAAAAATAATGAATAACCCTTACCCTACTCTCATTCCCTCTTCAATATCCGTGGGAGCCACTGAGTCCGCTAAATCCACAACAAATTTAGCAAACTGTTTCACATTGATTATGTATTTAGGGTCATTTGAGTCTGCGTTAATAATCTTTGTGCATCTTGCAACCTGAATAAAATAAATAATCTTATTATTAAACTTAACTAAACTTAAGCAGAAAATATAAATAAATAATAAAATTTATACAACATCTATCATTGACCTGATTCCTTTGTACCAAATGCGCTATCCAGGCAGTCAAAATGTATTCAATAAATTAATATACCTCATCAAAGAGCTTTATTTGATGAAGCAAAGTTTAAGAACTATTAGTTTTATTTAGGAGAGGTGTATCAGTATGCTGTCAAAACTTATGATCAGCATTCTTTCTTTACTCCCCATTAGGTTTTCTCAAATGAAATAGTGAATCTACACTCAGCGTCAGGAAAATCCATTAGGCTTTTTTCATATAAACATGATCGCTTTAACATCTCATAATATGGGAAAATATTTGCATCTCCCCTATTATTTTCATGTCTATCAAGAGACCAAACTCCCAATAAATAAAATCACATTAGAAAAGTTGTAAATTTATGCAAAGTTTTCTCATATTGGAAGAACCATAAGTTTAAAGTCATATCATATAAGGTTATATGTGGTGTAGAGTTCAGTTCTAATGTGAGTTTATTTATTGGGTGTTTGCCCTCTTCATTGAAATAAAATTCATTAGGAGAGACACAAATAGTTTCTCATATACGAGACTTTAAAGTGTGTTTGTCTGAAAAATGCCCAGTGGCCTGATTTTCCTGCCACTGAGTTTATTATGTAAATTAATTTTCAAATGAACATAGTAAGGTCTATAATAATAACAAGAAAAAAATTATGATTATCATGTCTAATTTTACATCAATATCAAATAAATATAGGAATCATGTTTCACCTGTAAGGGCTGTTCATTTTGTAAGGTTTGTTTATCAGCAGCCAAGTCCCACAACGCAGGGGGTGCCAACCCAGTGTCTGATTCCTTGATGCCCGTCAGTTCGTTCACCCTCTTCATCACAGTCTGGATCCCATCTTCTACCTCCTTGATGATCTTTGTGTATTGCCCTTGTCCCTAAACCAATGAGAATAATGAAAAATTTGCCAGTCATTCAACAACCCTTAACACAAATAATACTACTTACATATGACTTCAATAGGGCTATATCTCCTTCATCCAAGGCTGAAATTTAAAAGCAAAATAATCAGCATAACAAAGTGAATCAAAGAAATAAATCCTAAAAACTATGACTAAAAAATAGGTTATTGCTAAAAATCGTAGATAATACTCACATTTGATTTCTTTTTCGGGCTCTTCTTTATCATCTTTTACTTTTCTCATATCATCTCCCAAATGGTCAGGCATTGTGTCTACTTTAACATGAAAATCTAAAAAATTGATTTTTACAAAACTCTTCCCGTCATCAAATCCAAACTCTTTGTAGTTTCGTTCAACGCAATTCTTTAACTTCGAGCGTCTGTAAGATTATCATCTATCATACAAAAATAATTTTAAAATCTGCGTGGAACGAAGTAATGGTACTATATACTCCGATTGACGCAGTCACCAGTTCAATCTATGGAATTTAAAGTACATCTTTTATAAATATCTATCATGTTCGATAGAAAACCACATACATTATACGGAAATTAATCTATTTTGGTTCTATATTGATGACAAGTTATATTCAAAATGAATGAAATGATACATACTTTAATTTTTTTTCTGAAAAATGGAACGTAAAAATTAACAATGACAAGCAGAAGTTATGTGCACGTTCATATTTTTTATCCGTATATTTATTTAAAAATATATATAAATAATGTTCAAATGAACTTCATAAAGTTTTGAAGTAATTAATATAAAAATTTATTTGTTTCATATTACCTGATTATTAATCTATTATTTTGAACCCTGATCTTGAAAGTTTTATAAAGTTTTTTTTTCGGAATAATATTATTTATGAGAACGCAGTAATATCGTTTCATCAACAAAAGCGCTCTCTATCGGAAAAATTCAGTACTAAAATTTTGTATTCGTAGTGCTGAATGGAGAATCACATTTTATCGTGTTTTTCATGAACATTTTCTCCTAAAATCGCGAATATTTTCTTTTAGGTAAGTTCTAAAAACTATGCCTTGAGTGATAACTAAGTTCCTATCGGATTCTGCAAGATAACGGTGGCTCCTGTGACTCCGGTTATGACCCAGAAAGTATTGTCAAAGCGCGGTTTTACTCAGCATTTCTTCGTAGTTACGCGTAATTTTATTTATTTCAAAAGCATAGCAAGTGATAAATGTGCAAAAGGAGTGAAAATACAACGCTCGCTAGATCTCCGAGGTGTAAATTAGTGAGCGAATGCATCGTGTCAACCGGCCCGCAATCATCTGAACAGCTTGTAAATGCTTGGTTTATCTCAATGTTATCTGATATTTTATCGTGCCATCTCGATCATCTTGTTTCTTGCAATAATGTCAAAAAACCACACCGTGGTCACTGCATTGTTGGAGCATGTTTTGTATTCTCAGAAAGGTATGTCTATAACCCTTTGTTTCGGAGCTCTATGGTTAAATTTTTCAAAATCACATTTCTGTATCTTTATATCTGAGTTCGAATAGTTACCAATATTACATCACATACAAATGTTTGGAATTAGACAAGACTGATATCTGTACTGGAATGTGTTGATAACCTTATTATGTTAACCTTTACAATGAGCTCCAAAATTAATTGTCATTTTGTGATTAGTGCTCCTCACTGCAACTGTAAGTGTCCCTTCTGTACGTAAGAAGTATAAATTAAAAAATCAATCAAAAAATTATTAAACTTTTGTAATTGTTTATATTGATAATCTTGTAGACAATATAATTCTTGTAACTATTAAGAGTTATTTCTTTTGAAACAGTCAAAGATTATCTAATGCAAAAATATATATTTTTGCACTAAAAAATATTTTACAAATTATACAACACATTATATCTTCATTCAAATACATGTGCTTACAACAAAACTAGGTATGACATTATGTGTAAGCTCACTAAAATTGTGAAACCTATTAAAAATATTCAAGTTGTTTGTTTAGGTGTTACAGTGACCCACTTTAGATTTCAATGTCACCTCACATCACAACAGCCACTAAAACTATTTCCAAAATATTTGGGTCTAAATACTAAAATATATTAGTGTACATAATCAAATAATGAAAATGCAATAAATAAATGCTACTATTTCTAATTGTGCTCCACATAACTATAGTACAACACCAGACATATAAAAACTTTGTGTATATTTACACTGCATGTGGGATGCTTTCTATAAATAACACAGTCGAGTCATGAGAGTGGATCTGCTCACTCCAATGATATTTTGATTTTCTTTTATTCAAAGTGCAAACAAGCTGCCAGTAGTGTTTACTTTTTGTAAATAAAAACATTTACAAGCAATTACTTTTTAAGTTTCCATCAATGAACAGTGATTTGTGAGATAATGATGAAAAAGTTTCAAGTTGCTGTGCACTTTTTGTGTATTATTCGGTTGCATTGTGATGTTTGGGTTTAGGAACTTTTTGTTTAAGGTATGCTTGATATTTTTGATTTTTTCATAACAAAAGACTGAAACACACAAGCATAAATTGCAATTACAGGTACAAAATTCTTTGAATAGCATTATGAATATTCATATTTTTTTAATTGATGAGTGTTTCTTTTCTTTATTTTTTCATTTCCCTAGTGATTGTAAGCTAGAATAAAACTAAGGGTAGAACTGGACTTTAGGATCATCATAAGGATCCTCAAACTGAGGCTTCCTTACTTCATTTGGAGCAAAACTATTTTAAGACCAAATTTAGGCATCAAACCCTATTACCATCACTGAAAAGATCCATTTTGGGCATGTTCTTTAACATTATGACAATCATTAACTAAATCCAGATTCTTTTAATCTCATTTAGCATTAACACATGTCTAACCTTGCACTATTTTTACTTGGAATATCAAATTATTAATAGAAAATGACCTCCGAGGCTTACAATTAATCTGAATGTTTGAATATGTTATTAAAATACTTAACTATAATACATTCAGTAGATAATTCCAGTTAGGTATGTTAATGATGACTAGTTTCAGGAAATTTAATATTTGCTCGCTTTTTCGCACTGTATATTAGCCATTGTTTTCTATTCTTTTGTTTTCTTTAGAATCTGTCTGTCATCCAATGTATGTAATTATAAACATGTTTTAGAAATGTTAACAAAAAATTAAGTAGATTGTTGCTAGCACTTAATCTGGTGGGACTGGTATCCTCACTCCTTGTACCAAATATATTTTTTAGCCTTGGCAATTGAACCACAGAACACAGGGGCAGTGCCCTGGGGCTAGACAAACTGTGTGATGCAATGAGTGCAGCAACCTGCTTCTTTTGACGTAATTGGCCAATATAGTCCTTTTTTTTTTGTTGTCCCCGCCCCCCGACAATACCCGTCTGCCTGGGAGCGGACGGGTTATGTCGGACTCTCCTCTGGCGGGGGCTTCTCCTAACGAGAAGCCGGCCATAGGCATACCGACTAAAAACACCAGGGCTGGGGGGGGGCTTTCGTTAGGGACAGCCGAGGGTGAGCAGCCGTCCCTAACGAGCACTGGAGGTGACCGGTACAATGCCAATGCCGGCGCGGGTATCCCAGTACCGGGCACCGGCTGGCCACCTCCAAGGAGAGGAAGGAGGCGCACATATTGGCGTCGTCTCCGACCCCTCCTCGCTCTTCGGAGCGCGTCGGCGGAAGGCTCCTCCTCCCGCGCGCGCTCCGCCGCCTCCTTGCCACCTTCTCGCAGAAGGTGGTGAAAGCCTTCCAGGCCTCCTCCCCTGACAGTATAGCTTGCACTATACTGGCAAGGGTGAGGTTCTGGCCGACTTTCGCCACCAGTGCCTGGCGCTGCTGGTCCCACGACGGACAATACGCGAGCGTATGATCCGCCGTGTCGTCAGCAGCACCGCACTCGTGGCAGGAAAGGCCAATCTTGTCCTCCCTTGTGTCCAAATGAACTCATTTGCCCAACTGAGTATAGAGTATAAATAGAGACTATTGTTTACAGTTTTTGTTTATCAATAAATAGTAAACATTACTTACATATAAAATATCTAATCAATCTTACTATGTACATTTA
The DNA here is from genome assembly GCA_019059595.1 of Marasmia exigua. Taxonomy (NCBI): domain Eukaryota; kingdom Metazoa; phylum Arthropoda; class Insecta; order Lepidoptera; family Crambidae; genus Marasmia; species Marasmia exigua. Next base: position 3,864,976 of record CM032479.1, on the reverse strand, counting down.
TCTTTGTCTGATATGATTTGAATTGACAAAATAATATGTATGTTTTTATTACAAAGGCATTTTTTAAATCCTATCTAGTTACAATTTAAGATGTTTATTATACAAAAACAGCAACATGAGCAGAAGGTGCTTCCCCTTTTATATGAGCCGATTCTAAAATCTAGCAGATGTTATTTAGTTTGACCACTGATGTGGTTGAGCACTGACATTTTAATAGGTCAGGCTTCATACCTACACTAACTAATGTTGGTAGGTTTGGTTTTGATTAGTAAGCAAGTTAAACATAATTCATTTTCAATAGAGAGTAAACTTGAGCTAGGTATTCATATGCTAGGTATATCTTCTCTTTTGAGTGATGGTTTTAGTAAAAGTTTTATGGAGTAGCAGCTTCAGAGAACACTGGCCTGGCTACATGTAGTTATGGCGGGTTTTTGGCCTAACCAAAAGTGACATACCTTTATGTAAATAACCTGCATACCTTGTAGAAAAAATCCTAGTTTGTGTTAAGGCTTACAATCTGCAGTGGCCCAGTAAGATAAAATGGATGCCTAACCTACAGTGGACAGTGAATGTACGTGAGTGAATAGGACTGGGCCCTAGCAGTGGGTACATTCATATATAGTTGATATAAATGTGGCAACTTGGCAAGATAATGTAAGTCTTACCGGTTCAACATTAACATAATTTTTTCCCCCACCAGTGCTGCTGGCGACGAAGCGAAATGCACACAGCCAGTGCAGAGGGTCAGTACCGAGGTACCAACGGTTCCACCCACGGCCGTGACAAGGTCGCCATATTGGATGCGGGCTCGCAGTATGGAAAGGTATTTTTCTTATTTTTCAGTGCAACTAATCGTTGCGACTTATATCATACGAGAATCTCTCCCATTTTTTTTGTTTTCCCAGGAGAAATACGTTACGCATACCCATCATATCGGACTCCCCCCCCGCATGACGGCGGGGGTCTACCGACTAAAACCCCTGGGCACCCTCTCATCGTCCATAGTGGGGAGATCCTGTTGACAGGCACGAAGCCATGTGCACGACTCCTCGACGAGAATCTCTCCCATGGTCAAGCTCATACAGCCCACTTTCTCGCTCTATTTCATCACCAAAATAGATTATAACCTACCATGTACCCTGTATTACCATGTATTTTGAGTTCCCGATATTTCAGGGGTAAGCGCCATGGTCACGGTGTAACAGCGCCTGGACCATGGCGCTCCTTGTCGGGAACTCATTTCATCACCATTCTTTAATTTCCCAGGTGATAGACCGTCGTGTACGCGAGCTATGCGTCGAGTCGGACATACTACCCCTGGATACGCCGGCGTACCACCTGAAGGAGACGGGGTACCGCGCCATCATTATCTCCGGCGGACCTAACTCTGTGTACGCGGAGGACGCGCCAAGATACGATGCGGATATATTCAAGATCGGCCTACCAGTGTTAGGTGAGGAATTCCTGTCCTGATTGCATAATGTGGCCACCTAGCGGCGCGGGCCACTCACATCTTTTCGGGACTTAATGTATTAGTTTCCAAATGTACCAATAGATGGCGCTCTGTGTAGATTGAATCGCGCAAATATTATTTATACATACATGTATGTCTTTTCGGCCTACCTAAAATATAAGCCTTGTCTTTGACTAAACAATCTGCCTCTTTACAAATAATATAAATGGCATACAAAAAAAATCTAATCAACTACTCAATTTTTATACCTGAAGTGTATTAAAATATAGATCGCGGTTTTTTCTACGTGATAAAATAACAGAGAAGCAGTTGACTTCAATCACACCTGATGCTAGGTTTGATGAAGTTTAACGTAAGGTAAGGCGTAAAGCAGTACTTGCGCTGTGTTTCGCCTTTGAGTGAGAGAGGGTGCCGAAAGCCCAATCTGAGAGAAGAGGTAGGTTCGCCAGACGGTCGGGATTCGGCGGGATTCACCCGATTTTTGTATCTCGACTCTCGACAAAGTGAAAAAACCCAGAAAAAAAACTTCGACTTTTCCTAACGGAACCCTTCTGAAAAATTTACTCTTTTTGATTTCTACTTTTGATTCGCTGATCTGATTTCTCCGATAAAAGTACTATAAAAGTTATTTTCGAGACCTTACCTTATTTTTAGTTCCCGAGAAAAAAATATATTGACTGACTTTGGGAAGATTTCGATCTGACAATCGTAGGCATCTATCACCCACTTTAAATTCCCACCTAAAGTTAACATTCCTCAAAGTACATGGGATCAAAATATTGGCAAAACTTTCTTACAAAAACGCTTTGAGCTTTAGTCATCATAGTTTGACTGACCGGATGGCGCAATTGGTAGTGACCCTGCCTCTTACGCCATAGGTCGTGGGTTCGATCCCCACCCTGGACAAACATTCGTGCGATGAACACTTGTGTTTGTTCAGTGTCTGGGTGTAATATATGTATTTAAGGTGGAAGCTCACGCAATCCTGCTAAACGCTTGCTAAGAGATGGCTCTGTTGTCAGTGAATCGAGAAAAAAAATAATTACGACTTCTACAGGACAGTAATTTTAAGTGTAGAGTGATTCGCGACATCTACGTAATAACTGCGATTTTTTGATGTATTTCAACAATTAACAACTAAACCAGAATCGTTATATTGCTGCATCGTTGCTAAATTAATGTCAACTTGTGTACGTACGTATCGTCCCCACACACACATACAAAGCTGAAGCATGGTTTTTATCGGATAGCTGTTATTCCTGGCTGGCAATAGATGGCGCGCTTAATGCTAAAAATATGTGGGTAGGAATTACGGAATATATGATTTCTTCTTCGGATCTATCGAATGGACTACGGATAGGTAGCGATGGTAATCTAGTAGATAACTTAACACACACTGGACTTTTCGAAATTGAAGTGCGGTTTATTATGCAACTAGCGGTCCGCCCTCACTTCGTTTCGGGACGATTTTTTGCCACATAGCGTCTGTAGACCTAATAGAGTAGGCTGGGTGTGCGTAGGTGGGCGACTTCTAATAACTTTATGTAGGTAGGTTCGTGCAGAAGAAGTGGTGGAGTGGTATAAATCCTTAGGAATGATAATTAAAAAACAATAAATATAATAAAATCTATATTTGAATCCTTTAAAATAATTTCATTAGTATGTATAATTTACATGTGATTATATAAATATGCCGATACATAAAATATATTAAAATATAAATACACAAAATGCGATTCTTTCGACAAGAAACTCACCAGTTACTCTTTAAACGCCATATTTTTATACAATGTTTTATTACACATTATACAAAGTATACCTTATACCAAGTCACACAGCTAATAATGCAACACAAAATAATAAGCTAAATATGATTTAAACCAAAGCAGACCAGTCCCCAAAGGTGGCACCTGTTCAAGTATGACATATGTTTCAGCGATCACTTCACTCAACCATAGTGAATGTTATGACCAGCCACATAGCGCCACAACCTCAGGGACATTTGGGGAGCATGATCATTAGTGAAGTTCCCCTCATATGTTACAAACAAAAGTAAATATTCCAAAACTACATTAACTGTATGACGAGGTGTACAAATTAGTTGGTGTAGGTAGGTAGGAGGTAGTATCAAGTCAATTTTTAATAATTAATTAAAAATATTTACATCAATTTATATACAATAAAATGCTTCTAAAGTAACTTTGAGTGTTTCTTGAAAATCACCATGCTTGAATGCTATGCATTCTATCCCAAGTGGCCTGAAGTATCTGTAAAAAGAAATAAATAATGTAAGAATGTTTGTAACAATAAATTTATATTATTTCAATTTGTTATTAAATATTGTTACCAAACATCCCCTTTATTACAAAAATGGTTTACAAGGTTTAAAAATGACACTGTCACTTTTATATAACTTTCAAATGAAAGTGACGGCATCTGTTTTAAACCAAGCCTAACTTTAGACCACGTTTTGTAATAAAGGGGTGTGTGTTTTATAACACATTCTATTATTACTTTGAACTCCGGAATTGGTAAGAAAATTTTAGTAATAATATGGGTACACACGGAGTTACCCTTATTGGACTTTGTACCGTCCTTATGTCTGAGATACATTTTCAGTGGGATTAAAGTTTTACTTGCAAAAATTAAATATTGAAAAATGTATAACAAACAAGTGATTATAACAAAGTTAAACTTACCATCCCAGAAGATGAGTTAAAGTTATGCCCATATGATCTTTTTAGACAGTGATATATAGCACCCCATCAGGGGACATGTGTCCCTTTTCAATGGCGATGGCTCTTTCTTCGGCTCCAGCTTTTATTATCTCCTCTGTCAAGTGTTGTTGCCACACAGATCCCAATTCTTTTTCAATTGAGTGAAACTTATTCAGTGATAAAGTTGGTATATCCATAAGCGCAGTCATCTGGTCTACTTGTGCATAGTAGCTGCCACTTGTCACAGCACCCCAAACTAGGGCTTTATTTATGTGACCATCCTTTTCACTAGCTCGCTTCCAGAGCATTCCACACATTCAAAAGAGTAAACACTGTGTAATCCATTTTTTGTTTCATCATTCAGTTCAATTTGAGGTTTGGTTAGAGAATAGGTCTTTCTGTAATTGAAAAGCAAAGTTTATTGTTCTGTACATAGTAAGAGAGTAACACATTAAAAAGCTCGATTTGTTTGTCCTTCCTAAGTCCATTGTGAACACCCAGCTCCTCACTTCATCTCAAACAAAACTATCAAAAAAATCAGCAAAATATAGGAAAGTCAATCAAATTGCATACAATACCTAAACAACGATCAGAACAAGTCAGTCAGAAATTCAGACAGTATGAAAAAAAGTTGTTTGAAAAAGTACGAGTAGAGTTGTTTATTTTGCTATCAGAGAAGCTGGCAATTTATCGATAAAAGCATTATTCAAATGAAAATTTATCATCATAGCATAGCATACATTTTATTGGAAAAATACTATTAAATTTTAAATTACAGACTATCACTTTTTAAAAATAATATTATCATAGGTAGTAGAAGTTAAAAGTAGCAAGAAAAGTAAGTCAAATTGGTAGGTATGTACTTACCAAGCTTAACTTTTTATACTTAATTCAATCAATGACCACAAGAGTTACATTTGACTCTTAATTCCAAGTGTTTATCACGAGTTCCCATAACTTTAAGGCCAATACATTACCAATGGAGTCACTATTTATCAATCCACATTGGACTTTATCCACTAAACTCATCACTTAACATTAGAACATTTAAAACACTGCCGCTTGATTAACACTACGCGACGTAAACAACAAATTGCACAGATGAGTTCCTAACTTTGTACCCTGACGAACTTGATTCAATATCACTCAAAAAACCGTTCGCTCATAGAAAATTCGTAGCAACATTCGACTCTAAATACAGTAATTTCACTAAAACTAAAAAAATAATTGGTTGTACTTGTACGTATACTTTTGTCCCGGAACCCGAACGGAGCCGAGAGTAGCAGTAGTAGAGTTCCATCCAACTCTGCTGTATTGGCCTACCCGTTGTACTATATATTATATATTATCAGATAAGTACGGATAGCGCGTGGCTATTACGTTTCGCGCGAACTGCAGATGTTCATGTTTGTATTTCAATTTCTTCAACAATGCACCTACCAAACCAAGGCTATGAATATCATCGATATTTATTTATTTTAGCGTTGAATGGATTGATGCATACACAGCACTAGTTATCACAAAAATTTTGATTACGTTCCGTTACAGCAAATGGTTTATCATTCCTTAGAAATATATTATAATTAAGTTATTGGAAATAATTATGTATGCACTATTATGACCAATCATTTGTAACAATAAAGTAGGTATTTCTTAAAATTTGATTACTTTACAGTTGAATTTTTTAGTTGAAAAGTTTTGGAAATAAGCGGTAGGTACATTTTGTAAAGCGTAAACAGGATCGCACTTCGGACGATGCCGCGATGCTAGATTGAGTCATAGTTGCCAGGTACGATTTTGTATTTGTCCCCTAATTCCTGTCCATAAATATACAGACTAGTTTTCTGGCCCCAGTCTCACGGCGATTTTAGACAGCCAATACCAAGATAAACTCTGTTTTTTTACTATGCAGACTAAAACTGACAGAGATGGCAATGTTTTATCCCAGTACATTTTTGCTCATTTTGACATATCAATTGTATTTCGTACCTGGATGCGTATATAAATTGCATGTTCGTTTCATGTACACTCACTTCACAATATATCTCCTATGGAACCAATGAAAAAAAAAAGGAAATTAAAAAAAAGAAAGACTAAATTTTACCAAGAATTTCAGGAAAAGTACCTTCTGGCAACCCAGTAAAGGAGCAATCTAAAATCCCGAAATAATTCCAAGTTGAAGAAATTGGTGCTATAGAAATATGGCAACGACGCGTAAGAGCGACAACGTCGCTAACACATAATGCCATGCCTCGATGGCGCAGCGGGTAGACAGACGGTCGCACTTAAAAGCCTCTATTATTTCTTATCAATGTAAAGTCAAAGTGTGTGACCTTTTTTGCATTTTGTGTTTTATTATAGCAATAAAAAAATAAAATTTTTAATATATTATGAATATAAATTAACAAATCGCTAAAATATCATGCATATTTTTATTGCAGTTCAGCGCCATCTGTTCGATAGCCAGTTCGTTTTGCTAAGCAAACATAGCCTACCATCTAGGAAATTTAACTAGATTCGTATAGATGTCGCCGTTTTTACGAGAGATTGCATTCGTTTCAAGCACACACACATTCAAGCGATTTCGCAAATTGCTACGTTTTTTAAAATCGAAATTATACTTTGTTTATGTTTTAAACTTGAAAGATTATACCATTCGCGTAAATAGACACACATATATAATTTTTTAAAAGACATTTTAACCATATTCAAGCTTCTGCCTGTAAGTATTCCTGTAAAACAAGTTTGTATAGGAAACGGACCACCTTAAGTATATATTTGTGTTCCTCTGTTGTCTGATATCTGTAACACAAGTGCTTAAGCTACTTAGTATGGAATCAGGTCAACGTATGAGATGTTGTGAGAATTATATTATTATTATATATTATATTATATCATCATAACACTTAATTAATCATTTCTGCTGATAAAACTAAGATAGGTGATCTTGAAAATTTGTTTGTTGATGTAATCTTATCAACAGTCTAACCAACGAGTAGTAAAACAAAAACTCGAGTTTTTACGTTGAGATGCAGCATACTGGCTATTACTTCACCTATTTTTTTTATGTGAGATGTGGCAGACCAGCAGATAGATCACCTGATGGTAAACGATTGCCGCCGCCCATGGACACCCGCGACACCAGTGGAGTCACAAGTGCGCTGCCAACCCTTAAACCCCCCTATCCCCCGGATTATATCTTTGCTACCCTCACTCACGCAGCGAAACACAGCATAGTGCTGCTTCACGCCGGTTTTCTGTGAGGCCGTGGTGTCACTCCGAACGAAGTCGGCCCATTCATGCCGAAGCGTGGCTCTCCCACGGTCTAAATAATATATAAATACATATAGAATAAATAAACACAAAAAATGAGGATACAGTTACAATAAGCTGAATTTTTGTCACTTTATTTTGTGGTAATAAAATGTGATAAGGCAGTGCAAAGAATGAGATCAATATGAAATTATTTTTTTTGTCCAGGTATATGCTATGGTATGCAAATGTTGAACAAGGAGTTCGGCGGGTCCGTACTGCGTAAGGAGGCTCGGGAAGACGGCCAGTACGAGGTCGAAGTCGAGACCACTTGCCCCCTTTTCAAGTAAGTGGCGGAATTATTGAAAGAAAGAAAGAAAGAAAATATTTATTATTATAGACATCACAACACAGAACATATAGCAATTATAAACAGAACACAATTTGGCACAAACAGAAAACAATACATAATACAATTAAATATACATTAAAATAAAACAAAAGGAAAAAAATCAAAACTATATTCAATCATGTCCAGACAGTGCCAAATGAATATTATGATGTGTTATGACGTCTAGTATAAATGGCCCTCACTCAGCTTATGTCACGGCCCAGACAAAGGCCATGACGCTGGTTTTCAGTGAGTATTGGATTTGATATGATTTTTAATAGGCTTTTTATCAATTCATTTCTGTAAACTGTATCATCATGCAGTGGTGTCTGACAAAATGAAATAAAAGAGTTAAATATAAATCCTTTTACCAATTTCTGTAAAAAAAATCTAATTCAAATGCACTGTTTACATATTGTGTGAAAACGCTGGCATGGCAATATGGCGTTGCTTACAAGAATATGACTTAACTAAGCGTCGAATAGCTCAAGCTTACAGTGCGACCACGGTCATAAGGCACTATGTGACATTGACATGGGAGCGTTGTATAAGATTTTTTCTATGGTAAAATGTCAGAACAGCATGAGTTCCGACTTTTGCCATATGCCAAAGACCCGTGAGGCGACTATAGTATGTGTAACAGCGGTAATTTACAGGGATGTGTCGTCACTCGAGCGTCTTTCAATGCGGAACGTTTCCGAAGTTCGCTATTTTATCTGATCCTGTGCCAATTCCGTCCAATCGTTCCCACGCTTTGTTGGTCTTCTAGCAGGGCGGCATACTAAGTCTATGGGCTTATTTTTTGCGGTACTTACACGTGGTAACCGTAACGGTACTTACGTCGTTTTAGAATAAGCAGGTTTTAAAATCATAATTTTACAAATTAAAAATTTAAATTATTAAAAGAAACACATACTCAATGTTTTTAATTCTATTTTACGTGTTAATAATTAAAACGATGAAAATGTTTGCTTCGCCTAGTGTCCCTATCATAAGATCTCTAAAGCACGCCACTTTAATAAAACCACTTTTTACACTTATTTTCTACACACATATATTCCAACCACAACTTATAGGCAACTGTTTTATAATAATAGATAATATGAAAGTATCAAAATTAAAGGAAATATAAAAGACATAGATAATATAAAAAAGGATGGTTGTGGCCGTCGCCAACATGGTCCCCCAAGGCAACACCACTTACCAGATTAATGTAAATAGGACGCCCATTAACCTGATGGGTTGACGATGTCGTCAACCAATCTGGTCAACCCATCGCTCTGTCTATGTAGACTGAGCGGTGGGTAAGACCTGGATGAGGTTGGCACAAGACCATTGCGAGTGGCGAGCACAGGAGGAGCCCTATACCCTACAGTGGGATCAAAATACAGGCTGATGATGATGATGATAAATGTTGTCAAATTGAATAGATGTATTTTTATAATGTCGAGTTTGTCCACAGCCGACTGGAGAAGCTGCAGCCGGTGCTGCTGACTCACGGCGACAGCGTACAGAAGGTTGGCGAGCGGTTCCGCGTTGGCGCGCAGTCCTCAAACCACCTCATCGCCGCCATCTACAACGAGCAGATGCGTCTCTACGGGGTGCAGTTCCACCCCGAGGTGAGTGACCCTGCCTTACAAGCTGGTGCTGTCACCTGACGATATAGTGGCAGAAGGTCGAATCGTAATGAAGAAATATTGAAAACCGTACTGACTCCACTTGCTTGGGGACCTTTTTTTACATTATGGCGGATAAACGAGCAAACGGCTCACCTGATGGTAAGTAATTACCGTCGCCCATAGACATCTCCAACACATGAGGTATCACAGATGCGTTCTTAACGTTTAACCAGGCTGTAAACCATATGCGATCAACTGATTTTGAACTTTATGCAGATGAGATAAGGTTGAAAACCCATGAAATAAATGATATCTAGTTGCCTGATTAAGGGAAGGAATAAGCTCTTTTCTTCAGACTTACCAGGTCGTATCTTTTCGAAAGCTACCATAGTTGGCAGCTGATTCCACAGTTTTACTGTGCACGGTAAGAATGCACTGTAGCCCATAGGTGGAATTGGGAGTTCTGGCGACCCTAACAGAGTATTGGCCTCCGAAACAAGAGATCGCCACTTTGGTGGATCCTGCACTACGTTTTAGCCAGGCCTGAGGTTCTCACTGATCAACTTCGATGACGTCTTTGCAGCGATACCTACATCGGTCCACCGGTTCGGTTCTGGTATGCTTACTTCACGAGACGTACTTCTTCCAACCTCTCGAGATGGCCAAGCCAGCAAAAACGGTGCGCTTTTAGAGTGGATAGCCTTAAATTATACTCCGTAAAATATAGCTTAATGAAAATGAAAATTGTTTATTCAATTTAAGTCCATACAGAACATTTATGAATGTCAACATGTTTACCATGGAATGTAGTTTTCTGCCAAGAAGACACCAGCAAGAAACTAAGCAGTTCGAGCAATAAACTCAACTAATTGGAGTGACAGCTGTCACTTGACCTTTATTTCAATGAACATAAGGTTTATAATTTTACCAAGTCAGATTCCATAGATTTTTATTACTATATATCTAAAGATAATGCCCCATTGGTCTAATGGTTTAGGCACCGGGCTTCGATTCTAGGGTCGAGCCAAGGTATGTCTCGAATTTTTCGAACATAGTACAGGTTTATGTTCACTAATCCACATTTAGCAAGCGTGGTGGTTAAGCCTAATCCCATCATAATAGCGATGACTTGGTTTCTATGATGGAGGCCTTTGCCAGTATGTAGGCTGATACTTCATATCTAAAGATCACTTTTCTTCGACACCAATGGATCAATCACATTTTACACACATAGTAAAGGTACCACTTTAGCTGGGTCGCTTTTCACATAGAATATCAACATATTTCGTTTGTTCCCAGGTGGACTTAACCCCCAAAGGCAAGCAGATGCTGTCGAACTTCCTGTTCGACATCGCGGGCCTGACGCGCTCGTTCACGCTGCGCTCGCGCCGCGAGGCCTGCATACAGTACATTAAGGAGACGGCCGGGGAGAACAAAGTTCTTGTAAGTATATGGAATTCCACCGTCAGGAGCTTATCTTTTAAACGTTTAAGGTAGCCTCAGTCGAGTGATGGAGCGTGATATGATCGGAGTTTCTCTAGGTCGGTATAATTATTGGTAAGGCGAGCGTTCGTTCAAGTAATATGTAGAGAGATTTTTGGCTGAATTTTGACCTCTCCAGTCAGAAAAGATTGCCAAATAATTAAGACACCCCTCTCCCATCGATGCTAACATAATACGGAGTTCTGTGAGAACTAGAAGTCTTCGACATATTGTTCAGGATCTGCACGTCAAAGTGGAGGTGGGCTGGGTCCACATCTCTTTAACAGTAATCTGGGCTCTTTAACATAAATTGGGATGCACAATGGACTGACGATTTGAAAAAGATGGCTGGTGCGACTTAGATGCAGCCCGGTTGCGGGGTGATTGACGCTCTTTGAATCTACGTTCTCCAGTGTATGGCCATAGGCTGATTATTCCATGTTTATATATTAGTGAAAAGGTTGCTAAATAAATATAAAATGTGATTTGTATTTTCCTCATAACATGCACATTGCATAAGCCACTTGACGCTTCTCTTGAAATGCTAGACATTATGATAGATCTTTAACCTATGAAAATACTATTAGAATGTAATGGTATGTTATTATAGGTATTGGTGAGTGGTGGGGTTGACTCCACAGTGTGTGCAGCACTCATCAGATCAGCCCTTCGCGAGGACCAAGTCATCGCTTTACACATTGATAATGGTGAGTAATTTATTACTTTACTTTCTACAACATACCCCAGTTTTATGGATCCGTTTGACTGCAACATATTGCCAGACAGTTTCAAATTAGATACCTTCTAGTGAAGAGCATACTCCTTTCAAAGAGGCTGGCATCGCACCAGCGAGCTCTCCGATCTTGCAGATGTTCATGGGCGGAAAACACTTACCATCAGGAGATCCGCTTGCTTGTTTGTCACCATTAGCATTAACAAAATATAACAGCGAACCAGATGAGCTACAAGTCAAAACATCTTTTTAAAATAATTATGCATAAAATATGTTTAGACAGGGTCCATAATTGTACTGTACTATGTTATTATTACCTTTTGTAACATTATGGAGAGCAATAAAGAATCATCATCAGCAACCCACACTCGTCCACTGCTGGACATAAGTCTCCCTTAATGCACGCCACTGCTCCCGATTTTCGGCCACTCTCATCCAGCCCACACCAGCCAGCCTTCGAATGTCTTCATCCCATCTTGTCGCAGGGCGTCGTACACTACGCTTACCGAGTCGCGGTCTCCAGTCAACGACTTTACGGCTCCAACGGCTGTCAGTTTTGCGGCTAATATGACCAGCCCACTGCCACTTCAGTTTGCTAATTCGGTGGGCTATGTCGGTGACTCTGGTTTTCTGTCGGATTACATCATTTCTGATGCGGTCCTTCAGAGATACTCCGAGCATAGCCCTTTCCATAGCTCTTTGAGCGACTTTGAACCGGTGGACAAGTCCAGCTTTGAGAGTCCACTAAAGAATATGAATATGATAATCAAAGTAAATGAATGACTTTTTTTCCGAAGGATTTATGCGCAAAAACGAGAGTAGCAAAGTGGAAAGGTGTCTTAGAGATCTGGGCGTTCGTCTACACGTCATCAATGCAGCTCATCAGGTAAAGACAATGACAAATTGACATTATGACTAAGTAATTGATGATCCAGTGTAATAAGTTATTTGATACAAAACCAACACCACAGAGATTTTTTGTATGGGAATACAAAAAATCTCTGTGATGTTGAGTAAAAGCAGTTTTAAACTATATTTTTCAAAGTATACAAAAATGTACGCACGCAAGAAATGCGAAATCGCTCGTTCAGGAATATGGCGTTGCTTACAAGGTTATGCCGTTACTGCTAAACGTCAAATAGCAAAATTTTAGTATCCGTGTTAAGTGACTAGACATCCCTGTAGTCCTGTAAGCATCAACCAATGTGAAACTTTACAATGAGGGTTTTTGCGTGTGAAAAATCCGCTAGATGGAGTACTATAGGCGTGAGGTCCATGGGGATACATGGTGATTGGTTATTTTTAAACATGATCTGTCAAAATATCAATTTGACAAATATAACAACCAATGCGGTTGAAGTTGGACCTCAGTCCAACAGTACGCCATCTAGCGGATTTTTCACATGCGAATACCCTCATTTCGTAGCATCAAATGAAAAAAAAATACGTGTTCGATTTATTCTCCGATTCAGAAGCTAAGTGTGTTTTATCGACACTAGGTAATAAACAAAAAGAAATAAACTGGCCGCGGATCGATATCTAGGTTTCTATCGGTACCTACTTTCCTCTTTCTTTTCAATAATTTTATTATTATTATTATTATTAATTATTCCGGCAGGCAGTTCAGGAACTGATAATTGCCTGTATCCAGTTACATTACAAGTATATCTTATTTTCTATTTTGTAAGTAGTTGTCTAGTCTATTCTTAAATATATTTTTGTTTTCGGCTGAGACTACTTCTCGTGGTGACTTGTTCCACAGCTCGACCACTCGGTTGCTAAAGATGTCTTTAAGCGGGTTGTTGTTTGACCTCGTTTTGATGCACATTTCTCCAAATAAAAGTGCTAATAATTCTTTTCCATTATTGTAGTATTCGATTCACGTTTGTTTGAAGTGCAAACTTCTATTAAAGTGAATAATTGATTATTCACTTTAATCGAAGTTTTTTAGTAGGTCACCTCTCTATGAAGCTAAAACTTGGAAACGTCAAATCATTCAAATCAATGAAAAAAATTTTAAATCAATCAAAAAAACGAAACCCTTATAGGATCACTTTGTTGTCTGTTTGTCTGTCTGTCAAGACCCTTTATCTCGAGAACGCGTGGAAATTCACATGAAATACTCAAGTCTATTGTCCCTTTAAGCTGTGAAAATATCAAACTTCTAAGTTGAGCCAATCAAAAGATACAGCCGATTATGTAGATATTTTCAGCAAATTTTCGACACTCGCAAAGGAATCAAAACCGACAGGATACTTCCCGTAAACTCAGAATCTTGAAATTTGGCATGAAGCATTGTTGTATAATGCAAATGTAGGAAAAATTGCGAAAATCAAATTTTTTTTAGTTATATATTTTAATAAAATGAATCTGTGCGCGAGTCAGACTCGCACTTGGCCGGTTTTTTTAATATATTGTTGGCAGTTTAAGTAGAAAATTTATTTATTTAGACCAACCTGTTTACAATAATACTTATATTATAATACATACAATTGATATTTTTAAACTAATTGCAACAGATACTTAAAGGCTAGTTCCGCATGCAATTTGAAAAGTTTAGCACATAACATGTTATTCAAAACTAAAATTAACTAAGTAAATAACACACTTAAAAATTTCATCTCGTGTTCAGGCGGGACTCGAACCCACACCTTCCACAATCCGGGTGAATGTACTACCAATTATACCACTGAACGCGTTACTAAGTCGACGAAATTTGTAAGTGCTTGATTCGACATGAGCTGTCGATAGTCTCATCAATATTGTAGGTATATTTACAATATCCAGTGGAAATATTATTACAAATATTTGACCACCAGTTAAGGTGGTCCGTTTCCTATACAAACTTGTTTTACAGGAATACTTACAGGCCGAAGCTTGAATATGGTTAAAATGTCTTTTAAAAAATTATATATGTGTGTCTATTTACGCGAATGGTGTAATCTTTCATGTTTAAAACATAAACAAAGTATAATTACGATTTTAAAAAACGTAGCAATTTGCGAAATCGCTTGAATGTGTGTGTGCTTGAAACGAATGCAATCTCTCGTAAAAACGGCGACATCTATACGAATCTAGTTAAATTTCCTAGATGGTAGGCTATGTTTGCTTAGCTAAACGAACTGGCTATCGAACAGATGGCGCTGAACTGCAATAAAAATATGCATGATATTTTAGCGATTTGTTAATTTATATTCATAATATATTAAAAATTGTATTATTTTATTGCTATAATAAAACATAAAATGCAAAAAAGGTCACACACTTTGACTTTACATTGATAAGAAATAATAGTAGCTTTTAAGTGCGACCGTCTGTCTACCCGCTGCGCCATCGAGGCATGACATTATGTGTTAGCGACGTTGTCGCTCTTACGCGTCGTTGCCAAATTTCTATTGCACCAATTTCTTCAACTTCAAAATTATTTCGGGATTTTAGATTGCTCCTTTACTGGGTTGCCAGAAGGTACTTTTCCTGAAATTCTTGGTAAAATTTAGTCTTTCATTTTTTTAATTTCCTTTTTTTCATTGGTTCCATAGGAGAAATATTGTGGAGTGAGTGTACATGAAACGAACATGCAATTTATATACGCATCCAGGTACGAAATGCAATTGATCTGTCAAAAAGAGCAAAAATGTACTGGGATAACACATTTCCATCTCTGTCAGTTTTAGTCTGCATAGTAAAAAAACAGAGTTTAGCTTGGTATTGGCTGTCTAAAATCGGCGTGAGACTGGGGCCAGAAAACTAGTCTGTATATTTATGGACAGGAATTTGGGGACAAATACAAAATCGTACCTGGCAACTATGACTCAATCTAGCATCGCGGCATCGTCCGAAGTGCGATCCTGTTTACGCTTTACAAAATGTACCTACCGCTTATTTCCAAAACTTTTCAACTAAAACATTCAACTGTAAAGTAATCAAATTTTAAGAAATACCTACTTTATTGTTACAAATGATTGGTCATAATAGTGCATACATAATTATTTCCAATAACTTTATTATAATATATTTCTAAGGAATGATAAACCATTTGCTGTAACGGAACGTAATAAAATTTTTTGTGATAACTAGTGCTGTGTATGCATCAATCCATTCAACGCTAAAATAAATAAATATCGATGATATTCATAGCCTTGGTTTGGTAGGTGCATTGTTGAAGAAATTGAAATACAAACATGAACATCTGCAGTTCGCGCGAAACGTAACAGCCACGCGCTATCCGTACTTATCTGATAATATATAATATATAGTACAACGGGTAGGCCAATACAGCAGAGTTGGATGGAACTCTACTCGGCTCCGTTCGGGTTCCGGGACAAAAGTATACGTACAAGGACAACCAATTATTTTTTTAGTTTTAGTGAAATTACTGTATTTAGAGTCGAATGTTGCTACGAATTTTCTATGAGCGAACGGTTTTTTTGAGTGATATTGAATCAAGTTCGTCAGGGTACAAAGTTAGGAACTCATCTGTGCAATTTGTTGTTTACGTCGCGTAGTGTAAATCAAGCGGCAGTGTTTTAAATGTTCTAATGTTAAGTGATGAGTTTAGAGGATAAAGTCCAATGTGGATTGATAAATAGTGACTCCATTGGTAATGTATTGGCCTTAAAGTTATGGGAACTCGTGATAAACACTTGGAATTAAGAGTCAAATGTAACTCTTGTGGTCATTGATTGAATTAAGTATAAAAAGTTAAGCTTGGTAAATACATACCTACCAATTTAACTTACTTTTCTTGCTACTTTTAACTTCTACTACCTATGATAATATTATTTTTAAAAAGTGATAGTCTGTAATTTAAAATTTAATAGTATTTTTCCAATAAAATGTATGCTATGCTATGATGATAAATTTTCATTTGAATAATGCTTTTATCGATAAATTGCCAGAGAAGCTGGATAGCAAAATAAACAACTCTACTCGTACTTTTTCAAACAACTTTTTTTCATTCTGTCTGAATTTCTGACTGACTTGTTCTGATCGTTGTTTAGGTATTATATGCAATTTGATTGACTTTCCTATATTTTGTTGATTTTTTTGATAGTTTTGTTTGAGATGAAGTGAGGAGCTGGGTGTTCACAATGGACTTTGGAAGGACAAACAAATCGAGCTTTTTAATGTGTTACTCTTTTACTATGTACAGAACAATAAACTTTGCTTTTCAATTACAGAAAGACCTATTCTCTAACCAAACCTCAAATTGAACTGAATGATGAAACAAAAAATGGATTACACAGTGTTTACTCTTTTGAATGTACCATGTGTGGAATGCTCTGGAAGCGAGCTAGTGAAAAGGATGGTCACATAAATAAAGCCCTAGTTTGGGGTGCTGTGACAAGTGGCAGCTACTATGCACAAGTAGCCCAGATGACTGCGCTTATGGATATACCAACTTTATCACCGAATAAGTTTCACTCAATTGAAAAAGAATTGGGATCTGTGTGGCAACAACACTTGACAGAGGAGATAATAAAAGCTGGAGCCGAAGAAAGAGCCATTGCCATTGTAAAGGGACACATGTCCCCTGATGGGGTGCTATATATCACTGTCTGAAAAGATCATATGGGCATAACTTTAACTCATCTTCTGGGATGGTAAGTTTAACTTTGTTATAATCACTTGTTTGTTATACATTTATCATTGTTATTTAATTTTTGCAAGTAAAACTTTAATCCCACTGAAAATGTGTCTCAGACATAAGGACGGTACAAAGTCCAATAAGGGTAACTCCGTGTGTACCCGTATTATTACTTTAAAAAAATTTCTTACCAATTCGGGAGTTCAAAGTAATAATAGAATGTGTTATAAAACACACACCCCTTTATTACAAAACATGGTCTAAAGTTAGGCTGGTAGTCTAAAGCTAGGTGGTTTAAAATGGATGCTGTCACTTTCATTTGAAAGCTATATAAAAGTGACAGCGTCATTTTTAAACCTTGTAGACCATTTTTGTAATAAAGGGGACAGATGTTTGGTAACAATATTTAATAACAAATTGAAATAATATAAATTTATTGTTACAAACATTCTTACATTATTTATTTCTTTTTACAGATACTTCAGTCCACTTGGGATAGAATGCATAGCATTCAAGCATGGTGATTTTCAAGAAACACTCAAAGTTACTTTAGAAGCATTTTATTGTATATAAATTGATGTAAATATTTTTTATTAATTATTAAAAATTGACTTGATACTACCTCCTACCTACCTACACCAACTAATTTGTACACCTCGTCATACAGTTAACTAGTTTTGGAATATTTACTTTTGTTTGTAACATATGACGGGAACTTCACGAATGATCATGCTCCCCAAATGTCCCTGAGGTTGTGGTGCTATGTGGTTGGTCATAACATTCACTCTGCTATAGTTGAGTGAAGTGATGGCTGAAACATATGTCATACTTGAACAGGTGCCACCTTTGGGGACTGGTCTGCTTCGGTTTAAATCATATTTAGCTTATTATTTTGTGTTGCATTATTAGCTGTTTGACTTGGTATAAGGTATACTTTGTATATAATGTGTAATAAAACATTGTATAAAAATATGGCGTTTAAAGAGTAACTGGTGAGTTTCTTGCTGGACCTTCTCGTCCAGAAACAACTTTCCGATCCGGTGGTAGAATCGCATTATTTGTATTTATATTTTAATATATTTTATGTATCGGCATATTTATGTAATCACATGTAAATTATACATACTAATGAAATGGTTTTAAAGGATTCAAATATAGATTTTATTATATTGATTGTTTTTTAATTAACATTCCTAAGGACTTATACCACTCCACTTCTTCTGCACGAACCTACCTACATGAAGTTATTAGAAGTCGCACACCTACGCACACCTAGCCTACTCTATTAGGTCTAAAGACGCTATGTGGCAAAAAATCGTCCCGAAACGAAGTGAGGGCGGACCGTTAGTTGCATAATAAACCGCACTTCAATTTCGAAGTCCAGTGTGTGTTAAGTTATCTACTAGATTACCATCGCTACCTATCCGTAGTCCATTCGATAGATCTGAAGAAGAAATTCACATATTCCGTAATTCCTATCCACATCATATTTTTAGTGTTAAGCGCGCCATCTATTGCCAGCGAGGAATAACAGCTATCCGATAAAAAACATGCTTCAGCTTTGCATGTGTGTGTGGGGACGATACGTACGTACACAAGTTGATATTAATTTAGCAACGATGCAGGAATATAACGATTCTGGTTTAGTTGTTAATTGTTGAAATACATCAAAAAATCGCAGTTATTACGTAGATGTCGCGAATCACTCTACACTTAAAATTACTGTCCTGTAGAAGCCGTAATTATTTATTTTCTCGATTCACTGACAACAGAGCCATCTCTTAGCAATCGTTTAGCAGGATTGCGTGAGCTTCCACCTTAAGATGAGACTGCTTAATCAATAGTTGATATTTTATAGCAATCTTATGCGATTTATTCTTAAGTAAATAACACACTTAAAAATTTCATCTCGTGTTCAGGCGGGACTCGAACCCACACCTTCCACAATCCGGGTGAATTTCGTCGACTTAGTAACGCGTTCAGTGGTATAATTGGTAGTACATTCACCCGGATTGTGAAAGGTGTGGGTTCGAGTCCCGCCTGAACACGAGATGAAATTTTTAAGTGTGTTATTTACAGCGGTAGATATTATGTACCTATTTTTACCCGACTACGGCAAAGCAAAAGGAGGGTTATGATTTTGACAGGCTATGTATGTATGTATGTATGTATGTTCATCTGTTTCCACGTAACTTCTTAACTACTTATCAGAATTCGACAAATGACATATCATTATAAGCGTCTTGATCGTCCGCTGGTTATAGGCTATATGAAGTTTCACAAAATCTAATGTGGCGCCCTCTAGCGGACAAAACATACAGAGTAAAAAAATAAAGTAATGATAAATATGCCGTGTTTGGTATCATTTGAAAGCGCTTGACTTGTACATTTTGAATATATATATATTACTAGCACTTGGACACCAAAATAGTACAAATAAAATAAAAGTAAAAAAACTAAAACCCAACTACGACAAAAAACGTCGCTGAAAAAGTATAAAACAAGCCTTCGTTGTCAATTTATGCAATATTCACTATGTAGAGATAAAATTTCATGTTTGGAAAGGCGTAGTCACACGTTAAATATACTACCCTTTGACAACGTGTGACTGCGGATTTCCAAACATGAAATTTTATCTCTACATAGTGAATATTGCATAAATTGACAACGAAGGCTTGTTTTATACTTTTTCAGCGACGTTTTTTGTCGTAGTTGGGTTTTAGTTTTTTTACTTTTTGACATTGATAAGTGTTGTGTGTGGACCTAAATTGAATGTTGAATGTTTATGTTTTGGGTGTTACAGTTCCGGCAGGGCAGCACCGTGGTGCGCGAGGCGGGCGGGCGCACGCGGCACACGCCGCTGCTGTGCCACGCCACCGCGCCCGAGGACAAGCGCAAGATCATCGGCGACGTGTTCATCCGCGTCGCCGAGCAGGCCGTGCGCGACCTCAACCTGCAGTGAGTCCTCTCCCAACACACAACAGCCATCACCCAACACCATCAGCCCTTGATTGAAACTGGAACGGTTAACTTGCCCTCCGGAACCAGTTCCGTTAAGGTGACGGGTAGGGCACAATAGCGACACCAATCGATTTTAATTTTTAGCTACTAAGCCGGATCTATTTTGAACAATTTCGGAGTAACAACCCTTCATTATCAGCCCATTTAAGTCCCCACTGCTGGGGCACGGGCCTCCCTCAATCACATGAGGGGTAATTGCCATACTCACCACGCTTGGCAGACGGGTTGGCGAGGCTTTTGATATAAATGCAGAGTTTTCCTTCTCTGGGTGCTGATGAACATGCCAGCAGCTTTACCTTAGTCGCCTTTTACGACACCTCGGTAAGAGTGAGGGTGGCCTATTCTACTCTGCCGGGACCACACGGCGTATTCTACTCTGCCGGGATCACACGGCGTACAACCCTTCGGCAAACACTTATACTATTTATTAAATAACCATGTACAAACGCCGTGTGGTCCCCGGCAGAGTAGAATAGGCCACCCTCACTCTTACCGAGGTGTAAAAGGCGACTAAGGTAAAGCTGCTAGCATGATCATCAGCACCCAGAGAAGGAAAACTCTGCATTTATATCAAAACCCTCGCCAACCCGTCTGCCAAGCGTGGTGAGTATGGCAACTACCCCTCATGTGATTGAGGGAGGCCCGTGCCCCAGCAGTGGGACTTAAATGTGCTGACGATGAACCCTTCGACAAACACTTATACTATTTATTAAATAACCTTGTAAAAACGCCGTGTGGTCCCCGGCAGAGTAGAATGACGACCTATTTGGATCAATGGTAGTGAACGCTGCGTCTGGTGCAAGGGTTGCGGGTTCGATCCCCGCACAGTACAAACATTTGTGTGCATGAACATGTTTGTTTGTATTGGTCTGGGTGTTTCCTATGTATTATAAGTATGTATTTACAAAAGAAAAGTATTATATGTATATATTTGTAATCCCACTGTTGATTCTGATATCCGTAACACAGGTGCTTGAGCTACCTATCTCGGAGTCAGATCAACGTATGTGATGTTGTAAAATATTTATTTATAGAATAGGCCATCCTCACTCTTACCGAGGTGTCGTAAAAGGCGACTAAGGTAAAGCCGCTGGCATGATCAGCAGCACCCAGAGAAGGAAAACTCTGCATTTATATCAAAACCCTCGCCAACCCGTCTGCCAGTTACCCCTCATGTGATTGAGGGAGGCCCGTGCCCCAGCAGTGGGGACTTACATGGGCTGATGATGATGCACAAATATGGAGCCAACATTTGTACGCGAAAAATTGATTCACGCTAAAAGTGGCCGCTTTTGGCGGTCATCAGTTTTTCACGTACAAAAACGGACCCAACATTTGTGCATGGTTAATTAATAAATAGTATGTTTGCCGAGAGGTTGTAACCCCGAAATTGTTTAAAATAGATCCGGTTTAGTAGCTAACAATTAAAAACGAATGGTGTCGCTAGTTAGGGCTACCCGTCGCCTTAACATGTTCGCAGAACTGTTTAGTTCCACCGACATGTTTGCGCCATTTCAGGTATCTCGACGTCATCATCATCATCAGCCCATTTAAGTCCCCACTGCTGGGGCACGGGCCTCCCTCAATCACATGAGGGGTAATTGCCATTGGGGTATCTCGACGTAATCGATGCTAGTTCGCCAATGTATAAACAGTTCCCATCTCTCCCTTGTGATGCAATGTAACAAATCAATTGATTTACCTTCATACTTGACAGGCTTAGGACTGTCAACCAAAAATTTAGGTTTAATTATGATCATTTTGTTATTAAAGATTTCTGCGATAAAAGAAATATTATGTACATTAATATTAGCTCGTGCGCGTCGCTGTTGTCCTACCGGCGATCGGTCCGGCGGAGCTGCGGAGCGATCGGACATCTGAGGAACTGAGAACATGTTTACCGCAGCGCTTCGGATCGGAACTGTACATGTCCAGTGTCGGACATAGTTCCTGGAACTATTTAGGTCCGGAACTACACATGTCCTCCACAAAGTCGACCCTGCCATGGTTATCCATAAAGTTTATATTTTGTTTGGACCAATCTAATGTCGACTGTCACAGACCAATAAATATTTTTTTGAATATTTCACAACAAAATGTTTGGTGGCCCAAATCATTCAGTTGGATGTCGACCGTCGCCGTCATAGACCAATAAGATGTTTGCAGCTATAACCGTGCGACTGCGCGAGCGAGAAAACTTTTTCGATTGGTCAAGCACACTCCGCCCTCCGCTGATTGGCCCAAAGAGATAATAAACTTTTTAGATTAATCAAGCGCACTCGGACCATCGGTCGACTTTGTGATGGTAAACCTATAAGTATAGGCCAATTCATCCTCATCCAGCCTCCAGCCAGCCTCATCAATTGTTTTCCTGCTACCGTTCCAATATCATCGGAATCAACGGTAAAGTGATCAAAACTCCCGATACTAGTGATGAATATATGGTGAGAACATCGGGCTCCACTTATCATATTTGTCGCAGTGTCCAAGGGAAACCACGATGCTGGTCTTTCGTGGAAACTGAAGGAGGTAAAGAACGTCATAATATTCATTTGTAAACTTTACACTTATTCATTTTATTTAAAAAAACACACTTAAGGGTTCAGGCATGATGGGATCGTTCCAATATGTTATCAATCAAAATCACGGATTAGAAGCGAACAGATTCTAGACCCCTCGAATATTCTTTACTTGTTTTCCCTTATCATGTTCCGGTTCGAAAGCTACGGTGTGACTAATCGATTATGATCTTTTTACTGACAAAAATCTGTAATAATGCTGTTTCATTCGGAAGTACGGTCCGATCACTGTTATTTGGCACGTGGCAGAAGTGGATACTAACGCTGTTTCCTTTACAAGTGTCAGTGATTTTGACATTTTTTGATAGAAAAAACATTGTACAGCGCCCCCATGTCAATGTCACTGAAGTGTCTTCTGATTTTGGTCGGTCTGTACCAATGGAACTTGAAGTCAGCGGTATGTGCCATTTTCGGAAAAAACGTCACAGTGTGAATGAGATCCAACCGGCCCTGACGCAGATTCTATACGGGTGCGGTAGAGAAAGAACGTCGCCCATCACGTCACCCCAGTACTAACGGTTCAGTTTTTCAAGTATGGATTTCTATGAAAAGGCTGAGTCTGTTTAGAATGCATCGATGTTTGTACCACATTCCTAACATTTGTGACAAAGCTTTTGAAAGAAAGAAAGAAAATATTTATTATTATAGACATCACAACACAGAACATATAGCAATTATAAACAGAACACAATTTGGTACAAACAGAAAACAAAACATAAAACAATTAAAAATACATAAAAATAAAACAAAAGGAAAAAAAAACAAAACTATATTCATTTATGTCCAGACAGTGCCAAATGAATATAATGATGTGTTATGACGTCTAGTATAAATGGCCCTCACTCAGCTTATGTCACAGCTTTTGACAGTTCTCTATAGAAAAATTGCAGTACATCCCCTGTTATTATCACTTAGCGCTAAAAACAGCCTTATAGCGTTAGATTTGTACTAACTTCTTATTTATTTGTTTTGTTCCCCAGGGAGGACCAAGTACTCCTAGGCCAGGGCACACTCCGGCCCGACCTGATCGAGTCGGCGTCGTCTCTCTGCAGCAACAACGCGGCCACCATCAAGACGCATCACAATGATACTGAACTTGTACGACTGCTGCGCCAGCGCGGCAGGGTGCTGGAGCCTCTCAAGGACTTCCACAAGGACGAGGTGAGTGTCATTTCCGGTTGCATTCAAAGCTATTGCTGTGAAGCCCGAAGTAGGCTTGAACCTACAGTAGGTTCAAGCTTACCTTCAGGTGTTTTCTGTGCTGTTAGTGTTTACTGTGTTTGTGTTGTGTTCATTGGAGGTGTAATGCCCGGTTTCGCCCCAAGCTATCGATTCGGAGCCCATGGTATGCTTGGACCATGATCCAGGATTCGGTAAGTCTATTAATTCCTATGAAGCGACTGCCGTCAACCTTCGCAACCCTTTTGGCAGGGAAACCAGACCAACACACGTTCAGAATCTCAAATATTATAGGTATCCACAGTTTTGAAAAACTATCAGAGACGTGCAGGTATTTTCATGATGTTTTTCTTCACCGCCGAGCTTCATCATCGTCAGCCCATTTAAGTCCCCACTGCTGGGGCACGGGCCTCCCTCAATCACATGAGGGGTAATTGCCATACTCACCACGCTTGGCAGACGGGTTGGCGAGGGTTTTGATATAAATGCAGAGTTTTCCTTCTCTGGGTGCTGATGATCATGCCAGCAGCTTTACCTTAGTCGCCTTTTACGACACCTCGGTAAGAGTGAGGGTGGCCTATTCTACTCTACCGGGGACCACACGCCGAGCAAATGGTAGAAATATGCACATAGATTTGAAAAATCTCGAGGGTTTAAACCACTCAGATTTGAACCACGACCCCCGGATGGAAGGCGCGTCCACTGAGCATAGCTTTTACGTACACTTGAACTCGGATCCAGGAATAGGGATGTCAGGGATTAGGAAATTACAACAAAGCGACTTCCTTCCTTCCTAACCTTTCGCAACCCTTTACACGGGAAATAGACTAACCGAATCATAGTTATTCAGAATCATTATTTCAGTAATTGTTAGTACCCACAATTTTGCGAATCCGAAACATAAAGGTTTCCTCGCGATGTTTTCCCTCACCGCCGAGCAAGTGGTAGAAATACGCACAAAGGTTTGAAAAATCCTGAGACGCATGCTCGAAGTCGAACCTAGGTTCTCCCGTTTGGAAGGTGCAGATTCCTATCCACTAAGTTGCTTGTGGACAATTGTATATTTCCACAAAAATACTGCTTACGTATTACTTAGGTAGTTCTTTAATGGCTCATTTTTTACTTTACTTAGGGAGTTCCGTCGTGCATCCGCGACGTGTTCGCTGCGGCGTCTTTCCGCTTTGAGAACGCTCGTAATCCGCCATTGTGGCAACTCCCTTAGTTGTGGTGTTTATCAATAAAAATATAACAGTTAGTGGTTTTTTGTAGGTCCGCGCGCTAGGCATGGAGTTAGGCCTGCCCGCGCCGCTGGTGGAGCGGCACCCGTTCCCCGGGCCCGGGCTGGCCGTGCGCGTGCTGTGCCAGGAGGAGCCCTACGCCGAGCGGGACTTCGCCGAGACACAGGTACACGCCGCGCCCTACTGCACCACACGCGGCTAGGGCTCCGCCCCGGGCTGGCCGTGCGCGTGCTGTGCCAGGAGGAGCCCTACGCCGAGCGGGACTTCGCCGAGACACAGGTACACGCCGCGCCCTACTGCACCACACGCGGCTAGGGCTCCGCCCCGGGCTGGCCGTGCGCGTGCTGTGCCAGGAGGAGCCCTACGCCGAGCGGGACTTCGCCGAGACACAGGTACACGCCGCGCCCTACTGCACCACACGCGGCTAGGGCTCCGCCCCGGGCTGGCCGTGCGCGTGCTGTGCCAGGAGGAGCCCTACGCCGAGCGGGACTTCGCCGAGACGCAGGTACACGCCGCGCTCTACTGCATCACACGCGGCTAGGGCTCCGCCCCGCTGATGGAGGGGCATGAGGTAAACTTCAAGAGCTCGAAATGACTTAGTTCTCACGTTACTGTTATAGAAATTTGATATTCGGTTGTTTTGATTCATAATAAAATTATTCTATACTTGTCCACCTCAGGACATAGGCCTCTCATTTGACACGCCACTGAACTTATTTGTATATTTTCCAACTGCTCCCAGAAAAGTTTGCGTCGCTCCAAGTAGCCCAAATTGTGTATCCAGACATGGTAAACTGTGATTTTTAATTAAGTGGACTAAAACTAACAGATGTCAATGTGTTATTTATTATTAAACGTCTAGTATAAATGGCCCTCACTCAGCTTAAGTCACGGCTCAAACAAAGGCCATGACGCTGGTTTTCAGTGAGACCATTTGAATGAGTGCCACGGACGCTTGTCTAATGTATTTTGTGTACCTAATGTGTATGTGTATCTGTCAGTTAGATGACGCAAATTGTTGAAATGATTTAATTAAAATAATGTTTTGATCGTCAGGTGATCGTGAAGATAATGGTGGAGTACGCGATGATGATGGTGAAGTCGCACGCGCTCCTCGGGCGAGTTGTGAACGCGAGCACCCCCGCCGAGCAGAGCGAGCTGAAGCGCATCAGCTCCAAGTCGCAGGTCGCGGCCACGCTGCTGCCGCTGCGGACCGTCGGCGTGCAGGGTACGTGGCCTCAGTGTCTCCCCTGTGTCTACTGGCCGAGCAGAGCGAGCTGAAGCACATCTCCTCCAAGTCTTTTTGTGGCAGACGAGCAGATGAATCCCCTGAAAAGATGCTGCCACACTCCCGTTTAAAATGTTTTCAAAATTATGCCAGATGTCCCTATCATGGCGAGACGTCTCGCTCTTTTGGGTCGAAATTAGATGTGCCGCGCGGGACAGGCCCAGTCCCGCTTTTTGATTATTTAAGTACATATTAACTTCTTTTTAGGTAATTGAAAGACAAAAAATCACAGAAGTCCCGTTTTTGGGCTCAAAATAGGACAGTAGTCCTGATCTTCAGAGATTTAAAATGGTTAACTTATTTTTATATCACACATTGTACTGAGAAATCCCCTCTTTATATTGAGAAGGAGTAGACAACGGGATTTATTTTAAACGCTTGTGTCGATGTCCACCCGGGGTGGACAGCGGGAATGGCCTAATTTATTCATATGTATGTTTTGTTTGGGCAGGTGACGGCAGGACGTACAGCTACGCGGTGGCGCTGTCCACAGAGCGCTACCCGCCCGACTGGAGCGACATGCACTACCTCGCCAAGATCATCCCGAGGGTCTGCCACAACGTTAACAGGTATGGGAACACTCGTTATATCTAAAATCTGTTTTTTTTAGATTGTCGCGTTGCATTATAACTATAATTAATCGTCTCGAAACGTCGAGCCAAATATGTGAGTACATAATAAATATCGTGTTAATTCCCGTCTTGATAAATTATATCTAAAATCTGGTTCTATTTCTGGAGCTCTATTTTTGATTTACTCGCCTCGAGACGAGCGCACGATTTCTACCTATTGATTTTCCTTCGACATACGATATTCCGCATTTTGGAATCGTTCGTCTGCAACGAGTGACCCCACCCACTTGTTGGTCGAGTGACTTAAAGCGAGCGGTAGAAGCAACGTCAAAATAGTTGTCAACAACTTTGCACGATTTGACTGGTTTTGACAGTTGACACAATGTGACATTCATAGATTTTTGAAACAAAAAAGCATAGTCAAGCAAGTCCATAGACTATTGGCTGAATATTGGATTTTTACATCGCGCTAGTGAAGCCTGTTTCCAAAGCAATGACCTCAAGCCGCCTGCCCACATTAGCAATTTTAAAACAATACGGCAAATCTACCAGAGGTCCTGAAGGTATTGGGAATTCTGTTATATAGTAAATAAAATGATTTCTGATATTTTATTTAATCGTCTCCTTGACTTATTTTCGACGGTGGCCGTTCTACATAGCCTTTGAGTTTTGGTCGGTTTCCTCTAGATGACGCTAGCACTGATGCCTCTATTGTATATATAAGTTGCTCTATGGCTTATATTTTCCAAATAAAGGTGTATAATAATGTTCTTTTCTGCTAACCAGGGTGTGTTACGCGTTCGGAGGTATAATAAAGGAGCCAGTGACAGACATCACGCCGACGTTCCTCTCACAGCAGGTCATCTCGACCATTCGCCAGGCCGACGACATTGCTACACAGGTATATTTCTATCTCTGTTTATCATTTATTTTGGAATTAAGAAACTGTGCTATGCTGTGTATTTTATAAGAGATATTGATAAGAGGCGACTACATTACATGACCGAACTTTTTGTAGGACGTGTGTGTTGCGCTATTGAAAAAAGTATGTTTGATTTTTCTTCTACAAAAAAATCGGTCACTGATTATCGGTCGTTTGGATAATTAATTAAAGTCGTAGAATGGGGGTGTTTCGGGTGTCCCAAACGTACCATGGACTCGTGCTTGACAATATTTTTGAAACGTCTTATATACCTCGACTAGATCCCGTTGATGTGAGTATGTGCTGCGGGGTGATGTATGTAATAAATAAATAAATGTTTTACAACATCACATACATTGATCTGACGCTGAGATAGGTAGCTCAAGCTCCTGTGTTATGGATATCAGAACCAATAGCCAAATTTCAAATATATACATGTAATACTTATCTTTTGTAAATACATTATACATAGAAAACATCCAGACAAACACAAATGTTTAAGGTGACGGGTAGGGCACACTGGCGACGCCAATCGATTTTAATTTTTAGGTACTAAACCGGGACTACTTTAAACAATTTCGGGGTTACAACCTCTCGGCAAACACTTATACTATTTATTAAATAACCATGCACAAATGTCGGGTCCGTGCACAAACGCGATAAATTGATTACCGCCAAAAGTGGCCACTTTTAGCGTGAATCAATTTTTTGCGTACAAAAATGGACCCAACATTTGTGCATGGTTATTAAAAAAATAGTATAAGTGTTTACTGAAATTGTTTAATAGATCCGGTTTAGTAGCTAAAAATTAAAATCGATTGGCGTCGCTAGTGTGCCCTAGCCGTCGCCTTAAACTGTGCGGGGATCGAACCCGCAACCCTTGAACCAGAGGCAGCGTTCACTACCACTGATCCAAACGGGTCGTAAAATTGCTGGCTTGGAAAACAAGGTTTGGCATAATGTCGTAAGGGGTGACTCAATACACAGGATGCGAAAGTTCTCGGGATGTCGAGGATCTACAATAGGAAACAGGTAAAACAAATCCGGTAAAAATGTTTGTACTGTGAGGTGATAGAATCCGCAACTCTTGCACCAGAGGGAGCGCTCACCATAGAGTAATATGTATATCTGAAATAGAGTGCTAACTTCGCGTTTTTCTGCTTTCCGGTGACGGTCGCCCTGGTAGCCACGAATGACAATAGCCTCTCATGCTTACCTATGCATAGGTATAGAGCACGCTGCTATTTTTAAAACTTGGTACAAACGTTTAAAATATATGGAAACAGACGCCACCTAGTGGTCTTGGTGTCACATCAAAGCATTTCTAAACTGTTGAAAATAATTAACAATTGACTAGGCGGCTTGGGGTCATTGTTTTGGAAATACGCTTTGCTTGCGCAATGTAAAAATGCATAGTGACATCTATCAGAAAACTTAGTAATTAGTACTTGCTCACAAACTAGCAGATACGATACCTCTTCCTTAAGTCGTGGCTTTAGCTGAGTGAGCTCCTTTTTGTATGCACCGCGACACACCTGGACACAATGTAGGGTATATATTGCCCGCCTTAAATATTTTTACTTGTAGGATTTTTTCTTTTTTATTTGTTTATTTTTCCTTTGTTTTAATGTGTTGTTTTTACTGGTATAAAGATCAGAAGTTTGTTTTTTTTTGTTCTTCACTTGTAATGATGTGTGTCGTGTTTTTTTATCTTTAAAAGCAGACGCTTTGTTGTGACACTAAAACTACTAGGTGGCGTTAGTTTCCATACAGTAACGCTTTCGTTCTAAGACGACACCCCATGGCGCTCACTACCTACCACTGATCTAAACCGACCCGTTTGGAATCTATGTATTGACCGTTCTGTCTGCGTTGACGCAGGTGCTGGCGGCGAGCGGGTGCGCGGCGCGCGTGGCGCAGATGCCGCTGGTGCTGATCCCGATCCACTTCGACCGCGACGCCGCCGTGCGCGCCGCCTCCTGCCAGCGCTCGCTCGTGCTGCGCCCCTTCCTCACCAGCGACTTCATGACCGGCGTCGCCGCGCTGCCCGCCTCCGCCGACATGCCGCAGGACGTGAGTGCACCCCACCGAGACGTATACACACACAAGACTACGTGTTGTTTATTTTTGTTAAGGACAACCAACAAAGCATACACTTTACAATCTTAACTTATAATTTAAATACATGATATAGTGATGCCTTAATTACAACGAACAAAATGCTGATGAAGATGAACATGACATCGAACAGCGACTGCAGAGCATGCAAGGAGGAGACGGAAACCATAGAACATCTTTTATGTGAATGCGACTCACTAGCCAGAGGCAGAATGTGTCTTCTAGGTAACGCTTATCCTAAACCAGGACACTACAGGCACTTCAATGCGAAAGATATCGTGATGCTGATGAAACGAATCTTTCGTGAGTAAGAGCGCAAAAGAAAGGGGAGGTACAAAAGATCCCTTAGGGTCGACGTGCCCCATGAAAATGGCCCCTAACAGATAAGATAAGATGCCTTAATTAAAGGCTGCCACGGCATGCAGAGTGACTAACACATAATAACCAGCAGTCGTCGAAACCGGTTTTGTTAATACTAGGTAAATTAAGAACTAGCGTAACCAATACCAAAATGGTTACTGTATGAGCCCTTGGTTGGTTCATACATAGACTTGAAGAATCTTGATAATTGACAACACTCGAAGGCTTGAAATAACTTGATTTATTGATAACTTATAAATATGTGCACTATAATAAAGGCTGCTATAAACTAACGTGATATAAACCACGTAACGTGATATAACAAATAACGATGACTCGTATGAGGTAATAGAAACATAGAAAGCAACTTCACCTCTTCCTTCTAACTGCCGAGCTGGAGCAATACCGGCGCCGGAAACCGCTGTTACTTACTTTCCGAACTAACGTAACGCCACCCTGTCGTTCACAATTGTCCGTAGGCCTTGAAAGATGGTGTATCTGTGAACATTTGCATCTCTTTAACCATATGTACCACATATGTATTAGGCTGACCGGATGGCGCAATGGACAACATTTCAAAATTGCTAAGCTCTGAAACAAAAAATACCATTTCTTTATTTACTTTTCCGCTGCGCGAATATATATTTATTAATTTTTTATATTGCTTATTTACTGAGAAAAAAATTTAAAACTAAAAAACGTAAGATGACGTCATCGGACGGATGAATGTAAAATATTTCTTTGCCTAGCACATTATAGTTTTAAATTTACGAAATGCCAAACCCATGACATGCAACTGTCAAAAAAAAGACAACTTGTCAACGTTGAATGAATGAATGACGTTGACAATGTTGACACTAGTATTATTTACCTTTGACAGTAGTACCTTTTTTTTATTAAAACAATGATAAGCAAAGGAATATCGCTGTATTCAGCCGTCCGATGACGTCATTTGGCGCTTACGTCTATTTAGAATATAAAGAATTTTAAAAATATGGGTCCGTTCATTTTATGTCTATTTTCATATAAAAAAACAATATGGACATGTTAAAAATATGAAATGTTGTCCATTGGTAGTGGCCCTGCCTCTTACGCCAAAGGTGGGTTCGATCCCCACCCTGGACAAACATTCGTGCGATGAACACTTGTGTTTGATCAGTATCTGAGTGTAATATATGTATTTAAGTATATATTTGTGTTCCTCTGTTATCTGATATCTGTAATACAAGTACTTAAGCTACTTAGTATGGAATCAGGTCAACGTATGAGATGTTGTGAGAATTATTATTATTATTATGTTCTACCAACCATTCTGAACAACATTTGTTCAACGACTTTCCGAAATTCATCGAAATTTTTTTCGACTCGCCATACATGATGACCAAGTCACGTGACCGACTTTGTATAAAAAGTAGAATTTTTTTCATGCGAATTTCCAAAAGTGGTAGAACCAATGTTGTTCATAATGGTTAGTAGAACACGTGGTTGAACGGATGTAGGTAAATGTTCACAGATACAACCTGTATACGCGACGGCCACGGAACGCAAAGATGGTGATGATTCACACTACTACATCTTTGAAACTCAACAGCTTCGAATCGGATTTGGCCACAGATTAAAAATGATTTAAAAAAATACCAAAAAACCTGACGGATTGCCTCTGGCTGGACACCCGCGACACCAGTGGAGCCACAAGTGCAGTGCCAACCTTTAACCCCTTTCCCCCGGTACCCTCACTCCGGAGCCGGCCATTTCATACCGAAGCGTGGCTCTCCCACGGTCAAGCTTACATACTAACATGTGTTTATTGTCGTCAGGTGGTGGACAGGATGCGCAAGGAGCTGATGTCGGTGCCGGGCATCTCGCGCGTGCTGTACGACCTGACGCCGAAGCCGCCCGCCACCACCGAGTGGGAATGATCGCGCCCCCACTAATTTTATACGTTTTTTTACTGAACATAGCACCCCCGCAGTGGTCCTTTTCTGTTCATTTGAAGCACCAAACTTAACTTAAGCCTAGGTTTATTGTAGGGATTACTTTAGGGGCGTGGCCAGTAGGCCTAATCAAGATATACCTGTCGCAACCAAAGGTATTCTTTTGGAGCCCAATTCTCGGACTCGTGACATTTTGAAAACTTGGCGGATGTCACATGAAACCATACAAAAAACCTATGTTTTAGTGATATACATATGTCGTATGATGATAAATGTCACGAGAATTGGGCTAGAATTGGGCTCCTGGTGGCTTAATTTGAAACAGTCCCGTAACAAACGAGAATATACCTATCGCATCCAAACAAAAGAGACACGCAACGCGTGTGAAAGAAAATCCGATTCGGTCGTAACGTTTGCTTTAAATTAGGCCCTCTGTTTCCATGCTTGATGACTCCTTACTCGGTCCATTGTGTGTACCTGTCGCATCCAAACAAGAGACGCGAAGTGCGTGTGAATAGGTCCGGGATTACGATGTGGTCGTGAATGTTTAATTGCTGGACTAAAGGTTTAAAACGAAGAGCACATAATTTAAATTGCCTGATTTTATGAGTAAGTTTCGTGTTACAAAACAGTTTATAGTGTTGTGGCTATTTGAAATAAAACAATATTTTATTGTATACATAAATTACTACATACCTTCCATGTAGTGTTGCTTATCGGTAGTGTACATAGTAAAAGTGATCAATAGTATCAATTGCTGGTTGTCAATAATATCGATAGTTTAATGTCCGATACTATCGGACACATTTAGTCAGGCAGCAATACTCTCGAAATATAGCTGACTAACGATATCTAATTCTGTTAGGAAACACAATATTATCGATAATATCGGACATTAAACAATCGATAGCATTGGCGTTATTAATAGTGATTGACAAATAGCACTACTATCGATAGTTCCGCAACATTACTTAAATGGTCCTGTTCTTCGGCCACGCCCTTGAAACTAACAACCCTGGTAGCTAGAAGGCAGCACCGAATATACCAGAGGCAAAACTACATCCTTATTTGACATTCATATGTGACTTATGAAACAGGTGTCTTGTATGAACCTAAATTAAATAATTGCATTTCTTTTCACGCGATGAAGGGGGTTATTTTGGAATTACAGCGATTTGTGCAAAAAAATCTCGTTTGAGCCAGATTCTCCCTTATATGTATACTACATACGGAAAGCGTATTAACGCATTATGAAGTTATGCCTCTGGTGGGATACAGTTGAAGTATGAGTACTCGTACTTGGGTGACGGCAGGACTGTTCAGTTTAACTCGTAAAATTTTACAGATATTGCATAAACGGGGCACCTCTGTCAAATGGCACTTGACAGCCAGGAGACTATTTTTATCTACCTCGCAAAAGGCACAGCGTGATGACACTATCATTTAGTAAGAGGTTTGTATATAATATTTTTTATCTGAGGCTAACTCTGTATTTGTGTGTACGATTGGAATATTCATAGATATTTTCGGTGCCGGTCACTGAAATTCTCTGTACTTTTCTGGTCTGGCTACAGAAACTCAGGATTTGAAACACGTAAACAGAGTGTTCATGGATGTCAAACTATGGAAATCAAAAAAATATGTTTCAAATATGGTGGAGCTAGACGTGCGATTAGTGTAATGGAGGCTAGAGACATCGGCCATGGCTTTCTGGGCGCCCTGGGAGCGATAAAGCTCCCTCAGCACCCTTTCTTAATAACTATTGTTCGAGAATGTGTGTCAAGCTTAATCGCCCTTTCGCCCCTGGCGCCCTGGCCTACCGGTTGCCCCCCACTAAAGTCGGCACTGGCCAAATTGTATAAAACAAAGTGCCTAATTCATTTTAGCACTTTATCGCGTGCAATGATGAACCGATCTCGTCAACCGCCATTTCTCTTCAATACTCTCAATAACTTTTCATCAGAAATGCCAGTTCACGAGATTTTTGCGGGTAGTATTCTAGATTGTATTACGATTCAATGTCTTGTGTAAATGTATTACTGTTATATAAAAAAATGTTTTGTTTTTAATATAATGTTTTCAATGTCAGCCCCTTTCAGGTACCTATCAAGTGAATAAGATTTTAGTAATCACTCTTATATCCATTTTAGAAATGTAATCATTTAGTTTGCCTAGAAGGGGATAGAATGTTTATCCAATTTTACCTCACACTTGTATAATAATGCAACATTCGGACCACTGCTCATAATGAAGTTTTGTAAATACATTTCTGTAACACATGATACATTGGTGTTGCATGTTGATGTTAGCTCCACTGATCGGTTTTGTAACATGTACGTAGTAATTTATTGTCAAAGGCTGTGTAAAATTTTATAAAAAGCCCAAGATTAATCTGCGCAACAAGGTTATTGTAATGAATCTTGTAAATCGAAGACACTGTTTTATGGAATGGTTCAGTGTTATTGACTGGAAGTTTCGTAATAAAAATTATATTATGCTTTATTTTCATATTGTATTTTATTCTTTATCAAACATTCCTCTAAAATATAAGGCAGTATAATAAATAAGCGTCAAATGTCTTAATATTTAAAAATGCAAATTGGATATAATATACCTACTTCATCTTCAGAATCAACTGTCAGGTATCAATAAATTAATATTTTTCCCACAAGTCACTTGTCCACCAATATACGATTCTTCCTCTCCTCTGATAGACAGTCCATCAGACAGACTTGTGACCTTCTTTTCTCTTAGCATGGGGGCTTTCTCCCACCGTGACCCACTACAGTTACTACAAGAATGCAATGGAATTAATTCCAATGATATAGTTCTGTTACTACAGTCTGCACACTTGAAGAACCTTTTAAATGTGTCCAACACTTTCAGAGGGTGTCTTTCATCCTTGCAAATCTGAGCAGCAGAAAATGCAGTGTATTTGCACTTGGTGCATCTCACAGCTTTACAAGCCAATTTGAATGTATTCAACATTTTCTCTTCCATTGCTTCTTTCTTCTCAAGTTTGTTAAAATATTTCTCTTGTTCATCATCATCATGCTGCTCAATCAAGTTCTGATGAGCTGATGTTGCTTCTAGAATCTTCTTAAACCTCTCTGACATGACTCCTTTGGTCTTCATAACTTCTTGTTCATTTGGCTTTGTCTTTTTACTAGCGTTCTCATCACTACTTGAAGGATTCAACTTCTCCAATGCCCTCTTCTTACCAGCTTCAGTCCCTTTGATATTATTAGGATCAGCTTTGGCGATGCCACCACTTTTCTGTATTAATCTTATTGCATTTGCCTTGGTTCTCTCTGCTGCTTTTTGACCATATGGTATATTTAAATCAATGGTGCCACTCCCTTGTAATCCAAATCCTCGGCCAAGCTTGGGAGAACCTGCCACTCTATCAGCAAGGCTTGGACCTTGAGAGAGTTTGGAACTTACTGGACTACAATTTATGGAAGGCTTGGAATATTTTGAAGTTTGAGGACTGGAGTTCATATTAGAAGGAGAAAATTTAGAACTTTGTGGACTTGAATTCAAACTAGTCAGCCTGTTCAATCTGTCCGAGTCACTAGTTCTTTGCACTGTTGGACTGTGCAAAATGTCGTTTTTCTTATTCATTAGTCCAGCTCCTTGAGGTGCCTTGTTCATCATTAGTTGATCTCCCTCAGACTTGTAAAAGTCACTTAGAGACATCAATCTATTTTGGTCTTTTTCTTTTACTTTTTTAGTATTTCCTGTAGGTAAAGCTGAGTATGCCTTTCCACCATAAATGACAGTACTCTTTCCCAAGACCTTATTTTGGAGGTTGACTAAACCTTTTCCCATTGTAGATGACTGCAGTTCTTGCCGTCTACTGTATTTCTTATACTCTTGCTGAACATGGTATATGCAATGTTCACACTTGCTCAAGTTAACAAAGGAAGTACATGGTTCTCCATTTTTCTTTTTGCTTTTACAAATACCCAAGTCCTTAGAATGTCCTAGAATCATGACTCTATCTGGACTATCTACGCTGAGGCAGGCTTGGTCTTGACTATTTTGTGACCTATCTAATACATTAGGGTTTAGTACTGCAACAACAGAACCTTCACTTGTCTTCCATAATTCACTATATGCTTTCCGGAACAAAAACATGGAAATCGTCTTCATGTCATCCTTTAAGTCACTTAAGGTCCAGATAACAAACTGATTACCTTTTTGAGACTTTTTTGTAGCACTTTTCCTTACAATCACTCCGCCTATGACCCAATCTTTGCTAAGGTCTTCATTTTCAACATGACGCTTGACTCTTAGCATATTGATAGCCTCACGGCCTTGCATTCGATCTAAAAGAGCTGAGCTTGATATTAGTGGTTTCATAATCCTGATACCAAAAATAGGATCAGTGTAAACGTCAGCAGCCTTACCAGTCTTAGTTTCAGGGACACAAAACTGATTTCTAGTTGGTTCTGGTTCAGGTTTTCTGATGAAAGAACTGTTTCGCTCTACCTTGACGTCTATGTTGGTCTGTCTCAGCCTTGTTTCGAAGTCTAATCGTTTATGGATTTGCTCCTGTGCTTTATTCTCTAGTGACTTCTTAACCTGTGAACCGTAGTCGTTGTACTTCCTTTCCGAATAGTTTCGTTTCTCCTCATCGTCCGAGGAGTCAGTGTCGCCATTGTGAATTGCAGAATCTTTAACTTTATCGTTTGTTGGAGTCTCGAGGGGTTCCTCGTTATTACTTTGGAAGATATCGATCTCCTCAATGCATTTTATCTTTTTGTCCCCCTTTTCATCTTCCTCTGCTATGTCAGCGCTTAGTAGTTCTTCTAGCTGCGATAATTC
The DNA here is from genome assembly GCA_019059595.1 of Marasmia exigua. Lineage (NCBI taxonomy): Eukaryota > Metazoa > Arthropoda > Insecta > Lepidoptera > Crambidae > Marasmia > Marasmia exigua. The sequence continues at coordinate 3,827,680 of CM032479.1, read as the reverse complement.
ATCTAACTCGTCCATAACTTTAAGTAAAAATAAAGGCTTATATTCAGTAAAAATAAAATAAAGTGGTTTTATAATCAACAAAATAAGTCTAGAAAGAATGGGCGCGAAAATCCAACCCACAGGATGACAAGCTGTCAAAACTCAGGGTAAACGTTTTTTTTAACTAGGGTCATGTTTCATCTATGTAATATTTCACCTGTGACATGTAGGCGTAGCATTATATTTTATTCGCGGCTTGATTTTATCTGTGGTCGCGTCTGTGGTGGGGTGGTTTTCATCATAGAGTATATTGAATTTTCATTTGACTGACAATGACATTTATTTGGACGTTTTGTTGACAATTCCAATTTTCGAGAATTTCATTCCTCGATTTTAGCAAATATCTTCGAGTTTGTTTAAAGAAGTAGTTTTATCTACTTGCTGTACATCACGAAAGAATTTCCATTGACTAATTAACGTATAAACGCAATTTTCTGACGCAACATTCCATGAATATGGCAGGTACGTAGGTATCTGTATCAATGTTTTTTCTTATTTGGCTTGTTTGTAAAAATTGGTTATAGTTTCATTATTTCCCTTATTCTCAGACAATCTCGACACTCCAATGAAAAACAATGAAGCGGATGAAGTAGTGCCGAAAGGCGACGGGCCTAGTCATAAGCAGGCGACTGTGAACACCGGTTCGCCGCCTCAAGTCGCGACCCCGCCGGAAACAAATGAGGAGACGCAAGAGCTGATCGTCGTCAACGAACACACGGAGGAGCTAGACCTGAATCACGGCAGGATTGGCAAGATTGAGAACTTGGAGCCTTTGAAACGTTTAGAAAGGTGTCTTGAGTCACCCATTTCATAATTTTTATGACTCATAGCAATTCGTATCCCTTCGTATACTATAAGAAGTGAAAATTCTTCATTTTGTTTATTTTTTTTTATCATCTCTTATAATGTTCAAAGTATCAGAACATAAAATAATAGAATTTCTCTAATATAACCTAAATTTTCTAAAAGGGTGTACATCAATGAAAAAGAACCCAAATTTTCAATTCCAATGTTGCACTTAGACACATTCTTGATGCATAAAAGTTTACAGGTTGCTATTTGAAAGAAACTTGAGCTTTTGAACAACATTTGATAATGTTAACATTCATTTTATATTCAAGCATAACCACAAAAGCCAGTTTTTGATAAAAAAAAATATTCTTTTTATTTCAGATTGTACCTGAGGTGGAACCTTATAAAAAAAATTGAAGGTCTGGACACATTGAGCACACTTGTTGAGCTTGAACTGTATGATAATCAGATTACTGTTATTGAGAACTTGGACAGCCTGGTGAACCTTGAGTAAGTTTTTTATCAACCTGAATGCTTCACTGTAATAACTGAAGAGCCCTTACTGGTAACCTAGGAACAAATATTCATCCATCCAATCCAAGTGATAAAGTTCTAAATCATCTAATTTTCATTGCTCTGCAGTCGTAATTGGCAAATGTATGATGATGTACAAATGTATGACGATTTGCAAGTGCTGTGTACAAGCCTATAGTGCAGTCATTGAAGCATTATTGCTCCGATTTTTTTTAACTGTGAACCGAATTGCATACAATTTTGGAATTAGGTTCATCTTACCCTTAACTTCAAAAGTGAAAATGATTTGAACTCCGCAACCACCCTGGGGGTGGTTGCCACCCCTTCTCGAGGGTGAATTTTTTTTGTTGCTAAATAACCTCGGATATCGATAGAAGGCCTAATTTTAAGCAAAAAATAATCATCTATAAAGTTTTTCAAAAAATCCAATACTTTTCAAGTTATTGGCAATTGAAAATTCGCAATTATTTCACGTTTTTCATCAGTTTTTTGCAAATATCTCCAAAAATATATGTTTTATCGAAAATTTTATAAAGAACAAAATTGTAGCAGGTAAAACAATGAACAATTTGGTTTTTTCTAAAGTATTCTAAGTGCAATGTTTAGCTAGATTTGATATTAAAGATCAAAGCCGTTTTTTATTTTGTCTGAAATTTAATTGATGTGGTCAATGCCATCTAGCGGCGAGCAGATGCATTTTATGCATTCTAATACAAAAGGGTTTAGTAGTGCTTGAAATAAGCTTTAAAATGAGCACTATTAAAAGTCTTTTGCACGTAAAATACGTGAGCTGTATTGCAAATAAGGGGAGCATCTAATGTTTTTTTCTTTTAAATCAATGGGTTTCATAAGTGCCATTTCCACCAAAATTAAAATTAATCGTATTCCGCCTAGAATTAACTTTATTATGAAGAGTTTGATAGATTCAGTTTGGCTGCTTCAGGACACATATTTTTCAAAAAAGTCACGATTAAAAAAGAAACTAAATTTCACATTTTTAAAAACCCCACTTTTTTTTCATAATATCTCAAAAATGACGACAGATACGTATAAAAGTGTACGGATTAAAAATTTAGGTATTTTTCTGACAAACAATTTGGTTTTTTTGTTTTTTCTGTCAAACAAAAATTGACGGAGATATGATTGTTTAAAGAGCGCGTGGCAGCGTAATCACAGCCTCTCTTCAGCCCTTTAACCCTTCACCATTTTAGAAAAAGGTTTTTACTATATATTGCAATGAAGGATGTTGTAGCTCTCCTAATTACCTACCTTTACAATGCAATGGTTTTTTATAAATTGTGATAGCATGAAAATTGAAGGAGTTATGGCCCAAAAACTGCCAAAATAGCCCTCCAATTCAGCCAGAAGATGTTGAATGTGACAGCGACTCCGACATTGAGTCATGAATAATAATATTATATTTTAATAATAATATAATTACAATTTTATATAATTTATAAATATTTTATTCAATAAATGACAATTTTTTACTCTAAATTAAATTATTTTTAAATATGAAATCATATATAATTTACTGTTTTAATTTAGGGGTAGTTTTAAAGGTTAAGGAAAAGCTTAAGAATATGATAATCATTTTCGAGAGTGTGGAATAATATTTAAATCCTTTTCATTTTATCAAAAAAAAATTTTTAAACAATTTTTATCAAGGGGTAGTTTTCAAGGGTTGAAAGGGGGTTAAAAATTTGATAATTATTATAGAGAATATAAAATATTACTTACTCTATACTTACATCTTTTTATGTCATACCTAAGTATTTTTTTGTGATTTTTTCAATTTAGGGGTTGTTTGCAAGGGTTGTAAGATTTTCAAGGGGTTGAAAATGATTTTAATATGAGGTAATTATGTTAGAAAATACTTTACAATTTCACCACTTACTATTACACATGTTTTCTAGCGATAAAATGGCTCAATGTCAATTTTTCCATTAAGGGGTTGTTTACACCCCTTAAAAATAATAGGCGGAGTTCAGATCATTTTCACTTTTGAAGTTAAGGGTAAGATGAGCCTAATTCCAAAATTGTATGCAATTCGGTTCACAGTAAAAAAATTCGGAGGTAAGACCGTATTTTTCCCTTCAATGACTGCACTACTATGCAAATAAAGAATTCTTTGACTTAAAAAACTATAAAAATGAATAATTTAATTTACCTAACTTGCTGTGTGACTTGCCTGATGGGTGGATGTGATACTGCCTCTTATGCCAAAGGTTTATTTAGTAAGCAACAAAGGATGTGGGTCTGGGCAAACATTTGTGTGAACACTTGTGTTTGATCATTGATTTTACTTAAGGTGACGGGTAGGGCACACTAGCGACGCCAATCGATTTTAATTTTTACCTACTAAACCGGATCTATTTTAAACAATTTCAGGATTACACTCTCTCGGAAAACACCTATACTATTTATTTAATACTTATAGTTAACTGTTTGGTCTGCTTTTGCACTCGAATTTAGGATTACCGCCAAAAGTGTCCGCTTTTGGCGTGAATAAATTTTTCACGTACAATAACGGACCCAACATTTGTGCATGGTTATTTAATGAATAGTATAAGTGTTTGCCGAAAGATTGTAACCCCGGAATTGTTTCAAATAGATCCAGTTTAGTAGCTAAAAATTGTACCTGTGCCCTACCCGTCACCTTAATATGCTTTCTATTCGCTTACAGAATCCTAGACCTGTCAGTTCAACAGGATAAAAGAAATCTCAGGGTTACAAAATCTTTTGAATGTCAAGAAACTGTTCATCAGCTCCAACAAAATCTCGGAGATCAAAAATGTCAGTCACCTGCCCAAGTTAGAACTTCTGGAGTTAGGTGATAATCGCATCAGGGTATGAAATTTAGTTTTCTATCAATAACAATCCAAATAGCTATCTTTTAGTGACTGATATAACACTCCCAATCAAATAAACTTCTTTAGCAAATTAATATTTACTTCCAAGCCCTTTCCATCATCTATTCATATCATGACTTCTGCTAATGTGAAAGTTGTGTAACTTATTTGTAAGTATGTATATGAACATGTAAATTATTCATATAATATATATATATATATATATATTTTTAATATGTGGCAGATGAGCAGACAGATCACCTGATGGTAAGTGATTGGGTCCGGCCAACGAAACCCGTCAACGCCAGTGTAGCAATAGTGATATCTTCATATTTTAAAATTATTCGTTTTTTCTTCACTAGGAAATAAAGAACTTGGAGGGCATGAAAACTCTCAAACAATTATACCTAGGCAAAAATAAGATTACCAAAATAGAGAATTTAGACGATCTCACTAATCTAGAGATCCTAGTCCTACAGAACAACCGCCTTACTAAGATAGAGAACCTAGATCTACTCACAAACTTAGAGCAGCTGTATATATCCGAGAATGGTATTACAATGATGGAGAATTTGGAGAGCCAAGGGAAGCTCGGGACATTGGACTTGGCTATGAATAGGATCACAAGTATCGAAGGTGTGAGGCATATGAGCGATTTGGAAGAGTTATGGGTAAGTAATTGCAATTAAACATCATCATTTCAGCATAATACTCCCGTTGGTTCGTTAGACCCTACTGAGTATTCAGGGTGCACTTATCTGTTGTGGTAACATGTTGTCAGGCGTGGGACACGTCTTAATGGTACGGTCCAAACCTAGGATCCCATTCACCACCTAGTTTCCCATATGTGGTAAAGTGATAGCCATTATGTGTTCCCCTGGCACACTGAAGCTGCCTGAAGACCCTTAGTGAAGACTTTTCAGTGATGAAGACTTAAGCTACTATTTACACATGCTCATTACTATGAGCATGCTTAAGGAACTTTCCACATTTACTATCAATAAGCATGCTATTACCCATATTTTAGAATGCTTAAAATAAGCAAACCTGTTTACACATGCTAATGTACTCCGCCACTCGCCCCCTTCCACCCGCACTACAGGTAGCATGCTTAAAAATCGGCCGGCGTGCGATTTTTGAGCATGTTAAAAATTAGCTTGCTTATTTGTAGCACACTTGCTCAAAAGTAGCATGCTTTAAGCATGTGTAACGGTACCTTAAGAGCATGTCACGCAAGTGTCTCACCATAACTTCGTGGTCTCATCATTATTCTTACCAAAATAAATGGTGCAAATGTTTTTGCATTATTAACCAAACATTACACTTCTTCGTAAGTTGGTGTGTTAAATGTTTCCAAATGTCTTTCCAAAATCTATGTTATATGTTATTAATGTTTTCTTATTGGAATTCAAACTTGACACTTATTTCAAATTTCAGTTAAACGACAACCAAATATCAGAGTGGTCATCTGTAGACTACCTGCAAAGCAACAAGAAACTGACGACGGTATACCTGGAGCGCAACCCCATCGCGTCCGACCCCGCGTACCGCAGGAAGCTGAAGCTCGCCCTGCCCAGCCTACAGCAGATCGACGCCACCTTGTGTAGATAAGAACTTGTTGTTATTTTGTAGTTATAGATGTAGTGTAGTTGTGGAGGTGCGGGTACAATTTTGTGCGTAATTCAAAGTTTTTACAGAGATGATTTGGTGAAATCGTAATCCAAAAATACTCATGATATGTGCTTCCCTATTTTAGAATCAAATATTTATAAGCTAGGGATTTAGACTTTTTTATAATGAAGTTTAAAGTCAGACCCATGCACACGACGTTTTTTGTGTTAAGGTGACTGGTAGGGCACACGATTGGCATCGCTAAATCGATTATAATTTTTAGCTACTAAAATGTTGGGTCCGACGCGTACGCAAAAAATTGATTCACGCCCGTCACCTTAAACGCGAATCAGGAAAGTTCTGTATTACTGACATTAAAAAAATACAAATGGGACATTCTGATGCAGTCAGCTACATTATCGTGAGCGAGCGACTGAAAAAGTTATGTGTATAAGATAGCCTACCTTTGTAAAAAAATTGTTCCTGCATAATAAATAATTGGTATTTAGAATAATTGGAGATCTACTGGTATATAGCTTTCTTCGACATCGTTTTCCGCCATATTTCCTGTTTTAATTAAAAACGCATTAATCCCCTCTTGAAAACTTTGATCTTCAAACACACTTATTGTTTATTCTCGCACCTTCAAAACGTATTTAAGTAGATATCATGTATAAAAGTACAGTCAACCAGGGATTTTAGAATTTTGATATAAGTATTATTTTATAATACTTACTTATATAATATTCCAGAACCTATGCATTAAAATTTACATGTTGTGTCACTAAGTTCCAATAGTATCTACACATAATATAAATATAATACTGTTCATCCGAAGGTCGTTGAACGCCTAATCCTATTATAATTTTAATCTCTTATAACTCGAAGTCGAGAACAGTGAATACCTCTATTTTTATTAATAGTGCAGCTAGTATTTCATAATTATAAAAAAAAACATACTTCTATCCTTCTAACTCACATGATTTTTTTTTGGTAATTTAATCGACAATCAGTCGCAAGACTATAAGCTGATGTCTTGAGTGCAATATCATTTGTAGGCAAAGGAGCCAATGCTTCATCTGCCATTTATAGTACAGTCAAAGAACGAAAAGGTTCGTCAGTTTTCAAATTGATACATTTCATATGCTATGAGCACTTATTACCTTTCATAAATTTGTCAGAGTAATACCTGTTGCACAGAAAATTATGCTTAACTGTTCGATCAGAAAGTTCAGATTTGCTTGTATAATGATTCATTTTGATGTAAAGAAAATTTAAAGATACCTATGAAGTAAAACCTGCATTGGTTTTACGTGGCAATTAAATTTATAATTAAAAATAAATTCTCTGTCATGTTACGTTTTTAATTTGGATGTTTACTATTGGGTGTTTTGTGTGTCATTCTAGAATAGCTTGGATAATAGGCTAAAAAGTCAAAATCTCCCTGTCTTTGCCATATTTGAAGACAAAATGTATTATGACATTTTTAAAACGGTATGATGGTATAACTTATTCTTGTCGTGCAAACGAAAATTTACCTTAAGGAGACGAACCTTTTTATTATCTGACTGTACATCTTTCCTTTTCAGTCTTTTCGCCGTTAGTGAAGGTTTTAATAGTTGATAATGATTTTTTATAGCAAAATGATAGTCGCGAGAGGCACCTTACACTCAAAAAGAAATCAAAATATATTTACACTATTTGATCTAAACTACAGCTTCACCACTACAAAGTCGACCTGCCTCTAGTTCGTGGCATGCGGAGAGGGGAGCGCTAAGGTGCTTCGAAATCCGATTAATTGATTGGCCCAAATAGAATATAAACTTTTTGGATTGATCGAGTGCGCTCCCGCGCCCACGCGTCTCGCGAACCATGGGAGGTTGACATTGTAGCGGTCGAGCTATAGACACTTAAATCTTATTTGTGACTTGTGACTCGCACTGGTGTAGCTGGTGTCCATGGGCAGCGGCAATCGCTTAACATCAGGTGATCCGTCTGCTCGTCTGCCACCTATCATATACAAAAAATTAAGTCCAATCTTTGATTTAACTAAATTAAGATTATGTTGAACGGTTATTTTAATCGAGATTGTTTACATCGATTATATGCAAGGCGTTAAATCAAGTTTTTGCTAAAATATAGGTTCAATTTTACTAAATCTAGTTTCAAAGGAAATCAGCAATTAATAAAAGTAAACTTCATAATACTCATTTTATCTACTATATAATTCACTGTATGTAAAAATACTTATTTAGTCTTACAAATTCAGAATCACGAGATATTTTATTCTACTTTAAATAGCGGAATAAAGTTTTCTTAATAAGAATTATTTAAATATAAACACTAATATAATCATTGATATAAGTATTTTATGTTGTATGACTCTTTGTGTAGTGAATGGATGTTGACATAATTATTAATATTAAAATATGGGTTGATTCTAGCATTGTACAAGCATTTCCAGTAATGAAATATAGTTCTGGTTATTTGTGGGAGTATTTTTGTGGCCTAGCTTTATAAATATTTCCAAACCCCTACAGATGTTACAAAAAGGACTTGATGAAGTGCCTATTTCAATATTGTCCACAATTTTAATGTAGTTTAATATAAAATTGATAAGTGAAGTTAATATTTATATAGATTAGTATTAGTTAGATAGATTATTATATGTATGTTTTCTTTATTTTGCTGTCATTAAATGTTACAATTATTGTATTTATTTTAATGTATTTATGTATATTTATTTGAACGTTATAAAAATAAAGTCCTTAACCAAAATTTGGTATATACAAATGTCATTTTAGTTTTTAGTACCACTAATATTATTACATAAGAAACAAACAATTTTTCTAATTCGTAAATTAATGCTTTAATTTAAAAAAAGTAGTGCCGTGTAATCAAAATCACACCGCATTGGTCATCTATAAGGCCTGTAAATGACAGCTGTCACGCATACTAAATTGTGGGCCTAATTTAAAGCACACGTTACGACCGAATCGAAGTTTCCCTCTCTTTCCCACGCGCCGTGTGTCTTCTTTGTTTAGATGCGACAGGTAGGTATATTTTCGTTCGTTACGGGACGGCTAAGTGAGGGTGCGCTAAAAGGACACCCTCTTTTATGGTCCAAGTGGCGGTCAGAAAAAATAACCTGTATTCTGTATGACTCGACTTCTTGAGTATTTATTACTATGGCACCAAAGCTGTAGGGTTATTATCTTTGCTTTCATTTGAATTCAAAAACATTTTTTTTTCTGTTTTGCCAAATCTTGACAATTGAACATCTGGGGGAAAAGTCCTACCAGAATACAGCAAAAGAAATATTTTGGCATTTTCACATTGGTCTATCTAAAATGAAAGTGCGAGGATATCCGTGGCGCGGGCGCAAGGACACGTACCCGTTCCGGACGACCGACTCGGGCCTGGGCTTGCTTTCCGCGTGCTTGCTAACCGTTTCTTCCACGCCATGTGGGACTAATGGTATAATACAACAGCTATGCGAACCCTCCCCAGTAGTGTTGCGGAGCTATCGATAGTTGACCTTGAAAATTATTCATACTATCAATAGTAATGATATTTGTCAAAAAAAAAACCTCGAACCTTGACTGCCTCGGTGGCGCAGTGGTTAGTGGGTCGCACTTTAAAGCGACGGCTGTGCAAGAGGTCCCGGGTTCGATCCCCGGGTCGGGCCAAAAATTTGTACCTAAGTTTTCGGTAAGAAATTCTTAGTGGCAGCCCGGAGTCTGGAAGTTGGCGGTCTTGTACCCCCGTGCCTCGGAAAGCACGTTAAGCCGTTGGTCCTGCGCCCAATCCCTCTCTGGTCGTGTCACAGTAGTGTCCCATCGGAATATCAGGGTAAGGGAATAGAGAGTGCACTTGTGTTTGCGCACACACTTGAGCACTATAATATATCCTGCGTACGTGGCTGATCGTTGAGATTGGCCGCCGTAGCCGTAATCGGTTGGAGGATATTATTTGTCAAAACTATTGATAGTAAACTTTGATACTTAACGCCAATACTATCGATTGTTTAATGCCCGATACTATCCATAGTATCGATAGTATTATGTTTTCCTAACAGAATTAATCAAAATCTATCGATGGTTTTGTACTATAGATAGTCAGCTATGTTTCGATACTACTGCTGCCTGATTAAATATGTCCGATATTATCGATAGTATAGGACATTAAACAATCGATAGAATCGACAGTATTAGCGTTATCAATAGTATTGATCTAATTTTACTATCGATACTATTGACAACTAGCAATAGCATCGATAGATCGAATACGGACTTAGCAACACAACTCCCCAGGGCAGAGGCCACCAGTCTCTCTCAGTCACGTTATCGCTCGCCAACGATGCGGTTGCTTCCAGGCAGTCACGGACCCCGCCAGCCCGAGCCCGGGCAAGGAGGCCCGTCGCGCCCCGCGCCCCGCCCCCGTGCTGTCTAAGGTTAACTTCCAGCCCACGTGTAAATAGACTCACCAATCACTATGTGTAACTCTGTGCGTTCCCATTGAGGGTCCACATTGGAATTTTGAGCTTTTGAATGTGTCAGGATTTAGTAAAAGTTCTCAAACTTATAAGATATGGGTACCTTTTATTTCCCTTTTTCAATATTGCACCACCTACCCCTCCTCTACTATCAAATGTCCTTTGCCTGAAGGTTGTCTGGTAGAAATCGCTTCCAGCGATAAGACCGCCGAAATTGTATAATTAAGTTTCTGTAATGCCTAGATTTTAAAGTTGTGTTTTTTTTCTTTGTGCAATAAAGTATATCTATCTATCTACCTGTCAATGACGACTGAGGGTCCACATTTAACCGAATGTAACTTTTGAGTACCGACTTTTACAAATTAGAAATTGAATTTACAATCGTCTGAGAACTTTTACTAAAGCCTGAAAAATTCCAATGTGGACCCTCAATGGGAACGCACACTGTGTAACTTATATGTAGCTAGTTTATGTCGTAATAAATACTATTTATTTATTATTGATTTGTATTATTGATAGATGTTGGACAGGGATACAAGGTAGAAGAACTCCATTACCAGATAATAATCTGGGAACTGAGCAGTAGGATGAGGGGAGAAGAGATTTTTTTTACATCATAGCGGACCCATAGAGCCTTTTGACCGCAGATCCTCCGCCGGGCTTTTATTTTTTGGTAACGCAGAGAGAATGGCGCCGGCTCAGAAGGAACCGACGTCGGCGTCGTTGGACGTCGCCGCCTTATGCACACCCGGCCGCTGGGAGTTGGCCGGGTAGTATGGGGCTCTCCCCTGGTGTGCTCCTAGGGGCATACCCACTAAACTCTCTGCGACAGTTTCCATCCCTCGCCTGAGAGAAACTCTCAGAGCGGGAACGCGGGCCGGGCTTCTTGGGACAATATACTCATCCTAGTAAGAGCTCTAACTGGTCACTGTTGCCTCAATAAGCACATGGCCACTATGGTATTGAGCGACACTAGAATCTGCAGAATGTGTAACGAGCCGGATGAAATCTATACACATACATACATAATGTCCGAATGCGGACCGCTGATGCGCACACGGGAAAGCACATTTTGAGCCCCAATGAAGCTAGGGATTTCCTAGTCCTAAACAATTTATACGCTTTCTGAAAACTACATGGCTTGGGACTGATATGTATCACAGTGGCGATCACAATAGATCAAATTGGTCCCCCTCCGGCCACATTGGCAACTAAGATTCACAACCAGTTGCCGAAGAAGAACTAACGCAGTGATCATCATCATCATCATCAGCCCATTTAAGTCCCCACTGCTGGGGCACCGGCCTCCCTCAATCACATGAGGGGTAATTGCCATACTCACCACGCTTGGCAGACGGGTTGGCGAGGGTTTTGATATAAATGCAGAGTTTTCCTTCTCTGGGTGCTAATGATCATGACAGCAGCTTTACCTTAGTCGCCTTTTACGACACCTCGGTAAGAGTGAGGGTGACCTATTCTACTCTGCCGGGGACCACACGGCTAACGCAGTGATACTGGTCTGACAATGACCTGCATAGCCGCCCGCTTAAAATAATAATACAAATAATACATCATGACGGACAAACGAGCAGACCCACCTGGTGGTAAGTGATCACCGCCGCCCATGGACATCTGCAACACCCGAGGTATCACATACGCGTTGGCCACTCTTAAGGAAGGAATAAGCCCTTTTCCTGAAGGTCACCAGGTATCTGTTCGGGAATACCACCGATTTAAAGGTTGGCAAGGAAGCAATCACTTACCATCAGGTATCCGTCTGCTCGTCTGCCTCCTTTAACATAAAAAAAATGCCTCTGATATAAATCTCATAACTTTAGCATTGAAGACGTATTTAAATGGAATCAAAACTACATCCTAATTGACGTTTGCGTTAAGTAAGCGTGGGAGAGCCACGCTTCAACATGAATGGGCCCGCTCGACAGGAGTGATACCACGGCCTCATGAAAAACTGGCGTGAAGTAGCACTGTGCTGTGTTTCTCTGCGTGAGTGAGGGTACCGGAGGCCCAATCCAGGGAAAAGGGGGGTTTAAAGGTTGGTAGCGCACTTGTGACTCCACTGGTGTCGCGGGTGTCCTTGGACGGCAGCAATCGCTTACTTACCATCAGATCGTCTGCCACCTTTTACATTAAAAAAAATAGCCACTGATATAAAATGATATTTATATGATATATAACTTTAGCATTAAAGACACATGGAATCAAACATCCAAATGACGACTTGTTCAGTAACGTTTGAAAGAAAGAAAGAAAGAAAAAACATTTATTGAGCACCACAACATTCACAGCACAGAGTGTAACATGATACGTTTAATAAAATTATGATAAGAAGTTATTCGCAGCCTCTAGATAGATAAATATACTTTATTACACAAAAAAACAACTTAAGTACTAGGCATTATGTACAATTTCGGCGGTCTTATCGCTGAAAGCGATTTCTATCAGACAACCATTAGGCAAAGGACATTAGTAGAGGATAGGGGTAAGTGGTGCCGTATTGAAAAAAAGTAAAAGAAGTAAAATGTATAATACCAATTACATAAATATAACCCAATATTAAATTAAAATAATGGACACACATAGAGTAAATAAAGTCAGAAAAACATATACTTACCTATATTATGTAATACATAACCTATTGGGTTTATGGGAGTCAATAATACACTTAATTACTGTTACTAAACGATATGTTTATTCATCGTTTATAGGAGAGTACGAATGTTTACATAATGAGCAGTCTACAAACGTCAACATATGAGTATGGATACGACTGGACTCATAGAGTCATACGATATATGATAGATACAATAAATATTACATTCAACCGTGGGAGAGCCACGCTTCGGCATGAATGGGCCGGCCCGACCGGAGTGATACCACGCCCTCACAGAAAAGCTGTGTTTCGCTGCGTGAATGACGCTACCGGAGGCCCAATCCAGGGGAGGGGCTTTAAAGGTTGGCAGCGCACTTGTGATTCCACTGGTGTTAGGGATGTCCATGGGCGGCGGCAATTGCTTACCATCAGGTGACCCGTCTGCTCTTCTGCCACCTATCACATAAAAAAAACAGATGAATTTTTAAAATAATAATTAACCATTCTGTAAATCTCAGGTAAATGCATTGCACAAACTGGCTCTTATTTCATTTGATAAGGTGATGATAACGGACGCGTCACTGACCTTGACATTACCAGAATAAAAACTCGACACACAGCGACCGGCAACCGGCTTTATTTCCATATCTAAGCCTAGTATGCGCCGACTAACCATTCAAACCCGTCGCTCGCAACGAGCGCTTTACTCGGTAGTAACTTTACTCGAAAGGGCATTTTAGTCGTCGCTTCAGCGAAGAATAGACGTCACAATGAAATCCTACATCGATTACTCGGTAGACACGGACTTCCCAATCCAAAATATCCCTTACGGAGTCTTCACATCGGCGAAAAATGTAAGTTATCAAACTAACCTTTATTTATTTATCTTTAAAGTTGCAATTGTAAGCTTTAAGAAGAATTTTATAAAGTCTCTTTTCGATTGAACTTTGCTATAAGTATAAATTCTTATCGTATTACGCGGCCAATTAAAGAAGTCTCCGTACTCACTAGTATGGTTTGTAAACTTGTTCAATGGAATTTGGTTGAGTAATGATTTGTTTTGCAGACTCAAAAACACATTGGAGTGGCTATAGGAGATTGGATTTTGGATCTGAATGTTATCTCACATTTGTTCAATGGACCTTTATTGAAAGACAAGCGGAATGTTTTTAAGGTAAATTGTTCTTACTTGTTTAAAAGAAGGTTACAAAAAACAATGCTTTTTTTTTTTAATCCGTTATAAGTATGTATGTAAGTATCATAATAACAATCATACCTACATGTAAGTTTGTTTTAATCATCTATTTAACGACGAATAAACTTTGCTTTTATATTTTGTAACAAATAAATACTTTCCTAGTGTTCAAAAATGCTTAAATTACTTAGCCTATTTTATTTAAAAGAATCATTGCTCGTTTGACTCCCGTGTAAGACTAGGAATTTAGATTTTTTTTAAATTTAATTAGGTATGTAGTTATTAAAAAAATTAAATAATGTTTCCATTAATTTAAGTGAACTCACTTAAGAATTTGAGGTCATTTTCATCTTTTACGATTTTATTCCACCTAGTAAATCGTTATCTAAAAATAATTATACAGAATGTATCTATGAAAATTTAAGTAAGTAGGTACATTCCTTTAACAACGTCTTCTATCAATTTTTGAAATTGTTTGGTAAGTAATTTTTTCAGCTTCCCATACATATTGACCAAATCACGTGACTATCCTTGAATGAAAAGTTTTTTTTTTTTAAATTCGAATTTCCAAAAGTTGTAGAACAAATGTTGTTCAGAATGGTTGGTAGAACATGTGGTCAAAGGGATGTAAATGTTCACACATACACAGTGTAGGTGGGTGTGTTTGTGAAATAGTTGTACATATAACTTGTTAGGAAAACAGCTCCTTCTAGTTTTCTGCCGGGTAGCTACTTGTACAATGCAAATTAGTTGTTTACGAACAAATTCCAGTATGTTAATCAGTTTCAAGCTCAAACTGTTTGCAATGTATTTCACAATCGTAATATCCAATTTAATGCCCATAAATAAGTAAGTACTCAAGATTGTCTGGAACAAACCCTTTTCGCGATTAGATCGCCTCCTATATTATATTGGGAGTGACAATACCTACCTATGGCAATATTCTGTACCTAACCATTTTAATGCTATAAGGATTCGATTGTGCCGTGTGGTCCCCGGCAGAGTAGAATTGGCCACCCTCACTCATACCGAGGTGTCGTAAAAGGCGACTAAGGTAAAACTGCTAGCATGATCATCAGCACCCAGAGAAGGAAAACTCTGCATAATCAAAACCCTCGCCAACCCGTCTGCCAAGCGTGGTGAGTATGGCAATTACCCCTCATGTGATTGAGGGAGGCCCGTGCCCCAGCAGTGGGGACTTAAATGGGCTGACGATGAATGATGATGAAATGATTCGAATATCTATTTACGTTACGACAAACTCGACGGCGTAATGGCTACCTCGGTTGTAGTACTAAAAGGTCCGGGTTCGATTTCTAGTTTCTTAAAATTCAATTGTCTTGGGTTTAAGCGTGCTGGGAGGAGCCTTCGGTTTCATTATCAGCACTCCCTGTATTATAAACGCTTAAGGGCCGAGTTCAACTTAAAAACAACGGTAGGTAATCATCACACTTTAACCGTGCTTGCTATTGGTGCTTGCATGGTTAAAGCGTGATTACCGTTGTTTGAAAAGTTGGTGAACTCGGCTCTTAGCCTGAGTCTGGTGTGAATTCTCTGTTAGTTCATCATCATCATAGCTTAGCGTTAGCTATATCTTAGCGTTGCGTCCCAAGCTGTCGCTCCAGAGCCCGGGGTTCGCTTTCCTGCTTCAAATTCTCCATTTCGCGCGATCTTGTGCATCCATTGTGATCAATTTATTAACTTGATAATGTGTGATACCACGGCCTCACAGAAAATCGGCGTATCGCCGCGTGAGTGAAGGGTAACGGAGGCCTAATCTGGGGGAAAGGGGGCTTTAAAGGCTAGCAGCGCATTTGTGACTCCACTGGTGATGCAGGTGTCCATGGGCGGCGGCAATCCCTTCCCACCTGGTGATCCGTCTGCTCGTCTGCCACCTATCACATAAAGGAAACCATCTTGTCATCCATTACGATGTCAATTAGTCAGTAGTAGCACAGATGTTATAATAGTCGGTCTGGTGGTTATTATTATTAATTTAAAAAATATGAAAATAACTGCTACATTGTCATTTCAATCGTAACCTGCATCCCCGATCTTGACCAATATTTAAAATTGGAATATTTTAAACCATTCCTCTAAATATATACCTATTTGCACATCAAAAATACTATTTTTTCTATGTGATAGGTGCCAGACGAGCAGACGGATCACCTGAGGGTAAGCGATTGCCGCCGCCCATGGACACTCGCGACACTGTGGTGTGTGTCTAGTTATAAGTACCTACAACCCGTGCGGATAAAGAATGGGATCAGAAATGGCGGTGCATCTATTCACTTCTCGCTCGCACACTATTTGCGTCTATACTCGCACCGCACGAGTGCGTATGTAGTTATTAAAAAAGTTAAATAATGTTTCCATTCATTTAAGGGAACTCACTTAGGAATTTGAGGTCACTTTTCATCTTGTAAGATTTTATTCCACCTAGTAAAGGTATTCTATATAGTATAAATCCTTATCTAAAAATAATTATTCAGGATGTATCTGTGACAACTTAAGTAAGTACATTCCTTTAAACGGGCGGGTGTTCTATCAATTCACCGCACCGCACCGCACGAGTGCGAGTATAGACGCAAATAGTGTGCGAACGAGAAGTGATCCCATTCTTTATCCGCACTGGTTGTATATACTTTGGTGACGCTATGTAACTCTTATAAAACAATGTGTCTTTTGAATATCATTAATTACTGGACTCTCTTGCGTTTTACTTGATATCCGTTGCCGAACCAGTGGAGTCACAAGTGCGTTGCCGACCCTTAAACACCCCCTTTTCCCCGGATCTGGCCTCCGGTACCCTCACTCACGCAGCGAAACACAGCACAATGCTGCTTCACGCTGGTTTTCTGTGAGGCCGTGGTATCATTTCGGTCGACCCGGCCCATTCATGCCGAAGCGTGCCTCTCCCACGGTCAAACACGGTAATTGCACATCAAACTATGATTTTGATGTGCAATTAGTATTTTTTGCTGTGCAAAAAGGTTAGGTTAGGTTAACAATTTATTAATTTTGAGGGAACGTTAAATACAACCCTTTAAAATTTTGATATTTTTTTGCAAATGTTTTAGGCGGAGAATCTTAATGGCTTCATGGGACTTACGAAACCACACTGGGTCGAAGCGAGGAATACTATCCAAAGCCTCCTAGATGTATCCAACACCACGTTACAAAATGATAGTTCTCTTAGAGAAAAGTAAGTATATACTATACAACCTGTGCGCACCCCACGAGTGCGAGTACCTATAGACGCAAATAGTGTGCAAGCGAGAAGTGAATAGATGCGCCGCCATTTCTGATCCCATTCTTTATCCGCACAGATTGTACTCTTGTTTTTGTAGATATATTTTTGATCTATGACTTTATAATGAGCTCCAACAAGCCACCTACCGGTTTATTGGGTTTGGAGATGGTCGCCTACTCGAGCACCCTTTTAATGTATAGGGTAAGGCGGGGGAATGGCGTTCACTTAAGGAAAAACATGTGTATTTTTTAAATTAATTATTTTAAATGAAAATTATGAAACGTAATAAATTCTTTAATTATCTATTATTCAACAATTTAACTACAGAAGCTTATATCTTAGACCCATTAGTAGTAAAAAAAACATTTAAAAAAAAAAATCATGTTTGCGCGGCATTGCCCCTGACATTGGGTAATGCGCTCGAGTTCCGGACTAATGACGCCCAAACATGTATCTTGGAAAATATCAAACAAGAGACATTATAATTAAATAAATATTAACGAGGTCAAGTCTACAATCACAAATTAGCATATTGGTACTGAAGATCAGCCTTGAGACTTACCGACAAAAATCATGAGACGAAATATTAGATCAGTGCGGGCGCAAAAAAAGAAACGCACTTCACCGTCGCATGACTTGGCCTGACTGTCCGATCGCATCGTTGTAGGTTCGAGGACCCTTCCCCTCGCCCTCCACACAACGTGGCGTGTTGCTATGTACTGTTTTGACAGAGCTACAGAGGTGGGCGCTATTACCCACTGAGCGCTATTCCCCCTGCTTACCCTACCCAGTAAAAGTACCTACCCGGTTTCGCTGCGATAGAAACCTCTCTTTTAAAAAGCCCGGCAACACATTAGCGGTCTCTCTGATGTCGCTGATGTTCATGGGCGCTTGCTCGATTGTAGCCTCTAGAATAAAAAAAATAGGGAGGGTAAAAATGAGTGCCCTGAGCTACCATCGCTTGCATCGGCCATTGAAACTGTTTTTACAAAACTTAATATTCAGGAGGTTTCCGATCGAACCCACCACCCTTGGGTGAATCTCATTACCATCATCATCATCATCATCAGCCCATTTAAGTCCCCACTGCTGGGGCACGGGCCTCCCTCAATCACATGAGGGGTAATTGCCATACTCACCACGCTTGGCAGACGGGTAGGCGAGGGTTTTGATATAAATGCAGAGTTTTCCTTCTCTCATTACCAACTGAGCTACTTTTAGTAAAGTATCAACTTACAAACCGTCCCACTGCAGGGCAGAGGCTTGCCTAATGCGGATTGGTAATCACAAACCCGAGCTATGTCCGAAAAATTCGAAACATACCTTTGCTCGGTTCAGGAATCGAACACAGGACCCCGAGATCACGGCCCGGTAATTAAACCATTAGACCAACGGGAAGTTAGATACTTTAGTACCTACCTAAACAAAAATATAAACATGCGTTGTAAATTTTTACATGTTGTATTGCAGGGCATTCGTCAAACAAAGCGACGCACAGATGCACGTCCCGGCAGAGATCGGGGACTACACGGACTTCTACTCGTCCATCCACCACGCCACCAACGTCGGCATCATGTTCAGGAGCAAGGAGAACGCGCTCATGCCCAACTGGTAAAATAATACTCAACAATTTTGCAACAAAAAAAAATACTGCTGCCCCATCTTGAGCCCATGGCTGCCCCACTTTCAGCCGTTAACTGCCCCACCTCAGGTTGGGCCTGAGCCCATTGTTGCTAAGTAACGTCACACTACATTCTTGTAAAAAAACAGCAGTGTCACATAGTACAGTACAGTACAGAGAATAAAAAGGTTCGTCACCTCAAGGTGACGGGTACCTAGGGCACACTAGCAACGCCAATCGATTTTAATTTTTAGCTACTATACCAGATCTATTTTAAACGATTTCGGGGTTACAACCTCTCGGCAAAAAATTATACTATTTACTAAATAACCATTAACAAATTCTGACCCAACATTTGTACACGAAAAATTGGTTCGAGGCTAAAAGTGGCCGCTTTTGGCGGTAATCAATTTTTCGCGTACAAAAACGGACCCAACATTTATGTATAGTTAATTAATAAATAGTATAAGTGTTTGCCGAGAGGTTGTAACCCCGAAATTGTTTAAAATAGATCCGGTTTCATCATCAGCAACCCACACTCGTCCTCCGCTGGACATAGGTCTCCCCTAATGCACGGCACTGCTCCCGATTTTCGGCCACTCTCATCCAGCCCACACCTTTCAGCTTTCGAATGTCATCATCCCATCTTGTCGCAGGGCGTCCTACACTACGCTTACCGAGTCGCGGTCCCCACTCAAGGACTTTACGGCTCCAACGGCTGTCAGTTCTGCGGCTAATATGACCAGCCCACTGCCACTTCAGTTTGCTAATTCGGTGGGCTATGTCGGTGACTCTGGTTCTCTGTCGGATTACATCATGTCTGATGCGGTCCTTCAGAGATACTCCGAGCATAGCCCTTTCCATAGCTCTTTGAGCGACTTTGAACCGGTGGACTAGTCCAGCCGTGAGTGTCCACGTCTCGGCACCGTAAGTCATGACCGGAAGGACGCACTGGTCGAAGACTTTCGACTTAAGACTTTGAGGGATGGGTGACGAGAAGACTTGACGAAGTTTACCAAATGCTGCCCAGCCTAGCTGAATTCTTCTATTGGCTTCTCTCTCGAAGTTGTTTCTGCCTAATTGGAGAGTTTGTCCTAGATAGACGTATTCCTGAACAACTTCGAGAGGTACTCCATTAACAGCGACCGGTCCCGGATCAACGAGCTCGTTGAACATGACCTTGGTTTTATCCAAGTTCATCCGAAGACTTATGTGTTTGGAAGATTCAGCCAGGCTGCTCACCATCTCCTGTAGGTCTTGTAGGGTTTCCGCCAAGATGACGATGTCGTCTGCGAATCGTAGGTGTGACATGTACTTGCCATTAATATTGATTCCGCGCTCCTTCCAGCTTAGCGTTCCGAACATGTCCTGCAGCGCAGCGGAGAAAAGTTTCGGAGATATAACATCTCCTTGTCTCACACCACGTCGCAGCAGGACAGGCTTAGTTTGGCCATTTTGGATTACTACGGACATATTAGCAGCGTCATACAGACACCTCAACCCCTCGATATAACGCCAATCGACTTGGCACTTTTGCAAGTCCTCTAGAACAGACCAGGTCTCGACGGAGTCAAAAGCTTTTTCATAGTCCACAAACGCCATGCACAGGGGCTGGCTATACTCTTTGGTCTTCTGTATAACCTGCCTCACTGTGTGAATATGGTCTATGGTACTATAACTCCGTCGGAATCCGGCCTGCTCTGCAGGTTGAGCTTCGTCAAGTCTTCGTGTAAGGCGATTCGAAATGACTCTTGAGAACAGCTTATAGACGTGACTCAGGAGAGAAATTGGTCGATAGTTCTTCAGTAAAGTTTTGTCGCCTTTCTTGAAGAACAATACGACCAAGCTCCGCTGCCACGTCCTAGGAGTTCTCCCGGAGAAAAGAACTGAGTTAAATATACGCCGAAGTTCCTTCAGCACCGGCTTGCCGGCTGCTTTCAGAAGCTCGGTTGTAACTCCGTCTTCTCCCGGGGCTTTTCCAATTTTAAGATCCGGTTTAGTAGCTAAAAATTAAAACAATTAGCGTCGCTAGTGTGCCCTACCCGTCACCTTAAATTTTCTTTACATCAAATGGAATGAATATTGCTACAAGCAAATCTGAACTTTCTGATCTAACAGTTAAGCATAATTGTCTGTACAACGGGTATTACTTACTCTGACAAATTTACGAAAAGTAAAAGTGCTCATAGCATAATATCAAACGAATCAATTTGAAAACTGTCGAACCTTTTCATTCTTTGACTGTACACTTGTGTTAATATAAGTTTGCAGTTACGTCATAACCTTGGAACGAACGCCATTCTTATGTTTAAGCGTTTTCGCGCACTTTAGAATTTAAAATAACTTTTTTTGTAAACCAGTCAATAAAAGAAGAAGATTTCATATTCATATTCTTTATTCAAGATTCAAGATATATATTTGCATAAAACACGGTTTATATACATGGTGGAAATTACATTATTAAATCTCGTGTCTTGCTAGTTACATAGCATACAAATATTATAAATTGATAACAAAATAAAATGAAGAATGAAAACTAAAAATTGTATTACATGATGTCAAAAATTAAATGTCAATATTTATATTATTAAATGTCAATATCACTTGTTAAAGAATTCTTTTATACTATAAATTTTTTTTTTAGTCAGCCATTTGCTCTCCATAATGTTCATTTCAGTAGATAACGCCATGAGAATTAATGACCAATATCTAAGAACACATTTTTTTACACAAATTAAAATAGGAGTTATCTCATGTTTCAGGAAACATTTACCAGGTGGGATACCATGGACGATGCAGCTCTATCGTCATATCGGGGACTCCTATCAGAAGACCGTACGGACAAACATTACCTGTGGAAGGTAAAAACAAATACTTTAACAGTCTTAGCCTAACCATAATATTGCATGAATGGGGTAAAGAGTCGAGCTGTTTGATCTTATCTTTTATTCCTAGGTGTCATCATCCTTTCAACGTAAGGACTCGCGCAGTCGCGGCAGACAATACCTCGATACTCTAGGTATTCTTCATTCATTAATAATGATAAATAAATAAATATTTCACAACATCACATACATTGATCTGACTCCGAGATAGGTAGCTCAAGCACCTGTGTTACGGATATCAGAATCAACAGTGGGATTACAAATATATACATATAATACTTTTCTTTTGTAAATACATACTTATAATACATAGCAAACACCCAGTACCAATACAAACAAACATGTTCATGCACACAAATGTTTGTACTGTGCGGGGATCGAACCCGCAACCCTTGTATCAGAGGCAGCGTTCACTACCACTGTTCCAATCGGGTCAATACGAAATACTCTATTCAAGAACGGATCAAGGAGGGTGGCCATGGGAGTCATGGCCACACCCCCATGGCTTAGTCCAGGAGGACCCAGCGCAGGGGAGATTTTATTTATAAGTACCTAGGTACAGTTTCACCACTTTTATAAGTTACACCAATGTACAGTGGGCGTCAGGTCAAGGCTACCCATCCTTAGCCCAAAAATTTAACATAACATCGAACAGCGACTGCAGAGGATGCAAGGAGGAGACGGAAACCATAGAACATCTTTTATGTGAATGCGACTCACTAGCCAGAGGCAGAATATGTCTTCTAGGTAACGCTTATCCTAAACCAGGATAAGCGATAGCTATAGGCACTTCAATGCGAAAGACATCGTGACGCTGATGAAACAAATCTTTCGTGAGTAGGAACGCAAAAGATAGAGGAGGTAAAAAAGATCCCTTAGGGTCGACGTTGCTCATGAAAAAGGCCCCTAACAGATAAGATAAGAAGATATATTTTTATGTGATAGGTGGCAGACTAGCAGACGGATCACCTGATGGTAAGCGATTGCCGCCGCCTATGGACACCCGCAACACCAGTGGAGTCACAAGTGCGCTGCCAACCTTGAAACCCTCCTTTTCCTCCGGATTGGACCGGTACCCTCTCACTCACGCAGCGAAACACAGCACATTGCTGCTTTACGCAGATTTTCTGTGAGGCCGTGGTATCACTCCGGTCGAGCTAGCGCACTTTGGACTTCACTCCATGATATAAATATGAAATCCTTTGTTTGCAGGCGCGGACCCCCACTTCGGGCCGTGTCGTCTGATGGACTTCGAGCTAGGAGATGGGCGCGTTCGTGGGGGGACCCCCCACGCAGCTGGGCGAGCGGGTCACGGCTAAGGACGCAGGGGACAGGATCTTCGGCTTCGTGCTCATGAATGACTGGAGTGGTAAGTCATTTTTTGACCGCCTCTGTTGAAAGTTTTAAAGTTCGGCTGGCAACACCAAACGTTTTTCAAGTTTTTACTAAGTTTGAGTAAACTAATCGCATTTCGTAGAGGCATAATATCATGGGTTTAGAGTGCATAGGTGTGGCCAGCAACCGGGTACACTACCTGGGAAACCCAGGCAGTCTCCAGGAAATCTTCAGCAACACCAAGGCGCTGATAGGTTTCCGTTGAAGAACTCGGCTGGTTGGAATGAACCCGGCCGACTTCCCCCTCAGCACGCGAAATGGGCACAACAGCTGCCTGATTGCGGAAAAGCCCGCACGACGAAGAAGAAGAAGAATATCATGGCTCACTATCGTGTGCATGTTTTTCCAATAAATATTGGAAAAAAATATTATTCATATATTCAATAATAAAGAATATGAATAATATTATTCAAGTCAAATCAAGTTTTTAAATTAAAATGCTTTAACGTGGGGAGCAGTAGATGTCTTTGTCCAGTAGTGGGACAATTTGAGCTAACAAAAAAAAATACCCCAAGTCCGCCCGAAATCCGCATTACAAGAAAATCGCACTTAGCTGGTTGATAAGCAAAACAAGAGGCCACCTGGCAGTTACAACTAACACAGCATCATATCACATTCGTTGGCACTGCCATACTGGCCCGCAAAATGCTTCTATGCTATTAGCATTGCATCATTTAATTTGAGGGTGTATCGCTTTTTAAACCGTCTTACTCCCCTTATCTAGGGCACTACACTAATGAAATTCCCCTTAAGGTGACGGGTAGGGCACACTAGCGACGCCAATCGATTTTAATTTTTAGCCACTAAACTGGATCTATTTTAAACAATTTCGGGGTTACAACCTCTCGGCAAACACTTATAGGTACTATTTATTAAATAACCATGCACAAATGTTGGGTAAGTTTTTGTTCGCGCAAAAAAATTGATTCACGCTAAAAGTGGCCGCTTTTGGCGGTAATCATCTGCGTACGCAGTGGACCCAACATTAGTGCATGGTTATTTAATAAATAGTAAAAGTGTTTGCCGAGAGGTTGTAACCCCGAAATTGTTTAAAATAGATCCAGTTAAGTAGCTAAAAATTAAAATCGATTGGCGTCGCTAGTGTGCCCTACCCGTCACCTTAATAAGGTCGTAAGACGGTTGAAAAAGGTGTATATAAATAGATAGACCCTAGCCAACTCGTCTGCCAAGCGTGGTGAGTATGGCAATTACCCCTCATGTGATTGAGAGAGGCCGTACCCCAGCAGTGGGGACTTAATGGGCTGACGATGACGATGATGATGATGATGAAATAGATAGATACTCTTTATTGCATAACATAAAAACTTAAAAGCTAGGTAAGTATACAGATATTATCGGGTACTGAATTATAACCAACCTCTTCATCTACCCAGCGCGAGACATCCAAAAATGGGAGTACGTCCCCCTCGGGCCGTTCACGGCTAAGAACCTGGGCACTACGATATCGCCGTGGGTCGTGACTGTGGAGGCGCTGCGCCCTTTCGTCACCGACAACTTCCCGCAGGAGCCCGAGCCTTTCCCCTACTTGAAGCATGATGATAAGTTCAACTTCGATATCAGTCTTGAAGTTGATCTGAAAGGTAAGTCATTGCCACAGTAATAATATAAATAATAAATAAATATTTCACAACATCACATCCATTGAGCTGACTCCGAGATAGGTAACTCAAGCACCTATATTACGGATATCAGAATCAACAGTGGGATTACAAATATATACATTTTTTTTTCCTTTTTTTGTAAATACATACTTATAATACATATAAAACACCCAGACCAATACAAACAGACATGTTCATGCACACAAAATGTTTGTACTGGCGGGGATCAAACCCGCAACCCGTGGACCAAAGACAGCGTTTACTACCTCTGTTCCAAACGGGTCGTCAAAAATAATAATAATAATATCGTCCAACCGATTTCGGCTACGGCAGCCAATCTCAACGATCAGCCTACGTGGCTGATCGTTGCAGATTGGCTGCCGTGGCAAGACATATTATAGTGCTCAAGTGTGTGTGCAAACACAAATGCACTCTCTATTCCCTCATATAAGACCGGAGAGGGATAGGGCGCAGGACCAACGGCTTAACGAACGAGGCACAGGGGTACAAGACCGCCAACTTCAAGACTCCGGGCTGACACTGATTTTATATGATAGGTGGCAGACGAGCAGACGGAACAACTGATGGTAAGCGATTGCCGCCGCCCATGGACACCCGCGACACCAATGGGGTCACAAGTGCACTGCCAACCATTTAACCCCCTTACCCCCGGATTCGGCCTCCGGTACTCCGGTTTCGTATGTAGATCCTCGACATCGCGAGGTCTTTCGCATCCTGTATAGTGAGTCACCCCTTACGACGTTAAGCCAAAAGCCCTTGTTTTCCAAGCCAGCAGCTTTACGACCCGTTTGGATCAGTGGTAGTGAATGCTGCCTCAGGTGCAAGGGTTGCGCCTTGCGCCAGTTTAAACATTTGTGTGAATGAACATGTCCGTTTGTATTGGTCTGGGTGTTTCCTATGTAATTATAAGTATGTATTTACAAAAGAAAATTATTATATGTTAATATTTGTAATTCTGCTGTTGGTGCTGATATCTGTAACACAGTTGCTTGAGCTACCTATCTCGGAGTCAGATCAATGTATGTGATGTTGTGAAATATGTATGTATGCAATTTTACCTTTGTCTCCAGGTGAAAAGTCACCAGTGACGACGATATGTAGGTCGAATTACAAGTTCATGTACTGGACGGTGAAGCAGCAGCTGGCGCAGCAGACCATCACGGGCTGCAACATCAAGCCTGGGGACTTACTGGGATCGGGGACCATCAGTGGTGACGTAAGGCTGTTTCCTCCTCACCGTATCATGTAATTGACTCGCCTCGGTGGCACAGTGATTAGAAAGTCGCACTTTAAGGCGACGGGTAGCCTAACCTTTTTTTTTTTTTTTTTTTTTTTTTGTTTTCCCGGGAGAAATGCATTACGCAGACCCTGCCGCCGGGGGGCGACAGGGTACTGTGGGACTCACCCTCCGGGCCGCTTCTTCTAACAAGAAGCGGCCTGAGGGCATACCCACTAAAACTCCCGGGGCTCAACCACCCGTGGGTATAGAATGGGGTCACGGGAACTGCACTAGGCTATTCCCCGCAACCCCACTCCCCCACAGGCCCCTACACGGGGTGTGCGGCCACGCCCCTCCTCAGACTAGGAGGAGGGGGGTTGGGGACAGCCGGAAGAGCTGAGCCGTCCCCAACGAGCGGTGGAGGTGCCAATGGCAGTGCCGGCACAGGGACCCCCGTCCCTGTTGCCGGCTGGCCACCTCCACGGAGAGGACGGAGAGTTCTCCGCCGAACTCGTCCTCTCCTTGCTCGAAGCGGGCCTGCGAGGGGGTTAGACTCGCGCTCCCGCTCCGCCGCCTCCTTCTGCGCCACCACTTCCTCACAGAAGTGGGCGAAGGCCGACCACGCACTCTCCCTATCCAGCATAGCTACAACTATGCTGGACAACGAGAGGTCATGTCCGACCTCCGCGACCAGCGCGGACCGCTGTTGGTCGAAGGACGGGCACACCACCAAAGTGTGGTGCGCCGAGTCCTCCGCAGCGCCGCACTGGTGGCACGAAGGAGTGTCCTCCCGCTGAATACGGTGCAGGTAGTTACCGAAGCAACCATGCCCGGTAAGTACCTGCACCGTCCGGAAGGACAAAAACCCGTGGGGGCGCTCGAGCCACCGGTCCAAGACCGGGGCGAGCGCCGCGAGCGTTGGACGGCCGTACCTCTCCACCTGGAGAGAGGCCGTCCATGCCTCCGTCATTTGCTGGCGGTCCTCCTTTCTTCTCGCCTCCCTTTCTCGGGGGCAGAAGGACTCGCCAGCCGCTCGCTTGGCCGCCGTCCACTCGTAGACGGCGGCCAGCACTCCAGCCTCCAACTCCCATGGCGGGGTGGAGGCGAGTGCGCAGGCCGCGGAACGGGTAGCCTTTTTTTTTTTTTTTTTTTTTTTTTTTATGACCCAGTGAAAATGCACCTTATGCACGCTGAGAGGGGCTCTCCTCCGGGTTAGGTCTCTGCTAATCAGAGACCGTCCGGAGGCATACCCAATAAAAACACTGGGGCGTTCCCATCCCTCGCCCAGGAAACACTCAGACCGGGGTGAGGACTGCCACGGGGGCTTCATCCGTCGCCCGGTCGGGGCGAAGAGGCTCGCCAGCTCGGCCTCTCTCCCACTCAACCTCCCGGGTAGCACCCACGCTGCTGGAGGCAGTACAAGCACCACCGAGAGGAGGACTGCGGGCACCCCTCCCCGCACATACACTGCTGGTTGCAGTGCAGTGCGAGTTAGGGACAAACCCGCAGGCTTTCAACATAATAACGCGTCGCAGAAACCGACTCCGCTGGCTGCGGAGCCGAGGAAATCCGCGACGCAAACAACTCCGACCTACCACCGCAATTCGCTGGCTGCGACCTTGCGGCGCAGGTCCCCAAACGTGGGCCTTGCGGCCACTGCGCCCGGAGGCGCTCCACTCTAGGGGGATGCCGACGTCAAAGCGCCCCGCCGGAAAACCGCCGCGCAACCCGCGCGGGCGGGGCCGGACACAGCATCCCCAGGTCCGAAGACAAAAATGGCGCCTGCAACCCCGCTGTGCAATGGTTTAACCCGCTTTCACGGGCCCTAGTGCACCGTCAGGGAACGACGCGAAGACGCCGGTCCTCAGACCCTCCGCGCGACAATGTAGGCCCTGTAGCGAAGTGCGCTTCAGCGCGGTCGCACGACAGGGCCGGTCCGTCGGGTGTGCATCCTTCGGCTAACAGGTAGCAATCCACGAATGAATTACTACCCGTCATTGCCCAGGAAAAACCGTGCTCCGCGGTAACCGTTTCTGCCTAATACCAACCGAAGTTGGAATCAGGACAGAACTGATTACCAGCAGGGCCACTCGAGGAGGTAGATGCACCTGAGTCCCCAGGAACGGGTAGCCTAACCTAACCTAACCTAACTAGCGACACCATTTGTTTTTAATTATTAGCTACTAAATCGGATCAATTTTAAACCATTTCGGGGTTACAACCTCTCGGCAAACACTTATACTTTATTAAAAAACCATGCACAAATGTTGGGTCCGTTTTTGTACGCGAAAAATTGATTACCGCCAAAAGCGGCCACTTTTAGCGTGAATAAATTTTTCGCGTACAAATGTTGGCTCCGCATTTGTGCATGGTTATATATCACACACACTAGCCATCGGGGGTGATTGCGGTCAATTTATGTATTTCGAAAAAATACTAATAAAATAATAATATGCCATACATTAGGCATCTGAACTTAACACATTTAGTTTTCTTTGAATTAAGAACCAAGTTATTATAAGTAAACCGCTGTAGTACTTGAGAGTGTGTTATTTACTTCGTCAACATTTTTCTTTTGTCTATCAACCACAAAAATCAAAGATATATCGTCAGCAAACAACACTATCTCACATAGATCTTTGGTATAGTAAGGAAGGTCATTTATATAGATTAAAAAGAGCAAGGGCCCTAATATAGAGCCCTGGGGCACACCCATGGTTTGAGAGGCGCCAGAAGAGTTAGTTCCATTGACATTGACCTTCTGAATCCTATCTGATAAGTAAGATTTGATTAGACTTAGTGAGGTGTCTATGACACCGTAATGCTGTAACTTCATTAGCAATGTTTCATGATTGACGCAATCGAATGCTTTAGACAAATCACAGAATATTCCAATAGCAGGTCGCTTTTTTTCCCATGCATTAAATACATGTTTGATAAGCGCCACTCCAGCATCAGTAGTGGATTTTGTGAATCCAAATTGCTTACTGTGCAATATTTTATTCTAAATCGCGATCTTACCGTATTCATTTCATCCCGATCTAACACGCAACTTTAAAAACGGGCTGGCACGAATTTTGTTTCGGGTCTATCCTTAGACCCCAATTTATAATAAGGCGGTCTGAGTCGCGAACGTGTTCGTCACTCTACTCTGCTACCCCAACGGTTGTCAGTTCTTCATTAATAAATGTCTATAATAACACCCCAATATAATAATCCTCTATCTTTTCAGACTCCAGACTCCTACGGCAGCATGTTAGAACTGGCGTGGAAAGGCACCAAGCCGCTCCGCCTCCTCAACGGCGAGGAGCGCAAGTTCATCCAGGACCTGGATAAGGTTACGCTGCGCGGCTTTTGCCAAGGAGATGGCGTGAGGATCGGCTTCGGGAAGTGTGAGGGACAGTTGCTGCCCGCTATGCCGTTTGATCAGTAGTGATTTTACTTTAATAGTGACTGACAGTTGCTATACTAGTGACTGACAGTTGCTATAATAGTGACTGACAGTTGCTATACTAGTGACTGACAGTTGCTATAGTAGTGACTGGCAGTTGCTATACTAGTGACTGACAGTTGCTATAATAGTGACTGACAGTAGCTATACTAGTGACTGACAGTTGCTATAATAGTGACTGAGAGTTGCTATACTAGTGACTGACAGTTGCTATAATAGTACAGTTATTATTGAGATACTGTATTTAAAAATCAACTTATGTAAAGTCCGTTCTCGGTTATTTGGCACGTGGCAAAAGTCGTAACTAATACTGTTTTGACGTTTTCGCATAGAAAAAACATTTTACAATGTCACTGAAGTGCTTTCTGATCTATGCCGTTCTGTAATGTAAATTGCTAGCCGCCACAGAAAAAAGTACTTCGTTATTTACCTTTTCTTAATAAAAAATGTATAATGTGAAAAAATAAACTCTTTATTTCCAAAACCAACTTCTACGTTTATCTCATCATTACATTATTTATTACACTCAATTTAAGCATTGAAATCCACATATTTACATCTAGAAACGATGAACCTAAATGCGGTACTCAAAATACATGGGCACCTGCCAATCGCCTCTACGCCGGGGACCGTACGATATAGTTGTTAGGCCACCAGTCCACCGGGAGGCAGTTGGTGGCCCGGAAGAAATGATGCTCCAAGTCCTGTATACGTAACTGATTTATTATTGATAATGCAAATGGCATGTTGTGAAAAGATCTCCAAGGCATATATACTAGAGATGACTGAAGTCATCTCGTATCACCATACGTGGTCAGATCTGCTGACATAGCGTAAGGACAGCCCACCACCTCCCACGGCCATACAAACACTATGGTTATACTGGCCGAATCGTGGGAGATGTGCGCGGATATTGCGTTTCCTTGGGACTCTTGCACTCCACCGCGCACAATTCTTGACTCCCTACAAGTTATAAATCTCTGTCCTTGTCCCTAATTTTGCGTTTCTCCCCCTTCTGGGGCCGCAGCCGCCACAGCCCGGGTCGTTTCTCCGTCTGTGCCAGCCATGCGCGAACTCTCGCAGCCTGGCGAATATGGCCTCCGAGGACACAAGTCCGGGTACCATATTGGTCCAGGTTTCAAACACAATCCCTTTTAACAGCTTCCCACGTAGGTCTTGGTATACTGGATAGCACCACAACACATGATGTCTGTCCTCCTCGCATTCACCACAGATACACGTACTATCATTCCTGAGACGCATATCACACAGGCGTTTGTTAAAACACCCATGCCCGGTTAGTATCTGGGACGTTACATAATCTGGTGCGACCCACCGTGCACTGAGTCTCCTAGACACGTCGGGGAAGAATTGATAAATCTCGCGACCCTCCGTCTCTGATTCCCATCGATCCTGCCAAGTACGCAGCAAGTCCTCCAAAATTTCTCGTTTGTGCCTGCTCATCTCTTCCTTGGTCGCGGACTGGCGTGCCACTTTCGTCCTGCCTGCACGGGCTACCTCCAAGTCTGCGGGTAAAACTCCGGCTAGCACCGAGAGAGCGGCAGTGCTGACTGACCGATACGCCTTGATCATCAACACTAGGGCAGGCCGCTGCCCCCGGAGAAGGATGCCGCAGATGGATTGCACCCGAGGCGCTCGAACCAGCAGGCCGCAGCATATACAAGGGTCGCAACAAAGGTGCCCTTGTATAAGATCCGAAGGCCTGGATATTGAATGCCCCAGGAAGAGGCCGACACACGCGACATCTTCCCCTTAATTTCCCCTTAATCGTCATCGTGGATGACTTGGCAGAGGAGAACCCCAGTCTGTTACGGACACCCCAGTCAGAGATGGTGGTAAGGGCCTCAGCGGCCGCGCTCTCAATGGCAGATCTCGACTGCACCTCGGTCAAAACGGTGACGTCGTCGGCATAGGCCACCATGCTTACTCCCTCCGGAAATGGTGATCGCAGCAGGTCATCAAGGAGAACGTTCCACAGTGTTGATCCAAGCACGGATCCCTGCGGACACCACCCCATGGTGGAACCTTTCCAATAAATCTGGTCACCCACAAAGAGGCCGAGATGTCAATCATGCGAGAAGCTGTAGAACTCTTAGAAGGTGGTATGAGCAAAAGTTGACAATAATTTATATTTTCCGGTAGAACCGGACATGGCTGAGGATATTAAACTGGTCTTACCAAACCCGTCTTTATCTGGTAAAACTAAACGTCAACAAAGAATCTACACGTTTTCTGACAAGGTATTTAAAACCTTTGTTTTTTTGGTATGGATACAGGTCGTGTTTCATTGTGCCCCATACCCTGTTTCATTGTACCCCAGACCTGGGGCACAGTGGAACACCGGAAGAAGGGGTTCACTAAATCAAAAATAAATATGTTTAAATTTGATTATTGATCTCGGTTTTACGGTGCAATGATTAAGTAAAGGAATATAGTTAATGTCTGTAAACAAAAATTATATATAGTTTAAACACAGATTTTTCTAAAAATAAAGAAGTTTTTTTCGTACCCTTGTGCCCCAACTGTCCCTACGTGACAGAGATAACAGTAGGTCTTGGAGATAATCCTCATCGTGCCGAGCTGCTACAACTCTAGGACAACATTTCAAAATTGCTAAGCTCTGAAACAAAAAATACCATTTCTTTATTTACTTTTCCGCTGCGCGAATATATATTTATTTATTTATTATATTGCTTATTTATTGAGAAAAAAATTAAAAACTAAAAAACGTAAGATGACGTCATCGGACGGCAGAATGTAAAATATTTCTTTGCTTAGCACATTATAGTTTTAAATTTACGTAATGCCAAACCCATGACATGTAACTGTCAAAAAAAAAAGACAACTTGTCAACGTTGAATGTATGAATGACGTTGACAATGTTGACACTAGTATTATTTACCTTTGACAGTAGTACTTTTTTTTTATTAAAACAATGATAAGCAAAGGAATATCGCTGTATTCAGCCGTCCGATGACGTCATTTGGCGCTTACGTCTATTTAGAATAAAAAGAATTTCAATAATTATTTTATGCATGAAAATGGACAAATTTTGAAAAAAGGAAAAATATGGGTCTGTTCATTTTATATCTACTTTCATATAAAAAAACAATATGGACATGTTAAAAATATGAAATGTTGTCCATTACAGACGATGGCTGTATGGACTCTGTACCCTTTGCCTTTCCTTCAAAGGAAGATCACGAATAAAATATAATCAAGGAGATTCGGCGAGCTTGCTACAATATAGTTATCTGTGATTCGGCGGGTGGGGTTACAACAAGCCAAGTTAGTGCAGTGAAGTGCCGCAAAGTGATCCTAATAAAAAGAATCGTTAGATTGTATCTTTTTAACACTGCTATATTATATATCGAGTGTGTATTATCTCGTGAAAACTTGCTTGGACCTAATAGAGTCTTAAAACCCGCGATTGCTTTTAGAGTGATATCCTTTGAATCCGTAGGTGGATAAAACGTAACACCTACCTACTTATTCCCAATAAGTTACTTGACATTGGCGAAATATCTTCGGGTAGAGAGCCATAATAAAAAAAGAAGTAATAATAATCAAGGAGGTTATAGATAACGATGGAGACTAAAAAGGTAATAGTATACGCTGGAGACAATACTCAGTGTTTCACGTTGAAGTCAAGTAGGTATTTAAGACAATGACATTACGTTGGACTCTTGGGCTGCCATCTCATATCTACAATTTGCACGAAACTTTCTTATAGTTACTAAAATATAATAAGACCCATTAAATAATAATATATTTTAGTTAGTTTGTACGTTTAAATAAAAAAAACAAAACGCAATAAATCTGCTGCATGGAGATACATACTACAATAACCTACAAATTTAAATAATTTCGTAACTTTCCACTCATTGTTTTAATTTCATTATTAAATATTCCCGAGTGATTATTAAATCTGGCGATTTTAAAACCTGTAATTTGTAATGTTCCATTATTTTAGAAATTTCCTTTGTTTAGTTAGATTTCATAAATTTCCCCATTGTTGTGGTAAATACTATTTTAAAACAAGGGTAACACTGCATGTAGCAATATGGCGGTTGTCCATTTCCAAAAATTGTGATTCATTTTACGATGTTTCTCGCCATCAAAACGTAAAAAATTGTTTGAGAATGTGTAGTCCTAGGTTGTGGAAGCAAACTTTGATATTTCACAGGTGACTCGTAAGTTACCAAAAAATATTGATAGTTTCATTTCATTAAAAAAATCATTTTTTACATAAAGCACCCTTATTTTTTATCATTTACTATAACGCACGCATGCAGTTTCTAAAGTATTACAATTCAAGAGCTGTCAGCAGGAATCATTTAGAATTTGAATAACAAAACAAATGTTTGCATTGTACTAATAGGGTGACCACATAATTAGTACACTTTGCAAAATTGCCTTTAATAATATTATCTTTTCAGATATATTTGGAGGTAAAAGTGCAATGTAAACGCAAATGCTTTTACCACACACCATCGGTATACCACAATCCACACACCACGGGGATCAGTTGGTCATTTTTTTTAAATATTTCACAGGCCTTCAAAATTGCCTTTAATAATATTATCTTTTTAGGAATTATTTGGAGGTAATGATAAATTATTGTTTGTTGTGTTTGTTATATATAAGTACACAAAAATATATTTTCGATATTATAAATATATATATTATAAAGGGGTTTAGGCCCCTTTATAATATCGCTAATGCACCCGAAAAATTGATAAAATATTAATTACAAAGATCTGTATTTATTTTAGACAATTTAACACGGGACGTGGTAAAGCGCAGATTTAGTATTGAAACATTCTGCCAAAATCCGCGGGGGGAAAGAAAGTTTAGTGGTGGTCTAGATATGAATAAGTAATCAAATGAAATGATGATTTTTGTTTACGAGCTTTGACGAATCACTTGCTCACAGCAGCGAAAATGCAGATAAGTACTAGAAAAGTTCTAAGTTAATACCTCGGTGACCTAGTGGTCTGGGCGGTCACTAGGATAGTGAAAGGGTTGGAATGTTAAAACAGTCATATAGCCATTAAAGTACATTTAAGTTTTGTAATGCCTATTTCTTTTTAAGTTGTCTATTTTGTGCAATAAAGTATATCTATCTATACAGTATTAGCAGTTTATTCTAGTAAAAATGTAATATACATCTAAAGCTGTGCGTAGAAAATTTGCTAAATATTTTTTTTTGCACAGAATGTACTCTTCTGATGATGGAATCTTAGGGACACCGAAGTGACTTTCAATAACCAATAGTAAATGAGCTGGGATAACTTTTATTGTTATTTCATGTATTTGTTCTTCAATACTTCTCGCAGCGATCAGTATCTTCTCAATGCATTTGTCATTATGTCTCTTTTCTTTCAATTTCTATTTTACATCTCCTCCTTCTAATACAGTCGTATAAAAAGAAAAGCCCATATGCTCAGGCTTTTATTATTTATTCATTCTTTATCTAGACATTAATTATGCATTATTTCTATCATTGTCACAACACTAAACAAGATCGTGAAAGATCGTGTCAACGTACCACGATATCGCGTTTGGGGTTATTTCTGTCGCAAAATATGTAGATAAAAAACGTTATTAACCTGTGAAATAACGTTTATTTTATTAAAAAATACTTATGCGTGGAAAGATAAATTCGATTTTTCTGTTCGTCGTTTGCAAGTAAAAACTGCATAACAACCATTTTGACGAATACCACTCAGCGACAGATACGAATTCGAAATGGCGATTTGATAAAATAACCCGAACATTGAAGCACGTTGGTCCTGTGCTTTGGCAGAGAGGAAATCGTCAACATGCCACATCCCGTGTTAATTTTGGTATTTATAAAAGTTCAATAAACCTAAAATATAATAATGAATAAAGCCCTAAATATATGTTTAAAGTTGTCTCTTTATGTTATGTCTTATCTTCTCTTACTATCTTGACAGGTAATCTTAACTTAATATGTTGTAATGTAGCCTCTATGTTAAATAGGTACTGGCTATATTTCTATTAGTTTAATTGATATTCCATTTACTATTTTGTATCTAGACTTTTACTTTTCTATTGTCACTTCTTCCTTCCTTTCATCTTGTTGACAAGTAAACATTTTAATCTTCAACAGTGTTTTTTCTCTAATTTTATCACGTTATCAGCACGAAGCTTTACAAGCGAGCTAGCTGATAAGTATAATATTAGCTGTGTTGTTGTACTATGATTTTCACGAAAATATAGTTCGTCGAATCTCGAAAAAAATTGTGCTACGTCATTGTGCAAAATGCAAGGTAGCGGGGATAGAGTGTCCCCAGGCACAAGCAGCAATGCAATGGGAATGGGAGCGATCCGTATGCTTTCCGGACGGGAAGGCTACAGTGCATGGAAGTTTAAGATGCGATTTTACTTACTGCATGAGCAGCTGTGGGAAGCTGTTGTGGGTTATCCTGATGGAGATGAAACCCCAGAGTCAACGAGAAAGCGTAAGGATGAATTAGCACTAGCCAAAATCTGCATGACTTTAGATGGAGGAGCCATCACTCATGTGAGGAGTGCGGAGAGTGCTAAGGCCGCTTGGACGTCGTTGCAAAACGCCTATGAAGATAAGGGCATGGGCAGAAGGTTAGCTTTAGAACGTAAGCTTTACCGATATTGTCTTGAAGAGTTTAATACTATCGAAGAGTATATAAATGCCGTTATAAGTACCGCTCAAGATCTCGCTGATATTGGTAAGAAAATCGAGGATTCTTCTTTGGCTGCGATACTATTGGGAGGTCTAACGCATAACTTCGATCCCTTGGTCATGGCTTTAGAAAATTGTAATGTTGAGGTTACCACGGTCATGGTAAAGGCAAAACTGTTGAATGAGATGTCGAAAACCAAGCCTTATGATTGTGAGTCTGCGTTGCGTTCGAAGAAAGGTCAAATTATTCAACATAGTACCAAGACGAAGAAGAAGAAGGAGGTTGTATGTTTTGATTGTCACGTACGAGGTCATACTAAATACAATTGCCCCAATAAGTTGAAGAATAAGCATGATTCAACATCAATAACTGCCTTGGGAGTAAATGGTAATAAAGATACGTGGTACATCGACTCTGGAGCTACTTCTCATATGACTTCAAGGTCTGATTGGCTGACAGAACTCAAACCGCTGCATTCTGGCAAGGTGACCGTCGCTAGCGGAGAAGCGATTGATTCCGTGGGAATCGGAACAGTTTCAATCAGTACTAATAGTAGTATCGACAAGATTAGTGAAGTTGTACTTGTACCTAAATTGAACACTAATTTAATTTCGGTTAAGAAAGCAGTCGATAAAGGTTTATGTGTACTCTTTGATAATACTGGCTGTAATTTTTTTGATAGAGATTATTTCTCTTATAAAGGTAATCCTGTTTTACACGGTTCAGTACATGGCGGGCTTTATACATTAGATGTTAATATTAACAAAAATGTAGCTCTTGATGTGAATTCTGACTGTCATTCTGCAGATTCTCAAGTTCAGGCTGTTGATGTACGCACTAACCGTCTGTCTCAATTTCAGCTGTGGCACAAGCGGTTAGGTCATCTTTGCAGGTTTGACATGAATCTCCTAAGGAATGGACGTGCAGTTGGAATGGATTACTCAGCAGTGGATAAGGAGCCATGTATACCATGTGTTGAAGGGAAACAAGCAAGAAAACCCTTCACGGTAAGTGTGGATAAGCCTAAGAGTACAAATTCGTTATTGGAATTGATCCACAGCGATATTTGTGGACCTATGTCGGAAAATTCATTTCAAGGTAAGAAATATGCGTTATTCTTCATTGATGATTTTTCTCGACTTACTTTTGTTTATTTCTTGGCTTCTAAGACGGAAGTAAAAGCAAAATTTATCGCTTTTCAGTCTTTAGTCGAGCGCCAAACAGGAGCTAAAATTAAGGCATTAAGAACAGACTGCGGAACAGAGTATGTTAATGAACAGTTCTCTAGTTATTTACGTTCTAATGGTATTGTGCATCAAACCACAGTTCCACACAGTCCGCAACAAAATGGAGTATCGGAGCGTTCAAATAGAACGATTGTGGAAAAAGCGCGGTGTATGTTAGCTGGTGGTTTTCTTAGCAAAGCCTATTGGCAGGATGCTATAGAAGTGGCAACGTACCTGAAGAATCGATCCCCGCATAGAGCTCTAGATCGCCTTACTCCTTATGAGATATGGTTCGGCTCAAAACCCGATTTGAGTCACTTACGAGTGTTTGGCTGTAGAGCACTAGTACACATTCCAGATTGTCAAAGGAAAAAGTTGGATGTGAAGGCTAAACAGTACACTTTTGTTGGATATTCGGAAGATCCAGGTAATTATTACTTCCGAGATGCGAGCTATCCGAGAAGACTCTTAAAAGCTAGGGATGTTGTGTTCTTCGAAGATGCTTTCTCTGATTTGAAAGGTGATAATCCTGCGGGCCAGTTTCCTGTTGATCCCCCTGCAGTGATGGTATTCTCAAACAGGAATGAAGCGGAAGTTCAAAATCCCATTGCTGGTAGCTCTGGCACTTCTACTAAGGTGAACGTAGAAGTTGCACAAATCGATCCTGATCCAGAAGACCCTATTTCTGATGAAGAAATTCCCCACGATGAGGAGGATATTCTCGAAGAACAGGTTTCTACTGATGAACCTACTTTCCAAGGAAGGTATCCCTTAAGGAATCGATTAGCGAAAGATAAAGGTTTTGTGTCAGCAAGCTATAGTTTTGATGAGCCTGAAACCTTCAATCAAGCTATTCAATCAGAAGATAGAGACAAATGGATGGGTGCTATGAGAGATGAATATAGATCCCTCATTAATAATAAAACATGGATTTTGGTTGATAAACCTGATGGTCAAAAGATAATACCATGCAAGTGGGTATATAAGGTAAAGAAGGATGCAGAAGGTGCAGTTGCGAAATATAAAGCCCGGCTAGTAGCCAAAGGCTATAGCCAAACCGCTGGTGTGGATTATACAGAAACCTTTGCGCCAGTAATTCGCAATTCTTCGTTACGTATGATGTTTGCACTTGCAGCAAAATTAGGCCTCAAGATGCGACATTTAGACGTGGACACAGCGTTCCTAAACGGAGAATTGGAGGAGGATGTATATATGGTACAACCGCAAGGTTTTGAGAAACCAAGCCAACAGAATAAAGTTTGCCTACTCAAGAAAGCTTTGTACGGGCTGAAACAAGCGCCTCGTGCTTGGAACACAAAGCTAAATGAAACTCTTTCTGCGTTAGGTTTTAAACGGGCTCCTTCAGAACCATGTATTTATACCAAACTATTTGGAAAGGAACTTGTCATACTGGCAGTTTATGTTGACGACATAATTGTTTGTCATAAAGATGACAAATTGGCAGACGCTGTCAAATGTGATTTGCAAAAATATTTTGGTATTAAGGATTTGGGACTTTTAAACTATTATCTTGGTTTAAATGTTTCCCAAACAAAGAACTGTGTAAAAATTAATCAAAAAACGTTCATTTTAAATGTTCTTAAGAAGTTTAATATGGCAGACTGTAAATCTGCCCCTACTCCCTTACAAAAGGTGAAGTTGGAACCAAATAAGAGCGGTGAGTTGCATCCGTATCCATATCAATCACTCATTGGTAGTTTAATGTTTATATCTGTGAATACTCGCCCTGACATTGCCTATGCAACTAGCTATCTTAGCCAATTTCTTGCAAAGTTTGATAAACAACACTGGTTGGCTGCAAAAAGGGTGTTGCAGTACCTGAAAGGAACAGTAGATTACTGCATAACTTACAAGAGGGTTCCAGATTTCAGTCTGACTGGGTATGCAGACAGTGATTGGGCAAATGATCCCACTGACAGAAAGTCCTATACGGGTTTCTATTTCAGCTTATCCGGTGGAGCAATTAGCTGGGAATCGAAAAAACAGCCCACCGTTGCATTGTCATCAACGGAAGCAGAGTATATGGCCCTAACTTCAGCGGCTAAGGAAGCCACCTTCTTACAGAGGTTGATTCAGGAGGTAAGTGGCACCTCTCTGACTCCGGTTACCGTGCACAATGACAGTCAGAGTGCACATAAGATTGTACTTAATCCTATTCATCACAACAGGACTAAGCATATCGATACCCGTTTTCACTTCATAAGGGAAAAAGTCGCTGAAGGCACTATTTTAATTGAATATGTACCAACTAGTGACATGTGTGCCGATATGCTGACAAAGCCGTTAGGTAGGGTTGCGCATTCCAAATGTACTGTCGGTTTAGGGTTGTGCACTTGACATAGTTAGGTTATTTAGTCAACTATGGAATCTCAATTAAGGGCTGGTGTTGTAATGTAGCCTCTATGTTAAATAGGTACTGGCTATATTTCTATTAGTTTAATTGATATTCCATTTACTATTTTGTATCTAGACTTTTACTTTTCTATTGTCACTTCTTCCTTCCTTTCATCTTGTTGACAAGTAAACATTTTAATCTTCAACAGTGTTTTTTCTCTAATATAATACGATAGTGTAACTATTATTTATATATTAATTATAAAAAACTATGTTTTCTTTACATAATACATTAATGTTGTTCTTGCGTATTCATTCGGAGGACACGTGAATATGTCCTATATCCGAGTATGAATCATAGTTGTATGGACACCCTTTTAGAAAGAGAGGGTGACCTACGGAGCGAGAAAGAGTATTTGCCTCCAAATAGGTATAAAGGAGTGTGGTCTCCAGCGTATACTATAACCTTCTTGCGTCAACTTCCACAAAAAAAAAATGTCAATGTCTTCTGATTATTACAGGGAAAAAGGGCGCGAACTTCGAGGCGGGAGGTTCAACTTTATTTGTTCAATTTGAAAATTTTATTTTTCATAGCTAGTTTATAGTTTCTTTCAACAAAAGCGTTAGTACAGAGTGTCATCATGTCCTCTGAAAGTGGGGGAAACAATAGTAGTGCGAATAAACACAATCGTAACGAAAAAAGGAACCACCAGATGCAATCTCTGACGATGAGGAGAAAGAAGACAACAAACATCTACCATATTTCAAGGAAAACCATGTCAGAAGCTATCCAGTAAATTCTCCAGGCATAGTATTCCCAGTCTTTATTCAAAGTACCAATGAAAACACTAAATT
The DNA here is from genome assembly GCA_019059595.1 of Marasmia exigua. Taxonomy (NCBI): domain Eukaryota; kingdom Metazoa; phylum Arthropoda; class Insecta; order Lepidoptera; family Crambidae; genus Marasmia; species Marasmia exigua. The sequence goes on along the minus strand of CM032479.1, from coordinate 3,786,935 downwards.
TGGCAATAAAGATCCCATTTATTTGAATTCAATTTTCAGTCGATACAATAAAGGAGTTAAGGAAATTAAAAGGATTAATGCTCAGAAATACGCTATTATTTTTGACAATCCTAAAAATGCAAATTCTTTGCTTACAAACACAGGCTTTTTAACATCTCATGAAATTAAAGCTTTTATTCCAGCTTCTAATTCTGAGTGCACCGGTGTCGTAAAATTTATTCCGACAGACCAGAGTTGCAAACATTTGTATGATAAACTAATTAGTTCACAGGAGATACTGTCTGTTCGTCGTTTCACCAAGAAAACACCAGAAGGTATTGTCCCCTTACAAACTGTGTCAATAACTTTTGCAGGAAATGTCCTCCCCACTCATGTGAATTATGGTCTATGTGTTATACCTGTGGAAGAATATATTAAACCAGTTTTACAATGTTATAAGTGTATGGGCTTCGGACATACTACTAAATACTGTAAACGAAATGTTGTTTGTTCTATTTGCTCTCAAGCTCACTCATTTAAAGAATGCACTAATGTTGATAAACCATTTTGTATTAATTGTAAAGGAGAACATGTAGCAGTATCTAAAGTATGCCCGATAAAACAACAGAAAATTAATGAAAATAAAAGTAGAATAATGAATAAACAAACACTAGGCTCACATTTCCCAGCCTTAAATAAAACTTTTGCTAAAGCAGCGGGTTCACAACCACAAAATCTTATTAAAAAAAATAATAAAGAAAGTAAGGACTTATTCACTGATATAATAAACAATGATAAAATAATAAAAGTTATTGTCGAAACCTTGTTATGTTTGTGTAACAAAGATAACAAATCACCTGTAAATACATCTACCATTAAAGAGATGTTTATCAAAAAAATAAGTGATCAGTATGGGTAGTAGTGGTCACTTATTAATTGTACAACACAATATCCAAAGTTTAAAACAAAAAATGGCTCTTTTTAAACAGTTTCTGTATGATTATAGTGTAGATATTTGTATATTAAATGAAACTTTGCTTAAGCCAATCGATATAATAAATATTGGAGGTTATAAAATGTTTAGACAGGACAGTAACAATGGTTATGGTGGGGTTGCCATCTTATGTAAAAATTACATAAATTGTTCTAAAGTTACTATCCATAGTACTGATAAAATTCAAACACTTGCCATTAATGTAAAAACAAAAGATAGTTCATTCACAATCATGGGTGCTTATTGTCCTCCCAGGAGTGGTCGTTTTCCCATTTCTGCATTAAAACGTATTGTCAGTTCATTACCATCGCCAGTTTTAGTAATGGGAGATTTCAACGCACACCACACAGGGTTTGGCTCTGTCTATAACAAACCAAGAGGAGTTCAAATCATTGATATGCTTGATGAATTAAATATGTGCATACTTAACACTGGTGAACCAACTACAATAAATCGTCCGAACCAATCAGCTTCAGCCATTGACATAGCTTTTTCGTCCCCCAGTATTGCAGGTTCCGCAGAATGGTCCGTATGTTCCGATGACGCTCTGGGAAGCTATCACTTTCCTACGTTAATTCGTTTATCAGTAACTGTTGATGTTTATGAATATGTACAAAGTTTTGAAAAATACCTTTATAAAAAAGCTGATTGGAGTGGATATTACACTAAGTCAAGTACTATTTTTAATGTTTTATTAGAAGAACCTGATGCTCTTAAAGCTTATGACAGTTTTTGCAATATATTGGACAATCTTAGAAAAGATTTTGTCCCTATACACAAAGGGTCCTACAATGAAAAAAAAACACGAAAACCAGTTCCGTGGTGGAATGATATTTGCGCCAATGTTGTAAATCAGAGTAAGTTAGCACTACACGCTTATAGACGCTATCCCACAGTAGAAAATTATTTATTATATAAAAAACTTGATGCCTTTAAAAAACGTACTATCAAAGAACAGAAAATCTTAAGTTGGAAAGCTTTTTGTTCAAATTTTGATAGGAACACTCCCCTCAACGAAGTATGGAAGTTAGTTAAAGTCTTTAATCGTAAAACTACTACAACGAAATCCAAAGATGATAGCTTCGTTGATGAATTTCTTAACAAAATTGCATCACATCAACCGTCAGCTGATATTGAAAATCTTGATCAGTATTTTCACGATAATAATTTTAATATGCATTTAAATCTACCTTTTTCGGAACAGGAATTTAATTTATCATTAAATAGCAAAAAAGATACAACTCCTGGTTTGGATGATATACCTTATATTCTGATCAAACGTCTTCACTTTTCAGCTAAATCAATCCTTCTAAAAATTTTTAATGATTTGTGGCAGCGTAATATAATTCCAAATTCGTGGAAAAGTATTGCTGTTGTTCCCATACTGAAACCTGAAAAAGATCCAAGTCAAGCGGAATCATACAGACCTATTTCATTATCTTCCTGTGTAGGCAAAATTTTTGAAAATATGATGAAAAGCAGATTAGAAATGTATGCAGAGTCTAGATTATTAATTCCGCACGATCAATTCGGTTTTCGGAAGGGTCGGAGCACTACAGATAGTTTAGTCAAATTTGGTGGTGATATTCTTGAGGCATTGTCTAATAATAAATTTTTAGTGAGTGTATTTCTAGATGTAAGTGGCGCATTTGACAACGTAGATTTAGAGTGTTTAGTTAAAATTTTACATAGTTACAATATTCCTGGAAAAGTTTGCAAATGGATATTCAATTTTTTTTACTCGCGCACTGTTTATATCAAATTTAATCGTAATTTATATGGCCCTAAGATAGCATATAAAGGGGTTATGCAGGGAGCAACCTTATCACCATTGATTTACATTTTGTATACAGCTCAGATGCATTCTTTTCTTACTGTAAATAATTTAGAAGTTTTACAATATGCAGACGATATTGTGTTGTACACATCCAATAGAAACTTATTGATAGCGCAAAATGATATAAATGAAAGTTTAAATAATTTATTTGAGTACTATAAGGGAACGCTGAAGCTAGATATTAATCCTCAAAAGAGTACAGCAATGATATTTAGTACGAAAATTGATTATTCTGTAAATATAAATGTAAAATACCAGTCTGTAAATATTAGTGTAGTTGAGGAAAAAAAGTTCTTAGGCGTAATTTTTGATTCTAAAATGAATTTTAATTCACATATTTTAAAGGTTGTAAATAGTATGCAAAAAAGGATAAATGTAATGAGGCACTTGGCAAGCGTAACTTGGGGTATGGACCCTAAATTATTGAATATCATTTATAAGGCTATAGTCAGAAGTCATTACGATTACGGGTTAATAATTTTCGGTAAGTGTATAAGTCCTTCATTATATCGTAAATTAGAAGTAATGCAAAACAAAGGGCTTCGTATTATAACGGGAGCAATCTGCTCTACGCCAATCAACTCTCTGGAAATAGAATCTGGAATTTGTCCCATTGATATTAGAATAAAATATTTATCAGAGAAGTTTTATTGTAAAATATTAGCAAATAGACCGTATTTATATATGTATAAAGATAATAGCTTACTAAATTTTAATGAATTTAAGGATTTATGCCAGTACATAGACCATAAGGATCAGTGGGACTTTAGCACTTTAGATACTCAATTAACAATACCTTTTGTTTGTAAGAAAATAGTTAAAAACAATGACGATTTTTTGCAATATGTGAATACAGAAAAGTCTAGTTATAGAAGGATTTATACGGACGGATCTAAAACACATGATTCTACAAAGGCGGCCTATTACGACTCAACTGCGAAATTTGGTCGATGCTTTCCCCTTGACCAGAATGCTTCAATATTTACTGCTGAAGTCTACGCTATATACATAGCATTGCAGTATATAAGAGGGATTGAAAACAGCTCTGAGTTTTTGATAGTAACTGACTCTTTAAGTTCATTGAGATGCCTTGAGAATCCGAAAATAACTTATAAAAATAACATTTATGTAACCAGAATTCGTGAATTTTTGTATTTTAATAATAAGAAGAAGATAGAATTTATTTGGGTTCCATCACATTCTGGAATTACAGGAAATGAAGTGGTTGATAGTCTAATGAAAATCCCAACTCCTCTCATCATTCATGCTCAGAGTCAATACTCTGTTCCACCAGTACCTATGACTGACTATTTTCCAATGATTAAAAAACGGATGTTCGACCATTGGTCTCGTGACTGGGAATACACAAGACAGTATAAAGGAAAGTGGTACGCAGATATCCAGAAAAATATACCAATAAAGCCCTGGTACTTCAAGCTGGAATCTCCAACACGAAATTTCATAACCACTATGAACAGATTGAGATTCGGTCATGGAAAATTCCCTGCCCACTTAAAAAGAATCAAAATCAAGTGTTCTGCGGCGTGCGAATTTTGTTCATATGAAGATGCCAATCTGGATCATTTGATTCTCCACTGTTCCGCCTTTAACATTCAAAGACTACTTCTAATAGATGGCCTAATAAAGATATACAAAAATCAGGATATACCCCGCCTCTTGCCATCTATACTCCAGAATATAGAAACTTACCAAGAAATCTATAAATATGTCACTACTACATTTCAAGAATTATAATCGCATCTAATTGACTATAACTGAACACTATGAAACCTATGCAGACTAGAACAACAAAATAATAAAGAAGAACCACTCAAAAATTACGTACAAAAATCTTAATAAATTGGCCACACCAAGAAAATGACAGCTTTCACAAAAGATTGGGCTGTATGGTGAAAACCCAAGCCGTGAAATCTTTATCAAAAAAAAAAAAAAAAAAATTATTACAGGAGATTTTTTTTCTCGGTTTTATTTTGTTTCTGTGTTGGTGTCCCTATTATTATAGTTTAAAAAGAGCAAGATAATTTTTATTTTTCCAGGCTTTATCCCAATCTTCACTGTTATGGCTAACACCAAAACCTGTTTACAAATGTGCCGAGAATGAAAAAAAATAAAGAAAGCCGTTAGGTTCTAAGGTTCTAAGTTCTACTCGTTGTTCTACTAACTTTATCGGCAGTACAATGGATTGCTGTGTAAAAAACTGCCATTTTAAAAGTTTACGGGGCATGACATTCCATAAGTAAGTATTTTATTTAGAAATTGAATAGGATTGCCACTATTTGCCACACACTGGAATTCCTAGTTGTCCACATCTGATGTCCCAGATTAATGTTCTTTGAGCCAGTCACTTGTGACTACTAAGTGGTAAGTATACAGAGTACCAGGCTTGCCCCTCCATGAATTATTGCTTTAGGGATATTATAGTAGGGAATCTACTAAACTGCAATTTTATAATTATTGTAGGAGTGCTGCTTATTATAATATGAAACTTATGTGCACAATTTCTATGCAGGTTCCCGTCTGACGAGAATGAGCGACGACAATTGCTTATAGCGTTAAACAGCCCATCATTCGACCCACCTGCAGATTGTCTCCTCTGCAGGGTCCATTTCTTTACACGAGCCAAGGTTGAGCCCCCAAAACCTTCAGTTTTGATCAAGAAAGAACCACCTCCAGCATCAGCACCAGAAGGTTTGGAAGAACCACCTCCAGGACCAGCACCAAAAGGTTTTAAGTTACAGGTAATTTTTTAAGCATTAAGATCGACTGTTTGGTGCTGCTTGCTTTTGGGTACACAAACAAACTTGTGTACATTATAAATTATATAATACAGTAAGTGGCTATTGAGGTCAATGCAATGTTTATATTGAAATTAGAAAATAACATGATGTTATGTCACATCAAGTTACATTTAATTTACTTCTTCAATATTACACAAACATCTGTGTTGCAGCCCAAAGCGCTCATGGTTTTCTGAAAGCAATAGTCAGTAAAAAATATTTAAGTTAGATAAATAATAAATATCTTCCAACTGATAATAGCTATGGTGGCCAATCTCAACGATCAGCCACATACACAGGTTATATTATAGTACTCTTAGTGTGTGGGCAAACACAATTGATCTCTATTCTATTTCTGATGGGACACAACCGGAGAGGGATTGTGCGCAGGATCAACAGCTTAATGTGCTTTCCGAGGCACGGAGGTACAAGACCGCCAACTTCCAGACTCCTGGCTGCCACCAAGAATTTCTTACCAAAAACTTAGGTACAAATTTTTCACCCGACCAGGGGATCGAATCCGGGATCTCTAGCGCAGCCGTCGCTTTAAAGTGCGACCCACTAACCACTGAACCACTAAGGCACCGAGTGAAAGTTACATAATCAATTACTCTTGCAGGGTATTACAACCTTTGATACCTCTAATGTGGAAGTCTGCAGGATTTGCCTGGCAACTGACAGCAAGATGTTCAGCCTTGACCATGGAATGCTAAAATTCTGCATGGAATCACTTAATTTAAATGTAAGTAGCTATAACCTTTCTCTTCACTTAGTGTTGACAATAAATTTAATATGTCAGTGATACTGGTCTGAATAGGACCTGCAATACCTGCATAGCCACCTGCTTAAAATAAAAAAGAAATTGTTGACATAGTGACAGTTGACTTAGGAAATCAGCTGATGATTTTATATTGATAGTTTTGATTAAGTAACTATTAAGGTATTTGCATTCCCGTCAACTGGAAATACAATAAAACCTCATTGATAATGATCATAGAGTCACCAATGAGGAGTTTTCCAATGACACTAGTCAGTCGGTTTCTGAAAAGTGAAAACAAATGGAGCTACCCATATCTGTATAAAAATTACAGCGATTGGATGCGGCATTTAAAGTGTTGCCATATTTCATTTTCATTTACCCGAGAATGAATGAAAGAGGTCCTTATGCCATGGCAGACATTTTTTTACATTAAATCTACTCGAAGTTGGTAAAAATGAACTGGTTGGTATTTTCTATCTAACCAACCATATGGTTAGGTCCTTTGAAATATTAGGTAAATGTGAAAAACCTAGCACTGGGAAATTTTCCCATAAATTAGGGAGCACAGAATATATCATCCAACACTTGAATTATATAGAGACTGCTGACACCCTCTAGCGAGTAACTTCAAAGTTAATAAATACTTACAGGAAAACTGCTCATTTAAAGAATTTTATTATTTTTCATGAGCTTGCAATGTATATAGTAAAATGTTCGACTATTGATACAATATGGCAAACATATTGATTGGTTCTATAGACACACACCTATTGATAGTATATGTAGATCAATATTGATAGTTTTAGTACTGATACTATCGTAAAGCATCAATTAACTTGCCTTAATAATTTCTTTCTTTACTAAGGTAATTTTGAAGCAGTTAGTTATTTTTTTCATTTATTTTCCAGGATCATTGTAATAAAAAACTTCTTCCAAAGTTTGCTTGCTGGGAATGTGGATCACACCTGTTGAAATATTATAGGTTGGTTGAAAAAAGCCTTATCGCACAGGCAACTCTGCTGGAGATATTTGCAGACCATGGGCAAGTGAGTTTAAGCAGTATAGTTTCATAGTTTTTACCTAGTGACCTTGAGCTATCCTAATTTATATCTAGATTTTATTCAATTCAGTATGGGTTAGGATTATCTGTGATTGAGTCTATGCATGACTTCAACAAGCAGCTTATCTCTGTCAGTGATGTATCTAAACAAATTGAAATATTTCAGATTACCAAAGATCTAGTTAGGCATGTAAAGAAAAAACAATTAAATTTACAATCATCATTAGGTTATCCTGAGAGTGCCCCTGTCATAATCTGCATGTCTAAAGATAGTGATATTAATCGTACGAAAAAGATTTTGGGTGTACAAAAAAAACCCAGAGTTTTACAAAAAAGTGTCAGTAAAAATATTTCTCATGGATCTGATGATAGTTCTGAAGATATTCAAAATACTGAGTATTTCAAGGAATACTTAGAACTTAACATGGAAAATTCTTTTGAAGATTTGGAGAAGAGTGAAAGTGACAAATGCAAAAACGAGAACTTAGAAATACATTACGAGAATGTAGAAGTACTAGACCCTGAGTTCGATTATCATGCAGAGAACTTTGAGAGTACCAGTGAATTCATTGATCAGAAGGGTGTGAAGCAAGACGAAAATGAATTTTATGACGAAATTGAAATGTTAGATTCGGATATTGAAAATGATGGAACCCTAAATATTGTGAGCACATTTAAGGCGGATTCGGAGAAACCGGAAGAATCGGAAGAAACGGGAAATAATGATCAAATAACTTCTAAAGCACATGAAGAAACATCTGGGGATGAAAATAATTTCAGTGAGGAGCCAAATTACATTACTGAAAATATTACGGAAAATGACAAGCAGTCACCTACTTGCGAGGATAGTCATGCTGAAAATGTTCTGGGTTCGGAAATCTCACCAATTTGTTTAAATATGTCTGAATCAGAAAAAGTAAGAAATGTAGCTAATTTAAATTATTTATATATTATGTTGATTTGCCTTAAATTCCACTTCGTTTTAAGATAATTGCAAAAATATGTAATAATTTTAATACCTACTTGTTTTGTTTTGTATCTATTGAATATTTTGTTGACAGCAACAGCGACATAAATACCAGTTTTTGAAGGAGCCTGAAGAATTTGCATTAAATGCTATAAATAATTTGAAATATTTCACCATTTCGAACTTAACAGTAAGTTTTTTATAATAACCTATTTGTTTGGCGTATATTGTTGGCGTTAATCCAAATTTCGAGTGCAAAAACAGATCAACAAGTTAATTATTAAAAAAATAGTATATACTCTTTCCGAGGGGCTCGAACTTCGAAATTGTTAAAAACATATCCGGTTTAGTTGCTATTAATTTAAATCAATTGCCCTAGTTAGGGCACCCGTCGCCTTCAGGTTTAGTTACGTATCAAATCAACCTACCTACATCTGTAAAAGTTTCTCAATCGATTGATTTTGGTCTCAAAAATAGCTTGTGGATGATTTAGCAAAAGTAAACTAGATTCTATGCTTAATCTCGTTTTAAATTAACTGCAATGGAACTAATTTGATCATTGTTAAATAGAGAATAAATGAAAAAAAAAAAGAATAATCCCAAATTCCATCTCAGTAAAAGAAATTAAGATCAAATGATGCAAGTGGAATGGTTTAAAATTGTATTAATAATGTTATGTGTGTAATACCATTTTTTCCTAGTTGAGAGAGCAGATGTATCATTGGACAAAGGAAGCCTTACAACCGCCATGGTGGAACGGCGAAGTATTTAAATGTGAAGTCTGCTCAAAGAAATTTAATAAGAAAAAGTCGCTTGATAAGCACCTGCAGCATCATAAGAAGGTGAGAATATTATGTTATATTTTACTCTTACACAATTTAACACGGGACGTGGCATGTGGACGATTTCCCCTCTGCCAAAGTACACGACCAACGTGATTACACGTTGTTCGTGTACGCCATTTCGAATTCGTATCTGTCGCTGAGCGGAACTTGTCAAAATGATTGTTGTGCAGTTTTTACTTGCGAACGACGGCCAGAAAAATCTAATTTATCTGTATTATCACGCATAAGTATTTTTTAATAAAATTCATTGAAAAGATACTGGTCGTTGTGAGAAGTATTGAAGAATAAATACAAGAAACAACAATAAAAGTTAGCCCTGCTCATTTGCTATTGGTTATTGAAGAGTCACTTCGGTTTCCCTAAGATTTTATCATCAGATCCTGACATGGTGACAGGCAGGAGTACATTCATTCAAACAAACAAATATTTAGCAATTTTTCTATGCACTACTTTAGATGCATATTACATTTTTACAACCATAAACAGCTAACACTGTATAGATATACTTACTTTATTGCACAAAATAGATAACTTAAAAGTAGATGCCTATTTTTTTAACAGAAACTTAAATGTACTTAAATGCTGTACGGCTGTTTCAACAATCCAACCCTTTCACCATCTTGGTGACCGCGCAGACCACTAGGCTACCGCGGTATTAAATTATAACTTTTCTTGTACTTATATGCATTTTCGCTGCTGTGAACAAGTGATTCTTCAATCTTCGTAAACAAACATCATAATTTCAATTCATTACTTATTCATATCTAGACCATCACTAAACTTCCCTACCCCCCGCGGAATTTGGCAGAATTTTTCAAAACTAAATCTGCGCTTTACCACGTCCCGTGTTAAATTGTCTAAGATTTTACTACATTTTCCCGTAGAAAAATGTAATATTAAGCCAATAGACTTGCAGTGTATTTCGAGTATAACGACGATGAAGGGACCTCTGTTATTTCGTCGTTACATCAGGATGTCGTTAATTACCTAGCTAATATCTATAAACAAACAGTAAATTTTGCTGACCATCGGTGTGGATGTAAAAAAAGATAAGAAAGCTCTTTTGTGTCTTTGGCGGCCGACTCCGGTTGCAACATCTGCATGGGATTTCCAAGAATATATTACAAACTATTCAATAAAAACAGCCTCTACGCCCGAACTCGACATTACATCCAAAGTCGCTGTAGCCATGTTTTCACATAGTATGCTTGCTATAGTATGCTTTAATTCAAGGGACTTAGACGAATGATCGCCACCACCAAGGTTGTAATAAATGAAATCTACTGCATATCCAGCGGGATCCATGTATTCATGGTTTAGATCCTAAACCTGACTAAAGGAATTCCTATTAAAGGAATATCTACTTGAACATAAATTATTTAGTTTGTAAACTTTTGTTATTCGGTACATACATACAATTTTTTTAGCAATATAAAAAGAGAGAGAATAAACAATGATTTATATAATTTGTAGGTAATGCCGCTGTCGAGGTGTTGCCATTTTCTTACTTAATAAGTAAATATTATGCCTTCCTAATTTTTTTAACTGTATATTTACAGAACCGTGGTAAATACATGTGCTCCATATGTGAGGTGCGGTTTCAGAATATGAAGCGTCTCAAGGCCCACTCACTTCGCATGCACTCCAAGAAATATGAATGCAATTTTTGTTCAAAAGTCCTGTTTCAACTGTAAGTAAACAATAAATCATATTATTTTTCCCTCACCACTGTATGTTTGTCTAAAATGAACTATCGCCCGCGATATTTCTGTACTTACTATGAAAACGATAAATAAGTTAGCCTGCAGTAGGCAATGTTGTTTTATCTGCGGTGAATGTTACCTCTGTGGCAGCTGCATTAGCGAGAATATCTCGATCCCAAGACTTATCCTTATATTATAATATGTCGCAGGGCTACTGCAGCTGCCACAGTATTACATATTACATAACATGTATATATATTTTTTTCTCATATTATGCATGTCGTGGCAGCCTGTAATTAAGGCGTCACTTTAGCACCTACATAGTTCTAGAGTAAGAGTCAAGTTACTTAAGTGATGTTTTGTTGGCTGTCCTTAATAAATAAATAAATATTTCCGGACCGATTACGACCCGCCAAACTTCAAGAAATTAACGTATTCCTTGTTAAAAGGCCGGCGTCGCACTTGTGTGTCACTCCTCTAGTGTTGCAGATGCCCATGGGCGGTAGTCACTTACCATCAGGTGATCCGTCTGCTCGTCTGCCCCCTATCTCATAAAAACCATGTTAAAATGCTCTTGAAATAGGGGCTATCTTTTGAAACAAAAAATGTTCATTACGAAATTTTTGAAAAATCGAATGAATACTGCTTTATAACACCTGTTTTGTTAACAAAGGTTTAACAAACATTTATAAATAAGACCCTAGTAATTTAGAAAAATCCTTGATGCTTACTTACGTAATACTTGAAGGGCCCCTAGGGCTTTAAGGCGATACCGCCGATTTATATTGTCTGTAGCAAATAATAGACTCTACTTGTGTCACGGGTGTCTATGGGCGGCGGCAATTGCTTACCATCAGGCGATCTGTCTGCTCGTCTGCACACCTATCTCATAAAAAAAAATAGATTTTTTAAAAAGTGATCAACAAATACTTTAAGGAAATAATTATCATTTGTTTTAAGACGAACTTATGTAATAATTACTTCCTAATTATTCCACCTATGTAATTGTTATGTAATGTTACACGCAATAAACGAATAGAATAGAATTGAATTGATTTGAATACAAGTAGCAATAATTTCCATAATTTCTAAGAGCGGCCACACACACGACAAAAATTTAAAGTATTAACAATGCTAACAGCATTGTTAATACTTTTTTTTATGTGACAGGTGGCACACGAGCAGATGGATCACCAGATGGTAAGCGATTGCCGCCTCTCATGGACACTCGTGACACCAGTGGAGTCACAAACTTTAAACTATTTGTGGCTCACTTAAAAAAAATTACTCCAATTCGCCACAATCAATATAAATCATTTGGCGGCGCTAGTATCGTCGCGGTGTCGCCTTAAGCACACGGTCTATGAAAAAGTGTTTAGTAATAGACTTTTACTTGACTATAGAGCAATACTTTGTGCCAGGAAAACTGCGAAAAGACACGAGGAGAAACACTCGGGCAACTTGTACCAGTGTCCTCTGTGCCCCTACATCAGCAGGAATCGCTCTCAGGTAAACATGACCAAAATAATCTAACGTAGGCTCCACGCCGCCATAGAAGTCCCGTGAAAACCGCGCTGGAGTAGCCATCCACATTCGAATTTGAGCTTTACGATCACAGACACAAGCCCCCTTATTACAAATCGCGAACTAAAGATAGTCATGGGCCCCAATTCTCGTGCTCGTGATATTTATTATCATACGACATATATCACGAAAACATAGTTTATGTGTATGGTTTTCAGGTGATATCCGCCATGTTGTCAAAATGTCACGAGCACGAATATTGGGCTCCAGGAGTCCAATTCTCGTGCGCGTGATATTTTAAAAACATGGCGGATGTCACATGAAATCCATTTTAGTGATATATATCGTATGATGATAAACGTCACCAGCCCAAGAATTGGGCTCCAGGAACAAAACTCGAACCAACCCCTTTTAACATTGCCCACCTTATTCTAAATCACGATTAAAAATAAAATAAATAAAAATGTGTTTATTCAGATAGCTCAATCCATTTGTTAGTAAAACATAGCTCTTATTACTAGTGTTATTGCCCTTTCCGATTTCCCTTCTGCCAAGCACACGACCAACGTGATTCAACGTTCGGGTATTTTTATAAAATCGCCATTTCGAATTCGTAGCTGTCGCTGAGCGGAACTCGTCTAAGTGGTTGTTGTGCAGTATTTTTTATAATAAAATAAACGTTATTTTACAGAATATTAACATTTTTCATCTACATATTTTGCGACAGGAATAACCCAAAAAGTCAATAGGGGATATCGTGTAACGTTGACACGATCTTGATTAGTGTTGTGACAATGATAGAAAGAATGAATAATTAATGTCTCACTATATGACTTTTTTATGTTACTACCTGAGCAGATGGGATTTCCTTTTTACTCGACTGTATTAGAAGGAGGTAAAATAGAAATTTAAATAAAAGAGACAGAATGACAAATGCATTAAAAAGATACTGGCCGTTGCGTAAAGTCATCATCGTCAGCCCATCTAAGTCCCCACTGCTGGGGCACGGGCCTCCTTCAATCAAATGAGGTGTAATTGCCATACTCACCACGCTTGGCAGACGGGTTGGCGAGGGTTTTGATTATGCAGAGTTTTCCTTTTCTGGGTGCTGATGATCATGCCAGCAGCTTTACCTTAGTCGCCTTTTACGACACCTCGGTACGAGTGAGGGTGGCCTATTCTACTCTGCCGGGACCACACGGCACACGTTGCGTAAAGTATTGAAGAATAGATACAAGAAAAATTATTATTATATTCCATCATCAGATACTAACATGGTAACAAGCAGAAATACATTTTTTCAAACAAAAAAATATTTAGCAAATTTTCTGCGCACAGCTTTAGATGCATATTACATTTTTACTAGAATAAACAGCGAACACTGTATAGATAGATATACTTTATTGCACGAATTAAAAAAAGTATCAGCCCATAAACTGTCCCACTACAGGGCAAAGACCTCCATCATAGAAATCAAGTTATCGCTACTATGTTGGTATTAGGCTTAATCACCACGCTTGCCAAATGCGGATTGGTGATCACAAACATACTTTTCGCTCGACCCGGGATTCGAACCCAGGACCCCGAGATCACGGCCCGGTACTTAAACCACTACACCATCAGGGCGTTAAAGGGCACAAAATAAACAACTTAAAAATGTAGTCATTACAGAAAATTAAACGTACTTAAATGGCTGTATGACTGTATCAACAATCCAACCCTTTTACCACCCCTGGTGACCGCCCAGACGACTAGGCTACCGAGGTATTAAATTATAACTTTTCTAGTACTTAATTAATTTTAGTTTTTTAGTAGTAGCAAATGCTCACAGCATCGAAAATGCAGATAAGTACTTTTGATTCATCAAAGTTCGTAAACAAAAATCATCATTTCATTGTAAAAAAAAAATGATTTCTTTATTCGCCACAGAATACGAATTTAAACACGAGTGACATAAATACACAAATATAATAAATTCTGTAGCCAACAAGACCCAACCTCAGCATCTGCTGCAGTGGCTGAAGCCGCTACAGCGCTGGTTTTCAGTTTTCAACATATCGCATTGATGCAACATAATATCGATGTGTATGTGATGTTGGGTCGCAGGCGTGGGAGCACGCGCGCACGGCTCACGGGCAGCACCACTGCGCGCGCTGCGGGCACGTCTTCACCAGCGCCAAGGGCCTGAGGCTGCACAACAACTTGACGCACGCGGGACTGGTGAGCTTCACCACTTTTACACATGCTCATTTGTAGCATGCTTTTTAAGAATGCTAAATATGATCATGCTTAAGGAACTGTCCAAACAGGGCGTATCTGTAAACATTTACCAACCATTCTGAACATTTTGTTCAACGACTTTTCGAAAATCATCGAAAAATTTTTTTGACTCAACATAGTAAATAATCCAGTCACGTGACCGACTTTGTATGAAAAGTTGAATTTTTTTTTCATCCGAATTTACAAAAGTGATAGAACAAAATATGTTCATAATGATTAGTAGAACACGTGGTTAAAGGGATGTAAATGTTCACAGATACACCCTGTATTTTCTATCAATAAGCATGCTATTAGGCATCTATTTCCACCATACCACCAAACTTCTATCTTCTGGAGGGGAACAGTGCAGTGTTTCCGTAAATAAACTAGGTACATAAGGTACGTACGACATCCGTCGACTTGCGGGACCGTTCTTAGCGTCAAATGTAAAAGCTTCTGATTACCCACTTTGTAGTAGTACAATAATTATTATCTTTAATATTACTATTTTAAATAATTTCTCATGTAAGTGACTGTTAAGTTTTTAATGGGAAATTAATCATCTTTAAACCTATAAGCATGGTTAAAAATAAGCAAACCTGTCCACACGTTCAAAAGCACTCCGCCACACTCCCCCACCCGCACTATGCTTAAAAATCGACCGGAATGTGTGTTTTTGAGCATGCTTAAAATTAGCATGCTTAATTGTAGCACGTCCGTCCGCACATGATACTAAGTGGCACTGGCTTAAAAGTAAGCGTGCTTTAAGCACGAAAATAAGCATGTGTAACATTACCTTTACCGTTACAACAAAGTCCATCTTCGCATGGTCCGCGGAGAGGGGATGGGATTCTATGCCAATCGAAAAAGTTTATTTTCTCTTTGGGCCAATCAGCAGGAGGCGATATGTGCTTGAATATTAGAAATGTAAGTGTAGGCTCATATAAATTACGTTATAAGAATTAGCATGGCTTGGCTTGGCTATTTAGAATTTTCAAGATTTAAATGTAATTTAAACTTTATTTTGAAAGTTCTAACACTGTAAATGTTCCTTATAGGCGGTGGAATATTATTCCAGTTTTTCGTGTCGGCATAGCGAAAGCTGCCACAATATGCAATTGTGCAAGTTCTTGGTCAAACGAGAAGGTCAGCTAATCTTAAAGGACGTAGTGAAAACTGAATTTTTTCGTGCAATATTGTCAGGACACTTTAGTTTAAACAAGCGAAATGCAAGGGATCTTCGTGTTTCCATTGTCATTATTTGGTTACGTTGATTTAGGAAAGGTGTTATATACTCGTAAACCCGGCGCACAGTGATCAATAATTATAATTTAGGATGACCAAAATATTTAAACGGTTATTGAAAAAAACAACATTAATAAAAATAAATCTTTATTAAATTCGGTATTTCACCAAAAAAAAATTTAAGTGAAGTTTCTTCCTCGTTTGTATCAAATTTTTCTAATAATTTTATGACTTCTGCAGGAAAAATCATTTTTTGTTTTTGGGGCAAAGGATGCAAAATCGAGATCTGAGGGTCAGATAATTTTGAACAAATTGATGTAAGTATAAGATAATTTAATAAATCGGTATTTCTAACCATACTACCGTTTCCTGTAAAAATGAATAGTTGGTTCAGGCGACTGTAAATTGGAGGTAGATTTTTTTATTGAATATTTTAATATAGACTTTCAGTTATCTAATAGTGTTAAAATGTCCATGTTCCTGTATGTTTCTTGAAACGTACAGCCTTTAAAAGATAAAAAAATCACCAAATTTTAAGCTAACTTTCAACTATTTTTTTCCTAAATAACTATTACATTTGGAAGTGATTAAGTATTATACGAAATAAAGTAGATACCTTCTTTAATGTGCATCATATTTATTAAAACCAAATAATGCACTGTTAAGTTACAACAAATAGATGACTGAGCGCAAAAATTGGCAGTAAATTGAACGAATGAATAAAATCAGCGACTTCAATGCATTCCCTAGCTGATATTTCATTAATGACTTACGTTCAACCGTTCATATTTGACAAGAATGTGGGGGTAAGTGCTACTAACTCACATCGCAATGGTTTGTTTTAACTACCCTCACAATTTAAAAATTGAATACCTACTATCCACCTAATATGTCATTATTGATCACCGTGCGGCGAGGGACTGGAAAGGAAAACATTTCTGTGTTACATTTTTATTTTTCCATTCTGACTTTCTAACTGGACTTATTTTTCAGACAGACGAGTCTGAAAAAAAATTCCCGTGTGAAGAGTGTGACGTGTCGTTTAGCACAGTGGAGGCGCTGCGCGTGCACTTACTTCAAGCTTCGAAACATAAAAACCAGAAAGGGTATGTCAGATCTCCTTTGAACTTCCTATACTCGAAACTAGAATTCAAGACCAAAAAAACTACGACAGATACGTCACTATCAAATCTCTCAATGTCATTTATGTCATTGTCAAATCAAGTTTTTAGGTTTGGTCAACCTTTTTGTTTTGGTATATCCTTCTTTTCTTAGTATAGGCTGGCACAATTCATGATGAGGATTTTCTCAAAAAATAGAAACTTAATTACAAACTATATTTTCAATTTAACCAACATTAACAAAATTTTATTGTAAAGAACTTAAACAAATTGAATCACCCATGAACACCCACGAAAGTGTGGCATAGTATTAAGACAGTATGGAAAAGTTTTTACTTACAACCCGTGCGGATAAAGAATGGGATCAGAAATGGCGGCGCATCTATTCACTTCTCGCTCGCACACTATTTGCGTCTAGACTCGCACCCCACGAGTGCGCCGCCATTTCTGATCCCATTCTTTATCCGCAAAGGTTGTAATTCTTTTTTTTTTTTGATGTTTTGACAAAGTAGGTAATCAACAGTCGAAGTCAGTCGAAAGTCTCAGTTACCTACTCAATAAAACATGGGCGTTTAGCGTTTTATCGACCTATGGATTCTGCTGAGACTACTTAACGAAATCGCAGGTTTTAAGACTCTCATAGGTCCTAACAAGTTGTTCACGTGACAATTCATTCATTACATAATAGCAGTGTTTAAAACGATGTAATTTAAATATTATTAATATAAACATCACTGCGGCACCTCACTGCACGAAACAACAACATGTCAAATGTTGTACCAAATGTTATTGACACCTGAAGGGACACAAGCGTATTACCAACTTTTCTACCAAACATTACGGATGATCAAGTTTTTATTAAAGCGTCTTGTATTTATGTAAAAATAAGTGGATAAAACTAGTTCTTCAAATTATAGAATCAAAATTACCAATAAATAAATTTTGTCAGCGCATGTTTGTAGAAAATAGGTATATACTATTGTACGATCATTTTATTGCAGTAGCAACATTGTAGTAGCTTTTTTGGTCTTGAATTCCAGTTTCGGGTATAGTTCTAGTACAAGGCATGGGCATAGCTTGCCATGGGCTCAGGGTGGGGCAATCCATGGCTCATGGTGGGGCAATCCATTGCTCAGGGTGAGGCTGCCATGGGCTCAGGTCAAATTGTCATTTTGACACATCACATTCAAAATAACCAATCATCTTGCAGATGGTAGTAATGATTGAGTATAGATGCTTTCAACTGCTTGTCCATATGATCGTTTCCTTTGTACCCGCAATTACTTTTTTTTTACTTCTTACTTTTTAGTTTTATTTACTCTAAGATTTAGTACGAGGGTGGATCGAAATTTTCGCGGCCTAACACATAAATACTTGAACTATTTTAATGTAACTGACCTCATCCGATTTGTTTACTCTCTGGTTGTAACATTGTAAAAGTCTATCGCAATAGTGTTTTTTATTTTAAAATTAGACTGAATTGTGTGAGCCTAAATGCAGCGTTTTTAAAGAATGGAGAAAATAGAGCTACGCGCGGTCATCAAATACCTGTATAAAAATAAACTAATTCCTAAAGAGATTTACGAAGGTATTTCAACAACATTGGGGGAATCTGCTCCGTCGTTCGTATACCACTGTGAAAAAGTGGGTTGCATAATTTATGCGCGGACGAGAGAGTATTGAAGATGACTCCGGCCGGCCTACGACATCTATGACTGAAAAAAACATCTGGAAAAATCTGTGATCTGATATTGGGAGATAGGAGATTGACCGTCAGGGAGATTGCAGACACTGTTCGCATCTCGTATGAACGAACACAAAACATCATAGTCAATGAACTTGGATTTTCAAAGGTTTCTGCGCGGTGGGTACCCAGATTGCTTTCAGTTGAACAAAAACGAATACGGCTCACCTTTCTCGCGACTGTTTGGAAATGTTTGAAGTGGATTCACAAGATTTTTGGACAGATTTGTGACATTGGATGAAACCTGGGTACACCACTACACCCCAGAGTCAAAGCAGCAATCCAAGCAGTGGAAAAACCTGATGAACCGACGACGCCAAAAAAAGCGAAAACAATTTTGTCAGCTGGCCGGGTAATAGCGTCAGTTTTTTGGGACACTAAGGGTGTCATAATGGTGGACTACCTTGCAAAAGGTGAAACTATAAACTCGGCATTACTGCATCCTTTTACGTCGTTTGCGTGAAACAATAAAAGAGAAAAGGCCAAGATTACTCAGCAAAAAATTGTTGTTCCATCAGGATAATGCACGTGTTCACACGTGCGTTGAAACGTTGGCTCAAATTCGTGAATGTGGCTTTGAATTACTGCCCCATCCCGCCTATTCCCTTGACTTGGCACCCTCAGACTTTCAATTATTCAACAATTTTTAACAAATGTGGAGGTCGAAGCTGACTTTTTTTAAGGCCTTGAAGAAACTTTTTTTTTGACCGGCATACAGGCGTTGGAAACCAGATGGAAGAAGTGCATTGAGTTAAGTGGAGATTACGTGGAAAAATTAAACTACTTTTGTTTAAATCTTATATTGTTTTCTTGTTGAGGCCGCGAACTTTCTAATCCATTCTAACTAATTTTATTACTAAGAAAGAATGTTTACATATGACCGTTTTCACATAACCACTGTTTAGTCCGGAGTAAGGAGATAAGGATATCTATGTCACAGGTTTTTTATTTAGTATGGGCTTGTGTCTTAACATTAAAAGTGAGACGCTCCTTTTAAACCTAACCGATATTTTTAGGAATCGAGAATATTTTCTTTAGAAATCTAATCCACTTTTTATTTGTTTGATTTTTAATTTTAATCAACATTTTATCTGCGAATTTTAACTATCTGGATATGAAATACAATATGTAAATATTCTTAGTGGTGCGCACGCAAAAAACCATCTAATTTAAATAATATGCATTTTATTCATCTGAAAAATAACAACACTCGCTTGACGTGTCGGAACCACCTTCGTCACCAAAAGAAATCACTAGTTTTTGGTCCCTAATCCAATCTATGCGGACATATTTTGCACGAGACAATAATCGTGATTCGATGGAAAGATGGTCGCTGTACCGATAACTGATTTATTGCGATTGTTTGTGTCAATCCCTATGAGCAAAGATTCCGATTGGCGCATTATGCAATTCATAAGATATTTTCACAAATTTTATTGGTATAACTCTTTTAAGTTCTAGTTCAGATTATTTGAGTAAAATTTAATACTTGTTATTTTGGAAAAAATGAGAATACAAAAAGTTAATGATTTTTGCAACTTAATATTTTTATTTGTAGAAAGATGGATGCATGACATGAAACGTTTGAACTGTCCTATTCACCTTCACATATTTACTGAATAGACTATAATTTCGTTTATTTTACAGCTCACTCGCACATCCGGACTTAAAAACGACATGCAAGGAATGCGGGAATGTATTCGAGTCAAAGAGCGAGATGCTCAAGCATTCCTACACAGAACACAAGCCTTACCACGTTAAAAATATCTACCCGAGGACTTGCAGACACGTGAGATTTATTCATATTAATTTATTTATCAGCAGCAATTTATTATTGGCAGCAGAGCACAATGCTACCAATGACATCTAATTTGTAAAAGGAGACGGTCTAGATTTGTAAGAAACTCTTTACTAAAGTCCATCTGGTCTAAAAAGAATGAAACTTTTAAGAATGTAGGTACCTAACATATTGAAGTAATATATAAAATCGAAATCTAGCCAATTTCTCACAATATATTTTTGAAAATTATTTCTTCATAGGTCATATCTGGGGGCACGGCCGTGCCCTCGCCAAGTCGAGCAAAAAAAAGCGGCACGGCCGTACCATCCTTTTCCAGAAGTAATTCAGGCTATTTTCGACCCCCCTATAATTTCGTTGTGTATAAAAATAAAACCCAACTACGACAAAAAACGTCGCTGAAAAAGTATAAAACAAGCCTTCGTTGTCAATTTATGCAATATTCACTATGTAGAGATAAAATTTCATGTTTGGAAATCCGCAGTCACACGTTGTCAAAGGGTAGTATATTTAACGTGTGACTACGCCTTTCCAAACATGAAATTTTATCTCTACATAGTGAATATTGCATAAATTGACAACGAAGGCTTGTTTTATACTTTTTGAGCGACGTTTTTTGTCGTAGTTGGGTTTTAGTTTTTTTACTTTTATTTTATTTGTACTATTTTGGTGTCCAAGTGCTAGTAATATATATATATATTCAAAATGTACAAGTCAAGCGCTTTCAAATGATACCAAACACGGCATATTTATCATAACTTTATTTTTTTACTCTGTATGTTTTGTCCGCTAGAGGGCGCCACATTAGATTTTGTGAAACTTCATATAGCCTATAACCAGCGGACGATCAAGACGCTTAAAATGATATGTCATTTGTCGAATTCTAATAAGTAGTTAAGAAGTTACGTGGAAACAGATGAACATACATACATACATACAAACATACATACATACATACATACATACATACATAGCCTGTCAAAATCATAACCCTCCTTTTGCTTTGCCGTAGTCGGGTAAAAACAAGCAAATAAACTGAATTTTCAGTAACTAATCATTTGAACTTTAACAAGTTGTCATTCAGACAGCTTGTTAAAGTTTCTGAATTTTGTCACTCACTGACTGACTGACAGACTCACCGATCATCATAAGTCCAAGGCACTTCTAGCAGACGTAGAAGCTTCAAATTTAGAATACAAATTGAATTTACTGTCTTAATTATGGGAAAACTTAAATATTTTGTAGTTTCGGTCCAGTTTTCTAAATACGTATAGAGCATAATCCATTTTAATATATTTCAGTGTGATGTCATATTAAATTCCTCGCACCAATTCAATACCCACATGACGAGGGCGCATCCCGAAGTTAGAAACCAACCAATCATCAGTTCTGACAACTTGAGAGTCGTCTGCGATAAGTGTGGGAGAATGTTCGCGGTACGTATCCTGAATTATGATTAGTCCGTGTATTATGTGAGTTCTAATACAAAGTCCGGAAAAATTATATTATATTGTGTTCTTTTTATTTTGTAAATACTGATTGTTTTTTTTTTAATTGTTTATTGTATGTGTTGTTATTTGTGCCAATAAATGTTTTATTCATTCATTCATTCATTCAAAAACAGATCATTTGGCTGAGTCGGAGCACTGAGTCGTTTCAGCAAAGAGTGACACACGTCTACTCTATTCTTCTGATTCCCTTGCAGAGCACAACGGGGCTGCGCCGCCACGAGCAAGACGGCAGCTGCGGCGCGGAGCGGCGCTTCGCGTGCGAGGAGTGCGGGCGCAAGTACGCCTCGCACGCGGCGCTGCAGGCGCACGCGCCCGCGCACGCCGCCGGCCCGCACCAGTGCAGCCAGTGCGGCGTGCTCATCAAGTACTTCCGCAACCTCAAGAAGCACATGAGGGTACACACCATACCCTCTCTCTCTCTCTCTCTCCTGTCGATTCCTTCACGGCTGAGGATCGTGACTCCTTCCGATTTTGTTGACCAGCTTTCGCCATCGGCTGCGCTCCGCCGCTCGGTGCAGGGCAGTGCTTATCGGGATCTCGAGCTGTTTCGCTATCGCACTCTAAGTAAAATACTGACCTAACTCAAAATGTTTGATATTTTTATAGCAATTTTTTGCAATTTATTCTTGAGTAATCTTGAGTAAATAACGCACTTCAAATTTCATCTCGTGTTCATATGTGAGTGTACCTAATTACTTAACTCAAAATTGTTGTTAGATGACCTTTCATCCCTGGATTTTAGCCGATACTATTTTCACTTAGCATCTATATTAAAATTTTAAGTTAGGTCGGTGTTTTACTAAGGGTGCGCTATTTGGTCTGACCATCGCTGGGGACTACGACCTCTCGGTCTTCTCCCTTCTACTTTACCTGTTACAATCTATCACTCCAAGTTATCCACACTCCTTCGTGCAATGTGTCCAAAGTATTGATACGTGTATGTATAAGATACGTCGCAAACAGGTGGCGGACAAGCGCTGAGTATCCTCTATTTTTAATTCTTTGAGAATCGAGACGTTGGTGCGGCGGGCAGTCCATGGTATTCTTAACATGCGGCGCCAGCACCACGATTTCAAAGGCGTCGATTCTTTTCCGGTCGGCTGCCTTGATTGTCCACGTCTCGATACTATAGAGGGCGATAGTGGAGACAAGTAGACCGACAGACGGAGTAGATACACTACCAGCCTATAAACTGACTATACTATAAACTCCCACTGCAGGGCAAAGGCCTCCATCATAGAAATGAAGTAATCGCTATTATGATGGGATTAGGCTTAATCACCACGCTTGCCAAATGCGGATTGGTGATTACAAACCCAAGCTGTGATCGAAAAATTCGAAACATTCTTTTCGCTCGACCCAGGAATCTAACCTAGGACCCCGAGATCACGGCCCGGTACTTTAACCACTGGACCAACAGTTCGTACCAAAACTCAACGGCTATGTAGAACGTCCACCTTCGAGAATAAGTCAGGAAGACGATTCAAGAACATATCAGAAATCATGCTATATTACAAAATACTAAATACTCTCTGAACCTTTTTATATATTTCTGATTCTGATGTGGGCAGGCGACTTGAGGTCATTGTTTCGGAAACACGTTTTACTAGCGTGATGTAAAAATGCATAGTGACATCTACCGAAACAACGGCGAACCAACTGCTTAATTGCTTTTTAAGGTTCTACATCGGCGAAACTAGCGTCGCCAACAGATTTAAATTGATTGTAACGATTATGAAAAATTATTTAAAAAAGTACAATCTTAAAGACTTGGAGGAATGTATTTTGAGAGACGGTTACGGTTTTTTGAGAGAAACTTATGAAATGATTTCTTCCTACAAGTAACAATAATCTGCATAAATAATGCTAAAAGTGGCCACTTTTAGCAATTATTATGCGGATTATTGTCGTGTAAAAATAATTGTTTTGCGTCTCAAAAAATTGATTATTCTTTCCTCCAAGTCTTTAAGTTTGTACTTTTTTAAATAATCTCTCATAATCGCCACAATCAATTTAAATCTGCTGGCGGCGGCGCTAGTGTCACCGATGTGACCTTAAAGCTACATCTGCTTTTTAAAAGCCCCATCTAACGAAAACCGCTGAATTATTTTTCCC
Source organism: Marasmia exigua (assembly GCA_019059595.1). Lineage (NCBI taxonomy): Eukaryota > Metazoa > Arthropoda > Insecta > Lepidoptera > Crambidae > Marasmia > Marasmia exigua. The sequence continues at coordinate 3,762,675 of CM032479.1, read as the reverse complement.
ATACTGAGGAAAAAGTACTAAAGTGAAATTACCTTGTTACAGACATACTGGCAAACACCAAACCAACCTATATTTGTATGTTGTGCAATAAAGAGTTCTATTTATCTATCAACACCGACTCACCATCTTTAGCCTGTTGCAATGTGCGGGACAATCACGTGTCTTTGTCCGCTCGAGCTGGGCAACGGGAATAGGTTAAGATGGGTCTGGATGCTCCCACCACAGATATTTATTAATACTAAAATCCTCGAAAAATGGGACTGGGCATGTCCGCGGGACGCTTAATTTTGGGCCATAAAGCGGGACAGCCCCACCAAAGTCAGGACTTCTGGATAAGAGTCTATTTGTATCTAGCTCCCGCCATTCGTCACTCCATGAGAAATGTTTTCCTCAACTGACCGGACTGTTAATCGAAATCGGGACTTTCCGCTTTTAGGCCCGACACCACCTTAGCCACTGAGCTATCAAGGTCGTCAAATTATTTTCGTCGATATTTATTTATACATACGTTATTTACAGATACACACCGGGGAAACGCCATACATGTGCTCTCAGTGTGGAAAGAAGTTTACTCACAAGGCTTGCTTAACCCAGCATATGAAGCATACGCACTTGAAAGTGCCATGGCCGGCGCGCGTCAGGAAACCTAGGCCGAAGATATCTGATGCCGTAACTGATACTGAATAAATGCCTAACGAAAGTTTATAATTAAGTTTTATTTATCGCGAGAGAGGTATAATATAAATTTGGGGTGGGAGAGCTACGCTTCGGCATGAATGGGCTGGATCGACCGGAGTGATAGACGTTCATCGTCCTCACAGAAAACCGGCGTGAAGCAGCACTGTGCTGTGTTTCGCTGCGTAAGTGAGGGTACCGGAGTCCTAATCTGGGAGAAAGGGGGCTTAAAGGTTGGCAGCGCACTTGTGACTCCACCCGGTGTCGCGGGTGTCCATGGGCGGTGGCAGTCGCTTAACAGTGATCCTTCTGCTCGTCACCTTCGAGAGTCGTGACACTGCAGTGTCTCAAGACACACGGCTTGAGACACTGCGGTGAAATACGGAACCAAAACGTGCTCGCTTACAATAATGTGCCTATTAAGGAGAGCCAATGGAGAGGGCTATGCTCGGAATCCTCTTGCTTGATCGTACCCATCAAAAAATTATGAGATCCGCAGGAGAAAGGTCACAGACAGTCCAAAGGATTGCATGCCTCAAGCGGCAATGGCCACGGTACATTACGAGGAGAACAGACGGCCGTTGGTGAGGAAAGGTTCTTGACTGGATGCCACGTACAGGAAGACGCAGCCGTGGCAGGCCCCTCACAAGGTGGACTGACGATCAGGTAAGAGTCGAGGGAATCCACTGGAAGCGGGCGGCACAGGACCGATCCGTGTGGTGAAACATTGAGCGAGGCCTATGTCCAGCAGTGAGCTTCAATTGGCTGAAATGAATACTGTGGACCTTGAGTACTTAATGTTCTGTGCTGTGGAGTTTCTTATAAACATTCCAAAAAAGATGCATACCTAGATCAATATGTTTGATCGTACTTACGACGATCAATTTTTTCATTCGAGCGATGTCTGGTTGTGTTAGATAGTAAAAATTAGTATATTGGAAATTCGTAATGGTTGTTTTTGTTTTAAAGCGTCACATTTGAAAATTAGTATTAACAACTGTTTAATAAAGCCTTTTGTCATCATTCTACATCCGGCATTTTTTTCCATATCGAAAATCCCGAGAAATGGGCTCAAAAACTGTTTTTGTGATATTTATGAATTTGTCATCATGTAATATTTTGAGTGGCCACACTGTTTCATTAAACAGTGTTCATTTTTTTAAGGCTTTATGGCAAAATATCACGTTCCTGTTTTTACACGAAATTGTCTCTGCTTCTGTGTGTTTGACAACTAAATTATACAAATACCGTGCCCCAGCATTGGGGACTTAAATGGGCTGACGAATAACCAATGGCAGGACGAGAATTCTTGAAGGCTATCCAATCACAGTATGATAATGAATACTGCGTTCCGATGATTGGTTGAAATACTTCCGCATTGGCAATGGCAGACATTGACAAACAACACATTCCACAAAATGTCATTTGTCATTTTCCGCGGTGGTTGCTCACATTTTTCAGCATCATTACGTTTATTTTCTTTTGTCTCAAGCACATTACTTAGTTCACGTGTCTTTATTTATTAGTCAAGAAAACGCTAGATTTGCTTATTATATTCATAGTGTTGTAAGTGAATTGTACATTTTGTACGCGTGCTATTCACGCATCGTTCGTCACAATGGAAAATCTCGAAAGCAATAATAAAAACGTGTCACTAAGTTTAATTTCCGAATATGGAGCATCTGATTCTGATTCGGACGATACTGAGACACAATCTAATACGGGAAATGAGGATTCAGATGCTGCTGAGTTGAGTGAGATGGTGTTGAAAAATAATATTATAAATGCTTGTGCTCACGGGCCTCTGTCGAGGCCGAGTGATCGGGAGGAGGGTACGAGGCACATGATAATAGACAGCTGTGAGAGTGGCGTGGTGGAGTACGAGGTGACGGAGTACCGGGACGTGGACAGCGACACGGAGACCAGTGATTCCAGCGACAGCGACGTAGATTCGGTCAAGGATGTCGAGGAAATATCTAGTGGGTGAGTGAATGTACTTTGTTTACTCTATGTAGTAAGTTTCATAATAAAGGAAAATCCTTAGAGAAATGAAAAAATGGGGGATTTGGTAATTGTCAGTGAACTTGATAATGGATGGCTTATGTACCTATGTATTTTTCGTCCCCTGTTACACAAATTAAGCAAACAGTAAGTAATTCAACCTTAGCTACATGAAAATTTTTCATCATCATCAGTCTGGATACTTCTTTCCTGTACATATTTTCTTTTTATATTACATTTTAGCTGTGTTCGGCACTTGTATAGGAATCTTATATATCTATTTAATAATATTTATCATCACCTATGAATTATTGGTTATTTAAAAATTACAATTTACCTCTAGGTATGTAGTAAGTAATATTTTACTACAGCCTTTAACAAGATTAAGATAAAAACTCATCTAATAATTGTTGTGGAATACTTAAATAATACTCCTTTCATCTATTACTGTGTGTAGAAAAAGGTTCTATCAAGCATATTCACAGATAAAAATGTTGTTCTGTTTGTGGTCAGGGCTAGTTTTTGTATACCTACCTAATTAAAGATGTTTAAGCATCTATCAAAAATATTGAAATATTTCAATTTACAAAATAAAAGAAAACCTGATTGAAGAGTAGAGATACCTAATCTATAATTTTCACTAGTTGTATAAAATGGATCTTTCGCAAAATTTTTATATCAAATATCAAATCATTTATTGCAAGTCACATTAAATAATAAAAGATGTTTAGTTATAAATATGAAAGCTAGTTTTATAACAACTTGATTTTTCTAAATGTAGTTTTAAAGATAAGTTTATGAAATAACAGACCTAGCTCTTGCTTCTAACATTGTCTGCATGGGGTCAGCGTGCTGTTTGTGGGTTTGTAAGTTACAGTCAATCAACCATGACCCTATTGTGTGGAACAGCACAGTGTAAAGAGGTCAGGTCAACCATTATATCAGGCCTAACAGGACATTAGTCTCGTTGACCTAGTTTTATTTTTTATTCAAGTTATTTATCGAAATCAGTGGAATGAATTCAAAAATCTTAATGAGTACAGTCAATTTGGGTAACTATGAATAAAACTGGTTTAAAGATTTTTTATTTTATTCCTTGGAATTCCTATACAATTTAAAACGGTATCTACGTTGATTGGATTGACCTTTAGATACTGTTTTAAATTGTATAGGGATTCCATGGAATAAAATAAAAAATCTTTAAACCAGTTTTATTCAAAGTTACCCAAATTGACTGTATTTAAACAATATAACAGAAAACAGTCTCATCCCAAAGTAATGAACAACAAACATCTACCTGAATATGAATTTAATGGAATCCTCTCAAACTCTAGTGTTCATTACATCACAATGTTATCCATTCTGGGAGTTGAACCCACTACCCTTAGGGAGGTACACACATCATTATCATCATGTTTTTGTAAATTGGAATCTAATGTTCTTACTCGTATAATCTCAATGTGTTATTGCCATTTTCTCAAAATACTTCGGAGCCCACTAGAGGAGTCTGAAATCATTTTTTTTATTTAATTGCTTACTTTTTCCACCGATGCTCATTACTGCCGTCCCCTAACTAAAAGGTGGTAGCGGAAAGAACAGGCAAGTTGTTTTCCTGCATTCAGTTTCAGATAAAGCTTTTTAAAACTATTATAGTGTCAAGTGGAGATAACTGTATCTATGACAGATTTTGTATTGTTTTATGTGTGTACACAAGAATGTCAGCTACAGATAACATTAATAAATGCAGATAGACTTGGATACAGGTAAGGTTATCTTTAAAGCGATATTTAGTTGGCTAAATCTTCTCTTTCAATTTAAAATTACCATGTTTCTTGTAAGTAAATATGTATTATGATTATTATCAATAGTAATAAATTATTAGGGATAAAACTTTACAAAAAATTGTTTTATAAAATTGAATAAAGATTTATACAAAGTACCTAAGTATTTCCAAATATTGTGTAAATCATTCCATTACGAATTCCTAATTTGATAATAATGCACATTTTCTGTGTTGTTAACAAAGATAATATATAACATTCAACAAAGATGAGTCATAATATTATTTTGCAATGAACATAACTTGGAAGTTTTTATAATGGGGATGGCTTGATGACTTGGCTATTATTACCTAGGTACATTAATGAATAAGCAAGTTTTCACTTATAGTATTATTCAATTTAGTTAATTTAGATAAGTCATTCATTACTCATCATTACTAAAATTTTATTATTTTTATTTATTAACATGTAGGTAGTTCGTAAGAAAATGGTTGATTTTCGGTAAGATGGATGCCTGGGGGCCAATTCTCGTACACTCGAAGATGATTTAGATATTTGTATGGACGAATGTATGAAATCTCTTAATTCGACTTCAATGTCAAGTGCACGCGAATTGCCCCTCTGGTGATTGATTGGCTAAAACCATATCGGAAACAAGAGACATAGGTAGGTTCAAATCCAGCATGTCCCACTCTTGTTAATAAATATTTACATCAACCATCCTAACTTGTTGAGAGACGCAAAGACGCCCTATTGGTCTAGTGGTTTAAGTCCTGGTCCTGGGTTCGATTCCCTGGTCGAGCGAAAAGTTTGTTTCGAATTTTGTCGACATAGCTCGGGTTTGTGATCACAAATCCGCATTTGGCAAATGTGTGTGATAATGAAGCCTAATCCCATCATAGTAGCGATAACTTAATTTCTATGATGGAGGCCTTTGTCCTACAGGACAGTTATAGGCTGATACTTGCTTTACTTGCCTATCTTGTATGTTTTTCTAAGCTTAACCCAAAATCATTTACTTTCCAGTGATGAAGATAACGCCAGCCGCACAGACAAGCCCGAGGTGCCGCGGGTGCAGGGCGAGCTGGGGCTGGACGACCTCCCGCCTATCGAAGACCTCGCCATCAGCCTGCCCGCAACGGAGACACATAAGATTGGCACTATTGTCAGCATTGTTGATAGGCTAGGTCAGTATTTTGGAGATGTAGTAAATAAATGCGCCAATAATTCACGCCGCTCATTTAGTCTCAGACTAAGATAACCGGTATCATGGGTACTAGAGTTTTATTGATCTGATAAAAATAAAAAAAAAAACTTTATTTGCAAAGGCTTGTACACCGACTTACAAATCGTCATACATGAAAATCTTTTTAAACGATTTATTTATATTGACATTAATATTGATAGGTATAGGACATGCAGACAGATCACTTGATGGTAAAAGGTAGGAGCGCATTATAACGGCGCGGTACGGGAAAGTTAGCTCAAATGACGCGCCGCACCGCAATTTATATGCGCCCACCGACACCCCCACTCACCAGGCGAAGCACAGCGCCAGCGCTGTTTCAGTGATAATGGAGCAGCGCTTCCTGGTACACCTAGAAACGAGACAATTAAGAAAAGTTTCTTTTCTAGATCAGCCCAACTCGGACAATCAAAAACAGAAACCTTCCGCGCGTGCGCAATAGCCACTGCTGTTGTGGTCGTAAAGTGTATAGTAACAGATGTTATTTATTGGTTGCAGTTATAGTACGTGCATTTCCTGAGACGCCTGCAGTTGATCTGGACAGCGTTCTCTTCCTGGATAATGGAGCGAAAGCCTTAGGAAAAGTTTTTGATGTATTTGGTCCTGTAAGTATACCTATTCAATCAATATTACTAACCTAAACTATTTAAAAAATCATATTGATGTTTTATCATTATATGCCTGCCTCTGATTGGGTCGCACTTTGAGCCAGGGCTGCGCAAAAGGTCCCGGGTTCGAGCACCGGGTCGGGCCTAACAATTTGTACCTAAGTTTTCGGTAAGAAGGAAACTCTTAGTGTCAGCCCGGAGGGTCGTGTCTCACTTGTCCCATCGAAATAGAGAGTGCAATGGAACATTTATGAAGGCCTGATAACTTACTCATTCATAAAATTACTTGAAACAGGAAATATCTAAATATTTTCTATATGCTAGCCATCATAGGTGATGCAGCGGTTTATCGTCGCCGCGTTTTTTGTTGCAATGGAAATCGTGGGAGAATCTAACCCACCCAGTTTTTGGTCAATTATCAAGATTCGGCAGATCAAGCACCTGTGTTACGGATATCAGAATCAACAGTGGGATTACAAATATATGATAATAATAATAATTCTCACAACATCTCATAGGTTGACCTGAGTTTATACTAAGTAGCTTAAGCACTTGTGTTACAGATATCAGACAACAGAGGAACACAAATACTTAAATACATATATTACACCCAGACACTGAACAAACACAAGTGTTCATCGCACGAATGTTTGTCCAGGGTGGGGATCGAAACCACGAACTTTGGCGCAAGAGGCAGGCTCACTACTAATTGCGCCATCCGGTCAGTCATATACATATAAAACTTTTCTTTTATAAATACAAACAGACATGTTCATGCACACATTAGTGTGCGGGGATCGAATTCGCAACCCTCGGACCAAAGTCACTGTTCCAAACGGGTCGTCGTTTGGAGCAGTGGTAGTGAACGCTGCCTGGATCGTTGGACTGTGACATAACGTTTGGCGGGCTTGCGCCGGCAGGTGACGGAGCCGCACTACTGCGTGCGCTTCAACTCGGCGGAGCACGCGGCGGCGCGCGGCGCGGCGCCCGGCGCCGACGTGTTCGTGGCGCCGCGCTCCAAGCACACCAGCTACGTCTTCCTGGCGGAGCTCATCAAGTGAGTTTACCTTAGTGTTGCAGACCTATCTAAAATCATTCAGACTATCGATAGTATTGCTATTAGTCAAAACTAATTATCAGACCGCGACTCGGTAAGCGTAGTGTAGGACGCCCTGCGACAAGATGGGATGATGACATTCGAAGGCTGGCTGGTGTGGGCTGGATGAGAGTGGCCGAAAATCGGGAGCAGTGGCGTGCATTAGGGGAGACCTATGTCCAGCAGTGGACGAGTGTGGGTTGCTGATGATGATGATGATGAATTATCAGAACTGTCACTTTAATTAGTATTATGTAATCTGCGATTGCATAATACTAATTAAAGTTACAGTATTATGTGTATCATGTGGTTGTATGACTGTATGGCATGTCATGACTGAGACCTTGGAAGACTTAAGCACAATGCTCGACGACCTCAGCAGAGTCTCCCAACAAGTGGGTCTGAAAATGAACATGGACAAGACGAAAATTATGTCTAATTCCCATGTACGTACCCACTCTTGTAAAGGTTGGAAGCTCTTCACTGGAAGTTGTAGACGAGTACTTCCAGAAAGAGGTCGATCGACTAATCCAACTCGGCTGGGCAGCGTTCGGCCAGCTACGCAGCATATTTTCGGCCCACCTACCGCAGTGTCTCAAGACGAAAGTCTTCAATGCGTGTGTGTTGCCAGTGATGACATACGGAACCGAAACGTGGCCGCTTACAATGTGCCGATTAAGGAGGCTCAAAGTCACGCAGAGAGCAATGGAGAGGGCTATGCTCGGACTCGGAGAAATGATGAGATCTGTAGGAGAACTAAGGTCACTGACATAAAACCCCAAGGAACCCAAAGGATTGTATGCCTCATGTGGCAATGGGCAGGGCACATAGCGAGGAAAAAAGACGGAAAGGTCCTCGAGTGGAGGCCACGTACAGGAAGTCGCAGCCGTGGCAGGCCCCCCACAAGGTGGACCGACTATCTGGTGAAGATCGCGGGAATCCATTGGATGCGGGCGGCACAGGACCAATCTGTGTGGAGAACATTGGGGGAGGCCTATGTCCAGCAGTGGACGTCTATTGGCTGAAATTATGATGATAATGTGGCTATACTGAATAAATATAAAAAAGGTTTGATAGTAAAATTTGATCAATAGGTCTACTTTTGATTATTTAATGCCCCATAGTATCGATATTGTGTTTCCTAACTGAATTAATCAAAACTATCAACGGAATGCAATTTTATTAGGAAGCCATCATTGTATGATAACTTTAAGAACGTGTGAGACTGTTTTCTGTAGTTGTACCTATAAATAAATAAAAAAATCGATATTATCGATCAAAAACTCGATATTATCGATAGTTTTCTACTATAGATAGTCAGCTATGTTTCGATAGTATTGCTGCCCGATTTATTGTGTCCCATATTATCTATAGCATCGGACATTAAACAATTGATACTATCGATAGTATTAGCGTTATCAATAGTATTGATCTAATATTACTATCGATAGTATCGATACTATTGACAACCAGCAATACTATTGATTTTACTTTTACTATCGATAGTCTACCGATAGACTATCGATAAGCAACACTAGTTTACCTACTAATGCTGTGTGTGAGAATGAACCTACGCAGACTGCCGCGCTAGCGACATCGGCAGTAAGTTCAGCAGCTGAACATACTTAGGTACTGCTGTGGTGTGTTTCAAGCTGTAATCCTCATCTTTGTAATCTCAATGATAAAGAATTTAGACAATGCTAAAAAAATTGTCCTGAAATTTTCATAAATAGTCGTACAAATGAAAAAAATATCTTCAACGAAACTGTATTCACGACAAAATATTTATCTTTATTCCTTTTACTCGCGCTGTCTTTAGATGCGATAGATAGATAGATATTATTTATTGCACAAAAACAAAATACAATGATAATAATAATAATATCCTCCAACCGGTTTCGGCTACGGCGGCCAATATCAACGATCACCCACTTACGCAGGATATATTATAGTGCTCAAGTGTGTGCGCAAACACAAGTTCTCTCTCTCACCATCATAGTCCGATGGGACACCAGAGTGACACGACCGGAGAGCACGTTAAGCCGTTGGTCCTGCGCCCGATACAATGATACAACAACAACAGACAGTACAATAAGGCGCTCTTATCGCTTGTAGCGTTTTCTTCTAGACTCGTTCGTTACGGGACGGTACTGTTGTATTGTTTTCGTTACAATTTAGAAATAGCTAAGTTAAACACAATACATTTTGTTTCCAGAGTGAAAGGTTCCGACGCGTCATGGCTGCACGACGTGGAACCGCCGGCGCACCAGCTCGACTACTCCGACGACGAGGAGGAGCGCCGCGCCAACCGCGCCCGCAAGGAGCAGCGGCAACACAAGACTGACGAAACCCCCGACAGCGGCGAGACCTCCAAGAGCCGCAAGCCGCCCGAGCGGCGCAACCAGAGACCCTCCGAGTCCAGCAGCAGATTCGGCAGCGGGCCCAGCCGGGGCAGGAACCCCTTCGCGGCGCGGAGGAACCCGAACGCCTTCCCGCGGTGTACCCGCCCGTGGCTCGCCAACGTGGACCTCAGATCGCAGAACGAGCGCGAGTTCCGCCCGGCGCCCTTCAGTGCGCCCGTGTTTACAGGTAGGGATGCAAACGATACATCGATTTTTTTCAAACATCGATGTATCGTTCATAAACATCGATGTTTTAACATCGATGTTGAAACCTAAAACATCGACGATACATCGTTCTTCATGAGCGATGTTTTATGAACGATATTTTATCATAGTGCTATCTTCCGTCGAAATTGAATTTTACTAAACCACTAGAAAAATCCACCAGCCACTAGAAGTAATTTTTTGCCACTAAATGGACAGTCAAAACAACCAGTTTTAGTAGAAAATCCACTAAGTTGGCAACACTGCCTAACTGACACTTCTCTTAGTCACACACAACACAAGCGTTGATTTTGTTATTGAGCGTTTTGTGCCCTCTGCAATCTGCAATATAAAACAAACGCCTGCGATACATCTGTTAAAAAAATATATTTATTCGATATATAAATGGTGATAAAAAACATCGAAAAAAAATCGATATATCGTTCATAAACTTCGATGTTTTCGACATCGATGTTTCAGTTTTGAAAATATCGATGTTCTAATATCGATGTTTTTTAAGAGCGATGTTGCATCTCTATTTACAGGCCCGCCCATGTTTCCTCCGCCGTTCAACCCGCACACGCCGCCCCCGTTCCTCGCGCGCCCCCCGTTCCACTTCGGCGAGTCGCGGCTGCTGGGCGCGCTGCCCCCGCTGGGCGCGGCGTGGTGCGGCGCGCCCCCGCAGTGGGCCAACAACGCGCCCCCGCCCCCGCCCGGAACCTAATCGCACACTTTCGCTAATAAGGTTTATCTCATAATAATTAGTCATTAGTTAGTCTTAAATATCTAACAATACTAAAGTGTTGTCATCCAAAAATAAATTTATATTTATATGAAATAAATAATTATTGTGGTACATATGTTATTTTAATTTAATCTACGTTCACCTTTATAAATCGCGGGCTTAAGTTATTACCTTACTTAATCTCAAGTCGTCCCGTTCCAATACGCAATGTTAACCCATTCGGTGCCTTAGACGCGAATTCGCGTCCTAACAACTGTTTTCCAGTGCCATGGACGCGCATTCCCGTCATTATGTAGTCATTCTTGTTTTTCTTCGTTTCATTGTCATCGTTAGCACACGGGCCTCCCTCAATCACATGAAGGGTAATTGCCATACTCACCACGCTTGGCAGACGGGTTGGCGAGGGTTTAGATATATGTTCGGAACGAACACTTTTATGTTGCAATACTTTTATGATGTTAGGTACGCGCGGTAATGAGGTCAAACAGCCTACGCGTCGTACTATACTTTAAACTTACAAATTAGTGCATATTTCGCCGTTGGTACAATCGGGCGCACTCATCAACATAACATTTCATCTAACATTAACATTAGTTTTAACTCATAACATTTAAGAACATTTGTGGAACTTTTAATACATTTTATTTACATAATCAACTCTATCATTTAAATCAAATAACCATCCCGAAGCTCAGGCACCAACATATGGTCCTTCGAGCTAAAACCTCGCGCGCGATAAATCGTGATAGGAGGTGAAAGAAACAGTGAACAGTGGTGTGTGTGCTTTGGGAGCCAACATTCAACACAGGAAGCAGTCAGGGCGACTGCTTCTCACCAACACCGGCGGCAACAGGAGTTGAAGCTGTAACACCGGAGCAGGACACTTGGCTCGTGAGCCGGGTGACCACTAACAACATCTAACAAGTAAGGTCGTTCCATTTATTAATATTCGTTATGGCAGAATACGAAGACGTCATGGAAACTCAAAGTGAGATCATGCAGGCAATGGAGCAATTATTAAAAAACTTTAAAAAGGATCCTTTAGATCGGAGGACACCTTCTAACATAAAAAGGCGACTGGAAACTCTTGAAGGATATTGGACAGAGTTCCAATTGAACCATAGGCAACTGGAGGAATTGGAAGATAAATTGGCATACCAATATTTTAAAGAAAATTATTACCAACAAACGCTTAAATTTTACTCTGAAACAAAGAAGTACATAGAACAATTTTTGGAAACTCAAGCTGATAGTGAGAAAATAGTATATGAACCTAGTACCAGTAAAGGCACTGGAGATATTAAACAAAGTACAGCGAAGTTCGCGGTACATCAGGTGGAAGAGGCACCGATGCCTCTAGCAAACACGGATCAAAGCGAAACGAAACGGTTATTAAGAAAACAGGAAGCGAACTTTATGGCATTTAAAAGGACTATTGGCCTTATTGACGTCGATTCTATGACTGAGAAATGGGAATTTGAGGATGCACTGAAATCGTTACAAGCCCGCTGGTCAGTCGTCGATAATTTGCATTGGGAAATTGTAGCGGAAATAGGAGAGAGAAGCGTTACATATGAAACAAAATTTAATCAGTATGAAAAACAGTTCAATGACATGAAGAAAACAATTAACACTAAAATATGGTCTGTAGCACATCGGGAGAATTCAACTCCGAAGTTAGAGGTCCCGAGCTTTAGTGGAAATTATAATCAATGGGTATCTTTCAAGGACTTGTTCACTGAAGCAATAGACAGAAATAACTCTCTGTCTAGCGCGCAGAAAATGCAGTTTCTAAAAAGTAAAGTGCGAGGAGAGGCTGAGAAACTGATACAACATCTCCAAATTAGTTCCGAAAACTATACTACTTGCTTGGATATTTTACAAAACCGCTATAACAATAAGAAAATGATATTTACAACTTATATGAACACACTTCTAGGATTTTCAAACATGCAACAACAATCAGAAGGTCAAATAAAGAAAATGCATGACATTATACAGGAGACACTCAATGCGATCAAAAATTTGGGAATTAATATATCAACGTGGGATCCAATATTAGTTCATTTATTGTCGCAAAAGTTAGACTCGGAGACCCATGGAAACTACCTTGAATCTGTGAAAAATCCCCGAGAATTACCATCATTAAAGGAGTTTTTAGATTTTCTGGAATCAAAATTTATTACGTTAGAGTCATCTCGGCGAAAACAGGAAAGGGTTATACAACCTAAATCAGTAAACATCAACAAGGATTCGCAACATAAGCCAGTATTTAATCATGGCTACAATAGAGGATACTTCAAGGAGTCGTTCGGGAATAGCTCACATAACAACAACCCGCAACAAAGAAGTTACCAGCCTGTAAAATCTTTGCATGTATCATCCAACTTTAAATGTCCTTTGTGTAATCAGGAGCATGGCATTTATAATTGCAAAAACTTTTTGGAGATGGCAAATGATCAAAAATTGAGAATCGTAAATAAATTAAAATTATGTATAAACTGTCTCTTTAGTCATAACGGAAACGCGTGCATTTCAACTAGGTCATGTCGTAAATGCAACGGTCAGCACAGTACAATGCTGCATGATGCAATCCGCCCAGCAGAAACTGCGCAGCCAAAGGTCATGTTTAACAAAAAACCAAATGATAACACGAACAGCCACTCACATGTGTCTCAAAATGGGGAATCTGAGATTCTGTTGGCTACCGCGATGCTGCAGGTCAAAGCAGTCGATGGTACCTACCATCAGATGCGAGCATTAATCGATCAAGGATCGCAGATATCCTTGATAACGGAAAATGCGGCTCAGTTTTTAGGAATAAAAAGACAAAGATGTAAAGGAACAATATTTGGAGTAGGGCAGAAGGAAAATGCATGCAAGGGGATGATAAACATTGAATGTTTATCTCAATACAATGGATTTACCTTTACCGCCGATGTACTTATTATGAACAATTTAATTAAAAATCTACCAAATAGCTCATTTAAAAAACCATCCTGGAATTTCTTATCAGACTTGAATTTAGCTGACCCAGAATTCTACAAAAGCCGTCCTGTAGATATATTATTTGGAGCAGATATTTATTCTAACATAATTTTAAGTGGAATTATTAAAAAGGAAGATCCGACGTTACCTGTTGCGCAACAGACACAGCTAGGATGGTTGCTATGCGGCCATGCGAAAACAACAACTTATCATTGCAATGTAGCATTAAATAACATTACTGAAATAGAGAGATTTTGGAACATTGAGGAAATAACCGAAACTTCTAAGCTTTCCGTGGAAGACCAGGGGTGTATGAATTTCTATTCCACCACAACCCTTAGGAGAGAGGATGGTCGGTACGAAGTCCGTTTGCCTCTTAAACCAAACGTTCAACAAAATTTAGGATCGTCAAAGGAAAGGAGCATAGCTCAATTTCGTAATTTAGAGAAAAAATTTGAAAAACAAGAACAGCTAGCAAAGCATTATAGGGAATTTATGAAGGAATATAAAACACTAAATCACATGGCTCTGGATGACAACTCAGGTACCACCCTCGAGTGTTACTTACCACATCACGGGGTTCAAAGGGAGGAATCAAGTACCACTAAATATAGAGTTGTCTTCCACGCGTCCTCCAAAACCACGTCTGGATTGAGCCTGAATGATGTAATGTATTCAGGCCCAAACTTACAACAAGACTTACAAGCCTTATTGATAAAATGGAGACAGTATGAATTCGCATTCACTGCCGATATAGAGAAAATGTATCGGCAGATACTAGTTAATCGTCAAGATCAAAACCTTCAAAAGATTGTCTGGAGAGATTCACCTCAAGAACCCTTAAAAACCTATAAATTATTAACAGTTACTTATGGGACAAAAGCTGCCCCATTTTTGGCTCTAATGACACTAAGACGATTAGCGGCAGATGAGAGGGACAATTTCGTGGAAGCTGCGAAAACAGTTGAAACATCATTCTACATGGATGACCTTGTACATGGCTCTTATTCTATAGAGGAAGGCAAACAACTAATATTAGACCTGATTTCATTACTCAAACGCGGAGGAATGAACCTGAGGAAGTGGTCGTCGAACAATAAGGGATTATTAGAACACATACAACAAGAAGCTAATGGCAACGAGAACAAAATGTTTAATTTTAACACAGAAGAAACTTCAAAAACCTTAGGATTAAGCTGGAATTCCTCTACCGATATGTTTACTTTTCAATACAAAGAGTCAAAACAGAACCTTAAACCCACAAAACGAAACTTATTGTCAGAGATATCTAGATTATTCGACCCTCTAGGATGGCTAGCTCCACTTTCAACAAAGTTAAAACTGCTTTTCCAAAAGCTGTGGAAACTAGACCTTACATGGGATGACCTAGTCACGGATGACATACACCAAGAGTGGTTAAAAATAAAACAAAGTATCCCGGTCATCAGTGAAATTAAAATACCAAGATGGTTATTATGTAAAGCAAAAGATACTATCGTACTACAAGGCTTTTGTGACGCTTCCGAGAAAGCTTATGCCTGTGTTGTTTACGCACAAATCAAGGATGCCACAAAAGTCATACTAGTTGCCGCGAAAAGTAAGCTAGTCCCTCACAAAAAAGTATTATCTCTACCTAAACTAGAACTCAGTGGAGCCTGGTTATTATCTAAATTAATAAATAAAATAAAGTTATCACTAAGTGAACGTCAAATAGAAATCTATTGTTGGACAGACTCCACCGCAGCGTTAGGGTGGATACAAGGAGAACCAAGCAGATGGAAAACATTTGTAGCAAACAGAGTAGAAAAAATAGGTAGCGTAATCCCGATCAGCTGTTGGGGTTACGTAAAGTCGAGTGACAACCCTGCGGATATGGCAAGCAGAGGATTATATGCCTCTCAGTTAAAGGACAGTGTCCTGTGGTGGGAAGGACCATCATGGCTCTCTGGGAAGAACCTTGATGCGTTAAAAGATGACAAAAAATACACTACAGATTTGGAAATTAAGTCAAAAAACATAAAACAAACAAACATTATTCAAACGGATAGCGAAGATAACATAATTAATAAACTCATGCATAAATATAATTCTATTACGAGAATCATTAGAATAATAGCATGGTTACAGCGGACGTTGAACCCGCAGCGTAAGCAGTTACCAGGTCAACTCACATTGCATGAGTTGAATAAAGCTAAATTGACAATAATTAAATATGTACAGAATAAAGAATTTGGAGCGGATATGCAACAGCTAAACAAAAACGGAGTTGTGAAATCGAACAGCAAAATCTTGAATCTAAATCCTATCATAGACAAAGATAACATCTTACGAGTCGGTGGAAGACTGAAACATAGCAGCAGCATTTGCCTAGAAATGAAGCATCCGGCAATAATTCCGTCAAGCGGGCGTATAGCTACGCTTCTGATAAACCAAGCTCACCTGGACACATTTCATGGTGGACCTCGCTTAACACTAGCTAAACTAAGGCAGCAGTACTGGATAACCGGAGGCGTTAACTTTGTCAAGAAGGTGATAAAGGACTGTGTTATCTGTCAAAAGCAAAACTCAACCAAGATGAATCAACTCATGGGTGACCTGCCGGAAGCAAGGGTTAACCCAGCCCCTCCCTTTTACCACACGGGAGTGGACTACACAGGCTACATGGACGTTAAGATGAACAAGGGCCGTGGAGCACGGACCCTGAAAGCTTATGTAGCTGTCTTCGTGTGTATGGTGACAAAGGCTATACACTTGGAGATGGTGTCGGACTTAACAAGTTCAGCCTTCATCGCAGCCTTGCGCAGGATGGCAGCGCGCCGTGGGGCGCCAGCGCATATTTATAGTGATAACGGAACAAACTTCCATGGGGCAAACAACATTTTACAAACGGAACATTTTAATCTGAAAAGTATCCTCAAGGACAGCTTTTTTAAAGAAATAACAGATATGGAGATTCAGTGGCACTTTACCGCCCCATCCTGGCCTAGCTCAGGTGGTTTATGGGAGAGGGCTGTGCGGAGCTTAAAACATCACTTGAGGCGTGTAGTCGGAGAACAAAAGCTCACATTTGAAGAGTTCTCCACTATTCTAACACAACTAGAAGCTTGCCTGAATTCGAGACCGCTGTGTGCGTTAACAGAAGACATTGAAGACCTAAACGTTTTAACTCCAGCACATTTCTTAACCGGCAGAGCCGACGTGACAGTTATCGAAACACCCGAAGACGCTCGAACTAGATGGCATTTAACAACTAAAATATTTCAAGAAATCTGGAAAAAATGGAAATCAGAATACCTAAGTCAATTAACAGCGCGCAGGAAGTGGTTGAAGCCGCAACAAAATATTCAAGTAGGAGACATGGTAACCATCCACGAGGACAACTTGCCTGCAGGAAAATGGGCCCTGGGTCGAGTAATGGAGACGCACCCCGGCAGTGACGGCTACGTTAGGGTCGTTACATTAAAAACAAAAAACGGATACCTGAAAAGGCCTGTTACAAAATTATCTCTTTTGCCAGTTCGATCAAAACAGGAAGAAAAGGAAACATCTGAACTACTAAATCAGGAAACACAAGGAAAAAGAGTTACAAAAAATAATCGAAACATCTTCTCATCGATCATCCTTACATTGATTTATTTTTTTTGCTTATCATCAAATGTGTTCGGGGCGAGTGTTATCACAGAGTTAGATAAAAATCAAACAATATACTTCGACCCCATGACCAAAATGCAATTGAATAGAGATTCATGGACTTTGGTAGTATATTATGACATGAACCCCTATTGGGAAGGTAACACAGCATTTGAAAAAATCAGTAATTATTTAACAACAACATGTGCCGAATTACATCAAAACAATCAATGTAACATGATTACCCCTCAGTTGAATCACCACTACTTAGAATTAGAGTACTACAACCAGCTGTTACTTAATCAGCATTTCAAGCTTCACTCCAGACAGCGCCGGCGCCGAGGCCTTATCAATGGTGTCGGGTACATAGCGAACACGCTATTCGGAGTATTGGATGACCAGTTCGCAGTACAATACACTAAAGACATACAATTGTTAAGGGCAAGTCAATCACATCTAAACAATCTTTGGAAAAATCAAACATCGCTTATAGAATCGCAATATAACTTATTGAAGCGAACTGAAGTTATAATGGCAAAGCAGCACAAGATTATTAATAAACATTTAGTTAAAATAGACCAAGCTTTAGGAACATTAGAAAAACAAGTTAATAAAGTAACGCTAGAAGAAGACTTCACATTATCTGCTTTAGCGGCTCAGCAGTTACTACAAACCCTAAAAGAAATCCAACAAACACTTCTGGACACGGTGACCGACATATACCACGGTCACTTCAACATTCATTTGCTCACCCCGCAACAACTTCAGGGAGAGCTGAATACGATATCAGCGTTACTATCATCTGAAGTAACGCTTCCCATTAACAATATAGAATCCGACGTCAGAGAGATTTATAAATTACTTAAGATAAAGGCCAAAATGACAAAGGAGTACTTCATATTTGAGATCAAAATACCATTAATCAGTCGAGATACATATGATCTGTATAGACATACCTATCCCACAACATGTGGGTAATTATATGAGAAACATCATACCTATATCTAAGCAGATTGCAATAAATTTACAAAAAGACTCCTATATTCCGTTATCCCAAGAAGATATACAAAATTGTATGGTCAAGGATAGTTCCACCTTGATCTGTGCCTTAAATAGTCCCGTATATAAGTTAAAACACGATCAAGATTTATGTTTAAAAAATGAACCTGACCTTTATCACTGCAAAACAGAGACGATCGCGTGCCAAAGCACGTGGCATAGTTTAACTAAACTTAACACCTACTTGTACACCTGCTGCGGGCAGTGTCCAGTTCGCACAATATGCAAGGATCGCGTTACAGCACATCAGCTGACGAATCCCAGTGTAATAAGCATTAACGGGGAGTGCTTGATAAAAACAGATAACTTTACTGTGTTTACTCGTAAAGACCGTAGGAGCTCCATAAATATTAAAGAAAATTTGGAAATTAACGTAATAGCGCCTATCAATCATATCATCAATCTTAACATGGAACAGATTACATTAAAAAGCGGAAATGGAAGTCAAGACCTAGTTAACGACCCCGCTCATATGGACATAGAAAAAAGCATTCAAGGACTAAAGGATGCTGAGTCAACATTGGATCTGAACTCAGTGTCTCATCATGATATACACCAGTACACTCTCTTGTACGGGATAATCATTGTGGCAGCAGTGTCGGCGGGAATCGTCATCTGCCGTAGGTGGTGGCGCGTGCGCGGGCTCGTCGCAGCGGCGTCGCCTGCGCAGGGAGCAGCGGCGGCGCCGGGCGAGCAGGCGACGCCGCCGCCGCCCGCGCGCTGCGCCGCGCGCTCTACTAGCATGTGTCAACTACACGAGATTAGGTGAAAGTGGTAGTGATAGTGCGCGATAGTGCGTAAATTTAACAGTGAAACCGAGTTAAAAGTGGTAAGGCCAGTGTCGGTGGCTAAAAAATTAGTGTTTAGTGAAGAGTGATTTATAGACACGCATTATATGTTTATTTTATTAGCTTTATCCCATTAACAAATATTAAACTAACAGTTTCAGTAGTTTATAAGACCAAATTGTTCATCAGCTTGTCTCATCAACATTACTAACTACCTATCAATATGTATCATTTAAGGTTATTTTCCTCGCCCTGGGAATATGTTCGGAACGAACACTTTTATGTTGCAATACTTTTATGATGTTAGGTACGCGCGGTAATGAGGTCAAACAGCCTACGCGTCGTACTATACTTTAAACTTACAAATTAGTGCATATTTCGCCGTTGGTACAATCGGGCGCACTCATCAACATAACATTTCATCTAACATTAACATTAGTTTTAACTCATAACATTTAAGAACATTTGTGGAACTTTTAATACATTTTATTTACATAATCAACTCTATCATTTAAATCAAATAACCATCCCGAAGCTCAGGCACCAACATATGGTCCTTCGAGCTAAAACCTCGCGCGCGATAAATCGTGATAGGAGGTGAAAGAAACAGTGAACAGTGGTGTGTGTGCTTTGGGAGCCAACATTCAACACAGGAAGCAGTCAGGGCGACTGCTTCTCACCAACACCGGCGGCAACAGGAGTTGAAGCTGTAACACCGGAGCAGGACACTTGGCTCGTGAGCCGGGTGACCACTAACAACATCTAACAAGTAAGGTCGTTCCATTTATTAATATTCGTTATGGCAGAATACGAAGACGTCATGGAAACTCAAAGTGAGATCATGCAGGCAATGGAGCAATTATTAAAAAACTTTAAAAAGGATCCTTTAGATCGGAGGACACCTTCTAACATAAAAAGGCGACTGGAAACTCTTGAAGGATATTGGACAGAGTTCCAATTGAACCATAGGCAACTGGAGGAATTGGAAGATAAATTGGCATACCAATATTTTAAAGAAAATTATTACCAACAAACGCTTAAATTTTACTCTGAAACAAAGAAGTACATAGAACAATTTTTGGAAACTCAAGCTGATAGTGAGAAAATAGTATATGAACCTAGTACCAGTAAAGGCACTGGAGATATTAAACAAAGTACAGCGAAGTTCGCGGTACATCAGGTGGAAGAGGCACCGATGCCTCTAGCAAACACGGATCAAAGCGAAACGAAACGGTTATTAAGAAAACAGGAAGCGAACTTTATGGCATTTAAAAGGACTATTGGCCTTATTGACGTCGATTCTATGACTGAGAAATGGGAATTTGAGGATGCACTGAAATCGTTACAAGCCCGCTGGTCAGTCGTCGATAATTTGCATTGGGAAATTGTAGCGGAAATAGGAGAGAGAAGCGTTACATATGAAACAAAATTTAATCAGTATGAAAAACAGTTCAATGACATGAAGAAAACAATTAACACTAAAATATGGTCTGTAGCACATCGGGAGAATTCAACTCCGAAGTTAGAGGTCCCGAGCTTTAGTGGAAATTATAATCAATGGGTATCTTTCAAGGACTTGTTCACTGAAGCAATAGACAGAAATAACTCTCTGTCTAGCGCGCAGAAAATGCAGTTTCTAAAAAGTAAAGTGCGAGGAGAGGCTGAGAAACTGATACAACATCTCCAAATTAGTTCCGAAAACTATACTACTTGCTTGGATATTTTACAAAACCGCTATAACAATAAGAAAATGATATTTACAACTTATATGAACACACTTCTAGGATTTTCAAACATGCAACAACAATCAGAAGGTCAAATAAAGAAAATGCATGACATTATACAGGAGACACTCAATGCGATCAAAAATTTGGGAATTAATATATCAACGTGGGATCCAATATTAGTTCATTTATTGTCGCAAAAGTTAGACTCGGAGACCCATGGAAACTACCTTGAATCTGTGAAAAATCCCCGAGAATTACCATCATTAAAGGAGTTTTTAGATTTTCTGGAATCAAAATTTATTACGTTAGAGTCATCTCGGCGAAAACAGGAAAGGGTTATACAACCTAAATCAGTAAACATCAACAAGGATTCGCAACATAAGCCAGTATTTAATCATGGCTACAATAGAGGATACTTCAAGGAGTCGTTCGGGAATAGCTCACATAACAACAACCCGCAACAAAGAAGTTACCAGCCTGTAAAATCTTTGCATGTATCATCCAACTTTAAATGTCCTTTGTGTAATCAGGAGCATGGCATTTATAATTGCAAAAACTTTTTGGAGATGGCAAATGATCAAAAATTGAGAATCGTAAATAAATTAAAATTATGTATAAACTGTCTCTTTAGTCATAACGGAAACGCGTGCATTTCAACTAGGTCATGTCGTAAATGCAACGGTCAGCACAGTACAATGCTGCATGATGCAATCCGCCCAGCAGAAACTGCGCAGCCAAAGGTCATGTTTAACAAAAAACCAAATGATAACACGAACAGCCACTCACATGTGTCTCAAAATGGGGAATCTGAGATTCTGTTGGCTACCGCGATGCTGCAGGTCAAAGCAGTCGATGGTACCTACCATCAGATGCGAGCATTAATCGATCAAGGATCGCAGATATCCTTGATAACGGAAAATGCGGCTCAGTTTTTAGGAATAAAAAGACAAAGATGTAAAGGAACAATATTTGGAGTAGGGCAGAAGGAAATGCATGCAAGGGGATGATAAACATTGAATGTTTATCTCAATACAATGGATTTTTTTTTTTTTTTTTTTTTTTTTAATTCTAATGCAATTCCACGGACACTGGTTCCGTGCCTTTATTGTGCTTGTTTTTAAAGTGTTACAAATTATTTTTGATATTTGCTCCGCGATAAAATTAAACTAAATTAAATTACAATAACAATCTTAAGTTTAGGCAGTCGTGCATGGTTAATGTTAATAAAATGTACTGTCATTATTATTTTTTGGGGTAGGAGGTATGGTGATTTTATGTAGTTAAGGACCTCAGAGGAGGGTTCAGGGGTATGTTAGTACTTTATCTTTAAATCAATACAATGGATTTACCTTTACCGCCGATGTACTTATTATGAACAATTTAATTAAAAATCTACCAAATAGCTCATTTAAAAAACCATCCTGGAATTTCTTATCAGACTTGAATTTAGCTGACCCAGAATTCTACAAAAGCCGTCCTGTAGATATATTATTTGGAGCAGATATTTATTCTAACATAATTTTAAGTGGAATTATTAAAAAGGAAGATCCGACGTTACCTGTTGCGCAACAGACACAGCTAGGATGGTTGCTATGCGGCCATGCGAAAACAACAACTTATCATTGCAATGTAGCATTAAATAACATTACTGAAATAGAGAGATTTTGGAACATTGAGGAAATAACCGAAACTTCTAAGCTTTCCGTGGAAGACCAGGGGTGTATGAATTTCTATTCCACCACAACCCTTAGGAGAGAGGATGGTCGGTACGAAGTCCGTTTGCCTCTTAAACCAAACGTTCAACAAAATTAAGGATCGTCAAAGGAAAGGAGCATAGCTCAATTTCGTAATTTAGAGAAAAAATTTGAAAAACAAGAACAGCTAGCAAAGCATTATAGGGAATTTATGAAGGAATATAAAACACTAAATCACATGGCTCTGGATGACAACTCAGGTACCACCCTCGAGTGTTACTTACCACATCACGGGGTTCAAAGGGAGGAATCAAGTACCACTAAATATAGAGTTGTCTTCCACGCGTCCTCCAAAACCACGTCTGGATTGAGCCTGAATGATGTAATGTATTCAGGCCCAAACTTACAACAAGACTTACAAGCCTTATTGATAAAATGGAGACAGTATGAATTCGCATTCACTGCCGATATAGAGAAAATGTATCGGCAGATACTAGTTAATCGTCAAGATCAAAACCTTCAAAAGATTGTCTGGAGAGATTCACCTCAAGAACCCTTAAAAACCTATAAATTATTAACAGTTACTTATGGGACAAAAGCTGCCCCATTTTTGGCTCTAATGACACTAAGACGATTAGCGGCAGATGAGAGGGACAATTTCGTGGAAGCTGCGAAAACAGTTGAAACATCATTCTACATGGATGACCTTGTACATGGCTCTTATTCTATAGAGGAAGGCAAACAACTAATATTAGACCTGATTTCATTACTCAAACGCGGAGGAATGAACCTGAGGAAGTGGTCGTCGAACAATAAGGGATTATTAGAACACATACAACAAGAAGCTAATGGCAACGAGAACAAAATGTTTAATTTTAACACAGAAGAAACTTCAAAAACCTTAGGATTAAGCTGGAATTCCTCTACCGATATGTTTACTTTTCAATACAAAGAGTCAAAACAGAACCTTAAACCACAAAACGAAACTTATTGTCAGAGATATCTAGATTATTCGACCCTCTAGGATGGCTAGCTCCACTTTCAACAAAGTTAAAACTGCTTTTCCAAAAGCTGTGGAAACTAGACCTTACATGGGATGACCTAGTCACGGATGACATACACCAAGAGTGGTTAAAAATAAAACAAAGTATCCCGGTCATCAGTGAAATTAAAATACCAAGATGGTTATTATGTAAAGCAAAAGATACTATCGTACTACAAGGCTTTTGTGACGCTTCCGAGAAAGCTTATGCCTGTGTTGTTTACGCACAAATCAAGGATGCCACAAAAGTCATACTAGTTGCCGCGAAAAGTAAGCTAGTCCCTCACAAAAAAGTATTATCTCTACCTAAACTAGAACTCAGTGGAGCCTGGTTATTATCTAAATTAATAAATAGAATAAAGTTATCACTAAGTGAACGTCAAATAGAAATCTATTGTTGGACAGACTCCACCGCAGCGTTAGGGTGGATACAAGGAGAACCAAGCAGATGGAAAACATTTGTAGCAAACAGAGTAGAAAAAATAGGTAGCGTAATCCCGATCAGCTGTTGGGGTTACGTAAAGTCGAGTGACAACCCTGCGGATATGGCAAGCAGAGGATTATATGCCTCTCAGTTAAAGGACAGTGTCCTGTGGTGGGAAGGACCATCATGGCTCTCTGGGAAGAACCTTGATGCGTTAAAAGATGACAAAAAATACACTACAGATTTGGAAATTAAGTCAAAAAACATAAAACAAACAAACATTATTCAAACGGATAGCGAAGATAACATAATTAATAAACTCATGCATAAATATAATTATATTACGAGAATCATTAGAATAATAGCATGGTTACAGCGGACGTTGAACCCGCAGCGTAAGCAGTTACCAGGTCAACTCACATTGCATGAGTTGAATAAAGCTAAATTGACAATAATTAAATATGTACAGAATAAAGAATTTGGAGCGGATATGCAACAGCTAAACAAAAACGGAGTTGTGAAATCGAACAGCAAAATCTTGAATCTAAATCCTATCATAGACAAAGATAACATCTTACGAGTCGGTGGAAGACTGAAACATAGCAGCAGCATTTGCCTAGAAATGAAGCATCCGGCAATAATTCCGTCAAGCGGGCGTATAGCTACGCTTCTGATAAACCAAGCTCACCTGGACACATTTCATGGTGGACCTCGCTTAACACTAGCTAAACTAAGGCAGCAGTACTGGATAACCGGAGGCGTTAACTTTGTCAAGAAGGTGATAAAGGACTGTGTTATCTGTCAAAAGCAAAACTCAACCAAGATGAATCAACTCATGGGTGACCTGCCGGAAGCAAGGGTTAACCCAGCCCCTCCCTTTTACCACACGGGAGTGGACTACACAGGCTACATGGACGTTAAGATGAACAAGGGCCGTGGAGCACGGACCCTGAAAGCTTATGTAGCTGTCTTCGTGTGTATGGTGACAAAGGCTATACACTTGGAGATGGTGTCGGACTTAACAAGTTCAGCCTTCATCGCAGCCTTGCGCAGGATGGCAGCGCGCCGTGGGGCGCCAGCGCATATTTATAGTGATAACGGAACAAACTTCCATGGGGCAAACAACATTTTACAAACGGAACATTTTAATCTGAAAAGTATCCTCAAGGACAGCTTTTTAAAGAAATAACAGATATGGAGATTCAGTGGCACTTTACCGCCCCATCCTGGCCTAGCTCAGGTGGTTTATGGGAGAGGGCTGTGCGGAGCTTAAAACATCACTTGAGGCGTGTAGTCGGAGAACAAAAGCTCACATTTGAAGAGTTCTCCACTATTCTAACACAACTAGAAGCTTGCCTGAATTCGAGACCGCTGTGTGCGTTAACAGAAGACATTGAAGACCTAAACGTTTTAACTCCAGCACATTTCTTAACCGGCAGAGCCGACGTGACAGTTATCGAAACACCCGAAGACGCTCGAACTAGATGGCATTTAACAACTAAAATATTTCAAGAAATCTGGAAAAAATGGAAATCAGAATACCTAAGTCAATTAACAGCGCGCAGGAAGTGGTTGAAGCCGCAACAAAATATTCAAGTAGGAGACATGGTAACCATCCACGAGGACAACTTGCCTGCAGGAAAATGGGCCCTGGGTCGAGTAATGGAGACGCACCCCGGCAGTGACGGCTACGTTAGGGTCGTTACATTAAAAACAAAAAACGGATACCTGAAAAGGCCTGTTACAAAATTATCTCTTTTGCCAGTTCGATCAAAACAGGAAGAAAAGGAAACATCTGAACTACTAAATCAGGAAACACAAGGAAAAAGAGTTACAAAAAATAATCGAAACATCTTCTCATCGATCATCCTTACATTGATTTATTTTTTTTGCTTATCATCAAATGTGTTCGGGGCGAGTGTTATCACAGAGTTAGATAAAAATCAAACAATATACTTCGACCCCATGACCAAAATGCAATTGAATAGAGATTCATGGACTTTGGTAGTATATTATGACATGAACCCCTATTGGGAAGGTAACACAGCATTTGAAAAAATCAGTAATTATTTAACAACAACATGTGCCGAATTACATCAAAACAATCAATGTAACATGATTACCCCTCAGTTGAATCACCACTACTTAGAATTAGAGTACTACAACCAGCTGTTACTTAATCAGCATTTCAAGCTTCACTCCAGACAGCGCCGGCGCCGAGGCCTTATCAATGGTGTCGGGTACATAGCGAACACGCTATTCGGAGTATTGGATGACCAGTTCGCAGTACAATACACTAAAGACATACAATTGTTAAGGGCAAGTCAATCACATCTAAACAATCTTTGGAAAAATCAAACATCGCTTATAGAATCGCAATATAACTTATTGAAGCGAACTGAAGTTATAATGGCAAAGCAGCACAAGATTATTAATAAACATTTAGTTAAAATAGACCAAGCTTTAGGAACATTAGAAAAACAAGTTAATAAAGTAACGCTAGAAGAAGACTTCACATTATCTGCTTTAGCGGCTCAGCAGTTACTACAAACCCTAAAAGAAATCCAACAAACACTTCTGGACACGGTGACCGACATATACCACGGTCACTTCAACATTCATTTGCTCACCCCGCAACAACTTCAGGGAGAGCTGAATACGATATCAGCGTTACTATCATCTGAAGTAACGCTTCCCATTAACAATATAGAATCCGACGTCAGAGAGATTTATAAATTACTTAAGATAAAGGCCAAAATGACAAAGGAGTACTTCATATTTGAGATCAAAATACCATTAATCAGTCGAGATACATATGATCTGTATAGACATACCTATCCCACAACATGTGGGTAATTATATGAGAAACATCATACCTATATCTAAGCAGATTGCAATAAATTTACAAAAAGACTCCTATATTCCGTTATCCCAAGAAGATATACAAAATTGTATGGTCAAGGATAGTTCCACCTTGATCTGTGCCTTAAATAGTCCCGTATATAAGTTAAAACACGATCAAGATTTATGTTTAAAAAATGAACCTGACCTTTATCACTGCAAAACAGAGACGATCGCGTGCCAAAGCACGTGGCATAGTTTAACTAAACTTAACACCTACTTGTACACCTGCTGCGGGCAGTGTCCAGTTCGCACAATATGCAAGGATCGCGTTACAGCACATCAGCTGACGAATCCCAGTGTAATAAGCATTAACGGGGAGTGCTTGATAAAAACAGATAACTTTACTGTGTTTACTCGTAAAGACCGTAGGAGCTCCATAAATATTAAAGAAAATTTGGAAATTAACGTAATAGCGCCTATCAATCATATCATCAATCTTAACATGGAACAGATTACATTAAAAAGCGGAAATGGAAGTCAAGACCTAGTTAACGACCCCGCTCATATGGACATAGAAAAAAGCATTCAAGGACTAAAGGATGCTGAGTCAACATTGGATCTGAACTCAGTGTCTCATCATGATATACACCAGTACACTCTCTTGTACGGGATAATCATTGTGGCAGCAGTGTCGGCGGGAATCGTCATCTGCCGTAGGTGGTGGCGCGTGCGCGGGCTCGTCGCAGCGGCGTCGCCTGCGCAGGGAGCAGCGGCGGCGCCGGGCGAGCAGGCGACGCCGCCGCCGCCCGCGCGCTGCGCCGCGCGCTCTACTAGCATGTGTCAACTACACGAGATTAGTGAAAGTGGTAGTGATAGTGCGCGAGTGCGTAAATTTAACAGTGAAACCGAGTTAAAAGTGGTAAGGCCAGTGTCGGTGGCTAAAAAATTAGTGTTTAGTGAAGAGTGATTTATAGACACGCATTATATGTTTAATTTTATTAGCTTTATCCCATTAACAAATATTAAACTAACAGTTTCAGTAGTTTATAAGACCAAATTGTTCATCATCTTGTCTCATCAACATTACTAACTACCTATCAATATGTATCATTTAAGGTTATTTTCCTCGCCCGGGAATATGTTCGGAACGAACACTTTTATGTTGCAATACTTTTATGATGTTAGGTACGCGCGGTAATGAGGTCAAACAGCCTACGCGTCGTACTATACTTTAAACTTACAAATTAGTGCATATTTCGCCGTTGGTACAATCGGGCGCACTCATCAACATAACATTTCATCTAACATTAACATTAGTTTTAACTCATAACATTTAAGAACATTTGTGGAACTTTTAATACATTTTATTTACATAATCAACTCTATCATTTAAATCAAATAACCATCCCGAAGCTCAGGCACCAACAATATAAATGCAGTTTTTAATCTCTAAAGATGAGAAAAAAATGCGCTGCCAACCTCAAAACCCCACTCAAGGACCATGAGGAAGACCTATTCCTCGTGGTCCTACTAAAAATAGGACCACGAGGAAGGCTTGTTCCTCGTGGTCCTACTATCGGCAATCTGCTTCCTGTATTTACATATGTAGGTAAATAGCGGTTATTTTCACTCTTTCCCACTTGCTCGTAACTACCACCGATATGTACCTATGAATAAAGATATATTTGTATGTAGAGCGGGTATCATAAAGATATAAGAGATTCAGTTATGCCATCAAGCTCTATTAAAATTCAACTGATGGTTCACCACTGTCGTTTCCATGAGTACCAGGCTGACATAAAGTACTTAGAGGTGAAAAGATGACTGCATGAAATTAATTAAATATCAATAAATATTATAATAAATATTATAATATTGTAGATTCAGTTATGCCATCCAACTCCTATAAAATGAAACAGATTATTCACCACTTTCGTTTCCATGAGTACCAGGCTGACATAAAGTACTAAGAGGTGAAAAGATGACTGCATGAAATTTAAATAATTGATTATCAATAAATATCTATAGATTCAGTTATGCCATCCAACTCCTTTAAAATTAAACTGTTTATTCACTATTTTCGTTTCCATGAGTATCAAGCTGACATAAAATACTAAGAGGTAAAAGATGACTGTATGACATTAAATCCACGATCTTTGGCGCACTAGGCAGAGTCACTCTTTATCCAATGCGCCATCGGGCAAGTCAAACTTTGATAATGGCAATAATGGCTTTCATTGTTCATACCAACCATGTTCAGTGTACCTAATAAAGAAAATAAATAAAAATCGTTTTGTCTATTTCTTCCTCCTCATCATAGCGTGAAATGCCGGTTGCGTCAAAAGCTGTCGTTCCGGAGCCCGGGATACGCTTAGACCATTCAGGATTTGTGCAGCAATTGTAACTAGCATTTCATTACGAATATGCTCGTTTCAGCTTGAGGATGGTTACCGTCATCATCTTCCATTTTGAGCAATGCGTAATTGGACCATGATTTTTTTATATCCTGATTGAGCTGTGCATGACGTTAAATTTTTGCTTTATGTCTTTCACCAAATACTGATAATTCCGATTTAAAGTCTTCGTATTTTAACCATGTCTTTTTTTTTTTTCAAAAATACTTATAAACTTTTCGATTTTTTTGTTTCTGGGACTTTTCGATACTTATGTTTCCAGCTAACATTAATGTCGTCTCAGGCATTACAGGGAGAGCTAAACTTAGTCTCACAAACTCGTTTTTGAATTTTAATTTGCGAGCTTAAGGATTTAATTTTTTTCGCTGTTATCCGTAAACATTTAGAAAAATGTCGTAACCTTTACATAACCAGGTGCACCACCCGAAGCAATCTTAAGAGTGCTCAAACAGAGTAATTATCTCTGGCTCAGATCGACAGGTCAGGCACATGCCAAGACCTTAAATGTTAGGATTCTCCAACAAGTGCACGCCTTAGGGCTATCTCGCGGACAGCTGAGCATCCTCACAAGAACCATTACTGGTCACTGCAGCCTTAACGAACACGGCACCATACAGAACCGGGCTGGCCGGAGACCTCACCTGTAGATTCTGAAAGGCAGAGAACGAGACACCGATGCACGTCCTTTATCAATGCCATCGCATTCGCATCGCATCCAAGAAGCCGCGCCCTGGGCAGCTACCACATCCGGAGGGTGTTAAGGCTATCGCTCCTAAGGACATTATACTGTTAATGACTATTAGCCCGGTGACTCTGTACAAAACCAAAGCGTTTTAGGAAGTTGCCATTCTAGGTTGTCGTTTAAGGAAGTGGTCGTTTTCAGCCTTTGAGGGGTGTGATGACAGAATTGACCGACAACAAAAACAGTTATATCGAGTTAACTTCCATAGGATTTCTGTTCTCCTAGTACTTTAAAATAAGTAAGTACAAGTATTACGAGGACATGGGCAAGTAGGTATTATCATTTTTTTTTATTAAGGTTACGCTATTCCCGTTGAGACTGATGATAATGATGATGTTTCCGTTGGATGGGGATACGGCGCATAGGGACAAACGTTTTCGGATACAGCTCCAGCGCTAGCACAACACAATGTAGAAAAATTGGATTGCACATAAAAAAATAGTTTAATTTCACTGGACTGCTCCTTGTCACGCATTTACATACAGGAGGGAGGCAGATTACAACCTGTGCGGATAAAGAATGGGATCAGAAATGGCGGCGCATCTATTCACTTTTTGCGTCTATACTCGCACTCGTGGGTGTGCGAGCGAGAAGTGAATAGATGCGCCGCCATTTCTATTCCCATTCTTTATCCGCACAGGTTGTACCAATAGTAGGACAAAATAGTAGAACCACGAGGAATAGGTCTTCCTCGTGGTCCTACTGGTAGGACATAATAGTAGGACCACGAGAAAATAGCCTAGCCTTTAAGAAATGAAATTACCTTTATGGTCCGAACAATATTATAAAGAAAATATATTTATTAAGGTGAAGGGTAGGTATACCCACTAGCGGCACCAATCGATTTAAATTGTTTTCAACAATTTCGGAGTGGCAGTCGCTAAACAAATATTTATATTACAAAATCAGACCCCAATGTTAAGTATTAAATAAATAGTATAAGTGTTTTCCGAGAGATCGCAGCTTCGCAATTGTTAAAAAGATATCCAGTTTAGTCGCTAACAATTTAAATCAATTGTCGTCGCTAGTGTGCCCTATCCGTCACCTTAAACTTTAAATTACGTATATACTCAGTAATGCAAATTGCTGTCTTGCGGTTTGCGCAAAACGGGTCGATGGTCCCACTTCGCAATTTGGTGATCAGTGGCGTGGTAGAGTAGGGGGGTAGGGTAGGTATAAAACTACTAGAAATCAAAGACCAATAAAATTTTGTGATTTCTTTATTAAATATTTCATTGTTAGAAATTAACTAACGATCGAATTTCAAATGTTAAAATAATAAAAAAGTTTCATAATAATAAAGATTACATCTAAAAAATACTGCTCTTGGACTATGCAGAACGAAACACTACATTATTTCTGCTGCCCTTATATTGACAAATTGTCAACGAAACTGGATACAATAATAAAAAAAATTTTGCACTCACATGATCACAACGTAAAATGATAAACATTTCACAGTACAGGAATATAATCGTCCGACGTTAAACTAAACGTTTCATCGCCAAGTATATGCGAAGACTTAACTATCCGGCCGTAGACAACATTTCTCACATAAATTACTAAATGTTAAATGAAAATTATTATAAAGTTTAACTTAACCATTCTATTAATTGTACAGAAACACACCATCTTAAGTTGGAGTATATTTATATCGTATACGGGGAAAGTTCATTCTGCGAACAAGTAATTTGTCAAAGTGATCACGGAGTTAGCTTTCCATATTGAGTAAATTAGTTTTTTTCTTAATCTGATATGTTTCTGCACAAACCATATTGGTAAAATAAAAGAACTGTTCATAGAAGTCATATTTCTTTTTCATATTTGATATAAAATATTTTTGTTATTGCAGCAGTGGAGTAATAGGCACCATCCTTTATTTTACCACCATGTCGACATAACCAATAGAAAACTAAAATAAATGCAACCATTCAACGACCGTCTCACTCGACCAACATTCCGGAATTAAAACTTTTCGTATTGCCTAACTATCAGACTCAACCCACATGTCAACATCAACATACGATTACAGTCATCTCACGTGGTGTCGATCCAACCAAATTAAAAATAACATTGTGATGACAAGGCTAACATTGTGATAAAAAAATCTTGAGATCACTGCAATATTTTCGATTTCTTGAATAATTCAATTTGTTATGTGTATACTTAACTACATAAAGTAGTTTAATCTTTATGGAAGATCAGGATTAACTTAATGTATTATTATTACAGTATTAAATAATGTTGTATATGCTTATGTTGACGCGTCGATCGATCACATAGTTAACACATAAACTTAACGACAACACAGAGCCAAAAATAGATTAAACCGTAAAACAACTCGGCGTACTCTAAACCTACACGTGGGATACATGCTTCACTACATTATTACGGAGTAACTGTTATAGTATAATCGAAACTTAGCTTAGTATCATTATAAAAATACAGATTCCTATATTAAATAATTCTCAATAAGCTTAGCTTGCCGTTTGAGACTCATGACCCATCTTCGATTGCCTCTTGGGCTACATATAACGACACTGAATAAGCGAACCGTCCGACAGGAACCAATAGAAAACGAATCCGAGCAGTCTTCTATTAAAATACAAATAATATTAAAGTAATTTTATTATTCTTAAACCGATTCAAAATCATATCACTAATAGTGAAATACTAAATAATTACTAAATTTGATCGAATTATAAAAAATAAGTCTTAAATCTAAATGATCGAAGGAGAAATTAATTTACGTCATCGCTACGCTAGTATGTAAAGGGTTATAATTTGTATCGATTACAAGTTAGGAACTATTCTACTGTACAGATAAAGAAAATAATGTTACGAAACAGTAGCACGTATAATACTTCAAAAAGTCCACATAATAATGCGAAGGAGCGAGCGCGAGAACTCGTTCGTGACGATATCGTTACAGCAACGTAAGGAACTAAATGGCTTCATACAAGTTAACATTAAAGTTTGCCGATTCTGGCTGTTTCACAGCCTCTACGAATGGCAATAGCTGTCAGACCTTGGGGTTTATATTATATATTGCATAATGCATATTATCATATGTATTTAGACTACGATACGTTAATCATTGCTTTTACAGGCAAAATGATTAGAGAAATATATGTAAGTGTACACATATTACATGAGCATACATTTATGTTCTGCTAAAAATAAGTAGCTTACGTCGTATCACTTGTTCGTGTGGTGTTGCCGAGTTAATAATATTTAGAATATTAAGTTTTATCTAAGACACTACTTTCTACGACCTAGTATTCACAGAGATTGATACAGGTAAGAACATGAAAAGGCGAAATAGCGTGCGCTCACACTAGACAACGATTTTCGTACTAACTATAAAAATAATTTGAACTTAACGTAATAGACAGCCAATCAGATGCTACGTTCGATACATTGAGACGATACACTATACAAAAATATCTCTACACGAATACAAGGCAGAGTCTCTTAGTATAATAATCAGATCCAATACATCGACTGACAGTTTACGAGGAAGTTTAATATTTTTGAACAGTGTATCTGAATAAAATAGAAGAAACGAACACCCGGTACATCTCCACACAGGTTGCGCTCAATATAATGCGCTAAGCATGCACATAACACAAGACATTTTTATATTTGTAAGTCTTCAGACCATCTTCGGGTCTTTGGCAAGGAATTCCCATGGCGTTAGGATTTATTGTTCTAACAAGGCTGTCCAGCAATGGACTAATGGTAGACTGTATTAAGGCATGATTCAGGATTATATCTCAAACCCTTAGTAGGCACACTATTGTCACATTCCTATGTTGTGTGCATGCTTTCATGTGTAGACATAAGAGCGTTGGAAGGTTGTCAGTGCATATTATTTATGATTACAATTGATTATAAATATTGTGTATCTAAATATGTATGTTATGTAGTTGACGGTTACGTCAACGTCGTAAATATGCTGCCTCTATGTAGATATTCGCAAAATATTATACTTCTATGTATTATATGACTATGGCTTACAATGTTCTACGTGAAAATCCAGTGAACGGCTGAGGGTTCGATTTGAATGTGTGATACATGACTAAGGAACACTAATGTACTCCATAGTATGTATTTATAAACAGTCTAATTCTATTTAAACATTCGTGAAAGAATTCAGTCGACTCAGTTAAGTGAAGTTCTACCTCTGTCCCCCATATTACTAATCGCGAACTAAGGATAGTCCCGGAACAAAATTCGTGCCAGCCCCTTTTAACATTACGTATTGGAACGGGATGACATGAGGTTTGGTACGGTAATAAATTTAGATCGCGATTCATAATAAGGTGGTGTATGTTTATAAAATACGTCATTATATACAACACGAATATCTATTAATTGGAATTAAATGCATGTAGTATGATTATTTCTCGCGAACTTTTGTGATGATCTTCCTTTGCGATATTTCCCATCGTCCAACAATAAATATGTGTTGAGATCATTCGGCAGGTAGGTAGATACTCCCGAGCACATCTCGGCATTAAAACTGTATCTCTGTATAAATAATTGACACATAGAACATTGTTTATTGATTGTGACATTTCATTTGTTCAGATAAACTTGTTACTGAGTATCACTGTTAAACATGTAAAGCTTATGGCATTATGTTACATAAGTTTTCCATTAAAATAAATTATATTTTACCACCAATCTAAATGCATATTTTCGACAGTCATTTGAAATACTCAAATGTTATTAAAGCGATGTAAAATTTACTATCATTGTAGTAGCATTTCAACATTCATTGCTCGCTGTTTAGGAAGACATTCTAAGAAAGTATAGGGACACGTACAAGGCCATATTGATTCATATCACCTCAGAGTCCACCCTGCCAGTTAACCAGCCAAAAACTGTCTTTTTTTTTAAAGTTTATCGGTCAGTGGCAAACCAGTGTCAGTTTTTATCTTTTTTTTATATAACATCTATGGCAAATAAGCGTGCGGCTCGCGTGATGGTAAGAGAATACCGCAGCCTATTGACGCCTGGAACTCCAGAGGACTTGCATACGTGTTTCCGACCCTTAAAAAACACTTGACACTCCACTGGTAACATAGTTTGTTCTACTTTAGCAGAAAATAGGTATGAATGAACTAGTTAGTTCATAAGAAACATGCCGCTTGCATCATATTTTTATGGAAATAAACGTCTTTTCTACGTTTTTTAGATTATAATCAAGGCAGGGAAGACTCTGTATTCCATCAGTTCTAAACATAAGTGCATAAGACACTGCGCATACGCACGTCGCTCGTCTATACTCTCGTTACTCTCGCGCCGCGAATGCTACCACAATAATGCTGTCGCCTACTGCCTACCGCTAGCCCGGCCCGAGGGATGACACCGTTACAATATTACTGAGAAAATGTTAATTTTATCGATTATTTTATGTAGTCTATATAAATTTAAGTATCGGAAAAAGTGTTCCCGTTTCAGCGTCAAGATTTGAATTTATCGATGTTAAATTTTATCGCGGAAAATCCACTAGATGGCGTGCAAATTCAACAAATCACAAACTAAGGATAGCCCGGACCAATATATGTGCCAGCCCCTTTTAATATTGGGTGTTGGAAGGGGACGACACGAACTTTAGTACGGTCATAATATTAGACCGCGATTTATAATAAGATGGTTTACGTTCAAAAATAACCGATCACTTTCTAGACGGATCTCAATCTTAAAGAACGCCATCTACTGGGTGTCTTAATACGCGACAGTCCCCATTGCAAGTTTCTTCTTACTTGGGTCGTTTTTCTTTTTTTATCGACAATGAGCCCGTCCTCAATAACTTATGAAGTAATTAATTATATTAAAAAAAATATACGTTACACCATCAAGATATTCCTAATTTACCATGAAATAATGACATTGTTTTGACATGAAATAATCACCTCGTAGGTGCTTTAGCATGATTTAATTATGTAAAAAAATATATAAAGCGTGACAGAGGTGTAAATGGCATTAATTTCGGGGGACGTGACGGAGGTGTTAATTTCATTCAAAAAGTATTCTTTTAGTATCAATTAAATTTTACATCATGTAATAGTCCATCTGTAGAATAGTACATTAAGGAATATTTAGGTCATTTTATCATTTGTAGTCTGTTATATAAAAGTTAAATGTTGATTTGTAAGTTTGGCTAATTGTCGATAAAAAAGAAGAACGACCCACTATCATTATAGTGTGAGATCTTTTCTGACGCGAGGCTTCCGCGATCGCGATCTCGTGCCGTCGTCCTTCATTCATCCGTTTTGAGTAGTTTCCTAGGGATCAGATTAAGTTGATAGAAGTATTCCATACCTGAGGCTGAGACGGGCGTCCCTCCCGGCGGCGCGCGGGCGGGGCGGCATTATGTGTTGTCGACGGGGCGGATGGTGCAGTCGCCGACGGTGGTGATGGGCGTGATGGTGACGGCGGAGGCGGGCGCGGGCGCGGGCGCGTGCGCGGCGTCGGGCGGGGGGGAGGGCTCCTTGTCGTCGGTGCTGGGCGGCAGCTTCACGATCTGGCAGTCGCCGACGGTCATGATCTGGGTCTCCATCGCGACGGGCGGGACGTTCTCCTCCGGCTCGATCTGGAGCGGAAACGTTGGGCGCTTTAGGACTGCACTTTCCACTTTGCCCCACCAAGACGCCCCACTAGTGGGGCATAGTGGAATGCTTTAAAATTCGTAGTGGAATCTGCAGATTCCTCTGCTTTAAAATTAGGTGTATTCTGCCCAACTAGCGTCGGCACTTTAGAGTGTAGGTGGTAGGAAATACTCATAGATATAACTTAAAAACATAATTTTTAATAAAATATTTGAACTCAAAACTCTAGTGGCGATAACTACTACTTCTACTCTAAGTTCCGACCCTAGAGGGACAGAATACCCCCTATTTTAAAGCAGCCGAATTTACCACACTAAATTGATTTAGTGGGGCAGATTACACTAAGAATGGTAATGCATTCCACTATGCCCCACCAGTGGGGCGTCTTGGTGGGGCAAAGTGGAAGTACTTGGATTGCGAGCGTTTCCAAAGTGGAGCGACGACGCCGCGAACATGTCGCGGCTGCACAGTGTTCACGCCACAGAGGCAGTAGCGGCGTTAGGGCAGAGCGCGGTTGGGCGCGACCGCCCAGGGCGCTATTAGTGTTAAAACCGGTACTGTGTATGCGCAACGGATTCGCCAGGGACATTAGTCAGAACACCATTGTTTTTTTTTGTGGCGACCACGCAGAAAAGTCGCAAAGAAGTCTTGGACTTCCTATGAGGATGTATTCGAAGCCGGGAGCACTCTGTTTTGACTATCTATCCTGTTCGGACTAGGCGAATATTCTAGACATTCAAATCAAATGTGACACTGATTATGGTATTAAGGTGACCAAATCGATTTAAATTGTTAGCTACTAAATCGGATCTATTTTAAACAATTTCGGTGTTACAACCTCTCCGCAAACACTTATACTATTTATTTAATAACTATTCATTATTATTCGTAACATGTTACATTAGGCTTCGTAACATATTATATTACGCTTCACAAAATGTTACATTGTAAACACCTGTTAAGTACTGTTGGCAACGGCCACAACCATCCTTTTTGATAGTGTCTATGTTTTATATTTCTTTACTTTTGATACTATCTTCTATATTGTCTATTATAAAACAGTTGCCCATTAGCTGTGGTTTTCATTATATGTGGTGTAAATAAGTGTGTTTTATTTAAGTGGCGTGTTTTAGGAACACTAAACTAGGGACAATAGGCGTAGCTAACAAGTACCCTCATTTAAGCACATTTTTTTTTATATGAGAGGTGGCAGACGAGCAGACGGATCACCTGATGGTAAGCAATTCCGCCGCCCATGGACACCCGCAACACCAGTGGAGTCACAAGTGCGCTGCCAACCTTTTCCCCTTCCCCCCATTGGGCCTCCGGTAACCTCACTCACACGGCGAAACACAGCGCAGGCGCTGCTTCACGCCGGTCTTCTGTGAGGCAGTGGTATCACTCCGGTCGAGCGTGCCCATTCATGCCTAAACGTGGCTCTCCCACATTTAAAAAGATTTTCAATATCTGTGGAGTTTACCTTGGAGCTGTCGTCGTCTTCGGATGAGGAGTCGGAAACATCGATGGTCCGGTCGTGCGAGGTCTCTGTGTTGGCGCTCTGGTCGGCGTCCACGTTGCGGTCGGGGTCCACGCTGGTGACGCCGTAGTTGTACGACAGCGGGTTGTAGATCATCTCCGTGAGGTACGAGAAGTCGCCGAAGGGTAGGTTGGTCGCGTTGTAGTTTTCGTTGGGTCGTCCGTCTATATTTGAACAGTAATTTGGTAAGTTGTGGTTCTGGTGTTGGGTTGAGATTTTGTAGCCACCGTTCGCAACTCAGGTTGACTAGTCGTGACTGATACATTGTTTTTGAAAAGTTTGTTTTCAACTCACTTTGAAATTGTGTATTTGATTTCCAAATGCACAATATAAAAGATGAAAAATAGATAATACGTAAACTAAAAATAGTTTTAACTATATTGGGATCACAAAAAAGTCAGATCAGAGTTAAATTCAACGCAGCAATGCTACAAAATCTTACCCAAGAAATTGCACCC
Organism: Marasmia exigua; assembly: GCA_019059595.1. Lineage (NCBI taxonomy): Eukaryota > Metazoa > Arthropoda > Insecta > Lepidoptera > Crambidae > Marasmia > Marasmia exigua. The sequence continues at coordinate 3,723,950 of CM032479.1, read as the reverse complement.
TCTACCAGCGATTAACCGTCAAATGAAACTATCTATTTCACCGACATCTAATCTACAATAAATACCCACTATATCTAATTATATTACATATTTAATATCTACATAAGTAAATACAGCGTCGAGGTTTGAGACAGGTCAGGAACGGCAAGTACTAAAAAAGTTACAGGAAAACGTTCATATGAGATGATCCCTTTTTACGATATTTCACCCTGAATTCACAAAAACAATGGCGAAATATTTGTCGAGTTATTTGTTTAGCGTCTTAAAATATCGTTATTACAAATTAATTGCTTATAAATTAATAAAAAATATCAGACATGAATCTGGTCCAGAGACTACTGGACTTAAGACCAGGACTATAAGGGAGCTCATATATCTAATATAAAATGTATTTTAAATGACAGTTTTTTTTTTGCATTGACTTGCGAATCCACTCCAAACTTCGTGTTCGCTCGCGGCTTCTTCGCGCGCAATACGTAGACTAAGTGTGGAGCAGGCTTTTGGGGTTTCATATGTGATATCACCTGGTCAAAAGAAACCCCTGGCTTCTTGGAACTCTATTTCTATATAGTATTGGACATACAAGTACCTACTGTAAATATTTTGTAATTTGTTCAATTAGATTTCATTTGTTCAAACATAACCTCCAATATTTCAAACTGAAATATCTTTATTTCCAGAATTACGACAATCGTGTATCTAACGTTAATCTGTTGGGGAACTCCAAGCTGTATATTATTACATATTTTTAATACGAAGACGCATAAAAAATATAACTAACAAATATGGTATTTGGAGGTTCGCCATTTTTCTTGTGAAATTACACTCGTTTAAAGATGTAATTAAAAAACTTAAGTACCTACCTGCTGTTAATGCAAGTAATCTAATCTCAAAAATCCACGCTACGAACATTTAACGTTACTTCATTACTTGTAATATTAAAGTTAGTTTACAGCAAAGCAGGCGTGTTAGTGTTTATGTAATATATACATACATTAATATGTTAATTCTCAGTGTTTATTACTAAGCCTAACTAGGTACAAAGTCTAAATAATATACATTTCAAGATTTTGTGCTATTATTTGGCTTATGAAATTAGAAAATAAGATATAGCTATAGATAAAGCGTAACTTTTTAAATGTAATAATTAGTTGTGTGATGTTCAGACAATAAAATGGCAAGTAATTAGCATATTTGATAAAGTATAAGTTGTAATTAAAAAATGAAGTTGATTCTGTTGGATTAATTAAAGCCACACAGTCCTAAAGTAGCCAACAGAAATCATTGTAGATTCATGACAAAATTACATAATATAAACGAGTATTTTTATTGAATAGCAAATGGGTATTTAAAGTGAAGAGCGATGGTAGCTCAGTGGATAAGAACGTGCATGTTCTAAGCAGGATTTCATAGGTTCGTATCCGGGCACGTATTTTCAGTAGTCTCATAAAAGAGGTATCATTATCCAAAAAGTTTTATAGTGGGGTTTTTAGCAATATATTGTTGCATTAACAATACCACTGATGTAATATTAATAATAATAAAAACAAATCTACACTAAAATAACATCGTCCTAATAAATCTGATTTCCTACTTCCATAAGCCACACAAACTACAAATAACACAGTTTTAATACCGATTAGTACCGACGATTGGATCCCCAATTTTGAAGAGTGTTTAATATTTTAGTTCATGCCAACGGTCGAAAGGTATACTAACAAAACTTGTTTATCTCAGCCGCGAGCCCGTACTGCATCGGTATACTCATATCACCTAGGGACACACAACACACGCGTTTAGCCAACGCCACGCAGGATTCTGTACAATAGCCACACCTATTCTCCTTTTTTCAAAATTGTTCAAATTATATTCATACATGCTCTTTACAAAATGGTCAATAATACTTAAACCTAAAGACAAAACACTTGCGCAAAGCAATCAACAGCTAACGCCATCTATTAAAACAATTTGGAACTAATATCAAAATTAAGTCCCGAAACGAACTGAGGACGTTCTAATACAATCAATAGTAAGAATCTAAACCATGGACTGCTTCAATTGAGTCCTTTACTGTACGTTACTTTTTTTTTAGAATGAACAAGATTTTAATAGAAGTAATTATAGACAACGTTTTTAATATTAATTGATAAAATTTGTAGATTGGTGAAGCCGTACGTTCGTGATTGCTGCATTAGTACTCCTTAGTACTTGAATAATAATTTTACTTATTTTTACAAAAGGAGAACAGATCTAGCAAAAAAGCCAAGGCAACAAAAAAATTGTGCAAAACACATTAAAAAAAGAAAAAAATATGTACACAATAAATGAGTCAAATAAGCCAAATAGCGTCTATTAGCCATTCGCAAAAACGCGCCGTGAGTCAGCTACCGGGAACTGAGGTTGTTTACCACTATCACAAATTAAATCTTAAATGATTCTGAAGTATGTATGACTCAGTTTATACTATTGTAAATGATGCAATAGAAATTATTTCTACGTCATATTTTGGTGATACATTGCATACTAGAAATTGAATGTATAATATGGTTTGCGAATTTTATAACAGAAAAAAATCTCATTTCCGAATAAGAATGTAAGTGCTAAATACAAGTTTTTATAAAGTGAATGTTGGTTTTACAGCAGTGAGATCCCTGCCAACCATTATTGCAAGTGGCGCTGGTACAGTCAGCGCCAAAATTGAATTTTATAAATAGTTAGGGTTGCCATAAATGACTAGATGGAACCAATACGGAATGTTTCCGACCCTCAGGGGTTTGTTTTGTCGAAAAATAAGACAAAACGCGACATAATACTATCTAAATATGGGATAGAATAAGTAAATAATGCACTTAAAAATGGATTGTATTAAGTGTCTATAACAAAAAAATACGGGACGCATGGCCACCCTAGTTATAGTATAGGTAGGTATGTACGTACAGCCACACATCTATGTATATAAAAATGTCGAAGGAGGTCCTCGATCTTTCATATATTTTTGTTTCAAATAATTTACTGAATTCCGTTTAGGGCTTTTCCTCCTGACGTTCAAATATCAAAATTTGGCATAAGGAAAAAAACCATATTGGAAATCTATGAAGATTAGAGATGGGCCGACTATGGCTTTAGCCGACTAACCGACTAGCCGATTAGTGGGCAGCAAAATGGCCGATTAGTCGGCTAACTAAAATAAAATCAAGTATAATGACCCTACAGCTTTGATGGTATAGTAACAAATACTCAGGGGGGTAAGTACTACAAATACTGCAAAAAAATCACTGGCAGGCACTTGGACCAAAAAAAATCTAATGTCAAACACGGTTGGTTCAAAATCAATTAAGGAAATTAGACAGATCGTGGTAACCTGATGTGTGGCTGTCTGTACCAAGTAACTATTGTATGTATAGGTACCGCGATGCTTTGATCTTTGATTGATTTTTCAAATATTTTATGGCACTCAAAATGAATGACATTTATTTTGACTACATAGATTTTATTGGCACTGACTGTATCTAGTGGGCGGGGTTAACTCTTTTTACTCTGAATAATAGAATATGAAAGTTCCTCAACTAATAGGACCTGTCTTTACTGTAAGAACTTCATATATTCCCTATAGATGTGTAAGCATCATATTTTTAGACCTATACCCGAAACTGGAATTCAAGACCAAAAAAGCTACTATAATGTTGCCACTGCAATAAAATATTCGTACAATAGTATATATACCTATTTTCTAAAAACATACGCTGACATAATTTATCTATTGGTAATTTTAATTCTATAGTTTAAAGAAGTCATTTTATTGACTTATTATTACATAAATACTTTAATAATAAAATTATCATCCGTTAATGTTTGGCTGAAAAACTGGTATTGAGCTTGTGTCACTTCAGGTGTTAATAACATTTGGTACAACATTTGAACTTACACATGTTGTTTCGTGCAGTGAGGGGCCGCGCAAAGTTATATATTAATATAAAAATCTTTGAATTACATAGCTTTTAACACTGCTATTGTGTGTTGAATGAGTAGTCACATGAACAACTCTAAGAGAGTCTTTAAACCTGGGATTTCGTTAAGAGTAGTCTCGGCAGAATCCGTATTTCGATAAAACATTAAACACCCCCGTTTTATTGAGTAACTTCTACTGCTCTTGTCAAAATATTACTTGACAATGTTCGCTTAATAAGGCCTAAAATCTAAAACATGTGCAAAATTGGACGAATTAACTACTGGAGTGGTGGAAAACTTATTATACAAGTGACCGACTCAGATTCCGTAGTCAGAGATTCTGAGATTCATGAGTGACGGTGAAAATGAAAATAAATAAAAACAATTAATTAAAAAATGGTTTTGTTTAACTTTTCCATACTGACTGAATAATACTCCACAGTTTCGTGGGTGTTCATAGGTGTCAATAGGAGACAATGATGTCAATTTTAGTTGAGTTGATAATAAAATTTGTAATTAAGTTTCTATTTTTTTGAGAAAATCCTTATCATGAATTGCGCCTACACTAAGAAAAGAAGCATAATAACAAAATGGTTGACAAAACCTGAAAATTGATTTAACAATGACATAAGTGACATTGATAGATTTGACAGTGACATGTCTGCGTAGTTTTTTTGGTCTTGAATTCTAGTTTCGAGTATAGAATGTAAAACTTTGACATAGTAAAGATAAGCCCTCTTATTAAAAATCACGAACTAAGGATAGGCCCAAGTAAAAACGTGTCTCTTTAATCACTCGACATTGGCAGAGTTATATGAGTGTTTGCCGTGGGCAACACAGTAGCAGCCATAAAAAAAGAAGGGTAGTCCCTTAACGAAACTTGTGCCAGCTCCTTTTAACATTGCGTGTTGGAACGGGATGACATGAGCTTTAGTACGGTAATAACTTTAGATCGCGATTTATAATAATCATCATCATCAGCCCATTTAAGTCCCCACGGCACGGGCCTCCCTCAATCACATGAGGGGTAATTTCCATACTCACCACGCTTGGCAGACGGGTTGGCGAGGGTTTAGATATAAATGCAGAGTTTTCCTTCTCTAGGTGCTGATGATCATGCCAGCAGCTTTACCTTAGCCGCCTTTTACGACACCTCGGTAAGAGTGAGGGTGGCCTATTCTACTCTGCCGGGCACCACACGGCCCTTATTATAAGCGGCCGGATTTATAATAAGGTGGAAGTTATTTTGTTAAATAGTGTTTTTCTTTTAAAGCTAAGAATAAAAAGTGTGAGTTGATTAAGTATATGTCTCACTCACCCGGGCGCGGCATGAGGTAGTTCTTGGGCGGGCGGCCGCGCTTGCGTTTGAGCAGCAGCTGCTGGCCGCCCGGCGACATATGCGCCAGCGCGCCCGCGCCAGCGCCTGCGCCCACTGCGCCTACCGCCCCGCCCACCACGGACCCGCTCGTGAGCACGCAGCCTTCCATGTCTACGACAAACATACGTCAAACAGAATATAACAAGAGTCGGCACTTACATAAAACACACTATCTGTCAGTGCTGTCAAAAATATCGAATGACTAGCTTTTGCCCGCGACTTCGTCTGCGTGTAATTCGAATAAAAGCAAGGTCTTATAGATATCTTTATAAATTATAGCCTATGTGTTATTCTGATCTATAAGCTACATTACTGTAAAGTTTCATTAAAATCCGTTTAGTAGTTTTTGCGTGAAAGAGGAACTAATATCCATCCATACATCCATCCAAACAAACTTTCGCCTTTATAATATTAGTAAGGATAAGGAAGTAAGGATATACTTTTTAAACAACCATCTTACTGCTTAAAACCATTTCAATACCAGCTATCATAAGTTTGAAAAACCGGCCAAGTGCGAGTCGGGCTCGCGCACAAAGGGTTCCGTAGCAGCAAAGTCCAAAATTACAGTTAAATCAACCTATCTCAAAAACTATAAGAGATACTTTGATCAAACCAAAAATCGTTGAAAGAGTTAATTAGCATGCATCACCTCTATTTTTTTTAGAATTTTATACCCCGTAGTTATAAAAATAGAGGGGGGGGGACATACTTTTTACGACTTTGAGAGCTGATATCTCAAAAACCGTTCACTTTAAGAAAAATGTTTTTTAGAAAACTTTATATCATTTTAAAAGACCTTTCCATTGATACCCCACACGGGTATGTACATCGAAAAAAAAAATTTCATCCCTCAGTTACATGTATGGGGGGCCCCACCCCCAATTCTTTTTTTTACTATTTAGTGTCATATTTTTGTAGCGGTTCATACAACACATATTCCCATCAAATTTCATCACTGTAGTACTTATAGTTTCCGAGTAAATCGGCTGTGACAGACGGACAGACGGACAGACGGACAGACGGACATGACGAAACTATAAGGGTTCCGTTTTTGCCATTTTGGCTACGGAACCCTAAAAACGGTTCTCGCTATTGAAAACTATCGCTTGGTCCCTTTCATTGTGGTGCATGTGAAACAGACAGAGCGATAGTTTTAGATAGCGAGGATAGTTTTACAAACTCATGGTAAGGTCTCTGATCAGCAGAACAGAATAAACATTTCGCACTCTTAGTAAAATACTGACCTAACTCAAAATTGTTGATATTTTTATAGCATTTTTTTACATTTATTCTTACGTAAATAACGCACTTTAAAATTTCATTTCGTGTTTACATGTGTGTGTATTTAGTTAACTCAAAATTGTTGTTAGATGACCTTTCATCCCCTTGGATTATAGCCGATATTATTTTGACTTAGCATCTATCTAAAATTTTGAGTTAGGTCAGTATAATTACTTACTTACTACTTGTATAATTATGTAATATTCAAACACAATGAATTTTGTTTATGAATAAATAAATTAAATTGAAATAAATATTTTACTGAGGGTGCGATTTGATACGTAGCACTGAATTTGGGGTCTCGTCATAAAAGTTCACTAAATTGATTGAACTAGTAAACGCGCTTTAAACGGAATGCCATTTTCGCAAATAACGTCACAGAGTGTGATATCTAACCGACCCTGACACAGCTTTAATAAGTATGACTTTCTATGAAACGGCACAGTCTAGTTAGGGTGCATGTTAATGGCTAAACCTTTGTTAACTAGAACGGTGTTATAAAGCATTTTTCATTCTTATTTCGAAAATTTTGTACGATTTTTTTTTGTTTCAAATGTCAAAACTGCTCCATAACACCGTTTTAGCTAACAAAGGTTTATAGAACGTTTATATAAAGCCCAACACTTCTCTCGTATATTTCATTGTATTATATGTTTTCACTGAATTTTCCAAATCTATGTGTATATTTCTACCATTATCACTCTTTTTGCGCTAAAACATGTTCTCCTTTTCGGGGATTTGAAATTAATATTTTACGTCAGTTTTACACAAAATCCCGAAGTTTTTACCAAAATCTATATTATTTGGTAAAATCGTTGCAGTCTCCAGCAATCTCCAAAAAGCCGGCAACGATATTAATATAGCACAACATTAAGGGTCATCCGTACATTATACCACACATTTGGTAAGGACATACCCTTTCAGGCACTTAATATAGTAATAATATGGGAAGAGACAACTAGATGTACCCACAATTTATTCGAACGGTAGGGAATCATTATATTGGTGTGCAACAATTTACAAATGACACCTTATTATGAAATACTACATACTCTAAATAAATTAAAATTATATAATAGGCAAAAAATCTTCAGCGACATCAAGGGCCTTTAGAAATAAAATCAATGCTAGATATATTAACAAAAGCTTAAATTAAAATCTAAAAAAATCCTTTCCAAAAATCCTACGTACGTACGATACGTGTATCCTTATGTTTATTTCATAAGAACATCTATTTGCGGATCAAATACCATGCGGACTTAAAACTTCGAAGACAACGTACCATTTCGGGTTCCAAAATTAGCAAGAAAAGAAGATTTACAATGAATTTTATATTTTTAAAATAAATATTCCTTTAAGTACTTGCTCTTATAAAATTTACAAATATGGAAATCTACTAAAAAAAAATTTTTTTTTTAATATTTTTATGAGTTTATACATTATGAGTATGATATCATTTATTTAACTTTCTAGAGGGTATTTTATCCAAGATTTTTTATTAATTGTTACTTCAGTTTTTTTCTTTTATCAAGCGGTTAATGAAGTTACACACAAAATATTACTAATATAATCTAGACCAAAGTTATGAGGGTGCAAAAATACAGCAAAACGTTCCGTGAAAAGGTAATCTTGCTAGTACCGCTTCGCTTGGTTCGTTTTGGCGTGAGTATGGCCATGCCACCAGATATGGTGCATTATTTTTCTACATTAAAATCTGTGATAATTACTGACCACTGATTCAGATGAATAGGTATATTGAGCTAGGGGACAATGATCTAAGAGGTATTGTGATTCCTCGGGAACTTGATACTTAATAATAATTTGACCAATTCTAGTGAGTTGACGAAAAATATTTAGAAAATGCTGTTTAATGCGACTAGCGATCCCAATCGATTTAAATTGTTAGCTATTAAACCGGATATATTTTAACCAATTTCGCAGCTCCAGTCTCTAAGCAAGCATAATACTTATATATATTTGATAATTGTGCACTACTTTTTGATCTGTTTTTGCACTCGAAATTTGGATTAACGCCATAAGTGGAGTTTTTCAAATTTCGAGTACAAAAGCAACCCAAAAAGTTCCGAGAAGCTGAAGCTTTGAAATTGTTAAAAAGATATCCGGTTTAGTTGCTAACTTAATTTAAATCATTTGGCGTTGCTAGTGTGCCCTGTCCGTTACCTTAATTCGTATTAGTTGTACTTAAATTTGAATTATTTGAATTTGAACAAGATATGGATGGATTGTGTAAAGAACGACATGACGAAAACAGGGGTGGAAGATTCGATGACGAATGACAGAGACGTATGGAAAAGGAAAACATACTGCGCCGACCCCAGATAACCAGGGAAAAGGGCAGGAGGATGACGAGTAGTACCTGGGTCGTTCTTCTTTTTTATCGACAATGAGCCCGTCCTCAATAACCTATGAAGTAATTAATTATATAAAAAATATAAGTTACACCATCAAAATATTCCTAATTTACCATGAAATAATGACATTGTTTTATCACCTCGTAGATACTTTAGCATGATTTAACTTTGTAAAAAAATATATAAAGCGTGACAAAGGTGTATGACGTGTATGGCGTGTGACTAATTTCGGGGGACGTGACGGAGGTGTTCATTTCAATCTAAAAGTTTTCTTTATCAATTAGATTTTACATCATGCATTAGTTCATATATAAAGTAGTTCATTAACGAATATTTAGGACATACTATTTATCATTTGTAGTCTGTTATATAAAAGTTAAATGTTGATTTGTAAGTTTGGCTCATTGTCGATAAAAAAGAAGAACGACCCACCTACATAAATTTTATAAGAGACAGTACAGCATAGTAGTAAGTTCGCACCCTTAGTAAAATACCGACCTAACTCAAAATTGTTGATATTTTTATAGCAATTCTTTGCAATTTATTCTTGATAGGCTTGTGAGTAATAACGCACTTCAAATTTCATCTCATGTTCTTAGTGAGTGTGTACCTATTTACTTAACTCAAAATCCGCATATGACAATTTTTTTTTTTTATTTTTGCCAATCAAAAAGACCTCTCAATGATAGAAAACATCGTTGAAAGAATCACTTGAGTCTCATTTAAACTACCTGAGATAATCACAACTTAAAATCACATAATTTTTGGGCAAACCCAAAAGCGCTCCATACCAAATGGCTACTAAGATGTGACGTCACACGACAGTATTATGTATGCATTCATTTGATTTTGTAGGTAGCTATATTCAAATGGTTCGTTTATGTCAATGGTTCTATTATAATAATTCCGAGTGTCATGACACTCATAGTCACGTGTTCATGTCCAAACAAAGCACGGACGGCACATTACATTGCTGCTGGTTGCACTTTAGACAAATCATTACAACCTAAGTTAACCACAAAATTTAATGAAATGATTATCTATACGAATTCGTAGGATGCAGATATTTATAGCTGGCATTAATGTATTGTGGCCCGTATAAAATACACACGCTGTATAAATCGGTATGTGATCCCTGCATACGAACTCCCCACTCACCGAGCGACGTCTTGGGCGGGCGGCCGCGCTTCTTCTTGATCTTGGGCGTCAGCGGCAGCGGCGTCTTGCGCGGCCGCCCGCGGCCCCGGCGCACCGGCTCGCCGCCCAGCTCCGCCGCGCTCGCGCCCGCGACGCCCGCCGACTCCAGCGACGAGTTCAGGATCACTTGCTGCAGGGGACAAGCGACGCGTTCGAAACATCATAAACCTCCAACCGATTCATCATCAGCCCATTTAAGCTTTATAATATAATTTATTTATTCAGACTACAAGATCCATTTTTGTAAGTAATAACAATCCGTAGGTTGCTCGTGGTAAGAGATTAGCAATTTGTTTTGAATAAAGTTACCTTAGGGCCCTGCAAGAGGGAGCCAACCTGCGGGTCAGCATATTACTTGTAACTGCCAATGCGTTCTCTATCTATGTCTTTGTCATCAAACATATCCTCAGAAACAATATATACATATATTATTGTGTTTGGTATAGCAATTCTTTGCAATTTATTCTTAAGTAAATAATACACTTAAAAAATTCACCGTAGGGCTCAGGTGGGACTCGAACCCACAACCTTCCATAGTCCGGGTGGCTGCACTAACCATTTATGCTATCCGAACCCCTTGCTAAGACGACGAATTTTGTAAGTGCTTGAATCGTCATGAGCCGACGATAGTCTCATCAATATTGTAATCATCAACACAATAATATTCGTTTAGCAGTTTCATCTTAACTGGTGGTCAAATATTTGTAACAATGTTTCCATTGGATATTGTAAAGTATACCTACAATATTGATGAGACTATCGTCGGCTCATGACGATTCAAGCACTTACAAAATTCGTCGTCTTAGCAAGGGGTTCGGATAGCATAAATGGTTAGTGCAGCCACCCGGACTATGGAAGGTTGTGGGTTCGAGTCCCACCTGAGCCCTACGGTGAATTTTTTAAGTGTATTATTTACTTAAGAATATATACATAAGTAAATCATCATCAGCCCATTTAAGTCCCCACTGCTGGGGCACGGGCCTCCCTCAAACACATGAGGGGTAATTGCCATACTCACCACGCATGGCAGACGGGTTGGCGAGGGTTTTTATATAAATGCAGAGTTTTCCTTCTCTGGGCGCTGATGATTATGCCAGCAGCTTTACCTTAGTCGCCTTTTACGACACCTCGGTAAGAGTGAGGGTGGCCTATTCTACTCTGCCGGGGACCACACGGCTCCAACCGATTACGGCTACGTAAATAATAATAATAGTACCAAACACATAATCTACAAAGTCATCATCATCTCATAGGCCTCCCCCAATGTTCTCCACACAGACAGACAGTCCTGTGCCGCCCGCATTCAATGGATTCCCGCGATCTTCACCAGATCGTCGGTCCACCTTGTGGGGGGCGCCACGGCTGCGACTTCCTGTACGTGGCCTCCACTCGAGGACCGCACCACCCCAACGGCCGTCTGTTCTCCTCGCTATGTGCCCTACCCATTGCCAGTTGAGGCATGCAATCCTTCGAGCTATGTCTGTGACCTTAGTTCTCCTGCGGATCTCATCATTTCTGATACGATCACGAAGGGAATTTACAAAGTACAATAACACGCATGTGACAGTTAAGGCGACGGGTAGGACACACTAGCGACGCCGATCGATTTTAATTTTTAGCTACTAAACCGGATCTATTTTAAAGGCAAATACTCATACTATTTATTAAATAACCATGCACAAATGTTGGGTGCAACGCGTACGCGAAAAATTGATTCGCGCCAAAAGCGAAAAATTTCAATCAATTTTCCGCGTACAAAAACGTACCCAACATTTGTGCAGTTATTTAATAAATGATATAAGTGTATGCCGAGAGGTTGTAGCCCCGAAATTGTTTAAAATAGATCCGGTTTAGTAGCTAAAAATTTAAATCGATTGGCGTCGCTAGTGTGCCCTACCCGTCACCTTAAAAAAGTTACTATAGTTCTTTTTGGCACGCACGCTCATATAATAAGGAGGGCTAGCTCGTGTCACTTACGGCACTGGCAACCCTATCTAGACTAGACTATCGATAATCGACTATTCATCGGCATCACACCTTACACGCTAAGCTAAGATAAGGAGGGCTAGCTCGTGTCACTTACGGCACTGGCAACCCTATCTAGACTAGACTATCGATAGTCGACTATTCATCGGCATCACACCTTACACGCTAAGCTGAGATAAGGAGGGCTAGCTCGTGTCATTTACGGCACTGGCAACCCTATCTAGACTAGACTATCGATATTCGACTATTCATCGGCATCAAACCTTACACGGTAAGCTAAGATAAGGAGGGCTAGCTCGTGTCACTTACGGCACTGGCAACCCTATCTAGACTAGACTATCGATAGTCGACTGTTCATCGGCATCACACCTTACACTCTAAGCTGAGATAAGGAGGGCTAGCTCGTGTCACTTACGGCACTGGCAACCCTATCTAGACTAGACTATCGATAGTCGACTGTTCATCGGCATCACACCTTACACGCTAAGCTGAGATAAGGAGGGCTAGCTCGTGTCACTTACGGCACTGGCAACCCTATCTAGACTAGACTATCGATAGTCGACTGTTCATCGGCATCACACCTTACACGCTAAGCTGAGATAAGGAGGGCTAGCTCGTGTCACTTACGGCACTGGCAGCCCTATCTAGACTAGACTATCGATAGTCGACTGTTCATCGGCATCACACCTTACACGCTAAGCTGAGATAAGGAGGGCTAGCTCGTGTCACTTACGGCACTGGCAACCCTATCTAGACTAGACTATCGATAGTCGACTGTTTATCGGCATCACACCTTACACGCTAAGCTGAGATAAGGAGGGCTAGCTCGTGTCACTTACGGCACTGGCAACCCTATCTAGACTAGACTATCGATAGTCGACTGTTCATCGGCATCACACCTTACACGCTAAGCTGAGATAAGGAGGGCTAGCTCGTGTCACTTACGGCACTGGCAACCCTATCTAGACTAGACTATCGATAGTCGACTGTTCATCGGCATCACACCTTACACGCTAAGCTGAGATAAGGAGGGCTAGCTCGTGTCACTTACGGCACTGGCAACCCTATCTAGACTAGACCATCGATAGTCGACTATTCATCGGCATCACACCTTACACTCTAAGCTGAGATAAGGAGGGCTAGCTCGTGTCACTTACCGCAGTGGCAGCCCTGGGCGGCAGCATGACGTCACCGCTGGGCGTGAACACGAGGTGGCCGGACTCGCGGTGCGTGGTGCGCACCATGCCCGACATTACTTCCGAGCTGTTCTCGCGTTTGCTGGTTGCAGATTCGTTCGTCATGTCCACGGTGGGGTCCTCCTGGAAACGAACAGATATCTTAAAATATGGCAGTTAAAGAAGTTATATTATCTAGCAATAATGTCCTCCGAATGATAGATACGATGCGGAAAGTTCTTGGCCTGACAATATTGAAACTAGGCATTTCGGTTTGAAAAATATTTTATTTTTATACGTAGTCCCTCTTGACTTCAACACACTTTGTCCAGGGGTTTTCAGCACAAGTATTCCTTCCGTTATTTCTTAATTGGAATCGAAGCGTTTCCTAAAAACAAATTTCTTCAAGTTTGGAAGGAAGTGATAGTAAGATGGCGGCAAATCTAGAATAGACTATAACTGAGCAAATCATGCTTCAAATACCGGAGTTTTCCCATCACTAACACACCCTTGTGTAAAGGCGCGTTGTCCTGGTGGATAATGACTTTTTTCTTCTTATTGCCAGGTCTCTACTCGCGAATTTTGGCATCCAGTTGTTCAAGAAGCTTAGAGTAATATCATGGACTTAGTCCATGGTAATATTCGCCTGTAATTGTTGTGCCTTTTTCAAATATTATATGTAAATTAATTAACAGGTCCCCTTTCGCATCTCAAAAAACGCTGGCCATGACCTTCCCATGACCTGAATCATGGGCCAAGCGTACCTCTACACGACAGCTATGGACGCGAATAGAAATTACACGCTAAGATAAGGAGGTAAGCTTCAAGTCATTGACGAGTCACGGCTGGGATGATTACGTTACTCACTCGCTCGCAGATCTTGGTGTGCACGCGCAGCTTATCCGACCGCGCGAACGAGCGTCCGCAGCCGCCGCACGTGAACGGCCGCTCGCCTGTGTGCGTCAACTTGTGCCGCGACAGGTGAGATGACCGCTGGAACCTAAAAACATACACGAGATAATAAAGGGATCATCTCTAAAAAAAATCTTAAGTCAAAAACACTAAATAAATCAATTGAGTGAGACAACATCACATAAATTGTCCTGGTTTCACACTAAGGTTTTCTCTTGTACTATGGAAATCGGAAACAGAGGTGCCACAAACATCCACTAAAAGATGACCTTGATATAGAAGAGTTCGTTATATTTTCCTACCAGTATATCGTATCGTGTCTCTCCCGCACGTCTGTCTCTGTCATTCAAACAAAACACGATGATATAATTTTGTGTGGACATTTGTGACTCCACTGGTGTTGCCATTGTCCATGAAAGGAAGAGGACGGCTATCGCTTACCATTAGGTGATCCGACTCGTCTGCCACATATCACATTAAAAAAATCATAGGGCGCTGGTCCATCCGGCTCGAAGGACCAAAAGAGTTGTAGGATCTTTTGGAAGAAGCCTTATACCTTGGAAGTTTTTTGGGTTTCTCTCGATAACGACAGTCTCGATTGCAGATAGAATACGTTCGTCTTGCTCACAAGTATACGCAAGCTTGACGGGAGGTGAACTGACTGAATAAATCGATTGCACATCATAATATTGCTGACACGGGCCATCTACGGTAATTCGACCGTTCATAATGCAATAAGCAATTTTAAAGAAATTTTATGTTTACATCTAGAAGAATATTGGGTGCTCTAATGGGACATGGACAGTATTAACAAAATAGGTGTTACAGACATCCCTCTAAGCAGAGCATGCATGGAGAAGGACGAAACAGCCGCCCATGTCCTACTGGAGTGCAAAGGTGTGGCCAACTGCTGCGGGTGCACTACTGGGAAACCCTGGTAATCTCCAGGAAATTAGGCAACGTCAAGGCGCTGATAGGTTTCCTTGAAAAACTAGTTAAGAGTGAAAACCACATTGGACACACCTGTCGCCCAATGGGGTATTTGACTAAGGTCGAGATTTTACAAAATATTTATAAATATTTTATTAAAATATAGGTAAAAATGTGCCAATAGCAAAAATTCTCAATTTAATATATATCGTCTAGCCGGTTTTATGGTCATTCAAAGATTCATGGACAAGTCGTTTTAAAAGTATTATTAAAAAATAATTATACCATTGAATGACCCATACAATTTGCACCAACCATTATAATACCAAGAACCATTGACATAAACGAAACATTTGATATAGCTGCCATACAACATTCAAATGAAATGCATACAAAATACTTGCATGTGACGTCACATCTAAGTAGCCATTAGTATGGAGCGTTTTGGGTTTGCCCAAAATAATGTGATTTTAAAGTTGTGATATCTCAGGTAGTTTAAATGAGAATCAAGTAATTCTTTCAACGATGTTTCTATCATTGAGAGGTCTTTTGATTACAAAAATAAAAAAAATAGTCAAATACCCTATTGCGGAAAAACCTTTACGAGGCGAAGAAGAAGAAGCATATTGGGTCTAACGATCTGCTTAAAGAGTGGGCGATCTGCTTAAAGAGTAGGCCAGCTTTTACGTGTAACACCATCAACGTATTTGTGAAAAATATTAAATAAATAAATAAAAACATATATGATCTGTTGGAATGATGACAGAAACCGCCAATAAGTAACGTGTGCGGAAGAGACACATTACGATATACTGCCTTGTGCACAGGTCAACGAACACTTCTTTATTAATATCAGCTAGATCAGACCATCTGTCTATCTAATTTGTTGCCTTTCCAGGGTTCTCTGCACTCTGACACAAACACTATGCATTCACTTCGGGTCACATACATCGCTGACGCGAAGCCTTCCGAGTCGCTGGCCGCGAAGTCGGAGTCTCTTTGTCATCCATAAAGAAAGAAGAAGAAGAAAGCCTTGCCAGTCTTCTCTGCACTCTGACACACACCCTACTTAGTGTACTCACCTTAGGTCACACACATCGCACACGTGAGGCCTCCCCTCCTGCGAATCGTTGGCCGCGGAATCGGACACGGATCCGCTTGAATCCGTCTCCTCATCATCATCCATCATGTTCTTGTTGCCAATTTTCTCTGCAAAACAGACAGATTCTCTTTATTGCAAAAAATGTTACAGAACTTAAAGGTCATAGGTAAATACAATCTCAGCGGTATTATCGCTAATAGAGATCTCTTCCAGACAACCTTGGGGGAGAGGAAAAGTTCAGCGAACTGAAAAAGGGGGAAAGCAGTATACAGATGTTCCGCGTTTATATATGTTAATAGCCTTATAAAGTGATTCATCAATGGATGAATATAAATAGTGGGTTTAATGATGACGAAATCGTGCGCAAATATATTATGTAAACAGGAGATTTTCCACGTGTAATCTAAGCAAACCAATGCACGCATAGACTAGGGATTTAGTTAAGGCGAAATGTAATGCGCACTAGTGACGCCAATTAATACGCCAAGTAAATATATTTTTTATATGTTTTTGTTTTATAATTTGATCACACTTTAGACTATACAGCGACTCACGGCGGTTATTGTTCACCGCGAGCTAAACATGATTGATACAATCAGTGAAGTAAATAGGGCGTTGCCGCCGGTGCTCAGTGACAGAGCGTGGATTTTGGGGGGCGCAATAACCGTCAGACCAGGTAAGACTATGTGGTCCTGGTAATTTTCCGCTTCAATTACTAGACTCCCTAAATCCTGAAAGCTCCTAAGCGTGCCACTGTAGGAGCTGCAGCTCCCGTCCGTGCCAGAAGACAGCGGTATTAGCGTTTGGTTGGTTGTTTTAAGGTACTATTACACATGCTTATTTTCTTGCTTAAAGCATTCTACTTTTGAGCAAGGCTACTAAATAGCATGGTGTGGACGTGCTACTTATAAGCATGCTCATTTTGAGCTTGATCAAAAACCGCACGCCGGTCGATTTATGAGCTTACTACCTGCAATGCGGTTAGAAGGGGGAGCCCGCCACACTCCTGTGGCGGAGTGCTTTAGCATGTAAACAGGTTAGCTTATTTTCAAGCATGCTTATAGATGGCTAATAGCATGCTTATTGATAGCAAATTTAGACAGTTCAATGGGCATTCTCATATTTGACATGCTGGAAATAAGCATGTGTAGCTTAAGGGTTGGCTGAACATACCGTCGGAGTCTTCGTGCTCGTTGTTGGTGGGTTTCTGCAGTACCGCCAGCTGAACCACTTTGATGCCGCCCGTCTTGCCGGTGTCATTTTCTGATCTGTTCGATTCGTAGTTGGCGCCTGGGGACAAATAAATATGTGTTTAAAAAAATATAAAAACGTATAAGTTATTTTTATGTTGTAGGTGGAGACAGATTACCTGATGGTAAGCGATTGCCGCCGCCAATAGACACCTTCAACACCAGTGAAGTCACAAGTGCGTTGCCTACCTTCTCCACTCCTCGAATTGGAAATTAAAATCTACATAAGAAAGACAAGATGGTTGACATTTCCAAAATCTGGTGTTCTTGAGCGGCGACAATCGCTAACCATCAGGTCATCCGTCTGGTCATCTGCCACCTATCACATTAAAAAAAAAAGCCCCTGACTCTTCGTATTAAAATTATAACCAAAAATGGCGATGACTAAGCAGACGAATATTATTTCTTCACATCACCCAGCCGTTCAATTAAGGAGTATGTTTTGCTTGCATGCATCGGAAATAATTGATGACCTGAAAACACGACCTGAATCTGCTGAGCAAACATTTTAATCCCATTACAAACTGCACTTGGTTAAATTAACTAGCATACTGTAATATGTAATACAAAAAAAAATGCATAACTTATCATAACATTATTTGAGACATCCTCAGTAAGTAATATAATACTTGTGTTGGGGTTGACCCGCTCCTTCCCAAGATTTGAAATGCAGAAAAATAATATTTAATTAACATAATATTAAGACTTTGTACTAACAATATATGGATGACCTATGTAAAAGTATCAGCCCTGTCCCACGGCAGGGCAAAAGGCCTCCATCATAGAAGTCAAGTTATCGCTACTATGATGGGATTAGGCTTAATCACCACGCTTGCCAAATGCGGTTTGGTGATCACAAATCCAAGCTATGTTCGAAAAATTCGAAACATAGTTTTCGCTCGACCCGGGAATCGAACCCAAGACCCCGAGATCACGGCCTGGTACTTAAACCACTAGACCAACAGGGATTACCTATGATCTGAAATAAAGGGTAATTGAATTGGATTGAATTTAATAATAACAAAGTATATTTTTACAGCTCCAGCATTCTAAATTAATATTTTATTTAGATATATTTTATGCACCATAAAATTTAAACTTTTACTACTTTTTAACGCCAACTAAAATAGTTGATGATTTATTCCGTCATTCATCGCGACGTCAAATGCAAAATATATTACACAAAATATAATAAATATAGTGAGAGTAAGTGGTTCTCTACGTCGATCTCGGAGATAGACACTCTGTTTAGTATTTTCCAAAACTGTCTGCCTAATGAAGAAAGATTACCATAGTGTACAAGACTATTTAAATGATACGGATTCTTGGTCATGTTAATCGATTAGTCTTTTGAGTTCTTTTTATTCATCTATTTATTTTAATAATTGATTTTTTTTTCTCTTCTCAATTGAAACTCTGTCATATTACATACATCAATATTTGAAAAGAGTAACTACCTAGATTATATGTGTACCTGTTTTGACATTCTTAACTGTTCTGTATGGACCTAAATTGTATAAAGATTTTTTTTATCTTTTTTAGGGTTCCGTACCTCAAAAGGAAAAAACGGAACCCTTATAGGATCACTTTGTTGTCCGTCTGTCCGTCCGTCCGTCTGTCAAGACCCTTTTTCTCAGGAACGCGTAGAGGTATGAAGCTGAAATTTATATCAATTACTCAGGTCTACTGTCCCTTGAAGCTGTGAAAAAATCAAACTTCTAAGCCAACGCAATCAAAAGATACAGCCGTTTATGCCGCAAATTTTCGACACTTGCAAGGGAATCAAAACCTACAGGGTGGTTCCCGTGAACTCAGAATCTTGAAATTTGGTACGAAGCAACGTCTTATAGCATAGATAAAGGAAAAATTACGAAAACCATAAATTTTTAGTTACATCACATAAAATATATTTTTTTAATAATTTTAAACTTACTACCCATTTCCTCATAAACGCGTAGAGGTATTAAATTGAAATTCATACCAAATACTCAGGTCTATAATACCTTTAAGCTGTAACAAAATCAAACTTCTATGTCAACGCAATCAAAAGAAACAGCAATTTAACCTGCATATTTTGAAACTCGCACGTACTCGCAAGGGAATCAAAACCTAAAGGGTACTTCCAGTCGACCTAGAATCTTGAAATTTGGCATGAAGCAACGTTTTATAGCACACATAAAGGAAAAATTCCGAAAACCTTAAATTTTTAGTTACATTACAAAATATATATTTTTTAATAAATATAAACTTATTACTTTTTTCCTCATGAACGCGTAGAGCTATCAAGTTGAAATTCATATCAAATACTTAGATCTAATTGCCCTTGCAGGTTTGTACGGAACCCTCGGTGCGCGAGTCCGACTCGCACTTGGCCGGTTTTTTACTTAGTTATATAACAAATAAATATCTCTGACTCGTTCGCTCTCTTCCGTCCCGACTTCTGCGACTACGAGTGTTGTGCGCTCTTGTATTTATAAATATTTTAATTGATTTAACTAATTCGTGGAGCAACAATACAGTTCATTTCAATCAAAATTTCTAACACTATTATACATAATTAACAGAACTTAATATGGATATTGTAAATATACCTATAAAATTGCTGAATAGACAGACAACCGTGGGGTAATGTAGAAATACAAATATATATTGTATTGTAAAAGTAAATATAAAGGGGGACGTGTACATTTCATATTTTTTTCCAAAATATATTTTTTTCGGAGTTCCTTGTGTGATCGTATCAGGAATGACCAAGGAGAACCAAGAAGAATTGTGTGCCTCAAGTGGCAATGGGCAGGGTACATTGCGAGGAGATCAGACGGCCGATGGGGCAGAAAGGTCCTCGAGTGGAGGCCGCGTATACTTCTATGGAAGGCCGTGGCAGGCCCCCCACAATATGGACCGACGATCTGGTTAAGGTCGCTGGAATCCCTTGGATACCGGTGGCACAGGACCGATCTGTGTGGAGATCCCTATGTGGGAGGCCTATGTCCAGCAGTGGACGTCTATTGGCTGAAATGATGATTAAATTATTTTAGATATCCGCTATCCGTTGTTTCCATTTTCAACAAGGCTTTCCCGCGAAAAGCTATTGTTGGTTGTTGAAAGTTTATTTTTTCAAGCAAAAGTTTGCTCCACCCTTCAGTGTTAACTGAAATACAAAACCCTTTGTGTACTGTAACTGGGCTTGTGTTTTTCAGCTAACGATACCAAAAGTTTGTAAAGGTGAAACAATGATACGACGAAGTTGAACAAATAAAATAATACTCGTTCCGTAATGTTTTGCGGTGAGGGCTGCCATGTAGAAGTAGGAAATATGGAGTTTAAACTGGGTAGGGTTGTTTTAACACAACAGTCGCGTACTTTGAACTGTCTACCGTATAACCGTAATAAATTAAAAAGAAATACAGAAACCCAACGCGTGGCAGGACGTACACAAACCGCGGTATCCACACAACACGTCTGCCCGAAAGATTGTTCGTTCTTTTTTTATGTGGTAGGTGGCAAACGAGCAGACGGATCACGATAGACGTCTCCAACGGTTCAGCAAAACTAGTGCGATCACACATGCGCTGCCAACCTTTTAACACCCATTCCCAACCTGAGGCCGAATTGAGTCCTCACTCACTCCGCAAAACACAGCGCAAGCGCTGCTACACGCCTGTTTTCGGTGACGTGTGAAGCAGAACCGTGCTGTGTTTCGTTGCGTGAGTGTGGATACTGGAAGCCCAATCCGGGGACCTGTTCCCCGGATTGGGCTTTCGGTTTCAAAGGTTTAAAGGTTGGCGAAATTGTGTCTCCACTGGTGTCGCGGATGTCTATGGGCGACGGCAATCGCTTACCATCAGGTGATTCTTCTGCTCGTATGCCACTTATCACATAAAAAAAAGAACGTCTATTCATGACGGAGCATGGCTCTCCCGTAGTAGATAACTAGCTCTCCCACTTCAAAGTACTTCAAGTCGTTTAAGTAGGTATTATGTAAGTAGATTTTGAGCCCAATCACCTCTCCCCCTTGTCAGCAAAAAATACGCTTTATCTTCTCCATTTTATCATGAATAAGAATAATAGTGCCCCCCCCCCCCCTTCCCCCCTCTTCGATGGTTTCGTAATATTTGAACGGTCGTTTGATAGATGGCGTCTCAAAAAGTCAGCGGTGTCAACCCTACCGCCATAATGTTTCGCGGCAATTGCTAGGGTGATTGTGCGAAATTGCCAAAGGAAATTATACTAAATTATCATCTTGCGGACTAGCCTATTGTTGTTCTTGTATGCGGCGGAATATTTTATCCGTTAAACAATACAATTCTTACTCGTATTTACCGTTTACACGAACACTTAAATCATGATTTTGCTAAACACATGTAACATAGTCTGTTAACTTTGATAATTTATTTTTTCTCTTTTCAAATGAAACTCAGTAATATCATCAATATTTGAAAAAGAGTAAAATAAGTTTCTTGATGGTGTCTTCTCATTAGAAATCGGCATTCAGAACCAGAAGATTTACATTCATAAGTTCATACAACCTGTGCGGATAAAGAATGGGATCAGAAATGGCGGCGAATCTATTCACTTCTCGCTCGCACACTATTTGCGTCTATACTAGCACTCGTGGGGTGCGAGTATAGACGCAAATAGTGTGCGAGCGAGAAGTGAATAGATGCGCCGCCATTTCTGATCCCATTCTTTATCCGCAAAGGTTGTACTTTATTATATTATTTTTCATTTAGTTAAATAAGCGACACTCATGTGTAA
Organism: Marasmia exigua; assembly: GCA_019059595.1. NCBI lineage: Eukaryota > Metazoa > Arthropoda > Insecta > Lepidoptera > Crambidae > Marasmia > Marasmia exigua. The sequence continues at coordinate 3,701,661 of CM032479.1, read as the reverse complement.
CTATGTCAAGGACAAACCGGCAAGGTTTTTATGACACTCTAAATTTAAATACTGTTATTGTAATATGTTAAAATAAATAAATAAAAAAAAAGTATTCTGTATGGACCTAACTCGAATAAAGATTTTTTTATCTTATCTTTATCTAGTTGTGAAGGTTTAGTGAAATACGTCGATGATTTCGTTGGAGTAATTGAAATGGTTTTTGTTAGGTTCCAGGTTCGAAATCTAGTAAGTACCTAATTATTAATAAATGATGTGGCATTTTTAAAAGTGTATACATACAGATTTTCGAAATTAAACATCTTTTTATTTCGGCACCATGTTGTATTGGCTCGGCTAGTATCTTCTTCTTAGTTTGTGACTCCGCTTGTAATAGAAAGTGATAAAGAAGCCCGGTTGCAATGAGACAAAATTTTATTTTTTTACATAAAATTGCTTCTTCCATTGCGACTTCGAATAAATCCTTTTTTATATTGTTTGATGACGTGAACCAAAGAAGTTATCTTCTTCATATTGAAGAAAAATATGAACTTGTTAAGTCTTTACTTGCCAGTACTTTCTAACTCTGATGTTTTAAATTGCATGTACCGAACTAATTATTCGATATAAAATTGTCTAGACTTTCATAAAAGCCCCAAGAAAAAAAGAGCATCGCTCCGCAGCCGTAGTTATAACGAGTTCGCCGCTAAACATTCACCTCTCATAGTACAAACAGATATCTACAATACATATACATGCACTTTTTGTTGCAACTTGCACCGCTTCGATCTTGGGGGCGCAAGAGGGAATATCCACCTTATCTCAGGGCAAGAGGGTGGGAAACAGTTAGTTTATAACTTTCTTCGCGCTTGCGCGGCGATGGGCGCCTGATATTGGTGACTTCAGTCGTCTGCGAATTTATAAATTTCTGATTTATACCAGCTTTAAAAGTATAGTTATAATAACGCTTTCATTATTGAAATGGAATTAATTTAACTTAGAAAGATAAGATAAAAATTCTAATAATATTTCTTTCTCGCATAAAAATGAGATTACATAACTAGAAGATACCTTTTTTTTAATTTAATAAAATGTGGTAGACTGGGAATGAAAAACATATAATAAATTAAATATTAGGAAATGTATTATAATTTAATATTGTTTTTGGCGATATTACCTAATAGAATTACGAAATACTTTTGTACGATATCGCCGTCAACGGATGTACTTTGAACTTTTGTTTTAAAAATGAACAAACATGTGAAAATCGCCAATGTATGCAAAATCAGACAATAACTATGCAAATATGTGCATTTAATAAATAATAATGCAAATATATTTTGAATGACAGAAGGGGAATGCAAAAACCAGTTGTAATGAGAGCACACGACGACCGGTTTCTCTTTGGTCTATCGAAATCATTAAGATTTATTGTTTCAACTGGAACCAGAGTATTATGGATATCTGAACGGATTTTATCTAGCGATTTGTCAACATTTAAGAAACATTTATTTTAGTTAATTAAAATTAATGATCGAACCAAGCTAATATTATGTTTATTCTTTGTCCTTTCAAGTCGCAACCTCGCAAAGTAGCATCTTTACTAACTTTGCCCCTTGGATAGCCAATCAGCAGTCATCAGATCGCTCGATTAATCCTGACGGAGAAAGCCTTCCAAGCTCGTCTGATTCTATGAAAACAGAGTGGTGTGTTTAATTATGTGGCCATCACTGTATGTATACTATACATACATATATTTACGAATTAACGTAACGAAGTTTCCCGAAATACCGACTGTGGTCAGTGTTATAGTGTAGAATGACAGCTGTCACTTGACCTTTATTTCAATGAGAATAAGGTTTATAATTTTAGCCAAGTTTCATACCATAGACTTTTATTACTATAGACCTAAAGATCATTTTTCTGTAACACCAATAGCTGTCATTCTAATCAAGCTACATTTTACAGACTATAGGGATGCACAAGACCGCGAAGTGGAGGAGTCGAAGTAAGAAAGCGGACCCCGGGCTCCGTAGCGATAGCTTGGGACGCCACCGGGACAAAAAGCTAAAATGATGATGGAGATTTACGAATTACAGATACAAATACAGATATAAGATCAGAATCTCATAAAACAAAAACAATAAATAATATTTACTGTTATGTTACATTATGTATGTACGATTCATGACAAGCCAACTGACTAAAATAAATCGACCGAACGACCGCTGTATGTTAACCAGATTTTTGCAACATAATTTATATTTCCTGTAGCAAAGGAAATTCAAATGTCACCGGTACAATGTCGGTATCGGAGAAATGCAAGCCACGTAATACCCAGCAGGAGAATACATTTGCGGCAGCAATTCTACTAAAAACGAATGTTAGCTAGAAGAATAGAAGAATTAGTTTCTATTCCTTTTATGTTTCTGGGTTTAATGGTTTGATCAACCAGTCAGTCAGTCAATAAATCAGTTTCTCCTTTTATATTACAGTGTGTTTGGTCAATGGTCCGACCCGTGAAGGCGAGTCAACATGATCAAATTAATCAACAAATGGCGGCCAATTTTGTTACTACTAAATCCGGGTGGAAACGTTTATTGCGATGTAAAGGACACTTTTATGCTCGAATGTCCACTGATCACACACTCACTGATATTGATATCACTTGGCATTCGCGAAATTATACTCACAGAAGAGGGAAGAGCACCCACATTAAAAAATACATTATGTAACAGTCAAATCCTGTCAAGTAAGCATTAACTTCCATTGTTGACTGTACACGTAACCCAGTTACGTAGGTAACGGGCCACTGCGCTCAGTACTAAAATCATCAACAGGTATTCCCTCGGGAATAGACTCGACTACGATGTTTGATCGACCTCGAATGCTATAAATTGTCCGAGTACACACCTATACTACCTGTATGACTTATGGTGCATTTACATTTCACACATTTAAATCGAATCACGTACGTACACACATCAAAGTGTACAAAATCGTCACATTTCTACATTAGATTCTCACCTTAATGTTCCTACATGTTCGGTTCAATGTCAATTGAGTAATATTGACAGATTTTAGTAAACTTGAAGTGTAGCTGTACTTAAGGTTTTTATTAATGTATGGGATAGTACTTAGCCTCTATCTTACGGTGCCTATTCTCGTGCAATCGACATGAATCTCTGATTCGACATTAGTATATGGGACAAATGTATGGAATTCTTTTGATTTTATTGTAGAGTGCACCCGAATTGGTAGCTAAGTGGAAAATCATTATGTTAATGTAAAATCCGGCGGTTTTAGTTCAGCTCAGCAGAGAATTCTGTTAAAAGTAAACCTTTTTTTACCAAAAATGCAAAATTTGTAACGAAATTGTTACCCATATTAGCATGCGTTTTTAACCGACTTCAAAAAATTGCGGGGAGGGGGGGGGGGGGAGCTGCCAAAAATGTGATTCACTAAAAAACATTTTATAACAGTACACTCGAGAAAAGGTTTCACCGTAGTACCGTACCGCACCTAATCCCTGATGAATAATTGAATGTTGTATTAAATTACAAGATAGTATTGGGCGCCGACTTCGGTAACTCGAAGTTACTGTTATAAAATGTTATTTGAGGTGTATAAAGTGTTAAAAATATTATTTTACGCTTTTTAGTTCGTGGTTTTTGAAGGCGGTTATTTTTTTGCAGATTTTTTTTTGTAATTTTTTCGAAAATCGTTGATCTCGCTACATTGATGAATACAAAAGTGGTGTCATTTTGAATGAAATTAAGAACAAATATAAGTTTGTAAGACTTTTATCTCTACTAAAAGTTCTCATAGATATGAGATTTTTTTATCTCTACTGAAAGTCCTCACTTCTTGCCTTTCACGATTCTACGTGAACTGGAATAACCTACGCTTACAATTTAGTAACTTTAAATTGACAAAAAACCTTTATTTATTCAGATTATACAGCGAGCAAGCGTTGAAATACGAGGCATTCACAAATTTATCTTTGGATTGCGTTATTAAAATTTGAATTTTTTTTATCGTCTTCAAAGGATTGCCGACCTTAGTTTTGAGTAATATTTCAGTTTTACCTTTAGGCGTTTATAAGAAGAATGGAACACTGGAAGTTGTAGATGAGTACATCTACCTCGGACAAAAAGTCCAGCTTGGTAAGGCCAACTTCCAGAAAGAGGTCGATCGACGAATCCAACTCGGCTGGGCAGCGTTCGGGAAGCTACGCAGCATATTTTCGGCAGATCTACCGCAGTGTCTCAAGACGAAAGTCTTTAATGCGTGTGTGTTGCCAGTGATGACATACGGAACCGAAACGTGGCCGCTTACAATGTGCCGATTAAGGAGGCTCAAAGTCACCCAGAGAGCAATGGAGAGGGCTATGCTCGGGGTCTCCCTGCGTGATCGTATCAGAAATGATGAGATCCGCAGGAGAACTAAGGTCACAGACGTAGCCCAAAGGATTGCATGCCTTAAGTGGCAATGGGCAGGGCACATAGCGAGGAGAACAGACGGCCGTTGGGGCGGAAAGGTGCTCGAGTGGAGGCCACGTACAGGAACTCGCAGCCGTGGCAGGCCTCCTACAAGATGGACCGACGATCTGGTGAAGATCGCGGGAATCCATTGGATGCGGGAGGCACAGGACCGATCTGTGTGGAGAACATTGGGGGAGGCCTATGTCCAGCAGTGGACGTCCATTGGCTGAAATGATGAAGAAGAATGGTCTTGTAACAACAACGTTATCCCTTTGAGGTCCGTACCCCATCCCAAATCCTGGATCATTGGTCCAAGACTACCCCGGCCTCCGAATATGAGATGAGACCCTAAAAACACCAACGTCCACGCCCTACGCAAACTGGACAGCTTCGTTGGAAACAAAGGTATGGCCATGCCACCAGCACGGTGTCCTGGCAGCAGGGGTAAACCCACAAATATGTGACTTGACTGTGTAAAGAATGACATGCGTACCAAGAAACTGACCACTATGGATGCCAAAGACCGTGCGAAGTGGAGTAGTGGTAGCAGGAAAGCAGACTCGAGGCTAAAAAATTTTTTTATGTCATAGGTGGCAGACGAGGAGACAGATCACCTGATGGTAAGCGATTTAAGCCGCCAATAGACACCTCCGACACCAGTGGAGTCATAAGTGCGCTGCCAACCTTTATTCCCTCGTTTCCCCCGGATTGGTTGAATTTAACAAAGATTTCACTACTTTTACTCTACGTTACATATTAAGTAAAAATAACAATTTTTACAGGAATAACCTTCAAAATGAAAATATTGTCAATGTGGGGACATTATTGACTGTGGCAACAAGTTTGCTGGTAAACGATTATCGCTGCCTATGCACACTTGCAACTTCAGAGGACTTGCAAACGCGTAACCGACCCTCTAAAAACCTTAGCATTCCTTTTTGAAGAACCTCATTATTATTATTTCCCATGCGTGCCGATAAACTAACCACTATGGATGCCAAAGACCGTGCGAAGTGGAGTAGTGGTAGCAAGAAAGCGGACTCGAGGCTAAATCCTAAAATGATGTAGAATAACCCCTAAAAACGCTAAAAAAATTTCATACTTTATTTTGAGTGCAATAAAAGTATATTCATTCATTCATCATTATAGGGCTTTTACAAAACACTTCTTGGTCACGTAAAATGCCCCATTATGCATTTCATCTGCAACACGTACCAACTATCACGGACCTAAACAAATTTGAACGCGGTACCGCCCTGCCCCCCGCGTCTAGATATTGATTAAAGTGAATACTATGTACATACCCACTTATACACTACATACAACTGTTCGCTAACCGAGCGCCGCGAACGGTATTTTGGTCGATTGTACTTATACATACAATTTTAATAGTTCGCCGCTTTGATAGAAACATAGGTACAGTTAGAGTAAGATATTTATTTGCACGACGTGAGAACATTTACTATGCTAAATGTAATAATAGACAGCGGGTCTTATTCATCGTCATCGCAATTTATTTTGTAACATGGAAATATTTTAGGCTTCTATTTGTGGGAAAATATTTGCCTCTGTATTTTCTTTTTTCAATTCGTCTTCACCATGTTTTCAACCGTCTAAGGCTCGATTCGATAAATCTTAATCCGAGAATAAATCTATGGTATAACGTCAAATTTGTATTGTATGACATCGCTATACCAGAAATAAGTTCTCGGATAAATTTAGATCGAATCGGGCCTTATTCCGTTTCTAAGTCTCTCGCGATAACAATATAAAAGTTCAAATTAAAAATAAATTTCCTTTCCAATTTACTGCAGTAAATGCTAAGGTTGGGCCTTAGTTGGCAACAGAATTGGTCATACTTGTGTATTTATGTCACTCATGTTTGATTTGTGTTCTGTCCCCAATAAAGAAATCTTAAACTTTATTTTGAATGGGATGTTGTTTTGTTTTTTTTTTTATTTATTTCAGCCTTTGTTATTGGGAAAAAATATTTTCAGTGGTAACGCCATCGAAAAGTGTGTAAGACGATTAAAAGGCACGGTATAAAAAAATGTATACTAAAGAATATACTTTTTTTTTAAAAAAAAAAGAAAGGAAAAAAATGCAATAAAAGGACCAGCGTCTTTTTTGGTTGAACTTTGTACTAAAATACAAATTGTATTTACCATCTAATAGATAGATAGATAAAACGTTTATTCGCATAAAAAAGCACACATTCAGAGCAGTATAACTGTAAGTACAAAAAACCCAGAACGGCTTATAATGAGGCATGTGTGCAGCAGTGGTGCAAAATGGCAATGGCTCAGAATTGTTTACTCGACGAGCAAACCACTGATTTTCAGCCATTGCCAGTACTGAGGGATGCGATAATAAAGTCACTTCTAGATTAAGTGCGTAATAGATAGAGGATTCTACACATCATTTAAAAATAAACAACAGAACAATGACAACTTTGTATCTTACAAGATAGGGTGCTAAATTGCGGAAGCTCGTTTATCTTCCATTTCCATGTACCGTGCCAAGAATCTACTCATTCCGGATGTTCCGTTTCCTGGTCTGTGGTGAAGAAGCGTCATACTTTCATTCATATTCTTATATCACTCGTTCAAAATCTTTTGCAATAATTCAAGACAAATAGAGATATCACACACGATCGATAACGACAGCGGGAATAGTGAAATGTTTAAGGTGCGGGGTATGGCACACTAGCGACGCCAATTATTTTATTTACATTGTTAGCAACTAAACCGGATATCTTTTTAACAATTTCAAAACTCCGGCCTTTCGGAAACCACTTATACATTTTCTTTAATACTTATACTTAACTTTTTGGTCTTATGTTTTCGAAATTTGAATTACCGCCTAAAACGGCCACTTATGGCGTACATTTAAATTTCGAGTGCAGACCAAAAAAGTAAACAGATCAAAAAGTAGTGCACAATTTTATTAAATAACTAGTAGAAATGTTTGCTTAGAGACTGGAGCTCCGAAATTGTTTAAAATAGATCCGGTTTAGGTACCCGTCGCCCGTCGCCTTAAGGTGACGGGTAGGGCACACTAGCGACGCCAATCGATATAAATTTTTAGCTACTAAACCGGATCTATTTTAAACAATTTCGGGGTTACAATTTCTCGGAAAACACTTATACTATTTATTAAATAACCATGCACAAATGTTGGGTCAGTTTTTGTACGCGAAAAATTGATTCACGATAAAAGTGGCCGCTTTTGGCGGTAATCAATTTTTCGCGTAACGCGTTGGACCCAACATTTGTGCATGATTATTTAATAAATAGTATACGTGTTTGCCGAGAGTTTGTGACCCCGAAATTGTTATAAAATAGATCCGGCTTAGTAGCTAAAAATTTAAATAGATTGGCGTCGCTAGTGTGCCCTACCCGTCACCTTAACAGAAAACATTTAAATATTATGTGTAATATATTTTTTACTACCAACATGCTAGTAACAGGCAATGAGTAAGTCTTTGTGTCAGTACATCGTCACTGTATAAACGTTATAATGTAAACAATTTTAATTTACAATTTAAAAGAATGAGCAACAATTAATAGCGTGGTCTTAACGAATAATATGCGCAGTATTTATTCCGCGATAATTTAAAATTTTATGATCATTATTAAAATTATTTCGAAAAAGCGTTGGCCATCCGGTTTAAATACCTTTTTTCCAAACACGTTATCGTTATCTATATGTTTATATACAGCATGAAGCTAATACAGAGTTTTATTTGACATTTGGGAAGTCATAACCATGGTCTCCCTATATAAATACATACAGTGAACTGCCCGTTTATTTTTCTTACTAAAATCCAACGTGGTACACCGCGCTTTTTTTACCGTCTCACTCACTCATCGTCATCGTCAGCCCATTTAAGTCCCCACTGCTGGGGCACGGGCCTCCCTCAATCACATGAGGGGTAATTGCCATACTCACCACGCTTGGCAGACGGGTTGGCGAGGGTTTTGATATAAACGCAGAGTTTTCCTTCTCTGGGTGCTGATGATCATGCCAGCAGCCTTACCTTAGTCGCCTTTTACGACACCTCGGTAAGAGTGAGGGTGGCCTATTCTACTCTGCCGGGGACCACACGGCTCACTCACTCATCGAAGGCATTATACTGACGAAAACCAACATTTTCCCCAAGGAACATAGGGTCTTATCTCAGAAAAAATAACACATTCGCATCCAAAAGTGGTCAGCTGTTGGCAACTGGTTGAGTAGCAAGAATGTTAGTTCTTCTTCGGCAACTGGTTAGTGAATCTTAGTTGCCAATGTGGCCGGATGGAGAGAGAGTTGGTGCAATTTGTATGGGAAAGCATTTATTTTTTAATTAGACCTTATGTTCCTTGGGGAAAAATGTTTGTTTTCATCAGTATAATACCATCGATAAGTGAGTAGACGGTTAAAAAAGCACGGTGTACATTGAGTTTCCATTATGAGAATTAAATCGACTGTCAGCGATGTATTTTGCCTGTTCAACGTTCACCATAGGTACATACTTGTACAAACTACACTTTGTTAAGGAGACGGATAGAGCACACCAGCGACGGCAATCGATTTTAATTTTTAGCTACTAAACCGGATCTATTTTAAACAATTTCGGGGTTACAACCTCTCGGCAAACACTTATACTATTTATTGAATAACCATGCACAAATGTTGGGTCTAACGCGTACGCGAAATTAACAGGATTAATATAGGCGCCACTTCTGTCGCGTCAACATTCAAATTTCATCTTTATTTGTATAAACATAAGGAAACCATATTTTAGTTCCGTGTTTTGCCGCGGGACTCCTTTCGTGGCGCGGATTATCACAATATACCTATATACACTCAGTAGCACATCTAACCGCTCACAGCGTATTTTTCTTACAAACGTGCTCCCTACACGGTTAAAACCTGATTTACTTTTTAATTTCTTGACAAATCGGGAAGTTTCCATGGTTAATTAAAAGGCGAACATAAAATACGGGTCATGTACAGTAAAAGCAATAAATCGATTTACTTTTTAATTTATGAAACCGTGAAGTGCAAGTGAGTCACTGGCTACTAACACAGTAATACAGTAAGGTCGAGCTAAGGAGCTGTATGACTCATTTGGACTATTCGCTCTAATATTATGCATATCCCTTAGAAATCTTGTGCTGGTCGCTTTTATACAAGGTAACAGAGCGTAACCCCATCCGCTTAGACGCGGCCGTTCAACTAAACTTGTGTACTTTCGATTGTTTTTAAAACAATAAAACATCGACAATCAGAGAATAGTCGAAAGGCGGTTGTAGAATGGTTTCAAAAGCTATTTTTATTTTATAATTAGTATTTTCAAATGTCGAACACGATTTTCTATTGAACTTTTAATCCTGTTAATTTCGTAGGACTTATACAAAATATAGGTATAGTCAGCAAACAAAGAAGAAATATTTTTTGAAATGTTTGACAGCTCGGTGTTTTTATTATCTCAAGACATGACAAGATGAATGAGAGTTTAAAGGTTGGCAGCGCACTTGTTGCGGGTGTTCATGAGCGGCGATAATCGTCTGTTCGTCGCCAGTCATAAAAACGAATCGTTAAATATAATGTGTGTGTGTAATGGTAAGCTTCTCCCTCCGGTTAAATGATTCGAGCTTAAGGTTTTGAGCGCCATGGGGGACACCGGTGACCGACAAACAATAAATATTTATTTGTGTCTGGACTGGTGGCAGACAATGTATATAAAACTGATTAATAATTTTATAAAGATATCTAATAAGAAGTCTACTAATAACAATCATATAAAAAATCCCGCCGGAAATGAGTCGAAGATTAAAAATATTATTTTAAAAATATCAATTAACGAAGTTCATTAAAACATATTGCGTCATCTTGATTAATCACATCAAAGTATGTTATAAATGAAGTGAAGTCAATTGTTATTATTTTCATATAGTAATTTTGGAGCAAAATTCATAATTATACATGAAAAAATTTAATTAACTGATATGGAGGACCGAGTTTATTTTTAATTATTTTTGTGATAAGTCGTTTTAACACAGCTAACAATAAAAAAATATTTCCAAATGGAGATTTTTGATACGACTCATGAATATTTATGAGGACACTACATAAAAAGTGTTTTTAATTCCTAATTTAGGGTTCACGGCTTTTTAACATCTGAGTCATTTTATTTTGGACGAGTGGGAGGCATAATATATTTTATGTTGTTTTTATTATTGCCCTTTAAATACCTAAGCCGAAACATATTGCGTTTTATCGATTGTATTGTTACAACATTTTTAAACATACATAATTTAGTATTTATTTTACAAAATTTACGGTTTGATATTGTTTGGCAATAATTTCACTATAGGATCAGTGACGATAAGGCCTACAGGCTTACAAGGACGCCCATTTCCCCTAAAAATCCAACTCATTCAGAACTACTTCAACTTTTTGCTTTTATTATTCGAAATGTATAAATTACAAAAATGATAAATTCCTAAGACCAGATTTCGAAATAACACAATATGAATATTGCGTTATTTATAAAATATGAGATGATCCGGTTATAATACGAGTATATATTGTTGAGACATTCGAGATATCTCTAAAGCAAATTTCCAATAACACGGCAAGTGTGTGGGCGGTCGCGACATTATACAAAGTGTCTCCATTATTTCATCAAACATTTATTTCTGATATTTTAGCGAAACTTATAAATTAGGACTGGTCATTAGTGTGCAAATAACCAGCGCGGCAGCGGCTCCAAACCGCTGCAGCACATGCTGAGCTTGTACCTTGTTGCCCACTTCACTTTCTTTTTTTTTCTTCATTGGTCACTAGTTTATGTATACTTATTTGTTCTTTAACTATGTATCACCGTGCAATATCTATTTAATGTTATGTGTCCTGTCCTTGTAATTATTATATGTGGTCAATAAATGTTTACTTACTTACAAATCTTGCAAAATCCCATTTTTATATATTTTACAAATAATAATTCAAGTTTTTTATTTGCAATTCAGCACGAAAATAACTACTTTGCTTTAACATACATTGCAACACTTTTACATTTGTATAAAATATACATATTTATAGCATGATTGCATCTAAATAATGTGTCACCGACGTTTTTAATGTACATACAGCCACATATCAAAGTATACGAAATTGTTAAATTTATTCAGTCGAATCTCGCCCGAATGTCTTTCATGTTCGGTTCAATATCAATTGAGGGATTGTAGTAACAATAATCTACTGATTGTATTAGTATTATTCGATAAACGAATGTTATAATGACAAATTTTGACGTAGTGTATAATTCTATTTTAAATATTATTTGATTGAATGTAATGTATGTGATATATTTTAAGTGTTATAATTATAATTTAGTTTGATATTTCTGGATCCAAATGTGACATTGCTGTTATTTAAAAAATAAAAAGAAAAATGTATCGCTAATACCTTGAAAAGGTCATTTATAACAAAGCAAAAATATCTGCAAACCACACAAGTAATTTTATGTTATGTGCCAATATGTTGTAAATGTATGTGAATAAATGATTTTGATTATGATATCATTACGTTTAGTATAATTTTAAATTAATATTGGTGTTGGCACTGCCTAGTCAATAATTTACTTGTATAAGTCATTAATTACGTCATATTTTTTTTATTAAAAACGACGAAATGTTCATTACAAGATGGCCGCCATGTGGTTTCTTTACGACCAGATGGATTTTTATATTGAGGTAATTAACAAAATAAGGTATCATTAATGAACTAGGAAATTATTAACGTCAAGACAACGGAAACACTTTGATATGAGGAGTGACAGTGTTCAGAGAAAAAGAGCGAACGGCAAAATAAAACGCGCATTGATGTAGTGACTATGGTTTAAGGTGACGGGTAAGGCACACTAGCGACGCCAATCGATTTTAATTGTAAGCTACTTAACCGGATCTATTTTAAACGATTTGGAGGTTACAACCTCTCGGCAAACACTCAACCCATTTAAGTCCCCACTGCTGGGGCACGGGCCTCCCTCAATCACATGAGGGGTAATTGCCATACTCACCACGCTTGGCAGACGGGTTGGCGAGGGTTTTGATATAAATGCAGAGTTTTCCTTCTCTGGGTGCCGATGATCATGCCAGCAGCTTTACCTTAGTCGCCTTTTACGACACCTCGGTAACAGTGAGGGTGGCCTATTCTACTCTGCCGGGGACCACACGGCGAACTGTAAACACTTGTACTGTTTATTAAATAACCATGCACAAAATGCGGAGCCAACATTTGTACGCGAAACATTGATTCACGCTAAAAGTGGCCGCTTTTGGAGGTAATCAATTTTTCGCGTACAAAAATGGACCCAACGTTTGTGAATGGTAATTTAATAAATAGTATAAGTGTTTGCCGAGAGGTTGTAATCCCGAAATTGTTTAAAATAGATCCGGTTTAGTAATTAAACATAAAATCGATTGACGTCGCTAGTGTGCACTACCCGTCACCTTAATGAAGAAACGAAACACGAAAATATTACGTAAATTATTTTTTGTGGAAGTTTTTTTATTCCGTATGTAATTTGAGTAAAAAGTCCAAACGACATCCTATACCTACAAAATGTACTTATCTTGAAAATGAATAAAGCCACAAGAATAATGTTCCGGTGGCAAAACCCGGACACAAAAAATGCTTATTAGAAATACATTATTGCAATAATATTTAATGTCTTGGCGATTTTAATTATAGCTACACGTGGAACGCCAATTACTGTCGAAAATTCTCGACTTCAACCTAGTTAAAATTATTTCGTGTGGAATTGAAAACAGCCAATAACACTATTTTTCGTTGCTGAACAAACCATGGAACATTACATTACTTGATAATTACTGGCTAATTGAAAATAAAATTGAGTAAGAGGTTTTAGCTTTGGTTTGTTTATACCAAATTCGAATAAAAATTTCCCCATCCCAGCTGTAGTTGCAGGCATGACCAGATTTTCCTTGGATGCAACAGGTTCTTATTAAGCCGGCGTTGTCAGTATAAAAATAGTGCACTTATTGCAATTCGTTCCCAAAGGAACGCGACTACATACAAGCAATATATTTTTTTTTTATGTTATAGGTGGCGGCCGAGCAGACGGATCGCCTGATGGTAAGCGATTGCCGCCGCTCATAGACAAAGGCGACACCAGGGGAGTCGCAGGTGCGCTACCAACCTTTAAACCCCTCTTTCCCCCGGATTGGGCCTCCGGTACCCTCACTCACGCAGCGAAAACAGCACCGTGCTGCTTCACGCCGGTTTTCTGTGAGGCCGTGGTATCACTCCGGACGAGCCGGCCCATTCATGCCGAATCGTGGCTCTCCCCCGGTCATATAATTATAAGGAACTACGTCTAAACCAGACTATTATTATGTTACTGTATGTTCTTAACTCACCAGGTGAAGTGATCTTGTTGGGACGCTCGCGCTCCTCAGTCTTGGTGTCGTCTTGGAAGCGGACGGTCATCTTCTTTTTGGCCCGCAGCTTGTCGTCCTCTGGCGACATGATGGACATGCGCTTCTTGGGGCGGTCATCTTCAGATTCGCGCTTTATCTCACACGTGACGGACGCCGCTGCCGCTGCCGCTGCGGCGGCTGCGGCTGCCGCTGCTATGGAAGAAATGTTCAATGAAAACATGTTCTATTTTGAAATCAGAAACAGTAATGACTCAATTTTGAAACCAGAAACAGATGTGACTCAATTTTGAAATCAGAAACAGATGTGAATCAATTTTGAAATCAGATACAGGTGTGACTCAATTTTGAAATCAGAAACAGAAGTGACTCAATTTTGAAATCAGAAATGGATGTGACTCAATTTTGAAATCGGAAACAGATGTGACACAATTTTGAAATCAGAAACAGATGTGACTCAATTTTGAAATCGGAAACAGATGTGACTCAATTTTAAAATCAGAAGCAGATGACACTTGAAGACTGACATGATATGACCGGTGCAATATGTCCTATCTCAAAAATTAAGTTAGCATACTTGATATAGTATGTATACTATCTCCTGTTATTTAATGTTGTCAAAATTGAGATAGGAAGGACATATTGCTGGTTCACAAATCACACTTAACACACACAATCGTAGGTATATTATCTGGCTTGCAAAGAATATACCACAATACTGCTGAACCAAATGAGATTGTGTGAGTGAGTGAGATTAACTTTTCTCTGGTCTCAAAAACAATTTAAGTAATCACCTGTTTCGCGATAATATAGAAAGATAAGCATAAATTTATTTTTTCTTTTTTGGAATGGAACAATAAACAATATTTTAGTTTGCAATTATTTCGAATGAGACGGTATTTCCTTTTTGATGCAAGTAATTATCTTAGTCGCATACATGTTTCAAAAGAAATAATTAATGAAGAAAAAGAGCAATTTGTTAACTAGCACACGAAGTATTCAAGTTTGTAACAAAACGAAATAAATTTGGCGGATATTAAAATACCATCTGCGTACATAATTATGTACTAAACAGAAATCTTACAACATAAAACTAAGCATACAAAGTAAGTAAAATTATAATAACAAAACTTATTTTACGAAATCGGATGCTAAAGGCTATAATCTACTTCGGATTACGTACTTTAGTTAAATCTATTCACATTTTTCTCAGAAACAGATGCCAATTTTGTTTTTTATCGGTTATTTTAATACGCATGACGTAATCTTTTGTCTCGAACATGACTAAAAGAATATTATGTTGCAAATAAGAATTTAAAATAAAAAATGAAATGAAATCTCTATGGTCAGATCATAAATCATTATACAGTGGTAAAATATAACGACAAAAAAGAATTTAAAAGGAGATAAAAATAAACTTGAAGCTCGCAAGAGAATTCCTCTTTTAAAAATGGCGTATCACAATGAATTTATGACGACACATTTTGTACGGTGGTCAATTCTCGCAATATGCTAGCAGACACAACTGATCCGGAATAACGAATGGGGGAGCAATTCTCGCGCCTTTGATACGAAGTGCTTTCGAACTTTGTTAAAAATCGAACGGATATTGATACGTTAAAATATCAAAGTAGACAAATCAAATGCTTAGAGTATAAAATTGTCTATTGCAGCTATTTAAATACAGGAACTCTTATTTAAATGAGCATGTATACCAACTTCATGTCGAATGGGTGAGAATCGTCTCCCTGAACTCAAGTATGTTGTTAAAATGTGTAAGTGTGTTGTTAAAATGTTTTTACTATTATCTTGTTGACTATGGTAGCTTGTAGCTCTCTATCGAGCTATCGATGACGACAATGAAACAAAATATATTAGTTGAATACGAGGGGGACGGATTTTATAGGCACCATATAGGTCTCTCTCTCTACATGTTAATGATACTAAATCGATCTACACTGACCAAAATTTTCCTACGAAAAGAAAAAATCAAACAACTTTTTAGATAATTTTAAAATTTTCATAGAGCTAGTGCTTAAATTGACGTATTTTTATTTTTTATGTTTTTACTACAGGCGAGAGGAAAAACAATACAAAAAGTTCGCCGACCCAATCTTTTTTTTAAATTAAAGTGACCGTACCTCACCTACTCAGCACCCGATAGGTTCCATAGTATAGTAAAGAGCTTAAGATAGTTAATTAATACCACATAATTACCCTCTTGTTCAGTCTGTATGCTCGCGACCACTCTCTCCCCAGTCCTGGCGTGCTGCCTAGCCTCTTCCATCTCCCTGGCAGCGGCCGCCAGGATGTTGTTCACCGCTGTGTGTGTCCCTGGAGTCACCTCCTCGCGACGCCGCCGGCGGATCTCTTCTGCCCTCATCATTGATTGCTGGTACATGTGGATCTAAATGGAAGATTTAATAATTATAAATCCATACAACATCTCATATAGTGACCTGATTCCATACTATCGCTTTAGTATGATATGGGTGACAGATGTCAAAATTTTTCACGTTAGTATCTTTCTAACGGATTCGGAGGGTAGGGCTAAAACAAGCCGTATGGGCTGATGCAATTCAAAGGTTTTAAATTAGTGTCTAGTGGTTTTTAGTGTACAAATTTGGTGTTTATTTGTGCAGTGAAGTGCGGCAAAGTGATCCTAATAATAAGAATTGTTAAATTGTGTCGTTTAATTGTATCATTTTTAACACTGATATTGTGTGTCGAGTGCGTTGTTTCGTGACAACTTGCTTGGACCTAATAGTCTTAAACCCGCGATTGCTTTTAGAGTGATATCCTATGAATCCTTAGGTCGATAAAACGTAAAACACCGGCGTTTTATTGAGTGACTGTGACTTTGACTGACTCAACAGTCGAGACTACCTACTTATTCTCAAAATGTTACTTGACATTGGCGAATTATCTTCGGGTAGAGTCATAATAAAAGAAAATCTTTCTAATGTGTGACTAGCTTGCTACATATATAGCGATCTGTGCGTGTGACTTCCGTATACTAATCCTATACGTATAAATAACTTTGTCCTGCTGTCACCGCTATCATGATAAAGCGAAGGAGAGTAGTGGCACTTGTGTAACGGACATCAGACAACAGAAGAATTACAAATGTAAAACTTAAACCCAGACACTGAACAAACACAAGTGTTCATGACACTAATGTTTGTTCAGGGTGGGGATCGGGCCCATGACCATTTCGGCGTAGGAGGCAGGCTCAATACTAAATGCGCCATCGGGACAGTAAGTTAGAAATTCATTAAGGTAGCGACGCCAATCGATTTTAATTTTTAGCTACTAAACTAAAGGGTGTAACCCCGAAATTGTTAAAATAGATCCGGTTTAGTAGCTAAAAATTAAAATCGATTGGCGTCGCTATTTGACCCTAACCGTCGCCTTAATATAAGATTATCGACTTCTACAGGAATGAACTCTGCTTTTGCATTCTTCCAATATTTTCGTAACATTAGAACGAGTAAATATTTTAGTCACATTGCACGAAGGAGTGGGGACAACTTGGAGCGCTTGATTGTGACAGGGAAAGTGGAAGGGAGAAGACCGAGAGGCCGTAGTCCCCAGCGATGGTAGATAGCCAACAGCTCGAGATCCCGATAAGCGCTGCCCTGCACCGAGCGGCGGAGCGCAGCCGATGGCGACAGCTGATCGACAAAATCGGAAGGAGTCAGGATCCTCAGCAGTGAGGGAATCAACAGAAGAGAGAGAGAACGAATAAATTCTGTGGTCTTTTTTTTTTAAGAATGCGGACTGCCATTGCCTCTCATTCTTGAAAAGGATAGAATGGGGTTCCACCCTGAAAAATACGGACTTTAAAAAAAACCGGTTCTAGTTTCGGCCATACCCACAAATCAAACCTGGTCGCTACCGAGGCAAACTTTACATACTTAAGTTTGTACAAAAAATACTAAAGCAACATGTAGCCATATTTAAGAGCTTATTTCATATATCAACACGCGCGAAAAGCCCGAGCCCCGGCACAGACAATTTAAATATTTTTTTCATATCTTCCGTCACACCCAGCTATCGATCGAGTTTCTCGGAATAGGCTCGGAGTGAGAGTTACATGAAATACGTACATGAGAGAACATTATTTCGCTAAATAAACTTAAATTGCTTTTTTTATATGATAGGTGGCAGACGAACAGACGGATCACCTGATGGTAAGCGATTGCCGCCGCCCATGGACACCCTGCGACACCAGTGGAGTCATAGGTGCGCGGCCAAGTTTTAAACCACCATTTCCCCCGGATTGGGCCTCCGGTACCCTCACTCACGCAGCGAAACACGTGCTGCTTCACGCCGGTTTTCAACGTTTCGCAAAATGTGGTAGTGTTAACCACTTGTCAGATAATGTTTCTGAACATGTAACCACTTGCTATGGTAACCGTCTTAGGGTTGCGAAGATCAGATATTCGTCGCTTTATAGTCACAAGATTAACCAACTCCTGGATCGTTTTTTTTACATTATATCGGACAAACGAGCAGACCTGATGGAAAGTGATCAACGCCGCCCATGGACATCTGCAACACCTGAGGTATCACATATGCGTTGCTCTTAAGAAAGGAATAAACCCTTTTCTTAAAGGACACCAGGTCGTATCTGTTCGGAAACACCACGGATGACAGCTGGTTCCACAGTTTTACTGTGCGTGATAGGAAATGACGTGAGAAACGCACTGTAGTCGATATAAATGCATCCAGGTGATGTGGATGGAATTTGGCGTCCTGACGTGATGTGCGGTGGTGAAAAATTGCAGCTGCTATAAGGCTGAACAGCTCCTCGGAATTCCCATTGTAAATGCGATAGAAGATGCACAGTGATGCTACATCTCTACGCAATGACAGGATCAAGTGTGTCGGAAAGTGCCTGGTCGTCGATTATTCTGACCGCCCTTCGCTGGTCATGGCTGATCATGGTCCAATTGTACGCAACCGTGTTTGACCGTGAGCCACGCTTCGGCATGAATGGGCCTGCTCGACCGGAGTGATACCACGACCGCACAGAAAACCACCGTGAAGCAGCACTGTGCTGTGTTTCGCTGCGTGAGTGAGGGTACCGGAGGCCCAATCCAGGGGAAAGGGAGGTTTAATGGTTAGCAGCGCTCTTGTGACTCTGGTGTCGCGGGTGTCTATAGGCGGCGGCAATCGCTTGCCATCGGGAATGAAAGGAAATTATGAATTTTCAAGTATGGCATTGACCCTCTGTTGTCTGTAGTATCTTATTACTCTGTGCTAAAAGTAATATTGCGTGTTCTAAAATTACCATAAACCTTAAAGGTCTTCAACAAGCATTTATATGTAAGTGCTGGTCATTAAATATCGTACAACATAGTAGAGCTTTTTATCGATTAACATTTCATCGATTGCTAAGTACCTACCTAGTATTTATACACAATTAATTTATAAGGCGACGGGTACCCCTAACTAGCGACACCAATCGATTTAAATTGTTAGCTACTAAACCGGATCTATTATAAACAATTTCGGAAAGGGAGTTGCTAGGCAAACATTTATACTGTTTATTTAATGATTGTGCACTCACTACTTTTTGATCTGTTTTTGCAATCGAAATTTGGATTGACGCCATAAGTGGCCGTTTTTGGCGGTAATTCAAATTTCGAATACAAATGCAGACCCAAAAGTTAAGTGTAAGTATTAAATAAATAGTATAAGTGTTTTCCAAGAGCAGCTTAGAATTTTTGTTTTATGAGAATGGGAAGCAAACGAGCAAGCGAGTCTCCTGATGGTAAGTGATCACCGCCGCCCATGGACATCAGCTACACCAGAGGGAGTGGAGATGCGTTGCCGGCCTTTTAGGAAGGTATAGGCTCGTTTCTTGAAGCTCGCAATGTTCGGTTCGGAAATACCGCTGCGGGAAGTTGATTCCAAAATGAGGAGGTGCGTGGCAAAAAATGACGTGTAAAGCGCACGGTGATGGACATCCACCCATCCAGATGGTACGGGTGGAATCCTAGGTTACGGCATGTAGTATTTTACGATGGTCAAATTCAGCAGCGGGTATTAACTCACACAAGACGGTAAAAGACACATAGTTAAAAAGATATCCCGTTTAGATGTTAACAATTTAAATCAATTGGCATCGCTAGTGTGCCCTACCTGTGTCTAGTCTACAATTTGTATAAACCAGATTCATCGTCATCGTCAGCCCATTTAAGTATCCACTGCTGGGGCACGGGCCTCCCTCAATCACAAAGGGGTAATTGCCATACTCACCACGCTTGGCAGACGGGTTGGCGAGGATTTTGATATAAATGCAGAGTTTTCCTTCTCTGGGTGCTGATGATCATGCCAGCAGCTTTACCTTAGTCGCCTTTTACGACACCTCGGTAAGAGTGAGGGTGGCCTATTCTACTCTGCCACGACACTACACGGCCAAACCAGATTATACTAACATATTTTTGATACATTCCAGCTATCGTGATAATAATACGAATAAGTAGGCAACGAAACAAAAAAAAAAGTTTTATCACGTAATATAATTATATTTTTTATTTTTATAGTCAAAATTATCTCTTTTACTATTTATCTTGTAATTTAGTAGTGTTTAATATACCTATACGAAGAGATAATATTTGATTATTCCAATACCTGTACGACGTATTATTTTACGGTTTTATTTACATAAAACCATATTTATTTTTGTACAATATTCAAGATAGGTATTTTCATATCTTATAGATAAGGCACTTGTGAAGTGTTTTAGCAGCCGTTTAAATGTAAAAAAACAAAGTAATTATTTTAAAATGTAAAACTTTTACATGGAAAAATTAAAGGAGGTTACAATGCAACATTATCTTGATTTATTTAATAATGGGTAGACACGAAAACATACATGTCACAAACTTGAGACAGGAAGAAATCATGTACAGTGGCGGACACATCAAGCTATACAAAACTGTCAAATTTCTTCATTCGATTATAAACCTTATATTGTTACACATTGAGTTCGAAATCGATTGAGGAAATTTGACAGTTTTGTATAGCGTGACCTGTCCGCCACTGTACATACACTATGATTCTGGCGGCAGGAGTCAAACACTCCGGGCTGATTCAAAGCAATTCAAAGGTTTTAAATTAGTATCTAGTGGTTTTTAGTGAACAAATTTGGTGTTTATTTGTGCATTGAAGTGCCGCGAAGTGATCCTGATAATAAGAATCGTTGAATTGTATCGTTTTTAACATTGCTTTTGTGTGTCGAGTGAGTTGTCACGGACAACTTGCTTGGACCTAATAGTCTTAAATCCCGCGATTGTGTATCGGCAGAATCCGTAGGTCGATAAAACGTAAAACACCGGCGACGTTTTATTGAGTTACTGTGACTTTTACTGACTTCGACTGTTGATTACCCACTTATTCTCAATAAGGTACTTGACATTGGCAAGATATCTTTGGGTAGAGCCATAATATTAAAAAAAATCATACACTATTAAATTTGTATCTACCTAAATATATTAGGTAAATATATTCCCTTTCAGCGATAAGACCGCCTAAATTTTACATTGTATCTCTGTATACGTAGCTTTTAAGTTTTGTATGTTATGCAATAAATGAGTATCTATCTATCTATGAGGTACCTACCTAATTAATAATATCATACGGTGTAAAGGAAATTATTAAGGCCTTGGTAGCCAATTAAAAACCCGCAATAAATATTAATCAACTCCAATTAGATTTAGAGGATTTCGGCTTTAGTATTGACTGTTTAATTTATATCCACCATACCATATTCTTATTTTATTTTTATTCTTCAAATAGTTTCTCAAATTGTAGTTACCCACATTTCGTCTTCGAACATGTGTCTTTTTAATCACTCGACATTGGCAAAGTTAAATCGAAATTCGATAGACGCCATAACACAAAAAAAAAGAAAAGGAGATGCCCACAAATTGTCGCGATAACGATTCTAAACATACAGTTTAGACCCGAGATCCATTTGGCTTAGTCTGTATAAGGGTAAAGGAAGACAAATGGCAGTCGCTCTATAGTAATGGACAACATTTCAAAATTGCTAAGCTCTGAAACAAAAAATACCATTTCTTTATTTACTTTTCCGCTGCGCGAATATATATTTATTAATTTTTTATATTGCTTATTTACTGAGAAAAAAATTAAAAACTAAAAAACGTAAGATGACGTCATCGGACGGCAGAATGTAAAATATTTCTTTGCTTTGCACATTATAGTTTTAAATTTACGTAATGCCAAACTCATGACACGTAACTGTCAAAAAAAAAGACAACTTTTTTTTTTTTTTTTTTTTTTTTAATTATGGCTGCTACTGTGTTGCCCACGGCGAACACTTATATAACTCTGCCAATGTCGAGCGATTAAAGAGACACGTTTTAATGAGAAATTGACCGGTGTAAGGATATTTTACTCATTCTGATTTTTATTTTTTAATTGAGGGTTACACCACCTAAAACAAAATAGTAAAACGTATACAAACAAACAAACACATATACAGCACAACATTATGAGGGAGATTCGGTTAAAAAAGACAACTTGTCAACGTTGAATGTATGAATGACGTTGACAATGTTGACACTAGTATTATTTACCTTTGACAGTAGTACCTTTTTTTTATTAAAACAATGATAAGCAAAGGAATATCGCTGTATTCAGCCGTCCGATGACGTCATTTGGCGCTTACGTCTATTTAGAATAAAAATAATTTCAATAATTATTTTATGCATGAAAATGGACAAATTTTGAAAAAAGAAAAAATATGGGTCTGTTAATTTTATGTCTACTTTCATATAAAAAAACAATATGGACATGTCAAAAATTTGAAATGTTGTCCATTACCAGACTATTGCGGACAGCTAAGGAATGGAACTTATCTTACCTTATCCCCTTACGTACTATAGGATAACGCGTATCATCCTTTCATCATTCTTTCATCTCGTCACTTTTCATCAGGTGCGATTGTGGTCAAGCGTTAGCCTATAGAAATATAACACTAAATCCAGAGTTTATACAACGAAACGAAATTTACGACCTGATCTTTATCTCCGCCTTTTTAACACGCGCCGTGAGTTTTTGTTTAAATGTGACAAGTATATTCTCGTTCGGGACGGTTTCGTTGTAGGCTCTTTGGATCAATGTCCAAGCGCACCCACGGGCTCTAAGCGTCAGCTTTGGACGCTGCCCGGAACAATTGGAGGAATCATCATCATCACTTTTCTTCATCGATTAGTCGATTGAAACTTCTAAAGGTGACCACCTTCGGTCAGCTTTTCCCAATACTGGTGGCGTACGTAAAATCTAGCTTGATGGCTTAATTTGATGCCATCCCGCAATGAACGAGAATATACTTGTCGCATTAAAACAAAGTAGACACACAGCGCATGTGAAAGAGAGGGAAACACCAATTCGGTCGTAACGTCTTCTTTAAATTAGGCCCCTTGATTAAAATGACAGCTATTTGTGTCACAGAAAAATGATATTTAGATGTATAGTAATAACATCTATTGAATGAAACTTGGTTAAATGATCAGCCTTATGTCTATTGCAATAAAGGTCAAGTGACAGCTGTCATTCTAATCAAGCTTTATTTTACGGAGTATAGGCGAACGAAATTTATCTCATGTCAGTCATTTCGCCTCTTCTGTTGGTGTTGAAAAAAAAAAGTAATTCTAATTAGTTCAATGTCACAGTTTTAGGAAAAACTGACCGTGTGGCTATCTTAAGGCGACGGGTAGGGCACACTAGCGACGCCAATCGATTTTAATTTGTAACTACTAAACCGGATCTATTTATAACAATTACGGGGTTACAACCTCTCGGCAACCACCTATACTATTTATTTAATACTTATTGTTAACTGTTTGGTCTGCTTTTGCACTCGAATTGGATTACCGCCAAAAGTGGCCGCTTTTGGCGTGAATCAATTTTTTGCGTACAAAAAGGGACCCAATATTTGTGCATGGTTATTAAATAAATAGTATAAGTGTTTGCCAAGAGATTGTAACCCCGAAATTGTTTAAAATAGATCCGGTTTAGTAGCTAAAAATTAAAATCGATTGGCGTCGCTAGTGTGTGTCATTTACCTTAAAGTTCTATACGGAAATCGTCTGTCTTGTCGAAGGGAACAGGTGACCTACAACGAACCTGGTGGCTTAATTTGAAGCCGCCCCGTAACGAATGAGAATATACCTGTGGCATCCAAACCAAGGAGATACACAGCGCATGTGAATGAGAGGGAGTCTGGATTGTGTCTAGTCTTAATTAATTTAAATAAGGTTAAATGTAGGTACTTATGTACTTTATGACGTCAGCACGCACAGTGACGTCCCTTAGTTCCTTGGACTCCACGGAAGACCAGCGTCGGGGTGTCCTTTAGACACTGTGACACATGCTGAGTGGAGCCCATTTCAGTGCTATTCTAATGTCCATTTCGTTATATTTTTATTTTTTTTTGTGTATGTTTGGCGCTGAATAAATTATTTTATTCTTATTCTTATTCTTAAACTCCGATTCGGTCGTAACGTCTGATGTAAATTAAGCCGCCTGACGATACGAGAGTCGGAGTTTCTCTTTCACACGCGCTATGTGCCTCCTTTTTTAAATGCGACAGGTATATTCTCGTTTGTTACGAGACGCGTTCATCGTAAGCCAGGTTGAGCATACGACGTGTAGAGTCCGCGCCACCAAAGGAGTTCCGTGAAAAGTGCGCTTGAGTCGCCATCGATATTCAAATTTGAGCTTTATGATTATAGACACAAGGAATCTAAACTTTTAGTTCCGTGTTTTGCAGCGGGACTTCTTTCGTGGCGCGGTCTCTAGACGAAGCGCCGCTCCGGAAACGTAACGTAAACAATCAAACACACCGCTTCGACTCATGCGCAGTTTGTTTAGTTTTCATATTTGACTGTGTGGTTAACAGTAACGTTAGATGTACTTTTATAGATACCTTTATCTACCTCTACTGTTAGTAAATGAGTGAGTTAATCTACTTTTATAGATACCTTTATCTACCTCTACTGTTACTAAATGAGTGAGTTAATGACTGACCGGATGGCGCAATTGGTAGTGACCCTGCCTCTTACGCCAAAGGTCGTGGGTTCGATCCCCACCCTGGACAAACATTCGTGCGATGAACACTTGTGTTTGTTCGGTGTCTGGGTGTAATATATGTATTTAAGTATATATTTGTGTTCCTCTGTTGTCTGATATCTGTAGCACAAGTGCTTATGCTACTTAGTACGGGATCAGAACAACGTATGAGATGTTGTAAGAATTATTACTTTGTAGAAATAGACATTAGCGATGGTAGCTCTTGGTCTAGTGGTTTAACGTTTAACCAGGCAAGTAACCATGCGGGACCACATAATTTTGAACATAGTGCAGATGAGATATGGTTGAAAACCAATGAAATAAATTATGTCTCGTTGCCTGGTTAAGTACCGGGCCGTGATCTCGGGGTCCTGGGTTCAATTCCCGGGTCGAACAAAAAGAATGTTTCGAATTTTTCGAACATAGCTCGGGTTTGTGATCACCAATCCGCGTTAGGCAAGGCCTAATCCCATCATCGTAGCGATGACTTGATTTCTATGATGGAGGCCTTTACCCTGCGGTGGCACAGTATATAGGCTGATACTTTACATCGAGGGCACTTAATGCATACTTTAAGTATTCAACTTACTCGCAAACTATACTTAGCAATTATTACGAACCACACTCGATGGTTACGTAGGAGTGACGTCACTCCGTACTCCTACGTATTTTTATTTCACCATAGTAATCATGAATTACTTACAAGTTGCTAAGTACTTGGAACTTCCTGCCATTTAGTTTGCATAGAATGCAATCTACACAAATGCACTTTAACAAATTATCTACAATCAAATCAAATAATCGTTTTTATTATGGCTTTTGTCTTTGTTTATAGTTGTTTATGGTTTGTAAGAATATGAAAAGATAATTTAAAATACGCAAGGGTTTTGTAGTAAAGCGTCCCATGTATTTAAGTCATCTACAAGTTGCAGATAAATAAATATTTACCCAAACATAAAAATGTAAGTACGGACAGCCACACAATGTACAAGTACATATCTGTAAAATTTCTTCAGTCGATCGACATTGAGATGAGAACTTTAATGTCAAACACGTTTGGATCAAAATCGATTGAGGAAATTTGACCGATTGTGGTGACCCAACGTGTGGCTGTCTTTACATACATAGTACCCGTACATACGAACATATTGTCTCTGCGTACGTCATGGAACTAGAAAACGCGCGCCTTAAACGGAATGTGTCATTTTCGGAAAAAACGTCACAAAGTGTGAAAGAGATCTAACCGGCCCTGACGCAGTTTCTATACGGGTGCGGTAGAGAAAGAACATCACCCAGCACGTCACCCCAGTACTAACGGTTTCGCGCAGTTTTTCAAGTATGGCTTTCTGAAAAGGCACAGTCTGTTTAGGCTGCATGGCTATGGCGTACGTAGTAAACTTACTGACATTTTAACTAAAAAAGAATAAAAAGATTTATACGTCAGAAGGCCAAGGGAATCCCCTTACGTACAAATTATAAGGCAAATTTTTGTATTAGGTGTAGCTTAAATTGTGTGATGACTATGACTCAAAAACTGTATGTAATTCTGTTTACTATATGATAACGTCAGTTGACTAAAATCTTGATAATGTTGTACTAATATTGCCAGGAAAGATTTTATTTTAAAAACTAATCTAATATTAGTGACCATGAAAGTTTAAACATAGTTTAAAATATATTACTAGTTTTTTAATATTAACTATAATTTATCAAGACGGGAATTAACACGATATTTATAATGTGATACAACATACAGCGGACAGTCCGCCTCGTGACCACGGCTGCTCTAACGTAGCCGAAACGTCGAGCAAAATATGTGAGTACACAATGTTGTATCACATAATAAATATCGTGTTAATTCCCGTCTTGATAAATTATAATATATTACTACTATTTAACTATGAAATTTCGAATAGTCGCAATAACAATTGTTGTAATAATATTTAATACCAAATTAATTACTAACAACAGTTTTAAGTTTTCGTATTTAAATTGTTCTTTGGTAATTTTGACATCTTAGAGCTAAATAATCTCGGTGAATATTATATTTACCAATTTAGTAAAATTCTTTAAAATTAAATAGCCACTAAAGAACAATAATTAAATTCAGAATGGACACCTACCAAATATGTCACTAATTAATTAAATAATGCATGAACTAATTTAAATAATGTTTATAACATGCATTTTTTATACATTCATATTTACAATAATTCTCAATATATATTAAAATTTGAGCGATATCATAATAATATATCACAACAAGAAAAAGTATTGCCATGTATTATCAAGTTATTTAATTTTAGTAAAATAAGAGGCGTATTTTATTAATGGAAAATTAAATTAGGATTAATGGTCAGTACGTTTAAGGGGAAGTAACTAGAGCCGAACACTTGTGGACTGGACGACCCATTTGGAACAGTGGTAGTGAACGCTGCCTGTGATCCGGGTTCGATCCCCGCACAGTACAAATATTTGTGTGCATGAACATGTCTGTTTGTATTGGTCTGGGTGTTTCCTATATTTACAAAAGAAAAGTATTATTTGTATATATTTGTAATCCCACTGTTGATTCTGTCTGATATCCGTAACACAGGTGCTCGAGCTACCTATCTCGAAGTCAAATCAAAGTATGTGATGTGTAATATTTATTTATATTATTATTATTTTACTTGTGGCAATGGTGGGTACTGTACCGTCTGCCGCAAATCTGCCCTCACCTTGACGTGTAGTTCCCGGTTGCGTCCAAATCTATCGCTTTGGGCCCAGGGTACGCTTAGACCATGATTCAGGATTGGGGAGTCTGGTAATTACAATGAAGCGACTGCTGTCTGACCTACGCAACCCTTTAACAGGGGAACCAGACCAAATGAATCATAGTTACACGTTTCAGAAACTATCCGAAACGTGCAGGACGCCTCACGATGTTTTCTCTCACCACCGAGCTAATGGTAGAAATACGCACACCGATTTGAAAAATCCAGAGATGCATGCTCGGATTCGAATCTCGACCCCACGCATGGATCCCGCGCTCGCCGCATCGCCTCTAGTCTTTGCGCTTATTAAAATCTGCATACAATATATCTGACATGCAATATGACTGACCGGATGGCGCAATTGGTAGTGACCCTGCCTCTTGCGCCAAAGGTCGTGGGTTCGATCCCCACCCTGGACAAACATTCGTGCGATGAACACTTATGTTCGTTCAGAGTCTGGGTGTAATATATGTATTTAAGTATATATTTGTGTTCCTCTGTTGCCTGATATCCGTAACACAAGTGCTTAAGCTACTTAGTACGGAATCAGGTCAACGTATGAGATGTTGTGAGAATTATTATGTACCTATTTTGACATTCATAAGTGTTCTGTGTGGACCTAAATTGAATAAAGATTTTTTTTATCTTTTATAACAAGATATCTTAAAATGCGCATGTACACACACATAAGTATGTGCGTACGTAAATCTATTTCATAGTATCAAATCAATAACGGAAGGCGAGCCATGGGTGTTGCATACACATGTTTGTATTGCCGGCGTGTCTGGCAGCGCAACTAGAGTCTGTAGTGGCTATGGCGTATGCCATACAAACATACTGTTTATAGTTAGATCGTAAAAGATACCCTATTTATGAGTATCTGATATTTATACATTGTATTAGTATACAGGGTTAGATACACAAATAATGTGTATCGTATTAAATATACATTTTACACTCACCATTGGGTCATTGCATTCCCTCTAATATGGTTGAGTGAAATAATGGCTAACACATACGTCATACTTGTGAACAGGTGCCACCTTAAGGAACTGGTCTGCTTGGGCTTACCTCATAATATTTTTTTTATTATTTCCTTTATTTTATTTTGTGTTATAATTAAAACTGTATGGCTTTGTATAATGAAGACACACATTGT
Organism: Marasmia exigua; assembly: GCA_019059595.1. Classification (NCBI taxonomy): domain Eukaryota; kingdom Metazoa; phylum Arthropoda; class Insecta; order Lepidoptera; family Crambidae; genus Marasmia; species Marasmia exigua. The sequence goes on along the minus strand of CM032479.1, from coordinate 3,672,722 downwards.
ATGAAAGTATGGCGATTAAAAAGGGTAACTGGCAAGTTTCTTGCCGGATCTTCTCGACCAGAAACAACTTTCCGAGCCGGTGGTAGAATCTCATTTTTTTAGTATATTTTATGTATCAACATATGTATGTATTAACATAAGTAATAACATACATAAGTTCTTATAAATAGTTTTAAATCATTCAAATGTATGATGATTTGTAAGGGATGTGTACAAGCCTATGCAAATAAAGAATTATTTGAGTTGAGTTGAGTTGACCACCTCTAACCGTATTTTTTACCCGACTACGGCAAAGCAAAAGGAGGGTTATGATTAAATTAAAACGTGAAAGGTTTTAGTGTAAGCATTTACATCGCTTTAACCACGTGTTGGATCAACCATCATGAACCACATTTGTTCTATGACTTTTGGAAATTAGCATAAAAAAATTTCAACTTTTCATACAAAGTCGGTCACGTGACTTGGTCATTTTGTATGGGGAGTCGAAAAATTTTTCGACGAATTTCGAGAAAGTGGTAGAACATTGTTGCTCAGAATGGTTGGTAGAACACGTGGTTAAATGGATGTAAATGACCAGAGATACACCCTGTATAGCAATATATACAATCAAAATCGTAACAAAACTATCAGCTTGCTATTAAACAAATTATTGTTATTGCATAGCAAATGGATTCAATATGGCAGGCGCGCCGGTCGGCGGCATTCAATAGATTGACATGTTTGGATTAATTTGTAACGCCATGATGATCAGATCTGAGCCTGGTAGCTTTAAGAGCCCTTTTACGGATCAGTGGCGCCACCACCAGTTTGTTATTAATTATAACTAAATTAAAACATATAAAACAGTTATCAAGAAATTTAAATTTGACGACCCGTTTGGAACAGTGGTAGTGAACGCTGCCTCTGGTGCAAGGGTTGCGGGTTCGATCCCCGCACTGGACAAACATTTGTGTGCATGAACATATCTGTTTGTATTGGTCTGGGCGTTATCTATGTATTATAAGTATGTATTTACAAAAGAAAAGTATTATATGTATATATTTGTAAACCCACTGTTGATTCTGCATTCCGTAACACAGGTGCTTGAGCTACCTATCTCGGAGTCAGATCAATGTATGTGATGTTGTGAAATATTTATAAAAAAAAAGGATACATTGCGATCTTTCAAGCTTATTACACACCATTCATGTCACAATCATCTCTAGGTAGATTTAAATTTGTAGGCGCCACTGGAGGACATGAAAATGGAATTCTCGACCGAATCTTTATTCCCGTCCCTTTCACTAGCTGTGTGTCTCTTTAGTTTGGGTTTGGATGGGACAGGTATAATCTCGTTCTTTACGGGATGGTTTCGTTGTAGGCCCTCAGGTATATCGGTAAATCTGTCTGTTTAGAGTGTGAGCTCTAAGATCACTTCAATTGTATTTAATATGTATGTAATTAAATAAATTAAAAGGTGAAATGCTCCTTAAGGTGACGGGTAGGGCACACTAGCGACGCCAATCGATTTTAATTTTTTGCTACTAAACCGGGTCTATTTTAAACAATTTCAGGGTCACAACCTCTCGGCAAACACTTAAACTATTTATTAAATAACTATGCAAAAATGTTGGGTCCGTTTTTGTACGCGAAAAATTGATTGATTGAAAGTGGCCGCTTTTGGCGTGAAACAATTTTTCGCGTACGCGTTGAACCCAACATTTATGCATAGTTATTTAATAAATAGTATAAGTGTTTGCCGAGAGGTTGTAACCCCGAAATTGTTTAAAATAGATCCGGTTTAGTAACCAAAAATTAAAATCGATTAGGCGTCGCTAGTGGGCCTCTACCCGTCACCATAAGGTGACGCATCGCGAAACTAGCGCATCGAATCGATTCTTATTCATTGTGGCGATTATGAGACATTTTTAAAAAAGTACAACGGTGAATCCATATAGGAAAGTATTAAGATTTTTTTGAGACAAAATTCTGTCATTATTTCTTCCTACAAGTAACCATTTTTTTAGGATTGCTAAAAGTGGTTACTTTAGGCAATAATAAGAATTTTGGTTACTTGTACGAAGATAACTTTACACAAGTACATCTCAAAAAAATCATAATACTTTTCTTTATGGATTCACCGTTGTACTTTTTCAAAAAATGTTTCATAATCGCTATAATTAATAAAAATCTACTGGCGGCTCAAGTTACGTTGATACGTCACATACGGTGACGGGTAGGGCAGACTAGCGACTCCAATAAATTTTAATTTTTAGCTACTAAACCGGATATATTTTAAATTTCGGGGTTACAATTTCTCGGCAATCATCTATACTATTTATTCAATACTTATAGTTAACTGTTTGGTCTGCTTTTGCACTCGAATTTTGGATTACCGCCAAAAATGGCCGCTTTTGGCGTGAATCATTTTTTTGCGTACAAAAACGGACCCAACATTTGTGCATGGTTATTTAATAAATAGTATAAGATATTGCCGAGAGATTGTAACCCCGAAATTGTTTAAAATAGATCCGGTTTAGTAGCTGAAAATTAAAATCGATTGGCGTCGCTAGTGTGTCCTACCCGTCACCTTAACTTATATTAATTGTGGCGATTATGAGACATTTTTAAAAAAGTACATCTAACAAACCATAAAGGAAAAATTAAGAGTTTTTTGAGACAAAATTATGTTATAATTTCTTCCTACAAGTAACCAATTTTTTTGTAATTGCTAAATGTGGCCATTTTAGGCAATAATAAGAATAAAATTATGGTTACTTGTACGAAGATAACATTGCATGAGTACATCTCAAAAAAATGTTAATACATTCCTTGAGGTATTCTTAGAACTTTTGCAAAAAATGTCTCATAATCGCCATAATTAACCTACTGGCGGCGCTAGTTTCGCGATACCTACAACTTAAGGTGACGGGTAGGGCACACTAGCGACGCCAATTGATTTAAATTATTAGCAAATAAACTGGATATCTTTTTAACAATTTCGAAACTGCAGCCTCTCTGAAAACACTTATACTATTTATTTAATACTTATAACTTTTGGGTCTGCTTTTATACTTGAAGTTTGAATTACCGCCAAAAACGGCCACTTATGGCGTTAATCCAAATTTCGAGTGCAAAAAGATCAAAAAGTAGTGCACAATTATTAAATAAATAGTATAAATGTTTGCTTAGAGACTCCCGCTCCGAAATTGTTTAAATACATCCGGTTTAGTAGCTAACAATTTAAATCGATTGGTGTCGCTAGTTGGTAAATTATCTATGATAAAAACGAAATCAGTAGATAAAATAAAATGACGCGAAAAGTGGTAATTTCGCGTTTTTTTTATTATTGGCCAAGATTTCAAAAATAGTGGGTGCGGGTTCGATTCCGATCAGGACAAATTACTAGGTAATCATTATGAATGATAAATTATTTGTGTGAGAGTTGTGGCAGCCAATTTTTGTTTCTGTGTAACGCTGACCATTAATTTGCGCACTTGTAAAAAGCTAAAAATGTTTTCTCAAGGTCACTGCTAGAATTATTTGGCGCGGCCTGTATAATGTAGTATCAAAAAACGGTAAAATATATTACTAATTTAAAAAATATATCGTTTGTAGACATACATACTAACAAAAAATGTATAGAATGTCCTTTTACTTAGGCCTGGGAGATTTGTCATCGCTCTAGTAGTTATCCCGTGGGAATATTTCAATATATAGAGAGAAAAAACTATCCTATAAGTATCCATAAGAATACCTATAGGATAGCTTTTTTTCTCTAGATGGAAAAATGTCCACACCGAATTTCATCAAAATCACTGTTCATTCAAAAAATTGAACCAACAGTAGAAACTTTCACATTTTAACATTACTAAAAATGTATCGATTTAAAGCATAAGAAGCTAAATTAACATACATACAGGTGCAAATTATATTCCAATAAGAGACAATATAAAAAAAAAACAGAATAATATCAGACGCACACTGCTTTAGGTCAGAAAGGTCAATGACCTGACCTTGCCTTGGGGAAAGCATGAATTCAATGGGCAAGGCCGAAACAATGGGACTGTTAAAATTAGATCATCAATATATTTCGTCCTAGGAAACATTTTATAAGAATATAACAAACAATTAATAAAATTAGCACTTATTTAATTAGTATGAAGTAACTTCATTTAAAGCCCTTTTAGCTGTGTAATAGACAATTTTAATAATTTCTTGCAATGGCAATGGTATGACGTACAGAAAGTTTTATTAGTATCAATGTACATCAATTTGGAATTCTTGTATCGTTCTCTGGAGATGGAGGCGCCTATAGACTGCGGTAATGGCTTACCATTAGGCGAACCGCATGATTGTTTGCCTTTACTTTATGAAATCGGTGGCAGACGAGCCGACGGATCACCTGGTGGTAAGCGATTGCCGTCGCCCATAGACACCCGCAACACCAGTGGAGTCACAAGTGCACTGCCAACCTTTAAACTCCCCGCCCGCGGATTGGGCCTCCGGTACCCTCACTCACGCAGCGGAACAGAGTACAGTGCTGCTTCACGCCGGTTTTCTGTGAGGCTGTGGTATCACTCCGGTCGAGCCGGCCCATTCATGCCGAAGCGTGGCTCTCCCACGGTAAAAAACCACTGTGGTGACAGTGGTAATATAATAAAAAATATATATTGTTGTGATTTTAAGCATATTTTGCTTATTACAAAATAACATACGCATTATTAACTTTTGTCATGTGAGTAGCAAGTACAGTCAGCACCAAAATGCATTAGCATTCAAACCTACCAAAAATATCTGAACATTTGACAAGTCTAAAAGAGAGAGAGAGACTTTTGTACAATACTATAAGGTGTACTTTCATCTGTTCTCAAACAACAAAATACCTTATTCATCAAATCACAACATGGAACATACAAACATATTTACATAATAAATAAATAAATTGAGACAACATCGCACACATTGTCCCGGTCCCAAACTAAGGCTTTCCCTTGTACTATAGAAACTAGGAACAACGAAGGTACCACAAACACCCAGACCCAACACAAATAGCTGTTTTCATCAACAAACATTTGTGTTGGTGCGGGAATAGTACCCGCAACCCGGCGCACAAACCACTGCTCTAAACGGGTCGTCAAACATACGTCGTAGATACTGTAACCTGGCCCCTAGGTTAGGCTAGTATATAAGTAAGTTAGTACGTAGTAAATGGTCAGTCATAATGCAGAGCAACTTTTAATTACACGTCCCGAACCTCCGTCATTGCAATACATGACCAATAAAATCATCATCACTCTTCCTTTTTGGCTTTGCCATAGTCGGGTAGTTTGCACCTTGATGTATACTGCCAGTTGACTTTTGTCAAATGCTCAGATATTTTTGGCAGGTTTAAACGCTAAGATCAATTTGATGCTGCCTGCACCTATATCACATGCAAATGATGAAAACTCAATAGCTTTATATTAAGAAATTAGTTAAATATCTAGATAAGTTTTTTAAAAAGCATAATCTAATATACTGCAGTGCAAATAAATTTTACCAAATAAACAGGTTTTAATTTGGTGACAAAACAATAATCTTGATTTGTTTTCCTGTTAGCATGACAAACACGGGAAATTACAAATAAGTTTTAGAATTAGTGTTTTCATGTATGTAAGTATCCTGTGAGCATCCCTGAAGGCAGAGAAATGTGGTTATGAATAATCCTGAAGAAGGATGTTAGTCTATTTACCTGATCTCTCATAGAATAATGTATATTATCTATTATTTTATTTTATTGAACTACATAATGCAAATAATATTATTAATAATTGTTCTGCAGCTAAAATCTGTTGGCATAGCTTTTACCGATAATCAAATGGACTAATGAGTGACCGTTGGCCTCGCCTAAGTTAACAGCGGCGGGCGTCACAAAGATTTTCATGGGTATACTTCTGGGTGACCTTCCAAGAGGGAGTCCCACACGGCCTGGTGCAGGACGGTGCGCTAAGCATTTTCCTTTCGAGGCCAAAAAGAAAAAGTTTTGCCAATTATGCATTCGAGAAATTTTAAGAATTTTGGCTCAGTTTCACTGCTTCTCGATAACTTTTTACTAATGATGTTAAAAAAAAAGCATTTGCTAGATAACATATCCATAAAATGGTGGTGAATCCATGCATAAGACTTTTAAATCAAGATGAATAAGAGTAAATCTTTTATCATAACATCTGAAATCTTTTAGACACATACAACTAGGCACTTGTTGAGTATGATTTCCTCCCAAATGTGTATCAGATGTAGAATCTGACAGATTGTAGAAACAAAAAGTAAGTTGAATAAAAAAGCAATACATTGTTAAATTACTGGCCTGATGGTGCACTTAATTTCGAATCCCAGTCGGCACAAATATTTGTATAATGAACACTTGTGGATACTACATAAAGTCTATTTCAGAATATATTTTGTTAACATCTCTGAAACTCATAACATCCAATACTTAAGCTTACATTGGGTTACATGGATTATTATAATTTAACATCATCTGACATTGTATCCTTAATGTCTAAAACCTATAAAAGATGTGTATCTACTTTCTTTCTACTACACCCTTTACCAAGTGCAAGTAGAGTACTTAATTTGTAAAAGAATGCAAAAGCAGAAAAATAAAGCCCTTCAATTATAATAGTTGATAATAATGGCAAGTTTGACATACCTGTTTAAGCCTCTCTACATCAGTTCTGGTTTGTGGAAAGGTTTGTGGAGTGGTGGTCACAGGAGTATGCGTCTGCGGGTATGCCGACGGATACTCCAAGTTCACATTCAACATCTGCGCAGCATTATCTCTAGCCTCGTATGCCAGCCCCCGGATCTCCAGCTCTGAAGCTGTATGCATCAGGGACTGGAGGTCCAACTCCTGAACATCCACTGAGCCCTTGTACATGAACTCCACAAGTAGGTTGATCTCGGAGAATGGGATCCCCTTCAAGATCACAATCGGGGTGCTGACATGGGTTGTCCCTACGACAAACAAAATTCTATTATAATTCATTGATAAACACATATTTCTTAAATCATCTTTTATCAGCATACCCTAATAATTAGAATAATAAATTATCTTTTCATTAAACAACATTTTTTCTGTTATCAAAAGATAAAAATACAAATAAATGGCATCATTTATGACTATGGCATGACGATACTGTAGAATGAAACCACTCCTAAACATACAAATGCTGCATAAAGTAGTCGTTTTCCTATTTAATTTAGCTAAAAAGCAGTTCAAATGAACTTATTATTGGTGTAGGAGTTGGCTGTATACAAGTGCTACACGCAATTTATAAATAACTCACGTAAAAAATAATGATGTCATTTAGAGAACTAATGAAACACACTCGTAAATTACATTGAAAAATATGACAATCGCACTGGTTGAGATTTTTGTAAAAAGAACATAGTTGCGGGAGGTACCTGAATATTTGTTCGAAGTAGGGGCTGCATGCTGAGAGCACGAGCTTGTGCGCCTTCAGGGTGCCGTCGCGGCAGGAGAGCGTCACGTCGGCGAGCGCCGACGAAGAGTAGATTGTGGTGAACAGCTGGCTCAGGTTCTGCAGGTGGTTGTTCCACTTGAGGTGGAACGTTTTGTCGCTCACCAGCCCCTGCATCTGGACCACCACAAGCACTTATCACACACAAATCACACTAAATCACATCTGCTGAATAATCGACAGAAAACCGACCCAACTGCGACCGCTACATAAAATTATAATTATTACAACTTATTTTTAGAACGATGCCCGTAAAAAACACTATACGTACGCGGTATGACAGTGTAATATACTATAGGTACGTGCCGCTGACGGAATTTAGAAGTAAAGTTTAAAATGTTATATTTTATTCGGCAACAGAGATTTTTTAATTTAAAACGCACCGGCACACCTTTCTTACCTCGAATTCACTTTTCCGATTTCCCGGTTTTTCACATATAACACCGAAACATTTCACAAAATTAAATACAATAATTATGTTACACAGAAAGCCGTGTCGTAAAAAACAGAGTGGGGCACGCCGTGGCCCCCTCCTTGCCCCGGCCCCCTCGCACACAATCAATATACGGAATATGAGAGCGCGCCGTACCCCGCGCCCCCCGCATGCTTTATTATACCGTAATTAATATACAACTTTATTGTATTATAGACAAGGCACATACATTCCAAGCAGGAATGGTTCTACATTATTCTAATTATAGTTGTATTTTTGATTTATGTACGTGTTTAAATACGATAAAAGCGACTAGATTTGATGAAGAAATATATTTTCTAATGATGATGCGTTTTCCTTGTCTTCATCTGATATTATAAATATTAGTAAAAAATTAGATAAGTTTGTACTGGCATTATTTCAAATTAATTTATTCAGTAGAAATTTGATGTAAATCAAAAATCTCTAAATATCAGGTTTAATTAAAATGTTTCGTCTAGTGAGGTACTTTGATTGAAGGTTTTATTAAAAATCTATCCGATTCGAGTACATTAATATCTACAAAAGCATCCTTCAATCTCTGCTTTTGTGCATGTAGCATAGGCACTTGGGCGCGAGCTCACGCACACATCTAAACAAGGGAGGGAATATGTTGTTTTTTTTGAGATTCCTTCCTACAACTACACAGCCCAGACATTGTGAGTAGGTATGTAGCTAAGCGAAGTATTTTACTACTATGTATGTGGATGTTGTTTTATGACGCCTGGAAAGAGAAGGGCGCATGAGCGGTTACATGAAACATGAATATTAAATTATGAAAACCTAAAACAGCCATATAAGTATATATTATACACACATATGTATATATGTATGGATGATAATGCGGCAAATTTACACAAACAGAAGAGTCAAATGATACCTTCGGTGAATTTTGATAACATGTAAATGCATTTTGGTGCATTGACTGCATCATAGGTAATTTTCACAGTTTATTAAGCACGTAAAATAACACTATTCTAGGTGTCATATATCATAATATTAATAAAATTCAGTGGGATAAATATTTATTCTAATTATATTATTAACACTATGTATGTAAATAAAAGTTACTTTAATTACATAGCTCTTTTGATTACTCTCCCGCTTTTCAAAAAGCGGAAGCGGAAATTGTGGATTACATAGTGTACCTGAAATCATGTATTAAACACCTAGAATGTCACAGTGAAAATATTAGGTGAAGTTTCATGTGAGTTAGCCTTATTAATTTGTGTCAAGTTGGTAATATCCATAGAGAATTTCATAGAATATTTCATTCATTCATTCATCTTCCATTCATTCATAAAATGTCATTGATTTGACTGGTTTTAGTTTTGTCATCTGTCAGTCAGTTAAAAAATAATCGTCGCGGGAGCTTGTAGTTGGCGCTCGGGTTGTTTGAAAATATTTATAAAAGATCGTTTTCGATATATTCCACAACTATTAAAACAGTTTTGTAAAACTGTGCGTGAGCTTTCTTTTTGGACGCAAAACTTTGTTGCTACCGGTAAAATAATAAACATCCATAATGGAGAAAAATACTAGTTTAGTGGTTTCCAGTCCTAATATTAAATATACCGACGATTACATCTATTCAGATTACGTCTATGAGGAAACATTGGTGACAAAAAAAGGCAATGAATTCCTGGTATGTATAAATATATTTTTACGTAACTACCCCGCATTTTTTGTCCTGTAAGAATGTTCTATGTAAGGGACAGGGGACAATACCTACATTATCGGCAGTTAATTAAATAATTTATAGGCTACGTACTTGTAAATAACCTATTACTCTTAAAATATATATTTTAATTACTATGTAGGTCTTAAAGTTTTTTTGGAGTAATTAAATATTTTGAAACTACCTTCATATCTTGGGGAGGTCTCAAAACTGAGGCTCTGATTTAATTAACCTGGAATGATAGCTGATGTACCTATGCCCTCTGAAGGTTTAATGAAGAAACAAAACATAACATTCAGATCTGCAGTGGCAACTCGATTGTGGCTATGTAGCCACAATTGAGTTGCCACTGCAGATCTGAATGTTACTCCTTAGAGGCATGGCAAAGAATGTGTGATTCTGACTCCCAACTTACTACATTATTAGGAGACAATATTCTTATAATTGACACTATTATACATATAAAAAGGAGGAGTGGTCAACTTGATTAGACCCTTGTTCTACTGTTTACTAAATAAAATCATGTGGCAACTAATTACATATTTCTTGACATCAATTCAGACTAGTCTTCGTTTATATTGGACTAATAGTCACAATCAACTGGTTGGGCACCCCTGCTGTAAATCATGATTGTAATTTTTGTTCTAGTATTGATATGTATAGGTATTGTATTATATTGGTGCACTGAATAATATTTTTTTTTCTTACTTTCATCATATCATCGTTAGCCCATTTAAGTCTCTCAATCTCAATCATATGAGGGGTAATTGCCATACTCACCACGCTTAGCAGACGGGTTGGCGAGGGTTTAGATATAGATGCAGATTCTTACTTTATTAAGAATTAAATTAAGAGATATTAATAATTTTATAAAAAAATACCCCGGGCTCCAGATCAACACGCAATTGAGTATTACATGCTAAGATGAAGAATTTTTATTTCAAAGATTAAGCCACAATGCTATACATACAAGCACTATTAGCTAGACATGAATTCCCCGCAGACCCAGTGGTGTGGCACCCGGGGAGGATACTTGTCATTAACCCCCTGGACTATAGTTATGGGAAAAAAGTAATTTAAAAGGTGCTACTGGATCATTGTCAGGTATCACATATAAGTGGGGTGACGTCAAGGGCCTGGATCCCAGGGGGTGGACATGTGAGACATGACCCTTGTGAATGTGACTTCCTCTTTTACACCTTAAATAATGAAATATTTTTTCTTTTGTACTTACCTACCTACTTTATTAATAAAGCTGGGTTAGAAGGCTTGATTAGAATTGTAAATGTCATTAACTTTTATTTCATTCTGGTTTTTTTTTTATGTGATAGGTTGGTGGCAGTCGAGCAGACGGATCACCTGATGGTAAGCAGTTCCTGCCACCCATGGACACCCGCGTCACCAGTAGAGTCACAAGTGCGCTGCCAACCTTTTAACTCCCCTACCCCGCGGATTGGGCCTCCGATACCCTCACCCATGCAGAGAAACACATCACAGTGCTGCTTCACGCTGGGTTTGCTTTTGGCCGTGGAATCAAGTGGTCCACCTTAAAACAATTAAGATTCATCATTTTACCAAGTTTAATTCCATATAATTTTATTACTATTTACATAAAGATCATTTTTCTCTTACATCAATTTTACGGACTTATAGTTAATAATTACGCCTAAAGTCCTTAGCTTACGGACCTTAGTTTGCACGCAAATAAAAGAAAACACAGCTTTTTACTTATTTACACCACAAAATATGTTCAAACTTAAGCAACTGTTTACTTATAATAGACAATATAGATGTATTACAAGTAAAGAAGAAGTATAAAACACATAGACAATATCACAAAGGATGGTTGTGGCCGTCGCCAACAATAGTCCTATAGGTTTTTAGTAAGTAAGGAAAAGTAGGAGTTCAAACTGTTTTCTTATTTGTCCCTAGGCCAAACCCTACCGCAAGTCCCTGAACATCCGCACTGCACGGAAGGTGGGGAGGGTGGGCGTGATGCTGGTGGGTTGGGGGGGTAACAACGGGTCCACCTTCACCGCGGCGGTGCTCGCCAACCGCCACCAGCTCTCGTGGAGTACCAAGAATGGCAAAATGGAGTCCAATTGGTAAGTATGCCCATGCAGTTTGTTGATTGCTACTAGTGATGCGCCGTGTACTACTTTTACCGAGTACCGAGTTTACTCGGTTCGAATCCGATCCAATATTCAAATATTGATGATCTGTAACACCATCAATATTTTAAAAGAGTAACTAATGAGTTTCTTGCTGGTGTCTTATCAGTAGAAATTATCTTTTTTTATCTTTATTTTTTATCTCTACTTTCTACCGTCTCGGCATACGGACCGAAACTAAGTAGAAGCTCACCAGGTACTTATTGGCTAAGGACTCTTTCCCTGGTGCGTTTCTTCACTCCCTACAAGGTTGCGTTATACGCACCTGTCGATGATTCGTCAGATGTGATGATGATACGATTTTCTTACCACCAGGTTAGGGTCCATCACGCAGTCTTCGACGGTGAGGTTAGGCATCGACGAGAAAGGGAACGACGTCTACTTGCCGATGTCCCATCTGCTTCCAATGGTGCACCCTGATGACTTGGGTAAGTTTAAAAATATACGGACAACACTTAACTAAGTAAATAACACACTTAAAAATTTCATCTCGTGTTCAAGCGGGACTCGAACCCACACCATCCACAATCCGGGTGAATGTTCTACCAATTAGACCACTGAACGCGTTACTATGTCGAATCAAGCACTTACAAATTTCGTCGGCATAGTAACGCGTTCGGTGGTCTAATTGGTAGAACATTCGCCCGGATTGTGGAAGGTGTGGGTTTGAGTCCCGCCTGAACACGAGATGAAATATTTAAGTGTGTTATTTACTTAAGAATAAATTGCAAAAGATTGCTATAAAAAATAATCAACTATTAACACTTACCTAACTACTTTCTTTTATTTGTTAAGGACCTATGAGCACCTCAGGACCGGGTACGTTGGCGTAAGGGCTCCTATCCCTTACGCCAACGTACCTATACTCAGCAGTGGGTACTACCGGGCTGATGATGAGGCCATGTTCATGAGATTGTTTGTACCTTCCTCAGCATTTAAAAAAGATCTTAGCAACATAGTACCTACTAAATTGTATAATGGAATTGAGTACTCCGAAAGCTACAGGAAAAACTGATACGTACTTGTATTTTTCATCATTCATATTTCTTCAATTCAAATCAATTCTTTATTGCTTTTCCATATGTGATACATTACGGTGGTACATATTATAAATGATATTTAAGGAACAATATTCTTATTTTAATTGCTTTGCAGTATCTCCCTTCATTCATATTCGATTGGTTCCCTAAACTCTAGGTTACTAGTTTGCCGCCCGGGGCACCAATACGTTATGCTCGGTTACCAGGGACGCGATGAATAGGCACCGGTGGAGGCAAATCACACAGAGAGTGACCGCAGAGAGAGTGAGGGGCGCAGCAGTCTGGTCTGGCCATTTAGGCGCCCCTCAGAGTCTACGCTCTGTGCTCGTGGTGCCACCCTATTTACGGAACTGCTATACAAACACAAGTGTTCATCACAGGAATGATTGTCCAGAGTGGGGTATGAGACAGGGCCACTAACAAATGCAGGTCCGTTAAGTTATATCGGGATAGGTAACACCCAATATGTTTTTTCCCATAGTAATCGACGGATGGGACATCAGTCCCCTCAATCTGGCGGAAGTCCATGGTGCGCGCCAAGGTGATCGACTACGACCTGCAGCAGAAGCTGAGGAAGGAGATGGCAGCCATGAAGCCGCGCCCAGCCATCTACGACCCTGACTTCATTGCTGCTAATCAGGTATGCTAGTAATAATGTCCTCCTAGCCAATTTCTCGGTTAAGGCGGCCAATCTCAAAGGTCAGCTATCGACTCGTGACATATTATAGTGCACGTCAGTGCGCTAACTCAAGTGCACTTCCTATTCCCCCCCTCACATTTCGATGGGACACCAGAGTGACGCGGCCGATGGGGGATCAGGCGCAACACCAACGGCTTAACGAGCTTTCCGGGGCACGGAGGCACAAGACTAAGACATAATGTATTACAAAATTATAAATAATCAAGACGGGATTTAACACGATATTTATTATGTGATACATCATTGTGTACTCACTTATTTTACTCGACGTTTCGGCTACGTTACAGCAGCCGTGGTCATGAGCGGACTGCGGCTGCTGTAACGTAGCCGAAACGTCGAGTAAAATATGATTAGAATAGCCAGACATTTGGCCACAATCTCACCTGATGGTAAGTGATGATGTGGCCGAGGATGGATCATGCCTGTCTAGTAACAGCCTATTCACTCTTTTCTGGAATAAGTTCAGATCATAGCGTTCTGGGAACACATCTTCCGGCAGAGAGTTCCATTCTTTAGTTGTACGCAACATGAATGTACATTTGAACCGTTTGGTACGTGTTGCCGGTATTTCTACCACATAAGGGTGGTAACCCTTTCTCCGTCTTGTGTCCCGATGATGAAAGGGGGCCGGTGGAATTAGATCATGTAGTTCCTTCGCACACTCTCCGCAATGCAACCTGTAAAAGACCGAAAGACACGCTACCTTACGCCTGTGTTCAAGGCTTAACAACTTGCGGTCGAAAAGTTCAAGCCTCTTTATTAATAGTATAGAAATATTCATCTTGGCCACATCATTACTTACCAACAGGTCAGATTGTGGCAAAAAAATCTATGGTTTTGACGAATCGAGTCACCGTCAAAATACCATAGGGTTGTTAATAAATTAATATTCATTTTTTTTTCTAGCAATTTTTTGCAATTTATTATTAAGTAGGTAAATATCGATATGTTATTGTTTTTTCTGGAAGCAGTAACCTGATCGCTAGTTAAACTTGTGGTTGGTTGAGCCCATAATTGCATTAAGTAATTAACTGTAAACGCTGAACTAGCTAGAGGGGCTGAAGGCTAATCTACCCATGAAGCTATACTCATACCTTCATGGATGGAGTATAGTATAGTAGAGTCGATATACTTTATGCACCGAGAGGAAAGCCCAACATAACCCGTCCGCCCCCCAACGGCGGGTATGCTTAGGTTCGAAATGCAATTCCATTTTGTACGCATTGTCATTTTGACAAGGGCCTGTATACTGATGGATATCTATTACCTACTTATTCAATATTTTATAGGCAAACTACACTTTATTTTTTTTTAATGAATTGTCCGAATTAGATAGGTACGTTGCGTGCGGGGAATTTGGAGTAAGTAATTTTCCATTAGCATGAAAGGTTGCGAAAACACGTCCTTGTAAAAGTAAAGTAAAGTATCAGCCTATAAACTGTCTTACTGCAGGACAAAGGCCTCCATTATAGAATTCCCGTCATCGCTACTATGATGGGATTAGGCTTAATCACGAAGCACACTTTTTGCTCGATCTAACAAAAAGTATGCTTCGTGATTAAGCCAAATAAATCGAACCCAGGACCCCGAGATGATGGCCCGGTATTTAAACCACTAGTCCAACAGGGCGGATTATTATCCTACATGCCCTTGTACATGTAGGATAATAATATAAACATAAGATAGAACATGCGTGCCAATAAATTGACGACAATGGATGCACAAGATCGCGCGAAGTAGTGGACTAGAAGCAGGAAAGCGGGCCCCAGGCTTGGAGCGAGAGCTTTGGAGGCAACCCGGACAAAACGCTAAGATACTGATGATGAAGACAAAGCGATGATATTATGAGTATCGTCAACCACTGACCTTTACCTGAGAGTTGACCCTGAGAATGTGTATTTCAGGCATCTGGTTATACTGTTGTTATTATACAGCTATCAATCTTGGATCCATAAGTAGGTTTATGAAAGCTAACATTCAATCTTACCATCTTCAAATAGAGTTGGAAACAGCGCAGCAGTAATGTGGTTCGGTGCATGTGCAATGACGTCGCAAACGTCACGTGCGCGCGCACGCACTGCACTTACGTA
The DNA here is from genome assembly GCA_019059595.1 of Marasmia exigua. Lineage (NCBI taxonomy): Eukaryota > Metazoa > Arthropoda > Insecta > Lepidoptera > Crambidae > Marasmia > Marasmia exigua. The sequence goes on along the minus strand of CM032479.1, from coordinate 3,657,066 downwards.
ATAACACCTGATGTTTGTAGGAGCGGTTCCCATATATACATATATAGTAAATATGGAAAAGTAGCTTGTATTAGTAAAAAAATACGTATTTGCCAAAAAATCGTAAATATTTTTTTTCGGCATGAATGGGCCGGGTTGACGCAAGTCGTGTAAATTACAACTGTCAAACGTACTTAATTTGCTTATTTGAGATTCTGGATACGCATAGGCTTGTAAATAACACCATATTCAGATGGAATTCGCGCTCTATTTCAATAGACATAAATTGCTGTCTATTTAACTCTACAGACACCACTTAATAATAAATTAAAGAAGGATTTAGAAATCAGTCATATAGCCTATTTCATCCTGAAAGTTATCGTCACCATCATCACTAAAAGGAAAGTCAAACTGTTTTTTTAAAACCGGTACCTATTTCTATAACTGAATAAGCCCCGATTCGACCAATGATTATCTGATACTAAATCTATGGTATAGCACTGTCATTCTGTAAAAATCTGACGTTTTACCATAGATGTATAAATTACGGATAAAGATTGGTACAATCGGCGCTAAGTACGTATTGTTATCGTATTCCATAGTCCTACTATTTCCCTCCGTATATAAATTGGACTATTTTCTTCATGGTTACTATATCCATGCGTTAATCTAGCAATATATGTATGGTGGTTTTATGCTACATTACAACGGTATTGCACTAAGCCTTGACTCTGAAACGTTACAATGGGAGCTTGCTTTGTGATAAGGATAAAGTATATGGCATGTAGACATATATATCTTGTATATGGAATTACTAGCCTTTGACTAGCCTTTTACTAGCCTTTGGTTCTCAGACTTCATAAAATCGGTAATTCGTTTGTTGGCTTAAGTATTAAGATATTTAATAAGATACCACAATATGTCATTAACCTATCACTGGATAAGTTTAAGTCTCATATTAAAACCTGCCTAATGAAGAAAGGTTACTATAGTGTATAAGACTATTTAAATGATAAGGATTCTTGGTCATGTTAATTGATTAATCTTTTGAGCTATTCATAGTAGTCTATTAACTTTCATAATTGTTTTTTTTTCTCTACTCAATTGAAACTCTGTAACATCATCAATATTTGAAAATAGTAACTACTGAGTTTCTTGCTGGTGTCTTCTCGGTAGAAATCGTCATTCCAGAACCAGAGCGGTAGATTTATTATCTACCTATTTTGACATTCATAAGTGTTTAGTGTGGACCTAAATTGAATAAAGAATTTTTTATCTTATATTATCTTATCTGCTTTTCTTTTATTATTTAGGTTAAGTTACCAATTAAATTTCCTTGTTTCGTATTATGCCAAATAAAGTTATCTTTTTTTTTAAGTTCAGTTAAGAATGGGTGTAGGTAACGCATTATTTAATTTTATTCGGAAGACCAACAGCTGTCTTAATACCGATACTGTTTACCCATATTGTTTAGGTATTTGTAAGAAGCATGTCTATTTATATACAAGATTAACAACCTATTAGCAGTAATGAACGTAGGAGGAAAATAAATAAGCTATAAATATACATAATCCATCGTTTCGTAATACGTTACAATATGATGCTTGCTGCTGCTATGAATTTTCCGGCTGAACCATAGTTATACCTACTACAGCTTCACAAAAACCTGCCAGGAAGCAGCGCTTGCGCTTGCTTGTGTTTCGCCAATTGAGTGAGGGTCCTCCTCCTCCTTGTGCCGATGACCTCAATGCTGAGGGTCATGACCCCGACGTAGCCCTCTTTCCAGGACTTTCTTTCGCCAGCTTAACCTCTCTTCAGCGGCGTGAATGGCATCGCACAGTGAGGTGTTTAGCGTGGTACTGATCTGGTCTGACCAGCGCGTTGGGCTTCTTCCTCTCGATCTTCTCCCGCCAACTTTGCCTGTCATAAGCAGTTTCTCCAGATTGTCCCCCTTTTTTCAGGCGACGTGTCCGAAAAACTCTATAAACCTTCTCGGGCATATGGTTGAAAGCCTCATTGGTATCTCCATTTTAGCAAGTATAGAGGCATTAGTCCGGTGCAATGTCCAGTGGATTCCAAACATTTTACGCCAGCACTACATCTCGAATGCGTCAATGTGTACACGGTCAACCTTTTTTTTGAAGGTATCGGAGACCCAATGCGTCAATGTGTAGACGGTCAACTTTTTTTTTTGAGGGTATCGGAGACCCAATGCGTCAATGTGTAGACGGTCAACCTTTTTTTTTGAGGGTATCGGAGACCCAATCCGGGAAGAATCGGTGAGGTCATCGTATCACTCCGTTTGAACCGGCAAATTCAAGCCAAAGCGTAGCTTTCCCTTAGTTGTCACTGCAATAGAAAACAAAATACTAAATAAATAGAACTTTATTGAAAGACTATGAGAGAAATGTACCTAAATAATTACTAAGGGAAACTAACGCCAAGTGGTCTAGTAGTCCTGGGTTCGATTCCCGGGTCGAGCGAAAAGTAAGTTTCGAATTTTTCGAACATAGCTCGGGTTTGTGATCACCAATTCCGCATTTGGCAAGCGTGGTGATGAAGCCTAATCCCATCATAGTAGCGATAACTTGAGTTCTATGTTGGAGGCCTTTGCTCTGCAGTTTATAGGCTGATACTTTACTTTACTAAGGGAACCAATTTTAATGTAATGATTATAATGTATCTCATGCAATAACAAAATAAAGAAGGAATCTAGAACATTCCGCCACGTTCCAAAGCGAAGGGAAAACAGAAAACAGGCATCGTAACCCGACTCCGCCATCTAACACCCGACGTAGTTTTCCAAACAGGCCGGTGGAAAAATCCAATCTCCTTGTGGACACTAGACAATGGTGTTTGTAAACATTGGCGATTGTCCGCGACACGTGGAGGACGTTGGCTCCCACGTGGCTTATGTTGGGGAATCATTGAGTTTTAGAGGTTATTGTTTGAATACTAGGAGCATCAGGAATCTTCTATCTCCTTGAAGAGAGGGAAGGTTGCGTCCAATGCAGTGGTGTAGCGTGGGTGTCGTTTGGCTACCCGGGACGGAAGACAATTTGGGCATCATCTAGCCAAGATCCGTACTGGGGAGGTTGGCAGCTGCACTAGTATCTTCTTAGACAGGGAAACTAGACCAACTTAATCACAGTTACACGTTCAGAATTATCTCAAATATTGTAGGTACCTATCTGTAATTTTTGAGAGACTATTCGAGTCGTGTGTTTTCCCTCACTACAGAGCTAATGGTAGAAATGTGCACATAGGATTAGAGAAATCCAGAGTTGCATGCTCGGTTTCGATCCACGACCCCCCGAATGGAAGGTGCGTTGTATCTTAACCATCGTTCTTCCGTTTGCTACCTATGCAGGGGCGGCTTTAGCCCAAGAAGCGCCCGGGTGCAATCAATGACCTGGCGCCCTCTTGTTTCAAAATGGGCGAACAAAATGAAATACTTACCACATGTTCGAGTACCTGTGGGCAGTCGCTTTATTGAAATTATCAGACATACCCAATCCTGTATCATGGCCAAGCGTACCCCGGGCTTCGGAGCGACAGTATTGGATGCAACTGGGAATCACATGCTAAGATGAGGAGGGAGAACGATCAATACTCGCGCTCGGTCCATGTGGAGCGTTACAGTGGAGGCTCTATGTGTAGCGAGGGGCTCTCGGCGCCCTCTAACTTCCGACGCCCTGGTGCACCGCACCCCCTGCTCTATAGGTAAAGACGCCCCTGTACCTATGACATTGAAAGCCATCGGAGACGTGCAGGTGTACCCACCATCGGTTACACGTGGCGGCCAATATTCCTAGTCACTCATAATCAACAATACAAGTGTTTTCAAACAGTGGCGGTAAGTCAGAACCGCCCATGGTCCATATAATAGACAATAGTTTGTAAACATGGCGGCATTGTTCTATGCCATAAGTGGACTTTATCGATACACGTGGCAAACTTGTTATGGTTTCCAATAGAAAAACTAAGTGCGTATTGAATTTCATAAGAAAAATGCGCTTTTGAAATGCCACTAGAAAATTCCTAAATTAAAACCAATGGGAAGACGATCCACTGATTTTTTTCCTTTGTGATAGGTGGCAGATGAGCATACGGCTCACTTGATGGTAAGCGACTGCCGCCGCTCATGGACGGGTGTCCATGTGCAACACCAGTAGAGTCACAAGTGACATATCATCACTTACCATCAGGTGAGATTGTGGCCAAATGTCTGGCTATTCTAATAAAAAAACAAAATAAAAAAAAGTGCGCTGCCAACATTTAAATCGCCCTTTCCTCCGGATTGGGGAATCCCAATCCGGATACTGGAATCAGTACCCTCACTCACGCAGCGAAACAGGAGAGACGTTGCTTCACGACAGTTTTCTGTGGTGCCGTTGTATCACTCCGGTTGAGCCGTCCCATTCATGCTCATCGACGCTTTTCATCAGTTGCGTTACAAAAACAAGTACAGTATTCTGAATTCTCCCGGAAATGTTTACTGTAGATACGATCACTGAGGAAATTGACGTCCACGAATGCACGTCACTGTGTGACAACGGTCCCATTGATTAATATTTACCTACCTACATACATCTAAAGTTTCGCTTCCGCACATCGATCGATTTGTATTATGGCGCTGTATCGACGAAACTAGCGCCGCCTGTAGATTTATATTGATATACACCGTAATTTTTTCATCGTTTACATTCCGAAAACCTCATAAATAGGTATCGTGAATAAAGTTCATTTGGCATGTTAGATCAACAAAATAAGTGAATCGCTTACAATCAGGTGATCCGTCTCACCTGATTGTAAGCGATTGCCGCCGCCCATGGACACCCGTGACACCATTGGACTTTGTCGTATTGTGCATTTTTTAAATTTTTTCTTGTTCCTTTGTAATTTGATTCGTTAACACATGTTTAATTTATAAAATTCGTCGACTTACCAAGGTTTCCGGGAGCTTAGTCGGTAAAGCAGTTGCCCGGTTAGTAAAAGATCATGTTTTCGAGTCCCACCCGAACACTGTCGATAAAAATGTTAATGCATTATTAAGCTATTTTATTTATCATCAGGCTGACCGCGCGACGAACCTGATCCGAGGCACGAAGCACGAGCAGTACCTGCAGCTGCGCGCCGACATCAAGGACTTCCGCGACAGAAACAAGCTCAGCAAGATTGTCGTGCTCTGGACTGCTAACACCGAGAGGTGAGTCCTTGCTCCTCCGGCTGATGGACCTGATCCGAGGCACGAAGCACGAGCAGTACCTGCAGCTGCGCGCCGACATCAAGGACTTCCGCGACAGAAACAAGCTCAGCAAGATTGTCGTGCTCTGGACTGCTAACACCGAGAGGTGAGTCCCTGCTCCTCAGGCTGATGGACCTGATCCGAGGCACGAAGCACGAGCAGTACCTGCAGCTGCGCGCCGACATCAAGGACTTCCGCGACAGGAACAAGCTCAGCAAGATTGTCGTGCTCTGGACTGCTAACACCGAGAGGTGAGTCACTGCTCCTCAGGCGGATGGACCTGATCCGAGGCACGAAGCACGAGCAGTACCTGCAGCTGCGCGCCGACATCAAGGACTTCCGTGACAGGAACAAGCTCAGCAAGATTGTCGTGCTCTGGACTGCTAACACCGAGAGGTGAGTCCCTGCTCCTCAGGCTGATGGACCTGATCCGAGGCACGAAGCACGAGCAGTACCTGCAGCTGCGCGCCGACATCAAGGACTTCCGCGACAGGAACAAGCTCAGCAAGATTGTCGTGCTCTGGACTGCTAACACCGAGAGGTGAGTCACTGCTCCTCAGGCTGATGGACCTGATCCGAGGCACGAAGCACGAGCAGTACCTGCAGCTGCGCGCCGACATCAAGGACTTCCGCGACAGGAACAAGCTCAGCAAGATTGTCGTGCTCTGGACTGCTAACACCGAGAGGTGAGTCCCTGCTCCTCAGGCTGATGGACCTGATCCGAGGCACGAAGCACGAGCAGTACCTGCAGCTGCGCGCCGACATCAAGGACTTCCGCGACAGGAACAAGCTCAGCAAGATTGTCGTGCTCTGGACTGCTAACACCGAGAGGTGAGTCCCTGCTCCTCAGGCTGATGGACCTGATCCGAGGCACGAAGCACGAGCAGTACCTGCAGCTGCGCGCCGACATCAAGGACTTCCGCGACAGGAACAAGCTCAGCAAGATTGTCGTGCTCTGGACTGCTAACACCGAGAGGTGAGTCCCTGCTCCTCAGGCTGATGGACCTGATCCGAGGCACGAAGCACGAGCAGTACCTGCAGCTGCGCGCCGACATCAAGGACTTCCGCGACAGGAACAAGCTCAGCAAGATTGTCGTGCTCTGGACTGCTAACACCGAGAGGTGAGTCACTGCTCCTCAGGCTGATGGACCTCATCCGAGGCACGAAGCACGAGCAGTACCTGCAGCTGCGCGCCGACATCAAGGACTTTCCGCGACAGGAACAAGCTCAGCAAGATTGTCGTGCTCTGGACTGCTAACACCGAGAGGTGAGTCCCTGCTGCTCAGGTTGATGGACCTGATCCGAGGCACGAAGCACGAGCAGTACCTGCAGCTGCGCGCCGACATCAAGGACTTCCGCGACAGAAACAAGCTCAGCAAGATTGTCGTGCTCTGGACTGCTAACACCGAGAGGTGAGTCACTGCTCCTCAGGCGGATGGACCTGATCCGAGGCACGAAGCACGAGCAGTACCTGCAGCTGCGCGCCGACATCAAGGACTTCCGCGACAGAAACAAGCTCAGCAAGATTGTCGTGCTCTGGACTGCTAACACCGAGAGGTGAGTCACTGCTCCTCAGGCTGATGGACCTGATCCGAGGCACGAAGCACGAGCAGTACCTGCAGCTGCGCGCCGACATCAAGGACTTCCGCGACAGGAACAAGCTCAGCAAGATTGTCGTGCTCTGGACTGCTAACACCGAGAGGTGAGTCCCTGCTCCTCAGGTTGATGGACCTGATCCGAGGCACGAAGCACGAGCAGTACCTGCAGCTGCGCGCCGACATCAAGGACTTCCGCGACAGGAAACAAGCTCAGCAAGATTGTCGTGCTCTGGACTGCTAACACCGAGAGGTGAGTCACTGCTCCTCAGGCTGATGGACCTGATCCGAGGCACGAAGCACGAGCAGTACCTGCAGCTGCGCGCCGACATCAAGGACTTCCGCGACAGGAACAAGCTCAGCAAGATTGTCGTGCTCTGGACTGCTAACACCGAGAGGTGAGTCACTGCTCCTCAGGCTGAAATACCTGATCCGAGGCACGAAGCACGAGCAGTACCTGCAGCTGCGCGCCGACATCAAGGACTTCCGCGACAGGAACAAGCTCAGCAAGATTGTCGTGGTCTGGACTGCTAACACCGAGAGGTAAGTGCCTGCTCCTCAGGTTGATGGACCTGATCCGAGGCACGAAGCACGAGCAGTACCTGCAGCTGCGCGCCGACATCAAGGACTTCCGCGACAGGAACAAGCTCTGCAAGATTGTCGTGCTCTGGACTGCTAACACCGAGAGGTGAGTCACTGCTCCTCAGGCGGATGGACCCAATCCGAGGCACGAAGCACGAGCAGTATCTGCAGCTGCGCGCCGACATCAAGGACTTCCGCGACAGGAACAAGCTCAGCAAGATTGTCGTGGTCTGGACTGCTAACACCGAGAGGTGAGTCACTGCTCCTCAGGCGGATGGACCCAATCCGAGGCACGAAGCACAAGCAGTATCTGCAGCTGCGCGCCGACATCAAGGACTTCCGCGACAGGAACAAGCTCAGCAAGATTGTCGTGCTCTGGACTGCTAACACCGAGAGGTGAGTCCCTGCTCCTCCGGCTGATGGACCTGATCCGAGACACGAAGCACGAGCAGTACCTGCAGCTGCGCGCCGACATCAAGGACTTCCGCGACAGGAACAAGCTCAGCAAGATTGTCGTGCTCTGGACTGTTAACACAGAGAGGTGAACCCTGCTCCTCAGGCTGATGCGCCTGAAAGTACATTCCAATAAAAACATACATGTTCATGAACACAAATGTTTTACTGTGCGGGGATCAAACCCGCAGCCCCAGGACCAGAGGCAACGTTCATTTCCACTGATCCAAAAGAGTCGTCAATTACAATACAATGAAGCGACTGTCGTCTGACCTTCGCAACCCTAAGACACGGGAACCAACTGAATCACGTTTACACGTTCAGAATCACTACCGAAATTTGCTGGTTTTTTCACGATGTTTTCCTTCACCGTTGAGGTAATGGTAGAAATATGCACATAGATGTGAAAACTTCAGTGGTGCATGCTCGGATTTGAACCATGACACCCCGCATGGAAGGCAACTTAAGAGGTGCGTCAGAACATCAAAAAAAACTAGAGTATACCAAACAAATTAAAAAATCTGACAATAAATATAAAACAATGTGGAAAATCATAAATAGTAAAACTGGAAAATTAATTAATAAAATACATAAAAACATTAAATTAAAAAAAGATAACAAAACAATAGATTGCCCCAAAACCATTTGTGAAATCTTTAATAATGCCTTCTCTAATTTAGATATAAGTAATAATAATACAAACTTAAATGCAAATTCACCTCGCGTCATAAATCCACCTATATGTTCATTGTATCTATGTCCTGTAGATATAAAAGAAGTAAAAAAAATGATTTCATCGCTAAAAAATAAAAATAGCTATGGTGTAGATGAAATTCCATCAACACTAATAAAGTCCTGCATTAACGAACTATCTGAACCACTTACTCTCCTCATAAACCAAAGCTTCCAGGAAAATTCCTGATTGTTAAAAATAGCCATAATTAAACCTCTACATAAGAAAGGTGATACTATCTCCGTTGAAAATTACAGGCCGATAGCACTATTACCTAGCTTCTGTAAACTTTTCGAAAAGGCGATGTGTAATCGCTTGTATACATTTTTGGAAAAGTACCATGTTCTTGACGAACACCAAAACGGCTTCAGAAAAACTAAATCTACAACACTAGCGGTCTATCAATACATACAAACAGCCCTCAAACATATAAATGATAAATCTTACGGTCTGGGGCTATTGCTGGACATGACAAAAGCATACGAAAGTGTAAATTACGACATCCTGCTGTCTAAATTGTATGGATCAGGTGTTCGGGGCCCTAGCTACTTGTGGTTTAAATCATATCTCCAAAACAGAAAACAAAAAGTTCAGTTAAAATATTATAATCGTCAGGAAAACATAGTTAAATCCGTAGTATCACAAGAAACGTCACTTACGTGCTTAATACCTCAAGGAAGCGTCCTTGGCTGTGTCCTTTTTCTCATTTATATTAATGATTTGCCAAAAATAATTAAAAATAATATAACCTTACCCATTTTGTTCGCTGACGACCTATCAATTTTAATAAAATGTGATAATACCATGAGTGCTAATGTTATTCTTAATGAGATATTACGCTCAGTCACAACTTGGCTACATAATCACAATCTTAAAATTAATTACACTAAAACAAAAATAATACAATTCCGACCAGTACAATAAAATCCCCTTGGATATAAACGTAACTTTTGAAAATAAAAAGATCGAATCAGTTGATACATTTAAGCTTTTAGGTATGTTAATAGATACGCATTTAAACTGGAAACAACATGTACAACACGTAAAGTCCAAATTATCAAAATTTACTTATGCTCTTTTCGAACTGGTACACAGCACAAACAGGGAAGCTGCTTTGTCAGCTTATTACGCATATGCCTACTCGCATCTCAGGTACGGAATAATGTTATGGGGAAATAGTACAAATGCAAACGACCTATTTATAATGCAAAAAAAATGTGTAAGGATAATAGCCCAGATAAACAATACCCAGAGTTGTAAACCATACTTTATAAAATTTAACTTACTTACTTTACCCTCATTATATATTTATGATATTTGCATATTTACATTTAAAAATATAGAAAACTTCATTAGAGTCAGAGACACCCATAATATAAATACTAGGCATAAGAACAGACTTTACCTGCCACAATCAAGATTAACAATGTTAAATACCAGCCCTTATTACATGGCAGTAAAAATTTATAATAAATTACCCCCTAATATTAAAAATGAACAAAACTTTAAAATATTTACAAGAAACCTTAGATCTCACTTAATTTTAAAATGCTACTACACTATAAATGAATATTTAACACAATAAAAAGATAAATCTATATATATTAGATATAAGAAAAAATGTCCATGTCATAACCAGATTGTTATTTTAGTATCTACTTATTTAAGATTTTTATATTAATATTGTTATTAGGATAAAGCTGCCCTCACATTTGCGATTACCTAACAAGGTAGCTAAGTTATAAGTACCTGTTTACTAAAAAACACCTAATATTTGTATGTAACACTTAGCAAGCAAATAAATATTTCATTTCATTTCATTTCAAGTTATCCATAGCTATACAGAGTTAAGCTACTGTTACACATGCTCGTTTCTAGAATGCTTAACAAGCATGCTAAATATGAGAATGCTTAACTGTCCACATTTGCTATTAATACGCATGCTATTAGCTATCAATTAGCATGCTCAAAAATAAGCAAACCTTTCTACCCGTGCTAAAGCACTCCGCCACACTCCCCTTCCACCCGCACTGCTGGAAGCATGCTACTGCTAGTTTTGAGCATGCTCAAAAATCGCACGCCGGTCGACTTTTGAGCATGCTCAAAATTAGCAGTAGCACGGCCGTCCACACATGCTACTAAGTAGTACTTGCTCAAAAGTAGCATGCTTTAAGCATGAAAATAAGCATGTGTAGCTTTAAGCTACTGTTATACATGCTCATTTGGAGCATGCTTAAGGAACTGTCCACATTTGCTATCAATAAGCATGCTATTACCCATATTTTAGCATGCTGCACTGCACTCCGCCCCCTTCCACCATCACTGCAGGTAGCATGCTTAAAATTCGACCGGCTTGTGATTTTTGCGCATGCTCAAAACTAGCATGCTTATTAGTAGCACGTCCGTCCACACATGCTACTAAGTAGCACTTGCTCAAGAGAAGCATGCTTTAAGCATGAAAATAAGCAAAAATCAAAATAAAAAATGTCTTTATTCAATTTAATTCCATTCAGAATATTTATGAATGTCAAATATTATGTAATCTACCGCTGATTCGGAATGTCAATTTCTACCGAGAAGAATCAGCAAGAAACTCAGTAGTGACTCTTTTCAAATAATATGATAATTACAATTTTCATTATTATACACATTATGATTACATTGACAGTATGATATACAATGCTTATAATCAATATCGTTTAGATAAATCGTCAAAGAAAAAATATTAGGGGCTGTGTGAAGAATTAAATGGAGGCGTACACATTTGTTTTGCTGTAGTTTTGACCCGCGGCTTCACTCGCTTTAGAAAGAGACAAAAAATAGCTTATGTTACTCTCCAACCCTTCAACTATCTAGATATATGTATTTATACTATAAATTTAGTTAATCAATGTTCAAAATCAAAAGCATTGCACCACCTCTTCTATCTAATGTCCTTTACCTGAAGGTTGTCTGGTAGAGATCGCTCGCAGCGATAAGACCGCCTAAATTGTACATTGTATCTCTGTATACCTAGCTTTTAAGTTTTGTATGTTGTGAAATAAAGAGTATCTATCTATATACATTACAGGACAGGCGAAGAGATCAACATGTCCAGGAATCCTTATCATTCAAATAATCATCTACTTTATAGTAGCCTTTCTGCATTAGGCAGTTTTTTACATGCAACTTAAACTTATGTACCGGTACATCAATCCTTACTAATATTATAAAGGCGAAAGTTTGTTTGGATGGATGTATGGATGGATGTTTGTTCCTCTTTCACGCAAAAACTACTAAACGGATTTTAATGAAACTTTACAGGAATGTAGCTTATAGATCAGAATAACACATAGGCTATAATTTATAAAGATATTGTGTGAACGCAGACGAAGTCGCGGGCAAAAGCTAGTCAATAATATTTTGAGGTAACTTATTTAAACATTCTAGCATGTGTAACAGTACCTTAACCATTGTAGAGGCCATTTAAACCCCCCCCCCCTCTCTAACCTCTGAACTGATGGCTGACACGTACGTCATATTTGTGAACAGGTGCCACCTTTGGGGACTGGTCTGCTTCGGTTTACCTCTTAATATTTATTTTATTATTATTTCCTTTATTTTTATTTTGTGTAACAATAAACTGTATGACTTGGTATGATGATGACACAACATTGTATGAAAGTTTGGCGATTAAAAAGAGTAACTGGCGAGTTTCTTGCCGGATCTTTTTGACCAGAAACGACTTTCCGAGCCGGTGGTAGAATCGCATTATGTTCATTTATTTCTTTAGTATATTTTATGTATCAACATATATATGTATTAACATGTAAATTGTACATAAGTATTTATAAATAGTTTTAAGTCATTCAAATGTATGACGATTTGTAAGTGCTGTGTACAAGCCTATGCAAATAAAGAATTATATTTGATTTGATATTTGATCTCCCGCGTTTGGTCCACACTATGAGGTCAATGAACGAGTACAAGTCTATGTAACGTCTAGTAAGTACATAATTATACATTATATTTCGGCGCACGCCGCGCGGTCGTTGCCCGGTGACGCGTGCGCAGGTACACGAACCGGTATGCTAGACGCTCGTCAGACTGACAGCGTCTTATCACTGGGCTTAATGAGTAGTACGTTAAGGTGAAGGAATGTTTTAGGGTCTAATGCCGTTATTATTAGGACTAAAGCGAGTTGCATAGCTAAAGCTAAGCTGTGTTCGTTTGTCGACCTTGAGGGCGCTGTGACAATGGGGTTATGCCCAAGAGCGGAAAGTCTCAGGTTCGTTTCCTCGGGTCAATTTTGGTCATTTTTTGCGGGTGTTCGACGAACGCTCTAGGCGTCTGATTTGATGGCTAATTTAACAAGATGGCTGCGACATAAATACTGATTTATTTTATTTAATTATTGGGGATAACAAACAAATGTACAATACATCTTACTTTAAAATACAGTGACGACATAGTATTTAACAATGAACAACTGATTTGTAAATGATTCAATGTTTCTCAGTGCTTTTGTGTTATTATAGTCCCGTTTGGAACAGTGGTAGTGAACGCTGCCTTTGGTTCCAAGGGTTGCAGGTTCGTTCCCCGCACAGTACAAACATTTGTGTGCATGAACATGTCTGTTTGTATTGGTCTGGGTGTTATCTATATATTATAAGTATGTATTTACAAAAGAAAAGTATTATATGTATATATTTGTAATCCCACTGTTGATTTTGATATACGTAACACAGGTGCTTGAGCTACCTATCGCGGAGTCAGATCAATGTATGTGATGTTGTGAAATATTTATTTATTTATTATTTATAGTCTGTTATGCGGTGTGTCTTGTATTACGCACATAGATAAGTATTTCTTATTTTTTTAATGAGAAATGAGGCAAACGAGCAAGCGAGTCACCTGATGGTAAGTGATCACCGCCGCCCATGGACATCAGCCACACCAGAGGGAGTGGAGATGCGTTGCCGGCCATTTTAGGAAGGTATAGGCTCGTTTCTTGAAGATCTCAATGTCGTACCGGTTTTGTTGCAGGTTCTGTGAGATCCGCCCGGGGGTGCACGACACGGGCGAGAACCTCGAGCGCGCGCTGCGTAACAACGAACCTGAGATTTCGCCCTCCACCATCTTCGCTATGGCGGCCATCGACGAGGGCGTGAGTGCAAGCCTTAATATTCTCCGACCGATATTCTGCTACGGCGGTCGAACTCAGAAATCAGCCACACTAGCCGCTGCCGTCCGCTGACTAAAAGGTCGCTAAGCCACAGGGAGTCTCTGTGGCTTTTCAACTAGCGGACGGCGCACTTATACACTGTGTTTTTTAACAGTCTTACTCCTTTATCGATATACTGATGATAAAAATAATTTTTCCCCAAAGAAAATAGGATCTTATCTCAAAAAAACAAAAAATTGCCTTTATGCCAGCTGATTACTTTTGTATGGGAAGGCAAAGACCCTATGGTCCTTGGTGGAAAATGTTTGTTTTCATCAGTATAATGCTCTCGATAAGGGAGTAAGAGGGTTAAAAGCACGATGTTTTATAGTGCACAAGTGTGTGCGTAAACATAAGTGCACTCTGTATTCCCATACTTTCAATTTCCGATGAGACACCAGTTTGACGCGACCGGAGATGGATTGGGTGAAAGACCAACAGCTTAACGTGCTGTCTGAGGTACGCGGGTGACCGCCAACTTTCAGACTCCGGGCTGATATTGATGACGGTAAAGCAAAAAGGAGGCTGCAGGCTACATGACGTCATTATATTAAATACATTTACCTCTAGGGGACTTAAAGTAAAGAACTAAACAAAATGAGAACCCTCAAATTTCAAAAGGTCTTTTAGTGTCTCATTTTTTGTCACTATAAAGATTGAAAAAAAAAATTCTGCGAAAAAAAACCGCCTAATCTCTGATGAATAATTGATTGTTGTATTGAATTACAAGATAGTATTGGGCGCCATCTTCGGTAACACCTTTTCTCGAATGTACTGTTATAAAATGTTACTTGAGTGTATATAGTGATAAAAATGATATTTGACACTTTTTAGTTTGTGGTATTTCAAGGCGGTTTTTTTTTCGCAGATTTTTTTTAATACACCGGTTTAAGTTTTTTTTATCTTGATCAAAACATACATTTTACGCTTTATTTTCTGCTGGTTTTACCCTTCTTTTATGTTTCGCTGAAAATCAGCGTCGGGGTTGGTCTCTTGGCACCGCCTATTGCTGAGCGCCCGCCTGTTTGGCACATACAGGGATAATGTATGTCCTACTTTTCGTTTATTATCTATGTCTAGGTTATGTTTTTAATTAAGTTTCCTTGTTTTGTATTGTGCCAAATGTAGTTATTATTCATTCATTAATTTTTTACAGTGTTGCTACATAAACGGTTCGCCGCAGAACACGATAGTGCCAGGCGTGATCGAACGCGCCGAGAAGTACGGGGTCTCTGTCGCCGGAGACGACTTCAAGTCCGGACAGACGAAGCTCAAGTCTGTGCTGGTGGACTTCCTCGTTTCAGCTGGTAAGTATTTTTATGAGGTAGGGGTAATGTAATGTTCTGTAAATGTCTGCGACGCGGCTATAATATATCCTATCAGACTGTCAAGTGGCTCTAAGGGCACTTGAAGCTGCTCAGATTACCTCCAAACTAATAAACTGGCTGGGCTCCAACAACAGAGTAACCCTTCGCTGGGTACCAGACACTCCGAAATCGTGGGCAACGAAAAAGCCGACGAGCTGGCAAGGGAGGGGGCCTCATGCCCGGTACCACCCCCGGAACCGGTACTGGGCATAACCAGGTGCACCACCCGACGCAATCTTAAAGAGTGGTCGATCGAACAGAGTAAACAGGCACATGCCATGAACTTAATGACAGGATTCTCCAGCAAGTACACGCTAGAGGCCTTAGCGCTATCTCGCGGACAGCTGAGCATCCTTACAAGAGCCATCAATGGTCACTGCAGGCTGAACAAACACGGCACCAGAACCGGGCTGGCCGGAGACCCCAACTGTAGATTCTATAAGGCAGAGGACGCGACACCGATGCACGCCCTCTGTCAATGCGATGCCCTCGGGCATCCCAGAAGCCGCACCCTGGGCAGCTACCACATCTGCCCGGAGGATGTTAAGGCTATCGCTCCCAAGGCCATTACACGGTTGATGCTGACCGTGGGCCTCAGAGACAATCTATATGTGGGAGCGGTGGTCACAATAGATCAAATTTGGGGCAGTGACCACTCGGCTTTGATATAAATGCAGAGTTTTTCCTTCACTGGGTGCTGATGATCATGCCATCAGCTTTACCTTAGTCGCCTTTTACGACACCTCGGTAAGAGTGAGGGTGGCCTATTCTACTCTGCCGGGACCACACGGCAACCTCGCCAACCCGTCTGCCAAGCGTGGTGAGTATGGCAATTACCCCTCATGTGATTGAGGTAGGCCCGTGCCCCAGCAGTGGGGACTTAAATGGGCTGATAATGATAATGATGATGATGACCACTCGGCAACGAACGCTCTCCAGAACTTCAAATAAAAAAAAAATGTAATGTAAAGTGACTCCTTTTTCCGCCTTTAGACTCCTATTTTGTCCATTGTGCGTGGCCCTGGAAGCTTCACAGGCTTCGCGGAGTGACCTCACCGATCCGTGGATTTCTTCGCGTTGACTGGTCCACAGCATCGCACCCCAGGTGTGCGACTGATTCCTCGGCGCTGAATGCATCCCCTGCATAGAGGGCTATCGGTGGAGCCTAGGGTGCAAATATGTTTGTTTAAGGGACAGTGGTCCGTGATTGTCCCTATAATTATTCTGAGATTCTTTCTGCTTAGTTTTAGAAGTCGTTTTGTGAGCCACGGGTCTACTTTGGGTAGTGCGATTTGGGATTGCCTACAATCTGTGGTTTCCATCCATCGTTTGTTCTGTAGGTTGGTAGATAACTGGTGGGTCCATGTTTATGAGGTAGGGGTAGATGAGTAAATGGATCATCTGATGGTTTGCTCATTGCCGCCGCCCATGACACCTGTTACTGAGGACTCTCAGTGCGACGCCGGGATTTTATAAAGGAATACGTTATTTTCTTGAAAATTAGATGGATGCTTCGGTTTTGAAATACCCATGGAACTAGAAGTCAGCGGAATGTGCCATTTTCGGAAAAAACGTCACAGTGTGTGAAAGAGATCCAACCGGCCCTGACACAGATTCTATACGGGTGCGTTAGGGAAAGTGCGTCACCCCATACTAACGGCTTCGCGCAGATTTTCAAGTATGACTTTCTATGAAAAGGCACAGTCTGTTTATTATGGTGCATGCCTATGGAAATATCGCTGCCGATAATCTTATAATATAAAAATTGATCGCAAAATGTGTTGGTAAGCGCATAACTCAACAACGCCTGGACCAATTTGGCTAATTCTTTTTTAAAAATGTTCGTTGAAGTCCAAGGATGGTTCTTACGGAGAAAAAATCGAATAATTGTCGGGAAAACCCTAAAAACAGTCCTTTTCGTTTTCACATACAAACGTTTTCTAATTAAAACGTAGAATCAATTTGAGTTTTATTGCTATTATATAAAGTTCATATTTGTTGCCATATTACAATTTTTTTTGACAGGATGAAGTCTGTCGGGTCAGCTAGTACATTATATAGTTTAGTCGTGCTAGTCAGAAAGTTTCTTGTGAAACACAAAGTTAAGCCATCTAAATGATAGGGTTGGTATAGATCTAAGTTGAATAAAATGTTTCTATTCTATTCTATTCTAAGTTGGTAATAAAAACTGGTTTCACGTTTTTGACAAATTTTGTACACATCTGTGCTTTGTTTCGCTCCGTGAGTGAGTGTACCGGAGGCTCAATACTTGAAATTGGGGCTTAAAGGTTGGCAACACGTTTGACTCCTCTGGTCTTGCTGGTGTCCATAGGTGGCGGCACTTGCTTACCATCAGGTGAACCGTCTGCTCGTCTTCCACCTATTACATAAGAAAAAGGAAACAGTTTATAAATATCTTAACAAATTGTTGCAGGTCTGAAACCTGTCTCCATCGTGAGCTACAACCACCTTGGTAATAATGACGGCAAAAATCTCTCCGCTCCCAAGCAGTTCCGCTCCAAAGAGGTGTGTTAAAAATCTAGAACGCTTTTCGAAAAACATAAACTTCTTTGAACAATGGACAACATTTCAAAATTGCTAAGCTATGAAACAAAAAATATCAATTCTTTATTTACTTTTCCGCTGCTCGGATATATATTTATTTATTTTTTATATTGCTTATTTACTGAGAAAAAAATTAAAAACTTAAAAACGTAAGATGACGTCATCGGACGGCAGAATGTAAAATATTTCTTTGCTTAGCACATTATAGTTTTAAATTTACGAAATGCAACTTAAAAAAAAAAGACAGCTTGTCAACGTTGAATTAATGAATGACGTTGATGGAATATCGCTGTATTCAGCCGTCCGATGACGTCATTTGGCGCTTACGTCTATTTAGAATATAAAGAATTACAATAATTATTTCATGCATAAAAATGGCCAAATTTTGAAAAAAGAAAAAATAATGATCTGTTCATTTTATGTCTATTTCCATATAAAAAACATTATGGACATGTTAAAAATATGAAATGTTGTTCATTATTTTATTTATTTATTTAAAACGAGTTACAAATTACAATTACACAGGTATTCATAATCAGTGTAACATAAACCAGCGTTAGTTTACTGGACTCTGATGTCCGTCGTCGAATGCCTTTAAGGTGACGGGTAGCGCACACTAGCGACGCCAATTGATTTAAATTGTTAGCAAATAAACTGTATATCTTTTTAACACTTTCGAAGCTGCAGCCTCTCGAAAAACACCCATTTATTTAACACTTATTCTTCCCTTTTGGGTCTGCTTTTGTACTATAAATTTGAATTACCGCCGAAAACGGCCACTTATGGCGTTATCCAAATTTCGAGTGCAAAAACAGACCATAAAGTAGTGCACAATTATTATATAAATAGTATAAATGTTTGCTTAGACTCCCGCTCTGAAATTGTTTAAATGTGGTTTAGTAGCTAACAATTTAAATCGATTGGTGTCGCTAGTTAAGGCTACCCGTCGCCTTAAACAAAGTAAATATCCTACAAATAAGTTTGTACGGCTCGAAATAAAATCTATCTATCATGAATACAACAACCATTAACAGAAGGCTGATCATAAAAAAACTTATCTAATTTGATATCTAATTCGCGCAACAAATATTAATACATACATTGATCTAGATAACG
This sequence comes from Marasmia exigua, assembly GCA_019059595.1. Lineage (NCBI taxonomy): Eukaryota > Metazoa > Arthropoda > Insecta > Lepidoptera > Crambidae > Marasmia > Marasmia exigua. Next base: position 3,638,225 of record CM032479.1, on the reverse strand, counting down.
AAGAGTAACGTGGTAGACGATATGATGGAATCCAACCAGATTTTGTACAAGCCTGGAGAAAAACCTGACCATGTGGTGGTCATCAAATATGTACCGTATGTCGGTAAGTTAATATTCTTATTTATTTTTTGTCAACAATTTTTTCTTCATTATCAAAATAATGCAGATGCTATTAAAATTAATGTTTGGGATTAAAATTGTGTATATTTGTACATGCCTCTTACCACGATATGCCCACTTAGTCCCGTTTAGCGGTACAGTCACGAGCTTTAATTTGGGACCCACCCAAGGTTGAATGTCATGTAGCAAGCAAACTTTAGCTAATAAGAGCTAATATTTTAACGTGTCAAAGTCATAATATTTACCATCGACAACTTTACTTTTCTAGGGGCAATCGTGCAAAAACGCCAACTTGAGCGAGGGCATACGATCATTTTATTTGGCCCAGACTCCTCATCTTAACGTGTAATAATCGGTTGTGTCCAAAGCTCTGGGGTACGCTTAGGCCATGATTTAGGATTTAGGGAGTCTGATAATTACAATGAAGCGACTGCCGTCTGACCTTCGCAACCCTTCACAGGGGAACCAGACTAATTGAATCATGGTTACACGTTCCAGAAACTACCCGAAACGTGCAGATTTCCTCACTATGTTTTTCCTCACCGCCGAGCTGATGGTAGAAAAACACACATATATTTGAAAAATCCAGAGGTGTATGCGATGAGGATTCAAACCACGACCCCCTGAGCTACCATCACTCACCAGAGCTTATTTGGCACATAATATTTTATTTAACAGGCGACTCCAAGCGAGCAATGGACGAGTACACCTCGGAGATCCTTCTGCACGGAACCAACACCCTGGTGGTGCACAACACCTGCGAAGACTCGCTGCTGGCTGTACCGCTTATTCTTGATCTGGTGCTATTGGCCGACCTGTTCGACAGGGTCAGCTTCCGTCAGGATGAATCCCATGGTAAGATACGCTAGAAATGTTAAACGATAGGTATGAGGGAACTTCCAAGATCCTTCTGCACGGAACCTACACCCTGGTAGTGCACAACACCTGCGAAGACTCGCTGCTGGCTGTACCGCTCATTCTGGATCTGGTACTGTTGGCTGGCCTGTTTTACAGTGTCAGCATCCGTCAGGATGACTCCCATGGTAAGCGTCTTCTAAGTTTTAAACTATATGAGGGATTCTCAGAGATCCTCATGTTTGGTACTATAACCCTGGTGTTGCACAACGCCTGCGAAGACGTGCTGCTGGCTGTACCTCTCATTCTTGACTTCGTGTTGTTGGCTGACTTGATTGAGAGGGTCAGCTTCCGTCAGAATGATTCGCATATGTTACACTAGAACTGCTGAACTCGGTGATCTCGGTGAGAAAGATCTCGGTGCAGTCCGAGATCTTTCTGCAAATCACTAATATTCTGATCACCGGTTCGGTGCACCCTTCTTTAACGCTGAGGCTCAGGTGCCGCTAGCTGTCCTGTTTGATAGGGTCAGCTCCTGCTAGCTGACAAGTTTGACAGGGTCAGCTGCTGCCAGCTGACAAGTTTGACAGGGTCAGCTGCTGCTAGCTGACTAGTTTGGCAGGGTCAGCTGCTTATAGCTGTCTTGTTTGACAGGGTCAGCTGCTGCTAAATGTCTTGTTTGACAGGTCAGCTGCTGCTAGCTGACTTGTTGAATAGGTATAATGTATCAATACGGGGATTAACACGATCTTTATTATGTGAAACAACGTGAGTCCGCTCGTGACCACGGCTGCTGTAACGTAGCCGAAACGTCGGGCCAAATATGTGAGTACACTATGTTGTTTCACATAATAAATATCGTGTTAATCCCCGTATTGATACATTATAGTTATAATGCAACGCGAAAATCTAAAAAACTATTGTTGAATAGGGCAAGCTGACCTGTTCGATAAGGTCAGAGCTGCTGCTAGCGGACCTTTTTGACAGGATCAGCTTTCGTCTGGATAGTTCCCTCGGTAAGACTCGTTACAACTGCTGAATTGGAGTGGATAAGTCTACTCCTTGAACATAGGCATAATTGTTAACATACACCATTATTTTTTATAGTTTACTTACTTTTTTTTTTAAAACAATCGCACATGAGGGAAAGCGACGATGAGGTCTAGGATGATATGCGTTTGCCTAAAAGATCGCCTGTTCACTCTTGCCTTAAAGATGTGACTTGCCAGGTTATAGTGGTCAGGAAAAACAGAACTCTGCAAGGAGTTCCATTTTTAGCCGTCCGCATTATAAAAGTGTATGAATGAATGAAGTTCATTTAGCATGTTAGATCAACAAAATAAGCGAAAAAAGAACCAGCTGTCTAAGAAAATTATTGCCGGGTGGATATTCAATTTTGTATGGACCAGCAGATTTTTATTTCGTTTATTTTGTTGATCTGATATGCTAAATTAACTTCATTCACGATACCGATAAAAAAACGATAAAAAAAATAACGGTGTATACAACGTGTAAAAAAATGAGAAATAATATATACATACATTATTGACGCGCAGATATTCTATTTAGTATGGAACAGCAGATTTTTTTTTCGCTCAAACGATGCTCATTTTTTGACAGTGAAGTCTTTACACGGTATATGTTCACACCCTTAAATATAATTGCTCCTTTTTTACACGTTGTATATTAAGAGTTGGGAATGTATCACAGAATGGTCGCGCATGCACCCCGTGATGTCGTCGCTGTCGTACCTGCTGAAGGCGCCGCTGGTGCCGGCGCGCGCGCCCGTCGTCAACGCGCTGTTCAAGCAGCGCGCCGCGCTCGAGAACCTCATGCGCGCCTGCCTTGCCCTGCCGCCCGCGCACCAGCTGCAGCTCGAGCACAAGGTGACCGCACCAGCTATGTACACCAGGGATGTCACCTCATGCGCGCCTGCCTCGCGCTGCTGCCCGAGCACCAGCTGCAGCTCGAGCACAAGGTGACCGCACCAGCTATGTACACCAGGGATGTCACCTCATGCGCGCCTGCCTCGCGCTGCTGCCCGAGCACCAGCTGCAGCTCGAGCACAAGGTGACCGCACCAGCTATGTACACCAGGGATGTCACCTCATGCGCGCCTGCCTCAGCTGCAGCTCGAGCACAAGGTGACCGCACCAGCTATGTACACCAGGGATGTCACCTCATGCTCGCCTGCCTCAGCTGCAGCTCGAGCACAAGGTGACAGCATAAGCTGTGCTAGCGGCCTGCCCCGTGTGGAATATTGTGCACTGTGCAGGCCCATTTCCAGTGGTGTGGCGATTGGACTGTATATAATCTGAATGAAATGAATGAATGAATGAAATATTTATTTGCTTGCTAAGTGTTACATAAATATGAGGTGTTCTAATGGGGATCCACACGCAAAGCTTTTCCCAGTTGCTAGCGGCGGTGCGTAAGTGTCAAACCTTGTTGTTGTTGCGAAAGTTTTTATTCTAGTGGATTCTAGAAAATACTGTTTATTTGCTTTAATTTTAAAATGTATTCCAATTGGAAAGTGTTGGATCTTAAAGAAGAGTTAAAAAAGCGAGGGGGGAAAGTAACAGGGAAAAGAGCTGACCTTATAGAAAGGTAGGTGTCGGTTCCACAAAATTAACAATTATTTCCCGATTTTATTGTGTTATCTCGGTTAAAGTGGTGAGATAGTAACCAACTAATTTAATATGATCATAATATCTGCAATTAAAAACGATAAAAACAGATTTATTATCATAAATATAACACTTGTTTTAGGTTAGAATTCTATGATCGAAATGCCGACAGAGAAAATAATAATAACTTTCAATGCTCGGTCTTTTGGGAAACGGTGATTACCAATATTTAAACAGCCTGGTACTGTACAAGACATATTAGTGTCTTATTAGAAAGAAACTTAATAATTTCTGCTTACGAATCGTGAAAATGTATGAAATTGACAGTTTTCAGTCTAACCATCGACGATACGCCATCTGACGGGATAAATACGCAGTGTGGATCCCTATTAAACTGGCACTTACAACTTAGCTACCTTTTAGGTAATTGCAAATTTTAGGGCAGCTTTATCTGAATAACAGTATATTAATTTATAAGAATCTTAAATACTAAACATAACAATCTGGGCTAATGATATCGGTAAATCAATGGTGTAATTTCTGATATTTTTCAGAGGTTTACAGGTTCAGACATAAGACAACACCAAGATAATACATATAAAAAGAAAGTATCTAAATCAGTAAAAAAGTATCAAAACATAAACAATATAAAAAAAGGCTAGTCGTCGTCGTAGACGTCGATTCTCAACAAGTGGCCCAAAAATTTTTTTTTAATGTCCTTACAACACTTGCAACAATCCCCTTGCGTGATCCCATGATAAGTGATGAGATCCGTAGGAGAACTAAGGTGACAGACATGGCCCAAAAAATTACATGCCTCAAGTGGACAGGGCATTGCGAGAACAGACGGCCGTTGGGGCGGAAATGTCTTCCAGTAGAGGCCACGTACAGGAAGTTGAAGTCGTGGCAGGCCCCCCACAAGGTGGACCGACAATCTGGTGAAGGTCGCGGGATGCCGTTGCATGTGCGCGGCACAGGACCGATCTGTGTGGAGAACATTGGGGGAGGCCTATGTCCAGCAGTGGGCATCTATTGGCTGAAATTAATTTAGTCCCCACTGCTGGGGCACGGGCCTCCCTCAATCACATGAGGGGTAATTGCCATACTCACCACGCTTGGCAGACGGGTTGGCGAGGGTTTTGATGTAAATGCAGAGTTTTCCCTCTCTGGGTGCCGATGATCATGCCAGCAGCTTTACCTTAGTCGCCTTTTACGACACCTCGGTAAGAGTGAGGGTGGCCTATACTACTCTGCCTACTATTGATTATAATTATATAGCCCTCAATGCAACCACCTCTGCTATTGGCAACGTGCTAATTAGACCTCTAAGGGGCGAATTCACTAACTTTTCAGCCAATAGCAAGCACGATTAAACCGTTGATTTAAAGTTGGTGAACTCGGCCCTTGGGGTCGATTCGATCAATCTTTATCCGTGGATAAATATATGGCATAACGTCAGATTTGTATATACCATAGACTTAAGTTTCTGATTAAGTTTGGTCGAATCCAGCCTTAGGTCAGATAATATTTCTGACCTCTCTATTCTTGCTTTCAAGGTGCCATTCCTGATGTCAGACCTGCGTTCGGGCGCCATGTTCTCGGGCAGCGCGCCGCCGCCCAAGAAGCAGAAGTTGGCTCGCGAGAACGGCGACAAGTAAGCCCCGCCTGCCCAAACATTTATCATTCCATCTATACAAACTTGCAAGGAAAAACATTGAGATTTTGCGAATATTCGGTTAAGAATTTTCACTGTAATCTAAATAGTTATTATTTTCTTTAACTGTTTTCCTTGCAGTTTTCATTGTATTAGTGTTTCATTTATTCTTCTGGTTATTTAAAAATTTCAACACACGGCTATTTCGATTTTCCATGTGTTACTTTATACTAATTTGTTACTTTGGGAAATAAAATATATCTAGAGTTTTATTTAACGATGTTAAATTTTATGATATAGGTAAATCATTATTTTACAGCTTTTTATTTACGTTATAATCCGTCACTATAAAAATGGTAGCAGAAACATTTTATTATTTCACAATTATATACACGGTATATTTTTTCTGTATTGAAGTTAATATTATTTATTAACAATATTAGGTTTTATTCCATAAGTAGGTTAAATTATACATTTAGATTATACCTACAGATTCCATATACTCCCCTTTAACAACAAGCATTGTCCTTTGCCGTAACACAGAATTGAAATATTCGCCTTTTCATGCAGTATCAACCAAATAAGTTTATTTTGAGCCTTAACCACTTAACCACCTTATTCTAAAACGGGATCTTAAGTTATAACCGTACTAAATCTCATGCCATCCCGTTCCAACACAAACCCCCTTATTATAAAACGCGAACTAAGGATATTTAGTGGCCGGAACAAAATTCGTGTCAGCCTTGTAGTGCTTTAGTGCGGTAATAACTTAAGATCGCGATTTGTAATGAGGTGGGTTATGTCAAAAGGGACTGGAACGAGGTACCTAAGTTCCGAAATTTTTCTTAGATCGCATTTTATAATAAGTTGGATGTAGTTTGAGGAAAAATGTTATCTTTAGTATAATGCCTTCAAGAAGTTTGTAAAACGTTTAAAAGGGACGGTGTGAAAATGTCTGCGAAAAGCTTAGTGACGAGTGGAAACTTGTATTATTATATTTGTGGTGGATCATTTATGTACTTAAAATATCAGCTAATTGCTTAGCTGCCTCCTCTCCTCTCGTCCCGTGCTGTAACTATTTATCTTTATGTTATGTTAATTTCGGTTAAGGTTCGATGGGGCTGACATGTCTATGAAGACAAAAGCCTCTAAAATAAATAAAGAGAAAAAAAAAATTGTGGTGGAAACTATTGTTACATTGGTTTATTCGTTTGAATAGACATGACAACGATATGAAGCACAACTGCAATCACAAACGAAAAACTTTCAGTAGATTTTTTATTTTATTTTCTTTATTGTAAGGAAACATACAGTACTTAAAATAACACTATTTAACACACAAAAACATAATCTTAAACCAATTAAGTTTCCACTAATAACTAATATCATAAAAACCGCAACATGATGTTCGTAATATAAACAAAAAGGAATAATTGAGCAATTTACAAATATCTACTTTGTAAAATCAGTACTTTGTAAATTTTAAAACATTTTATCCAAATTATGTTCCTAATTATTAAGAGTAAATTCTTTATTTAAACTATTCGTTCTGTGATGCCTCATGTGATTCGTTTATGTTTATTTAAAAAAAAGGTTTTCCTATCAGATTAATTTATTGTATTTATTTTTGGATTAATTTATAAAGTGAGATTTAGATCTTATATTGTAAAACGAAAAGATAGATTCGATATTAATACCCAGTGTCTTAGATGGTCGTGGATAAAGTATTTTCGGGAATTTTAAAAGTATAATTGGCTAATAAGTAGTGTATTCGACCAAATGTGAGCGGCTAGCTAGCCGGCTAGTAGTAAAACAGTAAGTCCATTTATTTCAAAGAAACACTTAATTGCACATTGGTTCCAGTATATTAAGGTGACGGGTAGGGCTCACTAGCGACGCCATTGATTTTAATTATTAGCTACTAAACCGGATCTATTTTAAACAATTTCGAGGTTTTAACCCTCTCGGTAAACACTTATACTATTTATTAAATCACCATGCAAAAATGTTGGGTCCAACGCGTACGCGAAAAATTCATTCACGCCAAAAGCGGCCATTTTTGGCGTGAATCAATTTTTCGCGTACAAAAACGGACCCAACATTTGTGCAGGGTTATTTAATAAATAGTTTATACTATTTATATAATAGTTTAACACTTATGTGTTTGCCGAGAGGTTGGAAGCCCGACATTGTTTAAAATAGATGCGGTTTATTAGCTAAAAATCAAAATCGATTATCGTCGCTAGTGTGCCCTACCCGTCAGCTTAAATGGAAAGTTTACCTACTTCTAAGAAATCGATTATTTTTTTCTGGCGTAGGGCTTACATAGCGATATCCTTGAATCGATGTAGAATAACGAAAGAAGGAAGATATAGGATGCTGGATGTATTTTACATTTCATTATTCTTAGCTATGCACAATCGGCATAGGAACCAAAGGATCTTTGATATAAATTATGATTATTCTATAATATAAAGATACTAACATTTATCTAACCATGGTCTGAGTGCTCAGGAGTCCTATTCTCGGGATTTTCGATATGAAAAAACATGGCGGATATCACCTGAAAACCATACAAAAAAACAATTTACTGAAATATATCGTATGATGACAATATATCACGTCCCGAGAATTGGGCTCCAATTCCATATCGAGATCTGGAGCCCAATTCTCGTGCTCGTGATATTTCGAAAACATGACTGATATCGCCTAAAAAGTCCTGAGAATTGGGCTCCATATATTAGATTTATGTGTCGAAAGTGATCTGAATATAGTATTTTCGAATATTTACATTTTACCTTTACCGTAGGACGTAGGATAACGTGTGAGTATCCTTTTTATTTGTGAAAATCCTTATTGAATTGTCAAGAAGAGTGAATTTAAAAAATCGTAGACATTTATAATTATGTTAATTGTTATCGTAAAAAGCTATCGAAAGGCAAGAAATTGTTGTTCTAATTACATTTTGGCTCGTTTTATTCGATATTCCCACAATTTTTACCAACTGAATGAACGAATGACACCTTTTTTTGTTAATAGAGTTAGCGCCACTAAAAAGGTCTCGAAAAAAGCGCGCTCGAGTCGCCGTCAATCAACATTCAAATTTCAGCTTTATAGTCATACTCACAAGGGTTTTAGTTCCGTGTTTTTCCGCAGGTCTTGTTTCGTGGCGCGTACTCTAGACAATAAATTCATTCAATGATTGAGCTAAGTGTAACACGTACTCATAAGACTTGTTTATGCTTACGTTTTCAAGAATTAAAAATTAAATAATATATCAAGTTGATGTTTGTGAATTTTAAATAATTTAAAGTAGATAAATTGTATCATAAGATTATAATGGGGCGGGGATGAATATGCTATATCTGGGTTGGGTGACCAAAAAAAAGTTTTAATTGTGGCAACGAAGAAGTGAAAAACATAGAGAAAACTTCTTTTTAACTTATGGATTGATAGGTCATGTTACCATTTTATGTTTTATTTTAAGTATAATCTCTTATGTAATGGGTATATACCAACTATTTACTTTGTGTGATAGATTGTAGTCAAAATCGTAGGGTAGAAACAACCGCTTGTGTAGAAAAAAATTATATCTTCTTTTGAAATTATATGTAGCTTAATTTTTTTTAAATAAATCTATATTTTCTATACCTTGCGGTTGCTTGTACCTACTCCGATTTAAACTATTAGGTTTTCATATTATAGCGATAGTTAATGAGCCCACCTGACATAGATCAGTATTCATAGTAATGTAACAAACAGTATATTTCATGTTAAAAGAATGCATTTATCTTACATTGTGGTTGTAATACATAGATACAAGTTATACTCTGATTTTTAATTATGCGAAGCAAACTGACAGATGCAAATGTCAAGTTCCCATTCGTTTTGACATTTTCCATCTGTCATTAAGAACAAAAATGTATGGGGAATAAGACAAATAAACATCTGTCAATTTACTTCGCATTATTAAATTCTGAGTTTAGTGTAATGCCTTTTTTTAATAGACACAGACTGTCTGGCAATCAGATTCAGTACCTATTGTTAGCTTTTAATCACTAATTTCCGACATTGAGCTCATATTATCGAAAATCAATAATCTGCCAATCAAAGATGGTCTCTGACAGCGACATTGCCCCGCCAGGTTCATATTAGTGCCGCTCTTTTCATTCATTCAATACAGATCTGACCATAGAGAGTTTAGTGGTGGTAAATGGGTCTTTAGTACACAAATACCCCTATTCTTTTCTCTGTCATAAAGTTGACTTAGAAAGAGAATAATGTTTGAGTAGTTGCCAAAGTTAAAAAGCTAACGCTTTTGGTTTGGTTTTGGGAGTGAGATATACCTAGATACTATTTGCAGTTTAATCACTTAATAAAAATTGTGATGATTGATTTTTTTTGTGTCATAGGTGGCAGATGAGCAGACGGATCACCTTATGGTAAGCGATTGCTGCCGCTGCTCGACACCAGTAGAGTCACAAGCGCGCTGCCAACCTTTAAACCCCCTTTTCGCCTGGGGTGCGAAACACATCACAGCTTCACTCCTTTTTTCTGTGAGTCCCTGGTATCACTCTGGTCGACATTAGGTGGAACAGGTGGTTTCATTCTCCATCTCCTTGCTTGGACCTCGAGGATGCCTTGGGACAGTACTACGAAGTATGTATTGTAACAAGCTGCGTCTATTGAGAAAGGCCTTTATTATAATGGGGTTATAATATTTTTATATTACAAGGCAATATTGTAAGCACTTTCTTTGTTTGAGATTAAGAGTTTCAAAGACAGAAATGTTTTAAGTTCATTCAGGTACTTATTTGTCTGTAGTATCGTGCATTTATGTTGGAATAAACTTTGTAATTGGATTTTGTGTTTTATTTTATAATATTATAATGTAAACTGTACAGGCTGCGATTTTACCTACAAATACTGTATTACTAACTGTTGTACTAACAAAACGCAGACTCGTGAGACCGAACTGTCACAAGTCTTTGGCTCGAGTATAACACTTACTTCCCTTTAAACCTTCTGACCATTTTGAACATAATATTCATTAAATATAATAAAGAGCAATCGTTAATATTAATTAATATCATACAAATGAAAAGCTCTACCGTCTGCCACGAGTCTTTGTGTTTAGTATAGGAATTTTCCTTTTGTGGTTAAGTCGATGTATGTAATTTTCTCTGATTTTTATCTTGTCAATGATTAATCAAAATGTGAGTGTCGAAATATGTGAAAAATATATCAGTTATATCTCTGAAACTATTGAAAATATCGCGAAAATAACCTTTTTTTTACTCCCCCTTTATAAAACCCCAATGAAATAAACCCCTTACTATTTAACCCCCCCAACGTTTCCCATTTTTAGGTCATGAAGAAATTCATCGTGGTGTCGAGGGGTTTTGTCGATGCCGACATCGTTGGTGTTTGGTATCGTAAGTCTCGGTAGGGTGTTACCAGACAAAACGAACGATCGATCGTCGATCGATTCCATCTATCGACTAATTGTAGGGTATGGTGGAAACTACTATTATAACCTTACTCTATAGTGGAAACCAACCAGACTATTATTATCTTACTCTCTTACCATCGATTGTAGCCCTCGATCGTCGATCGATCGGTGTGATGGATGACAGATTGTTTTTTTCATACTACGTCGGTGGGAAACAAGCGCGCGGCTCGCCTGATGGTAAGCGATTACTGCAGCCTACGGATAAATGTAAGTAAGGTTTTTATGTACTTACAAATGTTTTTGTTATGTTTTAATTATGTATTTATGTTATTGTTTTGTTCTTTGCGTAATATCTGTATGTTCTTTTATAATCAATGTTAATTAAAGATTCATTCATTCACATAACCGACTTTTGGACCGATTATCGGACCTATAAAAGGTCGGCCCATTTTTCATACTATTTCTCACTGACGTTTTTGATATTGATATCAGTACGTTCTTTTTTTATCCTACAAAATCGATCACCGATTAGGTATCGATCACCCTAAGGTTATATGAGAAACGTCGGACTCCTTATTCAAATAATAAAAACACTGTTTCGGATTAATCTTTCTTTATTTTCAGTTAAGCATAGAATAGTACAGTATCCCAAGTTCACCCAGTCTAGTCGACAGAGCAATCGCGCGCAAGCCGACACATCATTACACTGGTGTTCACGACAGTACAGCCAAATCAACTATAAATCAACATACAATATGTGTATTCCATCGCTTGGTTCGGTACAATATGAAGGGTCTGAAGCGTTTTCTACTATTAAAACAAATTATTAAAAAAAATACTCTGACAGATGGCGTATTCTTTTTAAATGCCATACCGACAAAATTCTACTATTTAAAAAAAAAGATTTTTAATTTCCACTTACCCATGGGCCTAACGTTGTCCGAAATTAAGAAATTTGAACTTCAAAAGGACCAATCATTTTACAGACTTATGATTAATGAATGAGTGAATGAATGATGTTGATATAACTCATTCTTTCTTCACTCCTCGAGTTGATCTTTTGCAAATTTGGTTGTTGTAATAATAGAAAATGCTTAAAGACCCCATGTTCATGCGAGTAAACATAACTAAAATTACTTAAAATCTAACGTACATGATTTGTTCTAACGCGGCATGTTCCTTACATCTCTTCAACAATTCCTCTTACACAATTAATTAATAGTAATTGTTTGTCACTTGTCATGCAGTTAGTACGATTCTTTAATACACATTTTTGGTAATTAAACATCTATATATAGTTGAAACTTAACGTTTTGTTCACAACGAGCGTACAATATAGAGAATGCAGGATCCTAGGTTTAAAAGTACTTAATCTAAGTGTGATTTATTGTAGTTGTGAGAATTTACTTTCTTTGCAGATCTTTAAAACATGTAACAACAATGCCTATACTTTTTTAAGATTTTCTTATCTTCAAAAATCTTTCAAGTAGATTTTATTAACATATTAATAAGTACCTACATACTTCAACCTCAAACTTCAATTGTAATTGTAATTGTTGTTGTAATTTTTAAATTTTGCTGTTCATACCATTCTTGAAATACGTACCCGAATATGCACTCAAAAGCTTATTAAGTTTGAAAGCGTCTCAACCATTTGGACATCTCCTTTTTACGTCAGTTGACAAACAATTTTGTGGCAGACAGAGATAGCAATAAGTTTGGGCAGCAATTAAAGATCTATTGAGCATTTGGGGGGGTAAATTTTCAATCTTAAGCAATGACTTGGAAACTGCACTGTAGTGGTTGGCCATGATATTATCACTTACACTATTTAAACCAGAACCCTGCATTTGAAGAGAAAACATTCAGAATAACAATGCTCAGATACGTTGGAATGTTAACTAAATACATCTAAAGCGTTAATAGTACCAAAATACTGTCGCTTACAATATAAATACTTAATTAAAATAATACAAAGTAACCCTAACACGCAGGCTTTGGCCGTATGCTGCAACAGACAATCTTAAACTTAATAATAATCTCGACACAACTGACCGACGAAAACGAACCATTCCGGAGAAATCTTTAAGTCCATTTTTACACGACACGCAACAATTCGATTGACAACGCACATTACTTCCAATCGGCAACACATTAATAAAATACAGTAGGGTATAACCACAACATGGATATATCAAGTAAAGTCAGCCTGTCACACGAGTCACAAACCCATAGCGAAGAATCCTAGAACTAGTCAAGTGACGTCATCATTGACACTATAGTTTTTTTCTGTTGGCAATAATGCTTCAACTTTTGTACACAAATAATTTGAGGTGTCCCCAAAATCTTTATTTAAGTAAATATAATAGTAGCTTGCCCTCACCTTTTGCGAAACTCGGTTCCTTTTTTCTGCAATTTGTATTAGTTCCGAACCGTACCACTAGATAGCGCTAGATTGCAATTACATCGCGCAAGTGATTTACCTACATTTACGGTGTCGATGTCCGTAGAATTAACCTTTTTATAAATAGTATGTATTGAAGATATAGATTAAATACTTGGTGGACCACATTGGTCGCAAATATGAGCTTAAATATTTATTTATTAAAAACTATTTAAAATTTGAGAGCTGTGGATTTTGTTCAGCAAAGGCTGTTGTGTCAAAGATACACATTTAACACTGTCTATGTAGAATAATAAAACAATCATTTTTATGATCATTAACCGGTGTGGCGAGTTTAAGTAAACATTGGTGAGGCAAGCCAAAAAATAAAACCTAGAACAATTTATTTTATTCCACTATTGAGGTCATATGACAAAAAGTTCATTACAGCCTTTCCCTATGGGTTTATTCTTCAAGTGCTGAAACCACTCGAAGATATACTGGAGTGTTGGGTCGAGTGTATTCCCGAGCGGATGTGTGCCGCCCAGCCCAGCCCAGCGCCCCCGGGCCGCGAGGCCGACGCCAGTGTTTATCTAATATCGGTGCAAAATGTCTAAGATAGATACTACACACTATTTAGAATAGTTTGTGGACTTGAGCTCAGTCGGCGCCCGCGCACCGTCAACGTCACCATTACGATAATTACCATCTTTATATAATAAGTCTTTTCTTCTACATTTAACAATAATTTGTTATAATATTTTATAACCAATGTATTTACGAGTTATTTGTTTATAATGTACACGATTTTAAATTTGTCTCAGTGCTCAATATTATATATTTTTTATAAAATTCGTTGGCTACCTAAACGAGTGGTGTTATCTATGAAGGGCAGCAGGATCTACTATAGGGAATGGAATATATTTTACACTTCGTGGCATGGAAAGTGTCTACCTTAATTTTATATATATTTTAACAACAGAATCAACGGGGTATATTTTATTTTCTTAAATATCTCTTTATAATAAAAGCATGCATTTATTTTAAATAGAGTGTGGAGGTTGGACCTTTCTCCGTGCCATGAAATGTATTACAATAGCATATAAAAATCGCGTGCCATTTACATTAAAGTGTGAGTATCTCATACTCCGTTATTTGTACAGTTGAATGCGAAACTGGTTTGAGTAAATGACACGCATTATGCCAAGAATCATAGCTACGAAACTAGCTTAAATCTAGGCGTCTAGGGAATATACTAAATTTGGATAAGGGCTACAATAGGCTCCTCAGGCCGACGGCCGCAAAGATCTACGATTAATTCCTTACGTGCCTTTTGTTTAGACAACCTGTCTCGTGCCCACGTACGTGGACACAACTACAATAGTAAATTTATTGCTCGAAACAATAATGATAATTAATTTAACGTGTGCAGATCGCAGCCCCAGTAAAAGGGAATTTGGGAAGCGCGAAAATCGCGGGGCGTGCTATTCCGGCCGCTCGAGATGGCTCCTTTGATTGAAATCATGCTTTATTTCAAACAATTAAAGTTTATTTCTCATTAATCTTACACTACTTTTTTGATTAAATGTGGAATAGACTTTATGAAATTGTAATAATAAAGATGACTTTATCAAGCTGCCATTAATACTCGACGGCCGAACGTAGCGATCTCTTACATTACCACAATACATACCAACATTACTAACCCGACCTTTCTCAGAGAAAGGATAGATAGACACTACAATAGTTTCAAAAATATTAAGTCTTATAATATTTCTCGTATAGTACATAATGATTAATTTCCGTTACTTATGTACAGAAGCGTTTCCACTCCAATGGTTCGTCCATTGGAATTTAATCAAGTGATCTAATATTTAGTATTCGCGGGAGTCTACCGCGGCTCCCATCACGTCGATGCATGTTCCATGCGAACATACCGAGCACCAAACATGGCTATTCAACAAGAAGTGTCCGCTATCTCAATTCCATATCAGAGGTGTGAACTTGCGTACAAAGAAACAGAATCTTTTTAATTAATTCCAAAAGTTAAGCACTTAGACGTGTAGTTGGGGATGAAATAAATATTTTAATTTCGCGTGATTAAAGTACTATAATTTTCGGTGGGTTGATAGAGGAAAAATACTGGAAAACCCTAATAGGAGCTGTCAGTGAGTCGTTTAGTTATTAGGTGCAAACAATTTAGACTATTTTACAAAATGTGTTAATTACCACGTAAGAAATGAATATCAATACGTGCTTATACTTTAGTAATAAACTTCAATATACTAATAAATAAATTGATTAAATACGAAAGAACCAGCACGAAAGCACCACTTAAATACTTAGTTACAATATTTTGTTTCTATAAAAATTGGAAGCCAATTACTGTCACTTCCACTCAACGCAAGTAACAATAAAATGAAACGAAATGTAATAAAATAATACATATTGAATTTGATTTTTATAATTTTGTAGGGTGAATATGGATTGTTTTTTTAAGGTTTTGTTGGGTAATTTTATTACAAACATGTGTTTTATTTATTGTTACTTGCGCTGTGTGGTCACATTTGGATAAAAAATTGTAAATTGTCGCCTCCCGACTCGTTTCATCTTTTTTCAATTGACCTTATCGAAATCGTTAATTTATGACATGAAGTCGAAATAATATTGACTAACAGTGTAATACTTAAGGCAAAAAATATACTGTAAAGTGAATTTTGACCAGCAAAATTGGTTAAGTCACGCCCTTATAAGAACTTAAAGTAAGTATAATTTGTGAAATTTAAGATTTTAAGAGGATAATTTGACGATGTATTTTTAATTTAAATTATGAGTTTTTTTGTAGTTTGTTATTTTTTAATAAAGTTAGATTGGTACTTCGGATCTGTACAAAACTATGATTTCTCATAATAATTAATACACTTTTAATACCATCATGTCAAGTTTCATAACGTTACAATAGTTTTACGGAACAAAAGAATGACAGGACTATATATGTATTAAAAATATATCGTCAAAAGTTGTCCTCTTGGAATTTTGTCAGAATATTTTTTAAATGTAGCATTTAGTGAAATTTGTGGTGCGTTAGCATAATTAGGCGTGGGAAACAGTACCCCACCCTCTTCGAGATCTCTTTGAAGAGCAAAATGTAATCTTTGCAGCTTACTATATAGCGCTATGAACGGATGCAAACCTCCAACCGTTTTTTGGTACTATACACCATACTTTTTAAATCGTCTTACTCACTAATCGATGGCATTATACTGATGAAAACAAATTGGGGAATTTTCCCCAAGGAACATAGGGGTTAATCTCTGAAAAAAATATCGCCTTCCCATACAAAAGCGATCAGCCGATTGGTGCAACTTAAATCGGAAGCCGATTTTTTTTTAGATTAGACCCTGATTGATTTCCCGACCGACCGAAAAGTCCTCGCTCAAGCAAATGTCATTATCTGAGTTAATGAGATAATACAGAATGTACTTATGTATGAATATTTACATCCCTTTAACCACGTGTTCTACCAACCATTCTGTACAACATTTGTTCAAAGACTTTTCGAAATTCATCGAAATTTTTTTCGACTGCCTATACAAAATGTCAAGTCACGTGACCGATTTTGTATGAAAAGTTGAAATATTTTCATGCGAATATCCAAAAGTGATAGAACAAATTTTGTTCATAATGGTTAATAGAACACGTGGTTAAAGGGATGTAAATGTTCACAGATACAACCTGTATATGTGAGTTCAAAACAATATAACAATGTAATTTTTACGAGATTTCGACCTAAGGTTTAATATTTTGATTTCGACATAAGGTTTATAAGGTAAATTTAGAGATAAATACGCGTTCATACAATATGCTTTTTACCCTCTTAGAAAGTTCTTGAGAGACGTCCGATCGCGGTTATTTGGCACGTGGCAAATGTCGGAACTAATGCTCACAGTTTTGCAACAACAATGTCACTGAAGTGCCTCCTGATCGTGGTCGCACTGTATTATTCGCCTTCCCATAAACTTGCAACAAGGCTGATAACTTTTGTACCTAAGGTAAAGTGTTTTTTTTTCTGAGTTTAGACGCGTATTATCAGCTTACTCTTTGTAATAGACCATTCCTTAGAAAAAAATGTTTGTTTTCATCAGTATTATGCTCTCGAGAAGTTTCGAAAGCACCGTGTATTACTTTCCTAGATAGTGTCAAAAATATTTAGTACGTATGGATGTAAGCTGCAAATATTAAAAATTAACACTGATTTCTAATTATGTGGACTCAACTGACAGATGTCATGTGTCATTCCCACACATTTTTGCTCCTTTTATCGAAATGTATGGGAACTTGTGAAAATGTATGAGCATTTGACAGTTTGCCACGAACGAAGTCCCGCGGCAGCACGGAACATAAATTTGAGTTTCCTTGTGTCTTTAAGCATAAAGCTAAAATTTGAAATTTTACTGACTTCTTTGGTGCCGCGGATTCTATGTGTAAACTTGACATTTGCATCTGTAATTTTAGTCTGCATTATTAAAAATCAGAGTATAGAGTCGGCGCCATAAGAAGCCAAAGAAGTCCCGAGAAAAACGCGCTTGAGCCGCCATCGACATTCAAATTTAAGCTTTATGAGTATGAACATAAGGAATCTCAAGTTTTAGTTCGGTATTTTTCCGCGAGCTTCTCTCGTGGCGCGGACTCTATGCGAGAACTTGACAGTTGCATCTGTCATTTTAGTCTGCATTATTATAAATCAGAGTATACAGTCGGCGCCATTATACAGCGTGTGTATTTTATACGGGCGAATAATTAATCCAGCTATAATATCTGATCCTACGAATCGTATAAGATAATCATTTCATTAAATTTTGTGGTTAATTAGGTGTAATGATTTTTCTAAAGTGCAACCCAGCAGCAATGTATGCCGTCCAACTTTGTTTGACATGACAAGTGACATGAGTGTCATGACACTCGTATGACGTTTAGATACTTATGTCTACGTTAATTGATGTTATTAACGTTAACTACCAGTGGATGCAATACATTGCGTGCTCAATTATTTTGTATGAAAAAAAAAGTACCTTAATTTCCTAAAGAAATGTATGTAAACAGGTTCCCTAGGTGCGATAGTAATCGCCATTAAAATATTCGCCCGTATCAAATAAACACGTTGTAGAAGTCCCGTGAAAAACGCGCTTGAGTCGCCATCAACATTCAAATTTGAGCTTTATGACTATGAACATAAGGAATCTCAAGTTTTAGTTCCGTGTTTTTCCGTGGAGTCTAGAGGGTGCGGTCACGTGTCACTCACGCCTAGGGCTGGTAGGGGCGCGGGCGCGCGGCGGGCGCGGGTCAGTTGAGCGGCAGGCAGAACATGTGCTGCAGCAGCGTGGGCTTGCGCGGCGGCTGCTCCGAGCACACCGAGTCGTAGTCCGACGACGACGACTCGCCGCCGTAGCCGTACGCCTGGGAACAAAACACGGTGTTTGATAGGCGACGTGGTGCCCATGCAAAAATACTGTCCTGTTGGTTGTTGGAACGCCCTGCTGGTCTAGTGGTCTAAGTACCAGAAAAAATTGACATTCCAAACCAGCGCTAGATGATAATAACGATGGTTTAGTTCACAATTGTACTAACTACAGATTTGTAAATTTAGCAGGAGAGCATTTTTTAGTTTTTGAAAGTTTGAAAGTGGACAGGTCGAAAGCAAAGTCATATAATATAAAACAATATGAGTCTATTCATTGCAGTGATTCTTTAATTTTAACATACCCCAATATTGTTATATTAGTACAAGCAAAATTAACAAATCTGTAATTAGTACAATTGTGAACTAAGCCATCGATAATATGTATCTATTTTTACATTCATAAGTGTTATGTATGGACCTAAATTGAATAAAAAAAAAACTTTTTTATATTTATCTTTACCGGGCCGTGATCTTAAGGTCCTGGGTGCGATTGCCGAGTCGGGCAGAAAGTATGTTTCGAATTTTTGGCGTTATATCGATTACAAATTAGTGTGCTAGCATTTCATGATACCTAATTATGGCGGCCTGAGACAGATGGCGCTTTTAACAAGTATTTCGCTATTTAACATACGGTATTTTACAAGTTATAGTTTAGAAAAGTAAAAAGGCGACTGGAGACCACGACAGAACTCGCACGGGTGGATCGGGGAGGAGCGGCGAAACTCTCGGAATAGCGACCGACTCATCGACCAATGTAAGATAGAAAAGAAAAATATTTATTTGGAGCACATATGTAAACTTAAGACTAAAATTAACATAGTAGAAGTTATGTTCATGGCCCAAGCGTATTCTGGGCTCCGAAGCGACAGTTTTGAGCGCATTGATGAAGAGAAGGTGTATAAATAAGTTTGTACCAGACTTCTCGGATCATGGTCTAATGGTACCCCATGCTCCGAAGTGATCGCTAATTACACGCTAAGATGAAGAGAAGGTGTGTAAATAAGTTTGCAAAGTCACGAACTTTAATTTGGGTCCATTTCCGTTAAATGTCGTTAGAACATTCATAATGCAATAGGGCCGAACGACCCTTGAAACGATAACCTCTTTGCAAAAAGCTATGATTACATATGTTGTGTACAACATATGTTGTGTCACTCGTCTCAGTGCCAGTCAAGAAAATAGTTTATTGTTACTTTTTCACAGTTAATTGTAAACGTAGTGATTACTTGCTCAGTGGTTACTTGGAAAACATAGGTAATGATCGTATACCCTCGCTCAAGTTGACGTTTTTGCACGGTTGCCTCTAGAAAAGTAAAGTTGTCGATTGTAAATATTATTATGACATTGACACGTTAAAATTTCGCCGTGTGGTTCCCGGCAGAGTAGAATAGGCCACCCTCACTCTTACCGAGGTGTCGTAAAAGGCGACTAAGGTAAAGCTGCTGGCATGATCATCAGCACCCAGAGAAGGAAAACTCTGCATTTATATCAAAACCCTCGCCAACCCGTCTGCCAAGCGTGGTGAGTATTGCAAATACCCCTCATGTAATTGAGGGAGGCCTGTGCCCCAGCAGTGGGTTACTTATATGGGCTGATGATGATGATGACGTTAAAATTTTAGCTCTTAATAGCGAAAGTTTGCTACACGACATTCAACCTTAGGTGGGTCCCAAATTAAAGCTCGTGACTGTACCAGACTTCCCGAATCCCGGATTATAGTCCAAGGGTATCCTGGACTCTAAAGCGACAAAAGACCAAAGTTTTGGGCGCGGGAACTACACGCTAGGATGAGGAAGAGGTGTATAATAAGTTTGTTAGTACCTGCATGGGATCGTGATAGGGGTGCAGCAGACAGGCGTGTTGTCACACGCAGTCCTCCAGGGACATCAGGAGCGGGTTCACGTACTCGAAGCCCTCGAACTCCGACTGGTCGATGTCCGCGATCACAGTGCTGAAAACAACAATATTTATTATAATAACAACAGTAATAGTATTAGCCTACACAGGATGTATCTGTGAACATTTACATCCCTTTAACCACGTGTTCTACTAACCATTCTGAACAACATTTGTTCTATGACTTTTGGAAATACGGTAAGGGAAGTTGCGAGTCATACCCAACACAAGTGTCTTAGACAACTTACTGGGTAGTCTCGACCACATTTCGTAACAATGGTATAGAAATAAATGATTTTTTATTATTTATTATACCGTTATAAGACTGGCGCAGTGAAGTGACGTCGATGGCGCAGTGGGTAGTAGTATAGAGTAACTTATATACCTACACCGTTATTTTTATCGTTTACATCCCGAATACCTCATAATATCTATCGTGAATGAAGTCCATTTAGCATGTTAGATCAACAAAATACGCAAAAAAGCTGTTCGGGATCTAAACGACAAAGAAATAACGGTGTATACTGCGATAGAGGCTAGCCAGTGCTAGCGCCATCTAGAGGAAACCGACCAATACTTAACGGCTATGTAGAACGGCCACCTTTGAGAATCAGCCAGGGAGACGAATGACGATTAAATATATATCAGAAATCATTTCATTTGCCTAATCACAATATTGGTCCAATGTGATGTTATTATAAAGCTTTTAATATTGTGCTGTAGGGTTCAATCACAAAAGACGTCACACTTTTCAGGAGTTTATAGGTATCATATACAGACCGACCAAGATTAGAGGGCACTTCAATGACATTGACAGGGGGGCGTTGTAACACGTTTTTTCAATGCCAAAATGTCAAAACAGTATTAGTTCCGACTTTTGACACGTGCCAAATAACCGCGATCGGACTGTACCTAGCTTATACAGGAAGTATCAGATGTGTGGCTGTCTGTACTTATTTTAAAGTTTAGATCAGGAAACTGTGGCTATGAATACGCACTCATTGTCGGGCGTGAGGTGCACGGGTTCGTCGGTGAACTCGGGCGGGAAGTTGGCGAGGTCGCGCTCGCCCTCCAGCCGCGGCTTGAACGGCGGCACCACCTGCTTCTGCTCCAACTGGAAATAACAAAAATATCTTTAGTCTTCTTCCCTGGAAGTTACTCATAGGCATTACCAAAAGGAGAGTTAAAGGGGAAGCTTGTAAGAGCTTGTGGTTGGTATTGGATTGGTTAGGAGGATATTTGATCAAATTTGTACGGTTCAGCGCCATCTGTTTATGAGAGATGGTACTATTACGGAACTTTTTTCTTCGATTCTCTCCAACCTTCACGGGAGGGCAGGGTAAGTAGCAGACTTACTGAAACTGTTGCTAGGGCACTGTAATCACTAAAATGAGGGAAACGCAGTTTAAATTATTAAATGTGTAAATCCTACAGACAGCGGCAACGCTTACAGGTAATCTGAAAACAGGAAACAACGCGATGTAATCGACGCCTAGGGTCATGTATTGGTATGATTTAGCATAAAAGGAAAGAAATATTTTCAGAACAATGTTATTTGATAACCAATCAGACGACAGCGGAACAGCAGAAAATGAATAGTATAAAATATAACTAGGTATAAAGAAAATTGCACTGCAGCCAGTCGCCCACACTTACCATCTCTCACTAATTACTTACTTACTTTCCATCAGAACATTCATTTAAATTTCATGTTTGTGTTGTTCAGCGCCATCTGTTGATGATAGATGGTACTAATGCGCAACTTCTTTCTTGATTTGATGAAAATTAAGGTCCGAGGCAGGCCCCTCATAAGGTGGACCGACGATCTGGTGAAGGTCGCGGGATTCCATTGGATTCGGGCGGCACAGGACCGATTTGTGTAGAGAACATTTGGGGGAGGCCTACATCCAGCATTGGACGTCTATTGGCTGGAATGATGATGATGAAGGTCTCCAACATCCGCAGGAGGGACGGGTAAGTAGCACTCACCATCTCCCACTCGATGCTCTTGAAGAAAGGGTGGTTGACGATGTCGAGGAAGCCGCTCTCGCCGCAGCCGAGCCGCTCCACCGGGTTCTTGTTGAGGAAGCCCTTCAGCACCGACGCCGCCTTCACCGACAGCGACCGCGGGATACGGATCGTCTTCTCTAAGATCACCTGGAATGTTTCAATATTAACTTCAGTTAAAACTTTTTGACAATTACTACTTTGGCATTTATAAGAGTAGCAGCAATAGGGAAGTGGCGCTAGATGCCACAAACTAGAAGACATTACAAACGAATTGTACGACCATATTAACCATCTTTGTTGTTGTCCCTCTTATATTCACTAATAATACTTTAAATTTACGAAATTCCTTTAAAAAAGGAGGAGAAAAAAAAGAGAAGATTTTGATTTATTATGGCGAAACACGTAAAATTTAAAAAAGAACTTTACCTTAAAAGTATCTACAAACAGATTAACAAGAGGTTTACATAAGACGAGACAGTAACACAAAGACAAAAGTGTAGAACAGTCACAATTAACAAAAGACAGTAAAATTGTGAGACAATTTTGGTCATTGGCCAATCTTTAGCTGCTAGGCACATGAGCCCTAAGGGCTATATTTATAATGGATAAACCTTTGTTAGCTAAAACTGTGTTAAATAACAGTTTTGACATTTGAAACAAAAAATATGCTAAGTTTTCGAAAAAAGAACGAAAACTACTTTATAACACCGTTTTAGTTAACAAAGGTTATGAATAAGATCCCTTTTCTCTAGCAAGTCGTACATGTATCGCATACGCAAAATACAGGATTAGAGACTGGATTCCAAAATAGTGGTAGCCTTCTTAAAAGTAATAAGGCTAGCTTTGCTTTGCTATGTTGATACATAGAATTAGCGGTTACCTTCAAGACAAACTTCTCAATAGTCTGGTCTCATCCGTGTGTGAGCAACATAAGATATTTTTATTAAATAATTTTAGCAATCAAATCAAATATTGGATCTGCTGTATTTGCATACAAATGCGCATGCCGAGGTGCTGCGAAACGTCCACTGGGAAAATAAGACTATAAACCTATTTAATTTGTTTATTATTTTTGTCTATTTAGGTTAGACCTTCCTCATAGGTAAAAACTTGCGCGATGCAAACTATCAGCAACGCCATCTATTTGCTTGATAATTAACTATGTTGCACGCGGAGGAAGCCTGTCCCAGCGTGCTCCTAGCCGTTTGCTTCGGCCGTTGAAAAAACAGTTGTTTAAAAACTTGCGCAATGCAAACAATCTATTCGCTTGATCATGGAACTAAGTTGTAACCTCACGGAGAAAGCGTGACCCAGCATGATCTCTCTCATTAAGGTAAATTGTTTAAAAGCGCTTAAAAAACTACAAGCAGCGCCATCTTTTAGCTTCATCATGGTACTATGTTGTTCCCTCGCGGAGGAAGCGCGTCCCAGCGTGCTCTAGACATTTGCTTCGGCCTTTGGAAGGACATTTGTAAACTATGCAACGCCGTCTATTCGCTTTACCATAGAACAAAAATTGTTACCTGATGGACGAAGCGAGTCCTGCATGCTCTTTTCATTACTAATACAAAAATAAAATATCTTTATTTGTGGAAACATAGGTTACCAAGGTGTTGTAATTAATTTGAGAGATACGTACGCTATGCTACGTATCTCTCAAATTGATAATTTGGTTCGTAAAACTTGCAAACGCCATCTATTTGCTTATCAATGGGGCATATTCTGCCTGGTACACACGGTGTCACTTCAAGTTACCCTTGTTGACCTTTGGATCGTCCTTATGTCTGGGGCACACGTGCTATTTTTCCACTGCAGGGGGGTAACTTGATCTGACGCTGACTGTACACTTACCTGGAACAAGTAGTCCTCAGTGTTCTGGTCGGGGTTGTCGGCCGCCTGCGCGATGTCGAAGGGCGAGCGGCCCGCCAGCATCTCGTACGTGAGCACGCCCAGCGCCCACCAGTCCACGCTGAAGCCGTACTCCTCGCCGCGCAGGATCTCCGGCGCGATGTAGTTCGGCGTGCCGCAGAATGTGGACGTCGTGTCGCCTGGCCGGACTCCCTCCTGGAATGGACAAGGAAAAAGTTTCAAAATTGAGCAGCTAACGACGACTCCCATAAAGAATCAAACATTAAGTCAGCATGTTGGGTAAGAAAATCTGCTGACATATTGTGCAAATTGGAAGAAAGTCTTGGATAGTTCATGAGCAGGTTCCAGTGTGGAATCCCATTTCGCAGAGCGGGAGAACATCCAAACATTTTAAAACTTGCATGTAAACTATTTGTTTGACTATGGAATTAAGTTGTTACGCTGTTCCTGAGAGCGGAATCGCATCCCAATGTGCTTTCTCTGGAGATGTCAGGATTTAATAAATGCAGCAAATCTTGTCTTGTATTAACCGTTAATAGCCAGTTCCATGGAGAACATGGATATTTTGTACCTCCGCTACCCTTTACATTCCTACTCACGAAAGATTCTTTCATCAGCGTCACTGTCTCTCGGATTGAAGTGCCTGTAGTCATCTCGTTTAGGATAAGCGTTACCTGTAAGACCACAGTCGCATTCACATAAAAGTGTTTATGGTTTCCGTCTCCTCCTTGCATGCTCTACAGTCGCTGTTCGATGTTATGTTCATCTTCATTAGCATTTCTGTTCGTTGCATAGCTCCTGTGACCATCCTTGTTTGCTGTCTATAAATTTGGTCTTACCTTGCACATCCCGTAGTCTGTGAGCTTGATGTGCCCCTCGTGGTCGAGCAGCACGTTGTCGAGCTTCAGGTCGCGGTAGATGACGCCGCGCTCGTGCAGGAAGTGTAGCGCGAGGGAGATCTCCGCGGCGTAGAAGCGCGCGTGCTCCTCGGGCAGCCGCCGTTGCCGCTGCATGTGGAACCTGAAAGGAGGAGTTGAATTTTTAAGTTTCAAGTCTGGGGATATTGCAAAGGATCCAACAAAGCGGTCAGGTCATCTCGTTGCATAGTAACTAGATGACTTAATAGAGACACGGTACTCGAATGAGCCGTGTGGTCCCCGGCAGAATAGAATAGGCCACCCTCACTCTTACCGAGGTGTCGTAAAAGGCGACTAAGGTAAAACTGGTGGCATGATCATCAGCACCCAGAGAAGGAAAACTCTGCATTTATATCGAAACCCTCGCCAACCCGTCTGCCAAGCGTGGTGAGTATGGCAATTACCCCTCATGTGATTGAGGGAGGCCCGTGCCCCAGCAGTGGGGACTTAAATGGACTGATGATGATGACTCGAATGAGATCACCACCCCTCACGAATTTGGTGACAAAGAACAATTTGTTCGCCGTCTGCAGCCCAGGGAACGGGTGGTTGGAGGCGGTCTACTCCAGTGTATATCTGTTATACTAGTGTTGCCTTCCTGGCAAAAAATATCCTCCTTGTCTGTCTCTATATCCTTTTTATCAGAAGCCCAATTCTCGGGCTTGTGACATTTATCATCATACGACATATTATATCACTAAAACATAGTTTTGTTGTATGGATTTCGTGTGACATGCAAAATACCACGAGCACGAGAATTGGGCTCCAGGTAACCTAGTTCCAGACGTATAGGTACTCACTTGAGATCACCGCCCCTTACTCGATGACGAAAAATAGTCTGCTCGGCGACGTTTGAAGTGCAGCCCCACCAGGAACAGGTGGTTGGAGGCCGTATACCCCAGTTTATATCAACCTCGCCTAGCACTAAAGTATTTTTTATCAGGTAACCTAGTTCCAGGTGTAGGTACTTACATGAGATCACCGCCCCTCACGAACTCGATGATGAAGAATAGTCTGCTCGGTGTCTGAAAGCAGGAGAGCAGTCCCACCAGGAACAGGTGGTTGGAGGCCGTATACCCCAGTTTATATCCACCTCGCCTGGCACTAAAGTAATTTTCATCAGGTAACCTAGTTCCAGGTGTAGGTACTTACATGAGATCACCGCCTCTCACGAACTCGATGACGAAGAACAGTCTGCTCGGCGTCTGGAAGCAGGAGTGCAGCCCCACCAGGAACGGGTGGTTGGAGGCGGTCTCGAACACATGCTTCTCAGTCTGCACCCAGTCGATGTCCTCGTCATCCGTCACCAGCGCCTTCTTTATCACCTTCATCGCGTACACGCGTTTCGTTCGCTTTAGTTCTACCATCAGCACCTGGAAATTGATATAGAAAAGGGTTACCAATATTTCTTTTAAAAAAATATGGGGGAGGGGAAGAGGTTCGACGATGTGTGATATTGTGTGATAGTGGTTGACTGCATATTTCATATATTATAATTTTATCTGAATGACCGTATTGTTGCGAGCCTCAAGCCTCAAGAACAAACGGCCGTTGGGACGGAAAAGACCTCAAGTGGGGGCCACGGACAGGAAGTCGCAGCCGTGGCAGGCCCCCCACAAGGTGGTCATTTTTAGGTAAAAAAAATGGCTAAATACGTGACGTCAGACTTTACAGAAGCAATGTTATAAATGTGACCAATGGAGGGAATGAATTTCATATTTATATGAATATAACTTTTGTCGATATTCGATCATATACTTCGTATAATATATGATTATCGACAAAAGGTCTGTTTTATCGGTAACTACATATACCCGTAGGTACTCACCTTAGCGTATGACCCACGGCCAATGACCCTGATGAGCTCGAAGTCCTCGAGCGAGTACTGTCGCTGCGAGCCCGGCTCCAGGTCCTCTCTCGGCACCAGGCTGACCGGCGCGGGCGCCGGTAACGACTCCGGTAGGGGCGGTTCTGGGTCTGCTCTTGACCTGAAAGTAGGTGATAAAAAAATTAACACTCTGTTTTGAAGTTGTTACTAGATGGGTTGTCTTTATATTTTGCAGTAGATTTTATTGTTTTTTTTTATATCATAGGTGGCATACGAGCAGATACATGACCTGATTGGTAAGTGATTCTCGCCCCCAAAATCCACGCACTTGTGACATCCGCAACATTAGTGATGTCATAAGTGCGCTGCCAACATTTAATTTTTTTCCTTCCTTAATGAGCCGCCAACGCATATGTGATACCTCGGATGTTGCAGATGTTCCTCGATTGTCCACTATAAGTAAAAAAAACCCACCATTCATCCATCCCCATCAACCATCCACCAACAGGCCGCTTACCATCAGGCGGAGTGATGTCATCCTGATTGGCCTTTGTATAAAAAAAAACAAAACAAAAAGAAAAGTTCCGTTCCCCCTGGATTGAGTCTCTGATATCTAGATATTCTTGTGTATATAGAACTAAGTTTCTACCTGACATAGGAAGCGCGTCCAAGCGTGCTCTTCTTATTCGCGCGGTCAGTCGATTAAGAACAGTTAGCGAGATTCAAAATACACGAAACGCCATCTATACGTGCAAATGGAATTAAGTTTTACCTGACAGAGGAAGCGCGTCCCAGCGTACTCTCCCCATTCGCGTCGTCTTTGACCTCGACGGGGTCAACGTGCTCGTTCGAGCAGGGCTTCTGCACCAGTTTGTGGCACTTCTTGTGCACCAACAGCTTGCACTGGATGCACTTGAAGCCTTGCCGCCCGAGCCCCCATATGCGGTCTTGACAGAAGGCACAGAATGCACGCTGGAAGAAAAATAATAATATTTTATTGCGGCCATAAGGAACGATCATTGTGATAGATAAATAATTCAATTAGATTTGCCGTGACACCGAATTTATACAGTTTTTAGTGCAATCTTTGAGTATATTACTCAAAGTCTAAAAACAATCACAAAACTGACAAAAACGCGGAGCTCTTAACAAATAAAATAAATAAACAAAACAAATTTTAAATTAAAAAAGGCACGGACCAAAGAGTCTGTGGCAAGTTTTCATTAAAAATAAAACATTCATTTAAAAAAAAATTCAGTCACAAACTCCGTAGTATTATCTTCTTCTTAGTCTGTGGTCACAAATAACAACCCAACCAAAGAGAATATAATCATTACGTTAACCTAAAAGGGACACACGGCTTAAACATTATATAATTTGTGCATTTTATTGGAATATATTTAACCAACTCTCTAAAAATTACCTATTTTCACACCATAAATACTATTTGCACATCAAACTATGATTTTTATGTGCAATTAGTATTTTCCGATGTGAATTAAGGTTAGGTTCGGTTAGCTATTTTTTATTGCGAGGGAACGTTAAATACAACCCCAGTTTATTTATCAAAACTTCCTTTCCTAGAATCTATGACACACGCTAAAGTAAATAGTTTTTTAGATTTTCGCGTTGCATTATAACTATAATGTATCAAGGCGGGAATTAACACGATATTTATTATGTGATACAACATTGTGTACTCACATATTTGGTTCGACATTGAGCCTCATTAACGCTAAAGTAAGTCTCCAAGTCTTTCTTTCTACAATCGACTCTCGCCCTAATCTCACACACATTTGGTTCAATATCAATCGAAGAGATTTTACATATTCTAGTAACCCGACGTGGAACAACAACTTGTGATAACGATCAATCTATCTCAACTTGACATTGTGTTATCTAGTAGACATTATTTCTGATTTGAAAGACCCGGAAATATTGACCTATGTGGCGATACGCCAGGCTTTTGTAAATAATTTGAAGCGGATTCTTTACGGATAGCGGTAAGAAAAACGCTTGTTATTTGTACATACGAAGAGATTAGGCGGAAAATAAACACCGCCCAACGGCTTGTAAATACGATTTGTAAATTTTTCATCGATTGTCAAAATTATCGATCGCGAAATTTGAAATGGAGGGCGAAGATAATGTAACGGCGGAAGTATTTAAAGTGGCCGTTCGTACCCCATACCTACATGTAAAATTTTATAGGAAATTTACAGCAAATAATCTTATAATTTAATTGGGGTTAAAAGGAACATGCATTTTAGTACCCTGTATATGTATACAAGTTTATGCAAAAAATAAGCGAGCTATGGTAGCCGATTGGATAAGAACATGCACCTTCCGAAAGCGATGTCAAAGGTTCGAATCCGAGCATGCACCTCTGAAATTTTCAAATTACCTAGCTCAGCGGTGAGCGTGAGCGTCAGCGGTAAGTCTCAGGTTCTGAAGCGATAGCTTTGGACGCCACCAGATATGACCACAAAACATTTTTTAGTTTTTTATTGACTAATAGGCTAACGCTTGAGTGTATGATCACTTGATGGAGAACGCCGATGAGGTCTAAGATATTACGCGTTTGTCTAAAAAATGCTATGTAAAGTATCAGCCTATAAATTGTCCCACTACAGGGCAAAGGCCTCCATCATAGAAATCAAGTCATCGCTACTATGATGGGATTAGGCTTAATCACCACGCTTGCCAAATGCGGATCACAAACCAGAGCTATGTTCGAAAAATTCGAACCCAGGTTCCCGAGATCACAATCCGGTATTTAAACTACTAGACCATCAGGGGCACCAGGGCAAATATGTGATGATTTTATGAGTATTTATAGCTACAGATTATTTTCTATCGAAGCATACTCACTCTATTAAACCGTTTTGCCTGGAAGATGTGTCCGTTGACCCGGTACAGCTTCCGCCACCGCCGGGCGCCTCGCCTGTATATGCTCCCTGCAATAACACACAACATTATACGCCAATATTGGGAATCCCTGTATACGAAAATAGATTCATAGGTTCTCAATCTTCTTTGAACCCACATTTTCTTTGTGATACACTGAATAAATCTTTTTCTTTCTTTCTTTATAGTCACAAATTAACTTGATACCGAAGGATCACTGTAGGCGCGCATGTATGTATGTGTAGCCTATTTAGCACTCGATGTAAGCAGCCAGTGTTGTGTCTATATCTATTTTGTGCTTGTAGTTGCCTTTTCGGAGCAATAGTCGAGGTTAAAATCAGCAGTTCTTATTCCCCCAATTCAGTCAATGTCTTTCGATTGAATGAACAATATGCTGACCGCTTATGGGACAACTCTATTTTTTGTTTATGGGATAGGGGGCAGACGAGCAGACGGATCTTTTCACTTAACACTTAACAAAGCTCAACATTTTTTCATCCACGTGCCAAAAAATATTGGTGAATTACAGTTTGGGAAACCGTGTCATAGAGTGTGGGTAGTCTACTCGCATATAGGGCGATAACATACAAATATTTGGCTCCCGAGCACCCCGTATACAGATCTAATTGTTTGCTTGACGCGAGACTGTTGATCTTAAATATTATGTTCGAGCAGAATAAATATCACAACGTCGGCATTGCGTAGAGAAGATAAATAAATATGTTAATAGCAGTATAATATGAAGAAAATATAAGGCGCCTATTGCAGAATCCCAATTGGTGCCAAGAAAGGCTGTTGGATAATGGCTTCTCTAAATTGAGTACGGATAAGTAAATATGACTATTATTTTTAAAATATGGACTGTGCTCGTGACTATTTACGGGGATAATTTTCCAATGTCAAGTAAAAATAATTGAAAGAGTGGGCAATGACTAGTCGAAGTCAGTCAAAGTCACAATCATTGAATAAAAAGCCGATGTTTAGCGTTTTATCGAACAATAGATTCAATCGAGATGAATCGTAATAAAATCGCTGGTTCTAAGGAGCAAGGATTGCATGCCTCAAGTGGCAATGGGCAGGGCACATAGCGAGGAGAACAGACGGCCTTTGGGGCGGAAAGGTCCTCGATTGGAGGCCACGTCGCAGCCGTGGCAGGCCTCCTACAAGGTGGACCGACGATCTGGTGAAGATCGCGGGAATCCATTGGATGCGGGAGGCACAGGACCGATCTGTGGGGAGAACATTGGGGGAGGCCTATGTACAGCAGTGGACGTCTATTGGCTGAAATGATGATGATGAAGGAGCAAGTGGTCCATGTGGCAATATTAAAACAGTGTTAGAAATGATATAATTCGATGATTCTTATGTTAATATCACTCCGCGGTATTTCAATGCATAAAAACAGTAGTATTTAGTATAGGTACTACATTTAAATGCATCAATTAGGCAATACAATATGATTCGAGCTACCAACACATAAATATAGGATATTATATGGAATAAAATAATAAAAAACAATGGAACTAACCTCACCTGCCAAATACTTCGCGATCTCCATCGAACAAGACATTGAATATTAATATCATTGATACAAATTAATACGCATCACAATTCTATATTTATCGTCTAAAGACCAACCGTAAGGTACAAGTTTCAAGGTTTCCATAGAAAAGATCATATGAAAAAGAGAATTGTGAATCGACCATTTTCCTTACATGATAGAAGAACATTTGTATAAAGTGACTTTACGTACACTTCTGAGAATTAATATCTTAAACACAAATCCGAACATGTTCGTTCTTCAGAATCACTTGATTAACACAGATAACTTTCAACATCACAATACATATAGATATATGTGAGATTTACAAAAGAGATTTTTGAATTTATATTCGCGGTCAAAACTGCATAATATCCCTATGAAGTTTAGTGCAAGTCGTTGAAAATTCGGCACTTACTGTCCCGATCCGGGCTTAGACTGGCGACTTATCGATATTATCTTATCGTTGAAATCGATATAGCCGAATCAGTACATTCTCAGGATTAACTGCGATGGGCGTGGACTGTCATAAAGCTGCCCTAATTTTAAACTTAGCTGGAATTTAAATTCATTTTGCTTATAATATATACAGATATTTCAATCCACGAAGACGCGCCCCACCCTTTCTCATTATCGCTTACAAATAGAAATGAGTGCTCACGCACACTATGATTAAATTGACAGAACGTCACGGGGTAACTGAAAAGATGCTCTACTTGAATTTTTTTTTGTGAGAAGTGTTAAAATTTTTTAAATGATAGTAATTAATTTGCCCTTGCCCAAAAGTGGTGGGGCGCGTCTTAGTGAGTTGAACTATCTGTAGTCGAGCTTACGGTCATTTGGCACGTGGAAAAAGTTGCACCTACAGCCTTTTTGACATTTTCGCATAGATAAAACGCCCCCCTGTTAATGTCACTCAAGTGCCATCTGATCGTAGTCGCACTGTAGCGGATATGTTATGGGTAAGTGGCAATCAAAATAGAAAAAATACCTAGTAAGTGTCTATCACTTTCGTTTCGTAAGAATAAAACATTAGCAAAACAGACTTGTATTCATGGAACCATGCCCACCTAATACTGTGTTATCGATGTTATTTTTGATATAGGTGGTCTTCTAACCAAAAAACTCATTCATCATTCGTTATCATTAACAGTTCGTGTCTCTTTCATTTGGCATTGGCAGAATTAGCGTCCCTCTACAAGCTATACTCAAATAAAAAAATAAACATTGTACTTCGTACTGTTGAATTTTATTGGAAACATTTTATTGTTACACTTTAGAATAAAACCGTTGACCTAATAAAACCTTTCGGATTTAACGAAAAGTTAGTCCATTCCAATTCACCCCATTATACCTAAGCGCCCACATTGGCAGAACATTCGGACTCTTATTGGCCCGACCACAGCGTTCTGGCGACCCTCTATTTACGAGAGGATTTTGTATGAACCGATATTCCGAATTTCAGACATTTGTATATCTGCGTGAGTAGAGGTATCGGAGGCCCAATCGTGGGAAAAGGGGGTTTAAATGGTTGGCAGCGCACTTGTGACTCCACTGGTGTCGCGGATGTCTATGGGCGGCGGCAATCGCTTACCATCAGGCGATCCGTCTGCTCGTCTGCTACCAATCATATATATAAAAAATCTATATTCATCTATCTGAACTATTTTAAAGAGGTAACTTCTCGGACATTCACATGGCATATTATAAACCGATAAGACAAAAGCGTGATGCAATAGAAACCCAGCGCCATATATTGGTCCTAATTTGTAACTATTAAAGTTCTGAAACAAACGGACCGCTAATAGATAATAATAAATAATTCGACGAATCTAGTTTGCTTGTTAATTGATAGATGAGGGTGTATTCGTTGAGAATATACCCAATAAGACCTCAGGGGATTCTAATTTCGAATTGGGTGAAACAATTCGATCAAGACACCCCATATTCAGATTGGCGATTGTTTTCCGTGATTCTCTTTCTGCGCAAGACTTTTGTAGTAATGGTGCCGAGTCTTTATATTTTCGGTAGTAATGACGATGCTTGCAAAGAATACTGAAACATTATTTGACGACCCGTTTGGTTCAGTGGTAGTGAACGCGGCCTCTGGTGCAAGGGTTGCGGGTTCGATCCTCGCACAGTACAAACATTAGTGAGCATGAACACGTCTGTGTTGGTTTGGATGTTTTCTATGTATTATAAGTATGTAATTACAAAAGGAAAAAGTATTATTTGTATATATTTGTAATTCCGCTATTGGTTCTGATATTCGTAACACAGATGCTTAAGCTACCTATCTTAGAGTCAGATCAATGTATGTGATGTTGTGAGATGTCTTTATCTATTTATTATTTATTTATCTCGAAGGACCAACAATAGCACGATTCAAGGCAATAGCTTAGCGGTGGCCTATTTGGTTACAAAATTATAATTATAGTTAAGTTAGTCATAGTTTAGTTCAATTTTGTAATATATAATAATAAATAAATATTTCACAACATCACATACATTGATCTGACTCCGAGATAGGTAGCTCAAGCACCTGGTGTTACGGATATCAGAACCAACAGTGGGATTACTAATATATACATATAATACTTTTGTTTTGTAAATACATACTTATAATACATAGCATTGGTTATTCTATTCTATTCTACTTGTGGCCGTTGTTAATATTCTTATTAAAATAACGAGGATGGCAGAGCGACCCAAAGATTTATGTTATACATACATACTGGTCAAAATGTCTTCTCTGTGTTGGCTCAGTCTGGTTAGGGTACACGTCTATGGCGCACGCACGGATTCTTCGATATCAATGTCAGCTAAAGTTACCCTTCTTATGTTTATAATGTGGTTAGGGGTAGTGTAGAAGGGTGTTAATGAAGTGTACTCACTGTCCTCTCCAGCGCAGGGCATTCCTGGCGCGGCCGGCACATTCGGGAATACTGCAACAAACAGAGGTCACCTTATTAGAACAGGTTCATTACACTTAACAAAACACATATAAATAATTGCAATATTATCCACCCTGGCTCTGATATTTAACCTCCTAAGGCCCAGACTGCAGACACAACAGAAAATCAATTGTGTGTTTGGCATTTAAGGATGAGGAGTAGGGCACACTAGCGACGCCAATCGATTTTAATTTTTATCTACTAAACGGGATCATTTTAAATTTCGGGGTTACAACCTCTCGGCTATAACTTATACTGTTTATTAAATAACCATTCAAAAATGTTGGGTCCAACGCGTACGCGAGAAATTGATTCACGCCAAAAGCGGCCACTTTTGGCGTACAAGTCAAATCAAAAATTGATTTGACTTGTACGTCCCGTACAAGCACGTGTACAAGCAAAGTGTGCCCTACCCGTCACCATAAAAGGATCATCGGCTTTACGACTTTAAGGTACTTTAAAAAACTTAATTATAATGACACTGACTACAATGCCTACATAAAGTTCACACTCGAGAGTCGTTTGACACAGACATATTTAATTAACCATTAACCAACCAGGCATCTAGACATCCCCCAAGCCATCTGGGGGAAGCATAGGAGGGTCCCCGCTGTAAGCGGGCCTTCGCCTGGGAAGGAACGTGTAGTCAGAGTTCATTAACTAGTACACATGCCTCTTTCCCACTCTGGCGAAGAGGGGAGCGTCGTTGGGAGTTTAGTCGGTAGGCCTTCAGTTTTACTGGAGGAGAGCCCGACATAATCCGCCCGCCCCCCGGCAGACGGGTATGCATAAGGCGCCGCCGAAAGGTGGCGACGTCGGCAAATTGTACATCGGGCTGGCGCCGGCATTCCCCCAACGCAAAAAAACCATAATTTATTTTATTGGTTTTCAACCTTATCTCATCTGCGCAAAGTTCATATATCAGGTGGTCACGTAATTATGCAGGTTAACCGTTAGATAAAAGCAGGCTAATTAAGTACTATTATTTTCTACTGCTTTCCCACCCTATAAGCCCATGGCTGACCCACCCTGAGTCCATGACTGCCCCACCCTGAGCCCATGGCTGACCTACCTGAGCCCATGACTGCCCCACCCTGAGCTCATGGCTGGCTACGCTTATATGACAATTGGTTGAATCAAATGAATATTACATTCATTTCAACAATCGGCCTTCATAGGAAAAAGAAAAAGAGGAAAAATATCAACTCTCTATTTAAAGTGGCCACTTTAACTGGCCAGTGTGTTGATAGATAGTTGATAGTACAGACCGACCAAGAACAAATGGCACTTCAGTAGCAATTGACACTGTTCTTATTATATACCTATTGGCGAGGCAAAGATTCTCACTAGCACATCTGGTGTCAGTTTTCGGAAGCTGTCTAAGAACGACAAATTTAAAGTTTTACATACTAGTTTACGGGATAGTGGTTAGTATTCTCTTTATTTTTGGGATAAAATAATTTGGTTCGGTCACAAAAAAAAACATCAATAATAGATAAAATAAAAGCGTTGGCAGAATACAACAGACCATTTCGTTTTGATAAGGAAATATTAAATTGTGGAATGGTGATATTACATAGTGAAACAGCAAAATATTTAGTGTTCAGAACATTTTCATTTGATGAAAATCATATTTTGTTGTTTTTATTATCTATTTAATGTTTATTTTGAAATATTTCATGCTAGTTAACGAGTATGGAATTATATTTGATTATGACATGATTTGCCGTGTGATCTCCGGCAGAGTAGAATATAGCCATCCTCACTCTTACCGAGGTGTCGTAAAAGGCGACTAAGGTAAAGCCGCTGGCATGATCATCAGCACCCAGAGAAGGAAAACTCTGCATTTATATCTAAACTCTCGCCAACCCGTCTGCCAAGCGGGGTGAGTATGGCAATTACCCCTCATGTGATTGAGGGAGGCCCGTGCCCCAGCAGTGGGGACTTAAATGGGCTGATGATGATGATGATGATGACATGATTTCAATAAAAAAAACTAAAGCTGAGTTTAATAATTAATTAATGAATTTAGTGGAAAACAAAATGTTTAAAAGCAATCTGGGTCACTTTTCATCAGTAAATAGAATGCAACTTCTTTACAACAAAATCTCCAAAGGAACAAATATTGATATATTTGATAAGCCAGGAGTATTTATGAGATCTATCTGTACTTACTATGAAAACGATAAATAAGTTAGCATGCAGTAGGCAATGTTGTTTTATCTGCGGTGAATGTTACCTCTGTGGCAGCTGCATTAGCGAGAATATCTCGATCCCAAGACTTATCCTTATATTATAATATGTCGCAGGGCTACTGCAGCTGCCACAGTATTACATACTACATATTACATAACATGTATATTTTTTTTTCTCATATTATGCATGTCGTGGCAGCCTGTAATTAAGGCGTCACTTTAGCACCTATATAGTACTAGAGTAAGAGTTAAGTTACTTAAGTGATGTTTTGTTGGCTGTCCTTAATAAATAAATAAATAAATAAATAAATTTATGAATAACAATTTTATTTACTGATTGGAAAATAGTTTGGAGCCTGAAAATGATGAGAACAAACTCATTTGTAAAGGAATTGGCTTGATTAATCTTAAAACACCCTTCCATTTAAATGTTTGACTTCAAAGTTTCGTCTTTTGGGAACTTATTCCCGAAGCTACGTTCGTATTACATTGAGGAACACAACAATACTTCGTTTTTCTGCTTTATTACTAGCCGGTTTGTGACTGCGGTGAACATGAGTAAATCAAAACTTTTAACTCAACATTACTTCAAATATAGCAAAGTGTCGTTCTTAGAGAGCTTCCAATTATCGTCGCTAGGGGAGCGCGCATAATCTTTGCCTCGCCAATATTATATTGATATTTTTCTATGAGCAATGTCAAAAGCACTGACACTCTTCTAAAGGTAACAGCGTTAGTTTCGACTCTTGCCGCGTGCCAAATAACCGTGATCGGACTTGTACATAAAATTGAATAGAAAGACGAATTTTAGTATCTTAAATATGGCGCTGTGCTCTTTAAAAAAAAAAAAAAATATCGGAACAGGTCACTTTCGAAAGAAAATAAAAAAAAAAGTAGTGTTTAACGGTTAAAACACTTTGTTGTTATGATTGTAAACACTCAGTTTCGAAAGTATTATTGCTGAAATATTCTCGTGCAATTGATTGAAACCTTTCCTAGACTGCAAAAATCCAGAAACATTCGACGGCTATAGAAACACGAAAAACAAGTAGTCTCAACTTTAACGAACCCGAGGCTTCGTATCGAATACCGAACGTTGCAACATTCCGGACCAATAAAAGTTCTGTTGGGATTGCCAAATGAATTTTGTTTTTTAATCGATGCTTTCTCACTTGGGATTCTTTGGTTCAATATTCGATGATCGTTGGATGGTCGAACGCGTTTGTAGAATGCATACATTCTACAGGGGAGCTATTAAAAACTGGTTATTTCGAAATAGTTCAATAGTTTTCTCGGTATAAGAAAAAACTGGTAATAATAAATGAAAAATTAAGCGCATTTGCTTCAACTAGTTAATGATAATGTCCTCCTATCCGATATTTCGATTATGACTATGGCAGCCAAAGTCAATAATCATCCTCCGGCGCAGGATAGTCCACAAGTGTGAGTGCAGACATAAGTGCATTCTCTACTCCCCTACCCTCGTATTTAGACGGGACACTAGAGTGACACGACGGAAGAGGGATATGGCGCAGGAAGAGCGGCTTCTCGTGCTTTTTGTGGCATGCCAAACATGGGGCTCACACTGAGAATTTCTCAACAGGAAAACACAGGTACAAAATTGTATGCCCAACATAGGGATTGATATCTGCGCAGCCGCCGATATAAAGTGTAATCCACAAGCAACTGTGCCACTGCGTATGTTAAAAATTAGCAAAATTTTGAAATAAGAAAACACGTCGATTCCGTTTTCTTCATCCGAAGTTAAACTAATTAAATAAATATAAATAAATAAAAATGCATAATGCATAATCTTGCCGTGTGGTCCCCGGCAGAGTAGAATAGGCCACCCTAACTCTTACCGAGGTGTCGTAAAAGGCGACTAAGGTAAAGCTGCTGGCATGATCATCAGCACCCAGAGAAGGAAAACTCTGCATTTATATCTAAACTCCTCGCCAACCCGTCTGCCAAGCGGGGTGAGTATGGCAATTACCCCTCATGTGATTGAGGGAGGCCCGTGCCCCAGCAGTGGGGACTTAAATGGGCTGATGATGATGATGATGATGACATGATTTCAATAAAAAAAACTAAAGCTGAGTTTAATAATTAATTAATGAATTTAGTGGAAAACAAAATGTTTAAAAGCAATCTGGGTCACTTTTCATCAGTAAATAGAATGCAACTTCTTTACAACAAAATCTCCAAAGGAACAAATATTGATATATTTGATAAGCCAGGAGTATTTATGAGATCTATCTGTACTTACTATGAAAACGATAAATAAGTTAGCATGCAGTAGGCAATGTTGTTTTATCTGCGGTGAATGTTACCTCTGTGGCAGCTGCATTAGCGAGAATATCTCGATCCCAAGACTTATCCTTATATTATAATATGTCGCAGGGCTACTGCAGCTGCCACAGTATTACATACTACATATTACATAACATGTATATTTTTTTTTCTCATATTATGCATGTCGTGGCAGCCTGTAATTAAGGCGTCACTTTAGCACCTATATAGTACTAGAGTAAGAGTTAAGTTACTTAAGTGATGTTTTGTTGGCTGTCCTTAATAAATAAATAAATAAATTTATGAATAACAATTTTATTTACTGATTGGAAAATAGTTTGGAGCCTGAAAATGATGAGAACAAACTCATTTGTAAAGGAATTGGCTTGATTAATCTTAAAACACCCTTCCATTTAAATGTTTGACTTCAAAGTTTCGTCTTTTGGGAACTTATTCCCGAAGCTACGTTCGTATTACATTGAGGAACACAACAATACTTCGTTTTTCTGCTTTATTACTAGCCGGTTTGTGACTGCGGTGAACATGAGTAAATCAAAACTTTTAACTCAACATTACTTCAAATATAGCAAAGTG
Source organism: Marasmia exigua (assembly GCA_019059595.1). Taxonomy (NCBI): domain Eukaryota; kingdom Metazoa; phylum Arthropoda; class Insecta; order Lepidoptera; family Crambidae; genus Marasmia; species Marasmia exigua. The sequence continues at coordinate 3,598,675 of CM032479.1, read as the reverse complement.
TCGTTCTTAGAGAGCTTCCAATTATCGTCGCTAGGGGAGCGCGCATAATCTTTGCCTCGCCAATATTATATTGATATTTTTCTATGAGCAATGTCAAAAGCACTGACACTCTTCTAAAGGTAACAGCGTTAGTTTCGACTCTTGCCGCGTGCCAAATAACCGTGATCGGACTTGTACATAAAATTGAATAGAAAGACGAATTTTAGTATCTTAAATATGGCGCTGTGCTCTTTAAAAAAAAAAAATATATCGGAACAGGTCACTTTCGAAAGAAAATAAAAAAAAAGTAGTGTTTAACGGTTAAAACACTTTGTTGTTATGATTGTAAACACTCAGTTTCGAAAGTATTATTGCTGAAATATTCTCGTGCAATTGATTGAAACCTTTCCTAGACTGCAAAAATCCAGAAACATTCGACGGCTATAGAAACACGAAAAACAAGTAGTCTCAACTTTAACGAACCCGAGGCTTCGTATCGAATACCGAACGTTGCAACATTCCGGACCAATAAAAGTTCTGTTGGGATTGCCAAATGAATTTTGTTTTTTAATCGATGCTTTCTCACTTGGGATTCTTTGGTTCAATATTCGATGATCGTTGGATGGTCGAACGCGTTTGTAGAATGCATACATTCTACAGGGGAGCTATTAAAAACTGGTTATTTCGAAATAGTTCAATAGTTTTCTCGGTATAAGAAAAAAAGGTATAATAAATGAAAAATTAAGCGCATTTGCTTCAACTAGTTAATAATAATGTCCTCCTATCCGATATTTCGATTATGGCTATGGCAGCCAAAGTCAATAATCATCCTCCGGCGCAGGATAGTCCACAAGTGTGAGTGCAGACATAAGTGCATTCTCTACTTCCCTACCCTCGTATTTAGACGGGACACTAGAGTGACACGACGGAAGAGGGATAAGGCGCAGGAAGAGCCGCTTCTCGTGCTTTTTGTGGCATGCCAAACATTGGGCTCACACTGAGAATTTCTCAACAGGAAAACACAGGTACAAATTGTGTGCCCAACATAGGGATTGAATCTGCGCAGCCGCCGATATAAAGTGTAATCCACAAGCAACTGTGCCACTGCGTATGTTAAAACTTGGCAAAATTTTGAAATAAGAAAACACGTCGATTCCGTTTTCTTCATCCGAAGTTCAACTAATTAAATAAATAAATAAAATGTCTTTATTCAATTTAAGTCCATACAGAACATTTATGAATGTCAAATATTATGTAATCTACCGCTGATTCGGAATGTCAATTTCTACCAAGACGAATCAGCAAGAAACTCAGTAGTTGCTCTTTTCAAATAATACGGTAATTACAATTTTCATTCAAATACAAATTATGATTACAGTGACAGATATACAATTCTTATAATCAGTATTGTTTAGATAAATCGTCAAAGTAAAATTATCAAATGAAATTATACATAAGAGGACAGGCGAAGAGATCAACATGTCCAGGAATCCTTATCAATTAAATAATCATCTACTTTATAGTAGCCTTTCTGCATTAGGTAGTTTTTTACGTGCAACTCAAACTTATGTACCGGTAAATCAATAATTTTCTGAGGTAACTTATTAAAAATTCTAATGCTCAATCCTACAAATGTATTTCCAATTTTATGAAGTCTAAGATTTGGGACCTTACTGTCCCAAATCTTAGACATCATATTTTCATTCCTATATTTATTTCGTATGTTAAAGTTATGAAAATCTAATGTTTGCGAGTAAAGGTGCAAGTTCTTGCGTACAGTGAACAAGTGATCATAAATAATAGGGGTTTACGAAGAACACTTAGAAATGTCCAATAGTCAAATGGTCATCATATGATCACATATCACACCATGTTGTTTTTATATTTTAGAATCACCGTAAATTTCATACCGTGGGAGAGCCACGCTTCGGCATGGATGGACCGGCTCGACCAGAGTGATACCACAGCCTCACAGAAAACCAGCGTGAAGCAGCACTGTGCTGTGTTTCGCTGCGTGAGTGAGGGTACCAGAGGCCCAAACCGGAGGAAGGGGGGGTTAAAGTTTGGCAGCACACTTGTGACTCCACTATGGGCGGCGGTAATCACTAATCATCAGGCGTTTAGTCTGCTCGTCTGCCATCTATCGCTTAAAAAAAGACACCACCGCATTGTTCATGTACAAATTTTCTGTTTTTGTATAGTGGGATCACCTATACAAAAATCACACATTCGTACTGTAATTTTTTATTTGACCCATTTCCAACTTCAGCCAGTGTATTGTTTTGCCAGCTGTGCTGAAAGCTTTAACTCGCTACAAATAAATTGCAAACAAAATTCTTACCCGGGGAACATAAAGCGTAATCGCTGACAGATCCCGACAATGTCTTAATTCAGCCCTGGACAGCCACACAATGGTCCCGGATAGCTTATTTTCCTCTTCCGAAAGGCTAGAATGCAATTTCGTTCCGACAAATAAAAGAATAGCACAGTGTAGTGATGGAGCAATGTTTGGTATTCAAGTACTATTGTGCTGTAAGGTATATTCGTTTATCGGACAATCTTTTCCGTTGACGCTTTATTGGAGAATGCGGAGCTTGAAATGTAGGTTATAGCGTTTGGAGCAAATTCGCTTCAAGAAAAAATCTATAGGTAAGGAAATATATTTTTAATATTTGCAATGTTCAAAATACTTTAAAGTAATCGAAATACCTAGGTATAAGTCCAACGAAGCCAATGTTTTCTAATACTATGAGTTTTTTTTATTACAAGCTTTTATTTAATTGTATTTTTGTATGTATGTGCCAGTGGCAGCCAGCAGGACGTCGATTGAGAGGCAGGCCCAAAAAGAGATGGCGTGATGATTTTGACCACTTCTCGGACAATTGGCAAACCATCGTCACAAATAGAGTCCAATGGCGGCTTTTAGGGGAGGCCTTTGCCCAGCAGTGAGAAGACGCAGGCTAAAAAATGTATGTTTGTACACTACCTACTGTAAAAAAATGTAATGTATGTTTTTACTGGATATTGTAAATATACCTACAATATTGATGAGACTATCGACAGCTCATGTCGAATCAAGCACTTACAAATTTCGTCGGGTTAGTAACGCGTTCAGACCACTGAACGCGTTACTAACCTACTTTAATTGGTAGAACATTCACCCGGATTGTGAAAGGTGTGAGTTAGAGTCCCACCTGAACACGAGATGAAATTCTTAAGTGTGTTATTTACTTAAGAATAATTTGCAAAAGATTGCTATAAAAAATATCAACTATTGTATGTTTGTATGTTTACAAATCTTGCAAGAAGGATTTGAACCACTTCAACTCGAGTTTTTTAAACTTTACAAGTAACAATCTAGCGTTGTAAGTTACTTACTACTAAAGTTACTTGTAAAGTTTAAAACACTACGAATTTTATGAATGTCTTAGTTTATTTTTTTTTCGTGCATAATAAAAGCTTGTTTTTAATTTTTTTTATGTCATAGATGGCAACTTTATCAGACGGATCCTCAGCGATTTCGGCCGCGACCGCCCATGGTGTACAGTCAGCGTCAGACCAAGTTACCCCTCTGCAGTGGTAAAATAGCACTTGCGCCCTAGACATAAGGACAGTCCAAAGGTCAACAAGGGTAACTCGACGTGACGTCGTGTATACACTCGCAACAGCAGTGGAGTAAAAAGTGTGCTACCAACCTTTTAACTACTTATCCCCTCAGATTGGTCCCCGTTACCGTCACTCACTCATCGAAACAAAGCGCAAGATTCGGCGGGTAGTGCTAAAAGAAGCCGCGTGGGCTGATGCAATTCAAAGGTTTTAAATTAGTGTCTAGTAGTTTTTAGTGTGCAAGTTTGGTGTTTATTTGTGCAGTGAAGTGCCGCAAAGTGATCCTAATAATAAGAATCGTTGGATTGTATCGTTTTTAACACTGCTATTGTGTGTCGAGTGCGTTGTCTCGTGACAACTTGCTTGGACCTAATAGAGTCTTAAAACCCGCGATTGCTTTTAGAGTGATATCCGCTGAATCCGTAGGTCGATAAAACGTAAAACACCGGCGTTTTATTGAGTGACTTTGACTGACTTCGACTGTTGACTACCTACTTGTTCTCAATAAGTTACTTGACATTGGCGAATTATCTTCGGTTGTCCCGCTTAATAATGCCTAAAATCTAAAACATGATAATGGCAGGAGTAATTCTCAGCCGAGAAGTTGATTGCCACAAATAAAATAAGAAGAAGAAGAAACAAAGCGCAAGCGCTGCTTCGCGCCTATTTTCTATTAGGACCATTCCCAATCCAGGCCCAATCGAAACGTGGTTTTCCCACGGTAACACGGTAACGGTAAACGGTTTTTCCTACTACTCGTTAAGTAAAATTGACCCACTTATTCCAAAATGGTTTTAAAATAAGTAGTGGGATTAATAATAGACATAATTGAACTAGAATAAACATTATTACGCAACTATGTTTAGGTTTAGAGTAGAATAGGCCACCTCTTACCGAGGTGTCGTAAAAGGCGACTAAGGTAAAGCTGCTGGCATGATCATCAGCACCAGAGAAGGAAAACTCTGCATTTATATCAAAACCCTCGCCAACCCGTCTGCCAAGCGTGGTGAGTATGGCAATTACCCCTCATGTGATTGAGGGAGGCCCGTGCCCCAGCAGTGAGGACTTAAATGGGCTGATGATGATGATGACTATATCAACTAAAATACTAATGTTAAACCACGCGGACCCCTAGTTTAAAATGAGTACTATTAAAATAATCATCTTCTACTTACTTTGTGAATAATAACCTCAAAATATCATGAATTTAATATGTAGGTATAGGTACTACGTCGATGCAAAATATCGATTCAGTAACAATGACAGTTCATCCATGTGACAGTTCATTCCGTTTTACGGTACAACAACTGCAAAAGTTGATGCACACTGTTCGCTCTTACGCTCCACGGAATAAGAACTACAAACCACGAAATATGTGCAGCTACTTCTGCTGTTGACTGTACCTAAGTTATTTGTGAGAAAGTAGTCAACTTTTTAAAATAGAAGCAATTCCTAATTATATTACTTGGACACCTTACTTAATATTATAATTTATTGTTGCCTAAAAACATTTCATAAATATTTTTACTTCAGACAGCAAAACATGCTTCTGTAAAACGTAACGTCACTGAACGAATGATTGAATGATTCGATCCATTTTGACATTATCCTGCGGTACTAAGTGGTCTATGGTTAGTCGAGGATTTATAATAAAAAATTAAGAACTAATGTTATTCCGTAAGAACTCGCTAGTTAAGGATTAAAGCCGGTACCAGAGTAGTTATTTGTAATAAGAGAGATAGTGTCAAGTTTTCCTAGAAGTGGTACCTTGTTAAAAAACCTTTGGTCTTATCCTGTGGAGGGTGGAGATCATTATTATTATTTCATCGATAACTTTGTCATTTCCAGCAGCACACCACTGTCTGGGTAACTATTCGTTTTACTCTGCGCGCGGTGCTCCCGCCTTCCCGTTTTGTTTCTGGTGTGATTCGAGACTAATGACGTCATCGCTTTGTTGCATCGTCCCCATGTCCCTATTTCATTACGGGGTTGTAAGCTTTAAAGTATGTGAATATATTTGCAGAATAGATCCTGTTACGACTGCATCAATAAAGATGAGAGAGCAAGGTCGGTTTTTTGGTGGATTTACCAACGGAAAACATAATAATAATAATATTTGACAACATCACATACATTGATCTGACTCCGAGATAGGTAGCTCAAGCACCTGCGTTACGGATATCAGAGTCAACAGTGGGATTACAAATATATACATATAATACTTTTCTTTTGTAAATAAATACTTATAATATACCACTACCACTTTTCCAAACGGGTCGTCAAAACAATTCAATTTTTCGATGCAGGATATTTTCTGCTACATTTTAATTTGCCTTGTTGTGATTAGAAAGAAAGAAATAAAACATTTATTATTATAGACATCACAACACACAACATACAGCAGTTGTAAACAGAACACAATTTGGCACAAACAGAAAACAATTAAAAATACATATAAATAAAACAAAAGAAAAAAATATATTCAATCATGTCCAGATAGAACCAAATGAATATTATAGTGTGTTATTACGTCTAGTATAAATGGCCTTCATTCAAATTACCCACATTATAAAACTGTAAAAGTTAGTTTCAGCAAGCCATCTATGCTATTTATAAAGCGGTAAATTCTACAGATAACAAGCACGGCTGCTGTAACGTAGCCGAAAGTGTCAAGCAAAATATGTGAATACAATATGTTGTATCTCAAATTAAATTTCGTGGTGATCCCCGTCTTCATTAATTATAACAAGGTTTAAATGTAAACCGAAAATGCAAACACATGTGCGATGTAATCGAGGTCCAGCGCCATCTATTGGTACAATTTGAAACGAACTTCCCGAAACGAAGGGCATTTAGCTTTATTTAAATAGAATTAAATAAAGCTAAATGCGCTAACATAGCGATATACTTTAGGCAGTTCCGATTTAGGGTTTGAGTCCCAAACACCACCTTGTTCCCTACATTTAGCAAGGTGAAGGCCATGAGTTTCCCGTGGGAGAAAAAAGTTTCGATTTGCTGCCCATTGTAGTATTCGTTCTGTATACTTGTATGAAGTTCACATCTGTTTTATTTGAAGCTTTAACCTCGTTACAAGCTGATTGGAACCACGGGTCTAAGATCCCTTCCGTAATGGACAACATTTCATATTTTTAACATGTCCATATTGTTTTTTTATATGAAAATAGACATAAAATGAACAGACCCATATTTTTTCTTTTTTCAAAATTTGGCCATTTTCATGCATAAAATAATTATTGAAATTCTTTATATTCTAAATAGACGTAAGCGCCAAATGACGTCATCGGACGGCTGAATACAGCGATATTCCTTTGCTTATCATTGTTTTAATAAAAAAAAGGTACTACTGTCAAAGGTAAATAATACTAGTGTCAACATTGTCAACGTCATTCATACATTCAATGTTGACAAGTTGTCTTTTTTTTTTGACAGTTACATGTCATGGGTTTGGCATTTCGTAAATTTAAAACTATAATGTGCTAAGCAAAGAAATATTTTACATTCTGCCGTCCGATGACGTCATCTTACGTTTTTTAGTTTTTAATTTTTTTCTCAGTAAATAAGCAATATAAAAAATTAATAAATATATATTCGAGCAGCGGAAAAGTAAACAAAGAATTGGTATTTTTTGTTTCAGAGCTTAGCAATTTCGAAATGTTGTCCATTGGAATATTGCATGTAAAAAGCTGCAACAAACATATCATCGAACACAAACATACGACTGGGAACCGGCAGCAAAGTTGTCCAACCAATAGCAACGTTGCTCAATCAAGAATTCAATTAGTTTTCACTCGAGAAGTTTCTTGTTACAGACGTCCGGTGAAAAGTGTCGGAGGCAATAACTGGAATTGTGAGAATAAGTGAAATAACAGTAAAGAATATCTGATCAAACATTTTACCAGTTGCGTATGGCGCTGGGTGACCCAAAGTCATCGAAATAGCTCATTGGATATGCAACCTGAACTGTCATATCATCCGTAAACTCAAAAACCTTGTACCCCCGTGGCTCGGAGAGCATGTTAAGCCGTTGGCCCTGCGCCCGATCCCTCTCCGGCCCCAGTCGTGTCACAGTATTGTCTCATCGGAATATGAGGGTAAGGGAATAGAGAGTGCACTTTTGTTTGCGCACACACTTGAGCACTAAAATATAACAACCCGTGTAAATGTGACAACCCGTTTGGAACAGCGGTAGTGAACGCTGCCTTTGGTCCAATGGTTGCGGGTTCGATCCCCGCACAGTACAAACATTTGTGTGCATGAACATGTCTGTTTGTATTGGCCTGGGTGTTTCGTATGTATTATAAGTATGTATTTACAAAAAAAAAAGTATTATATGTATATATTTGTAGTCCCACTGTTGATTCTGATATTCGTAACACAGGTGCTTGAGCTACCTATCTCGGAGTCAGATCAATGTATGTGATGTTGTAAAATATTTATTTATTATTTATTTATATACCCTGCGTACGTACGATCAGCCACGTGGCTGATCGTTGAGATTGTCCGCCGTAGTCATAATCGGTTGGAGGGTATTATTTTATTTATTGTTTTGTATTAAACTCAAAAACCGTTGAAGCAAGCAAACGAGTTCTGAAGTAGACTTGGCAAAATGTATTTTGTAAAGTTTTAATCTGGAACAGTGAAAAGACTTGGAACATCGACTCTCAGACAGATTTAAAACAGAGAGCGACTCGATTGGAATGACCCCTTGTTTAAATTATTTTACCAAGCTTTATACATACGCACGGTTTCGTACTATCCATAATTTTAGCAGTCACGAAAATTAATAAATAAATAATAATAAATAAATCGTGTGTCTCCTAGCCGTGTGGTCCCCGGCAGAGTAGAATAGGCCACCCTCACTCTTACCGAGGTGTCGTAAAAGGCGACTAAGGTAAAGCTGTTGGTATGATCATCAGCACCCAGAGAAGGAAAACTCGGCATTTATATCAAAACCCTCGCCAACCCGTCTGCCAAGCGTGGTGAGTATGGCAATTACCCCTCATGTGATTGAGGGAGGCCCGTGCCCCAGCAGTGGGGACTTAAATAAGCTGACGATAATAAATAAATATTTTACATCACATACATTGATTTGACTCCGAGATAGGTAGTACAAGCACCTGTGTTACGGATATCAGAATCGACAGTGGGATTACAAATATATGCATGCAATACTTTGTTTATGTAAATACATACTTACGAGTATAATACATAGAAAATACCCAGACCAATAAAAACAGACATGTTCATGCACACAAATGTTTGTACAGTGCTGGGATCGAACCCGCAACCCTTGTACCAGAGGCAGCGTACACTACGCTGTGCCAAAAGGGTCGTCAACTTAGTAACTTCAAATAATTTTATTACTGCTTTGTATGAAATACTCGTAACAAGCTATTTACTATTGGTAATTTATTCCATTACTACAATGTACACAATATTTGGAGAGAGGTCTCAACATTGCGAAAGAAACGATATGAGAAACTCTGTGAGCTTTATTGTAATCGTGTTATATGTAGTATAAAATTGCAACAGTTCAATTGATCTGCCTCAATAAACAGAGGCAGATCAATTGATCTGTTGCAATACTGTTGGAGTAAACTCCAGGCGAGCATCGACCACCGGTAATGGAAAAGCGAGATTTCTTTTCAAAGACCATTTTTATTTTCTTGATTTAAAAACGTTTTCATTTTACGTTAAATCAAATAAACTTGTTTGCAGTGTGTAGATTGATGGAATAGTTTGAAATAATGTTTTGTTCAGTTTGGATACATTTTGTATTGTGGTGAATAACAAAGAGCAAACCCGATTCTCATGGAATCATCTGAACCTGAGTGTGTTCAGGAAAAATACATAAATTGGAACATATGATTCATCATCATCATCAGCCTATCGCAGTCCACTGCTGGACGTAGGCCTCTCCAATTGTTCGCCACCGTGATCTATCCATGGCGCCCTATATTACGTTTGCCAAGACGCGGTCTCAACTCTAGAACACCTCATTTCGGATTCGATCTCGGAGAGGGACGCCGAGCATTGCTCGTTCCATATCCCGCTGGGCGACCTTTAACTTGTGGACCAGCCGTACCGTAAGTGTCCACGTTTCGGCTCCGTATGTCATGACATATGATTCATGAGCCGTAAACTGATAATAAAAGGGATTCTGTTACGAGTATAACCTACCAGCGGAAAACTGATTGCGATAGTTTGATTGTCGTTTGACATTGGACAAACTAAGAGCCAAGACACCGTACACTAAGTTGGTCTGGAAGATTTCACATTATATATGTTTTTTTTGGTACAGCAATTTTTTGCAATTTATTCTTATGTAAATAATGCACAAAATAATATTGATGAAACCATCCTGACTGACCGGATGGCGCAATTGGTAGTGACCCTGCCTCTTACGCCAAAGGTCGTGGGTTCGATCCCCACCCTGGACAAACATTCGTGCGATGAACACTTGTGTTTGTTCAGTGTCTGGGTGTAATGTATGTATTTAAGTATATATTTGTGTTCCTCTGTTGTCTGATATCTGTAACACAAGTGCCTAAGCTACTTAGTACGGAATCAGGTCAATGTATGAGATGTTGTGAGAATTATTATTATATTATTATTATTGTTGGCGACGGCCACAACCATCCTTTTTTATATTATCTATGTCTTTTATATTTCCTTTACTTTTGATACTATCTTCTATTTTCTTTTAAAACAGTTGCTTTAGTGAGTTGTGGTATAATATATTGTGTAAGAAAAATAAGTGGTTTCATTTAATTCGCGTGCTTTAGGGACTCTAAGCTAGGGACAATAAGCGTGATCAACAATTATTATCCAAAAAAAACTACTTACAAAATTCGTCGACTTACCAAGGTCTCCGGTAGCTTAGTCGGTAAAACAGTTGCCCCGTTAGCAAAAGTGGGTTCGAGTCCCACCCGAAGACTGTCGATAAATTTTTAAGTGAATTATTTACTTAAGAATAGATTTCACATTATATTCTATACTGCCTCTTTTCTTGCGTCTTTTTCGCATCGTAAAACGCGTTCATGTGATAGGAGGCAGTCGAGATGACGCATGACCGGATGGTAAGCGATTGACGCCACTTATGGACACTCGCAACAGCAATAGTCACAAATGTGCTTCCAACATTGCACCCTTCCCCCGAATCAGGTCTCCGGTACCCTCATTTACTCGACGAAACAAAACGCAAGTGTTGGTTCACTACGGTCTGTGAGGCCGTGGTATCACAGAAGAAGCGTGGGTCGCCAACGATAAAGTGTTTCCAGAAATGCGAGTTTAATATATTAGTATTAGAATAGTTTTACGGTAAAAGTAGGTATAAAGCTACTTTTACCGTAAAACTGTTCTATTACTAATTATTTTAAGAGATTTCACCATAAAGCGATATTACCAAGACAAACTATGAGAAGATTAAGTTAACAAGTAGCCCGTTAAGCTAACCAGCTACAAACTCAGTGCAAGAAAAATGCAGCCATTAATTTTGCACTTAAAACGGTTCGAGACGCCCGTGGGAGCCATTTTATCAGTATTCAGGATGAGTTAGGACATAACTACCTTTATCGGAAGGCGGCGTAGGAGCTAAGTATGAGCACCTATTTGTCTGGGCGGCCGCTGCGCGTCTAACCTACTCGTATAGAAAATGCTTTAAAATGTAATACGCCTTTTATTCTTACCTACGGTGCTCAGACTTGGTCACTAACCAACCATCAAAAGACCAAGATCAAGATTTGCCAAAGAGCTATGGAAAACCGGCATTGCGGGTGTGGGCGCAGAAACCGCTAGGTTAAAATGGGACTGGGCTGGCCACGTTTGTAGGATGAAAAGAGCCCAGCAGGACCAAAAAGAGATGGCGTGATAATTTTGACCACTTCTCGGGAAATTGGCTAACCATCGCTACAAATAGAGTTCAATGGCGGCTTTTAGGGGAGGCCTTTGCCAGCAGTGGTAAATATAAAAAAGCCTTTTATTTAAAAAGCAACAGTAATTTATGTTATTTATAGAAACTACTACTATACTATATATCGCCCCGTTGGTCTAGATCTCCTCAATGGTCTAAATCGCCCAGTTGGTTTAGACCGCCCCGTTGGTCTAGTGGTTTAAGTACCAGAGGTCAAGCAAAGGTATGTTTTGAATTTTTCGAACATAGCTCGGGTTTGTGATCACCAATCCGCATTAGGGAAGCGTGGCGAGTAAGTCTAATCCCATCATAGTAGCGATGACTTGATTTCTATGATGGAGGTCTTTGCTCTGCAGTGGGACAGTATATAGGCTGATAATATACTTTACTTTTACTTTAAGTGTACAGACGGCGTCTAGGTCGATCTACTCTCTCCCTGTAGTGCAAAAATAGTACTCATATCTTAGACATAAAGACAGTTCAAAGCCCAACAAGGGTAACTCAACATGTTCACCCACGAATAGGTACTTTCGCTTTGGCTGTCCGTACTTTGGCAATACGCTGTCCGGCTACTAGCCTGACAATTACTTGTCCGGCAGGGCCGAGGAGCCGGGTTTCTCGCTTATTTTAAACAGTTTCAGACTACGGGAGATTTCCTTTACGACTTGTTAGTCAGTGCTTTGAGCGTAACTTCGAAATATGTTATTAAGCACGTCGTTTCACAGCCATTTTGGAGTGAAGACGATTTACTGGCGCAGAGTTTGTGAAGTCTATTTCAACTTTGTGTATTTAATAATAACACTAAACACACACTAATGTTATTAAGGTGACGGGTAGGGCACACTAGCGAAGCCAATCGATTTATATTTTTAGCTACTAAACCGGATCTATTTTAAACAACATCGGGGTTACAACCTCTCGGCAAACACCTAGACTATTTATTTAATACTTATAGTTAACTGTTTGATCTGCTTTTGCACTCAAATTTTGGTTTACCGTCAAAAGTGGCCGCTTTTGGTGTGAATCAATTTTTCACGTACAAAAACGAACCCAACATATGTGCATGGTTATTTAATAAATAGTATAAGTGTTTGCCGAGAGGTTGTAACCCCGAAATTGTTTAAAATAGTTCCGGTTTAGTAACTAAAAATTAAAATCTATTGGCGTCGCTAGTGTGCCCTACCCGTCACCTTAAGGCGAAAGTTTGTGAATGTGTGTGTGTGCATGTTTTTTACTTCTTCACGCGCAATCGGTTGGGTTATTTTGATAAAATTTGGTATATAGGTAGGTAGCTGACACCCAAGACACAGAATTCTTTGAATCTGTTTTCCAAATGTGGCAGACGAGAAGACAGATCAAGTGATTGCCGTCGCCCATAGAAGCCTTCAACAGAAGTGGAGACACAAGTGTGTTGCAACCATTTCTCCTCCCCCCGATTTCAGCCTCGGATACCCTTACTTACTCCGCGAAACACAGCGCAAACGCCGCTTCAGCCGGTTTTCTGTGAGGCCGTGGTATCACTCTGGAACAGGTCAATTCATGGTGGCACTCCCACGGGCAATTTCTCTCCAGTATTTATTCGTAGAATTCAGTCTGTCGTGTTTGCAGTTACGTGAGGCGGAGCGTGGCCGCGTTAAGCCAGCCGTTGCCAAGTGCCGCTGTTAAGGTGTACGGGTAGGGCACACTAGCGACGCCAATCGATTTTAATTTTTAGCTACTAAATCGGATCTATTTTAAACCATTTCGGGTTCACAACATCTCGCCAAACACTTATACTATTTATTAAATAACCATCCACAAATGTTGGGTCCGTTTTTGTACGCAAAAAATTGATTCACGCCAATACTGGCCGCTTTTGGCGGTAATCAATTTTTCGCGTAAGCGTTGGACCCAAATTTTGTGTATGGTTATTTAATAAATAGTATAAATGTTTGCCGAGAGGTCGTAACCCCGAAATTGTTTAAAATAGATCCGGTTTAGTAGGTAAAAATTTAAAATCGATTGGCGTCGCTAGTGTGCCCTACCCGTCACCTTAACCAGCCGTTGCCAAGTGCCGCTGTATCGATGCGCCAAGTCGGTAATGCGATTTTTGAATTGGCAAGTGGAAAGTTTATTCGATCGCTGTTTTATGGCCTACGGTACAGTCGACGAACTATTTTGAGCGAGCGCCAAGATTGATAGGGAAAGAAAGCGATAAACACAGATGTTTTATTGAATACTTCGATTTGACTATGACTTTGAAATGACTATGAATTCAATTTACCTTATTTACATACACATAAAGTAGCTATACTTAATTGATTCATTAACATCAGACCAAAACCGCTTGAGCAAATTAGATGAAAATTGGACAGTGCTTCTGTGACGTAAACAATGAAAATAATTACTATTTGAAGGGGAGAATTTGTAAGGTTCATCATTTCTCGGGTTAGAAATAAGGAAATTGGATTTGAATACCTTTTGGTTAAAAATAAGTTTTCAATTCTAAATATAAGCCATTTTGAACAGTATGTTTTCACTTATTACAGTATGTTTTGAATTCTATATCTTTAACTAAACGTTGTGTAATATTATTTATAAGGTTTTAAGGCAAAAATCTTTCTAATCTCAACAATGACGTCATAATATATAGTTAATAAGCCCGGTTTAACTACTTTAAAACGGTCAGGAGAAAAGTCAATTTGGCAATTTTACTTAACTAGAAAACTTCTGTACTGCCTAGTACTTAAATTGTGTATTTTGTACATATATATATCTATTTTAAAATAACAATCTTTCCAGCCCCAACTTTCGACAAAATTACGCCACAAACCTAGAATTTATGCAATGCAAAGAGGTTCGCAATAAGCCGAATTAAACGCAACAAGAAGAGTTCAGTCAGAAGACAAGCCATTCACAATTGCTTGGTTAAAGAATCTTCGCAATCTTAATCCCAACCCCAATTTACTGACACAATGACGTCACTAACCTAGTATTTGTGGTTCGCAATAAGCCGGGCTAAACGAAGTTCAGCCGGTCAAAGGACAAGCAAGTTTCACAATTGCTTTACTGTTTCTGTCGCATCGCAGTGTTATTGTGTTCACGTACTGGAGGGTCCTGTAACTTTGAAGCTACATAGATAGATTGCTAATGGATGAGTAGAACTATTACGAGTAGGTATACTAGAACGAATTGGATTGAAGATTCATTGCTCACTTCTAAAGATTGTTGTGGTGTAATCAGTGAGTTATAACTAATACGTTACGAACTTGTTTTTACAAGATTTTGGGGACGCAAGACGGCATTTTTTGGTATTTTTAGGGTTCCGTAGCCAGATGGCACCAAAAGGGAACCCTTATAGATTCGTCATGTCTGTCCGTCTGTGTGTCCGTCCGTATGTCACAGCCACTTTTCTCCGAAACTATAAGAACTATACTATTGAAACTTGGTAAATAGATATATTTTGTTAACCACATTACGATTTTTACATAAAAATTGGAAAAAATAAAAAAAATACGTGTGGGGTATCTATGGATAGGTCTTTAAAAATGATGTTGAGGTTTTTAACATCATTTTTTTCTAAACAATACTTTGCGCAAGAGACGCTCCTAAAATGATAAATTGTGCCCCCCCCCCCCCCCTCCCCCCCCTCTAACTTCTATAATAAATGAATTATAAAACTAAAAAAAATATATGATGTACATAATCATGTAAACTAACAAGGAAAATTGATTTGAACTAGATATAGTGAGTAGTTTTTTTTAATACGTTATAAACCGTAAACCGCAATTTATCTTCCATATATCTTACTTGCTGCTACAGTACCCTTCATGGGCGAGTCCGACTCGCACTTGGCCGGTTTTTATTTTACGTATCGTGCGGGCAGTCGCTAGGCGCGGTGGCGTGTGACTAAACGATTTGTTGTCCGCTGGCTTCAAGTCATCGCGCAAAAATTTAGTTAGCGGTTAGCGGTGTCGGTTCCATACGCTAGTAATAATAGGTCAATGAGTGTAATGGATGTCCATGGGCGGAGGTGAGCTTAAGATAAAGTAACCCGTTAGCTATATGGTAGCTCAGTGGATAAGATCGCGGTTCGAATCCGAGCATGCCTGTCCTTTCTTAAATCTATGTGCGTACCTATTTCTACCATTAGCTCGGCGGTGAGGGAAAACATCGTGAGGAAACCTGCTGGTTTCGGATAGTATCTGAAGCGTGTAATCATGATTCAGTTGGTTTGGCTCCCCAGTTAAAGGGTTGCGAAGATCAGAAGGCATTCGCTTCATCGTATTTACCAGACTCTTCAAATCCTGAATCTTAGTCTAAGCGTACTCCGAGCTCCAGAGCAACTGCTTAGGACGCAACTAGATGTTAAGATGAGGGATGTGCATGGGCGGAGCTGATTATGAAAAGGTGACCCTTTCACATATCAATTATACTTTATTAGTAAAAAAGGAGGTTTTTAATTCGCCCAAATCTTTCTTTTCTACAAGTTAAGCTAGCGAAAAGGGAACTTGACTACATTTGGTTTTATTAAGGTGACGGGTAGGGCACACTAGCGACGCCTATCGATTTTAATTTTTAGCTACTAAACTGGATCTATTTGAAACAATTTCGGGGCTACAACCTCTCGGCAAATACTTATACTATTTAATAAATAACCATGCACAAATGTTAGGCCCGTTTTTGTACGCGATAAATCGATGCACGCTAAAAGTGGCCGCTTTTGGCGCTAATCAATTTTCCGCGTACGCGTTGGACCCTATCCGTCACCTTAACCTCATTCTGACCATAACATGCAACTTCTTTTCTTACATTTTAGAATTACCATAAAATAAGAAAAACATAAACATAATATCCGTGAGTTCTTTCCCCAAGAGCTGTGCCATTCCATCCACAAAAAGCAAAAGGAAAATATCAAATCAAATAAACTCTTCAGTACCATCTAAATAAAATAAAACAAAAATGAGGTTAACTCCACCACAGACTATCTCGAATTGCACAAGTGGAATCAGCAAGCCGCGCCGAAACTAAAACGAAAATCCGTGGACGCCAGTCAGAGACAGAAGAGTAAATATAATCTGTGGACGTCAGAGCTACAGGAGAGTAATTCTCAAAGGTTGTTGTCAAAGGGATGTTGAGATACGCCCAGAAATAAAAGAGTATGCTTGGAATGTTTGTTCGTTTCAAATAGGGTCCCATGAGTCAAATAAATTAAAAGCGGCTTCACTATTTCTAAGTTTTGCTTTTCCTTAACTGTGAGTTGTAAAAAGCGTAATTAAAGTTAATCCTTTTTTACGTTTGGTCCTTGAGTGTTCTACTGACAAAATGGAGGATTAATATAATGGCACTTTCTGCAATTGACCGTAAATCTAACAATTTAATTTTCGTAAATGAAAGTTGAGTGCACAACGAAGGGTAAACAGTCCCTTTTTAATTTCTTAAATCATCACAATAAAAATGGCGGCGCTACTAAACGGATCAATCATCCCAATTCTGTCTGCAAATAAATGTTAGAAAGACTATAGAAAATCTGTGTCCTATTTACTTTCCTTTTCTTTAAGGCTGTGGAATCTACCCAACTGGCTGGCGAAAGCAAAATATTGTTATTATGAGTAATTTTGGTTAATTTAAAGTATTTATACAACCAAAAACTCTTTGGAATACACTTTTTAAGATTTTATAATTTAAGAATGTTCACTAATTTAATTTTTAGCTCTCCTTAAACTCGGTTGAAAATAAAAAATGTGATCGAAAAAAATACTACGATACCTCGTATAGTTACCGAGATATTTGATTCCAAAATGAACGTGTTGTAAAATGACGTCATCGCCGTCCCAGTACTTCGCAACACTAGCTCAGACCACTCGGTTGAACTCACCTCGGTTGAAAATAAAAAAAACATGACCGAAAAAAAATAACGTCATGTATTTCCCGAGATCACTGTAAAACTACTTTTTTTGAAATAAATTTCAAAAAAAGTAGTTTTACAGTGACACGTCACAATACTAGCGCGGGCCTGCGTTATTTAAATTTTCTGTAAATTCATTAATACTTGGTATTTTTGATGAAATAAAAACTATTGTATTTGTATAGATAACAGCTGTTATGGGACCATAGGTTTAACCGATTTTGTACACCTATTAACATTATCCATTTTTGGGTCCTCAGTACCAAGAAAATTGTAACCTTTATTACTTGCGATGGTGTCTTGTATGCGCTTATGTTTTACTTGAAGAACTTTTACAAAATTAAGAAATATCTTAGTCGAGTGCACTCCATAGGGTTTATACTATGAATTAAATTGCTTTGGCGTCTGCCCACTAAAGACGTACAGCAAGTATAGTTCGAGTACATAGTTGCATAGTAAAGTAACAGACGTAGTCGCACAACTCGACTCCGAGATTGGATTTAAGTCTTTCTTTCCATTGTCTCTCTTTTATTTGCTTCTTTCATTTCCCTATTTTTGTTTCTCGCCGGAAAATTATCTACTAAATTAGATTGCGTCCTCTGCCGACGCGATCGGGTCGTACTAAGATTGCATAGTGAATTAGTGGGGTAAATTAGGGGCTGTTTTGTTTTCCTGAGCACTGACGTGGAACGGATGAAGATTTGTGGAGAAATTCGTTAGAAAGGAAGCTATCGCGTGCGAAAAATCTACTTCATTGCGTATTGTTGGGTTGGACTAAGGTCCCACTTTTTTTAAATGGCTTTGCGTCTTGGACGCTATCCTAAGTCTGTGTCTTGGACACAAATTTGCCAATGTCAAGTGATTAAAGAGACGCGCTTCTTCTTATTGAAAATGGACGGTGATGCGAATTGCATTGTATCGGTTGTTTCCGTTTGTCAAATTGACATTATGACATGTCACGTTTAAAAATAACCAATCACCTTGTGGACCCATAGAATTACAATCATGTGTTTTTAAATTTCTATAAAAATATATTTCTCTACGGGCATCTTTCGGTCCCTATCACACATTGAATACCTATACCTAAAGATTTGCAATCATTTCGCTTGCATAGCTTCGTGCAAAGCTTAATACAGATATGCAGGTTCATACCATACATCAATACGTAGATTGTGCTCTTGTCGACGGATGGACCCATACATTCAGAATCTGAATCAAGCTTTGATATGCTTCTGTATTCTGTTACGGGGAAGAGGCGGATGGCTCGATATGTTTAAGCTACTCTGGCATCTCAGGGATGTACGAGGTTGTTTTTTTAAATTCCTGAACTATTTAAAATATAATTCTAAATTCAGTTATTCTGAAAACTCGAGCAAGATTTTGGCAGTTGGAAGTTTAACGATTTTCACGCATGTTTCACTGAGTAAGTTGTACGAATCTCGCGTTGCTTTTATAGTAAACTAATGGCCTGCCCTCACTTATTTCGGGAATTAACTTCGACCAGTACCAATAGATGGCGCTGGGAGTCGATTACAACCCGCAAGTGTTTTGGCGTTGTGTGGTTCCCGGCAGAGTAGAATAGGCCACTCTCATTCTTACCGAGGTGTCGTAAAAGGCGACTAAGGTAAAGCTGCTGGCATGATCATCAGCACCCAGAGAAGGTAAACTCTGCATTTATATCTAAACCCTCGCCAACCCGTCTGCCAAGCGTGGTGAGTATGGCAATTACCCCTCATGTGATTGAGGGAGGCCCGTGCCCCAGCAGTGGGGACTTAAATGGGCTGATGATGATGATGATAGCCTTTGTTCTTTATAATTAGTATAGATAAAAAACCTGAATGAACGCGACGATATTTGTACATGATCACGTACTTACTGCTTCACGTTTCGGCTACGTCACAGCAGCCGTGGTCACAAGCAGGCTGGCAAAGTAACCCAGTATTAGACTCTTAGGAGATTGACCGACTTTAAAGAAACTTAGTCCTTAATTAGTTGATTCAGCATTTTTTATTGGGTTTCCAAATTTATAAAAGCTTGGACGACATTTTACCCCTAAATGATCAGCATTGGTCTCCAGATCCTTGGTTTACGACTTGGTTTATGGTAAACATTCTGTTAAATGATTTAAGTTTCAGCCTGTGATCTTGGCGTCTTGGGTTCGATTCCCGGGTCTAGTAAAAAGTGTCTCGAATTTTTCGAACATGGATCGGTTTTATGATCACCAATCAGCATTTGTCAAGCATGGAGATTAAGCCTAATCCCATCATAGTAGCGATAACTTGATTGACGGCCTCGGTGGCGCAGTGGTTAGTGGGTCGCACTTTAAAGCGACGGCTGCGCAAGAGGTCCCGGGTTCGACGGATTTGTACCTACGTTTTTGGTAAGAAATTCTTAGACTGGAATCTGGAAGTTGGCGCTCTTGTACCCTCGGAAAGCACGATATGCCGTTGGTCCTGCGCCTTATCCTGATCCTGTGGCTGATCGTTGAGATTGGCCCGCGTAGCCGTCATTAGATGGAGGATATTAACTTGATTTCTATGATGGAGGCCCTGCAGTAGGACTGTTCATAGGCTGATAGTGTAGTAGTAAACACAAAGATTGAGCCGTGTGGTCCCCGGCAGAGTAGAATAGGCCACCCTCACTCTTACCGAGGTGTCGTAAAAGGCGACTAAGGTAAAGCTGCTGGCATGATCATCAGCACCCAGAGAAGGAAAACTCTGCATTTATATCAAAACCCTCGCCAACCCGTCTGCCAAGCGTGGTGAGTATGGCAATTACCCCTTATGTGATTGAGGGAGGTCCGTGCCCCAGCAGTGGGGACTTAAATGGGCTGATGATGATGAAACACAAAGATTTAGTTTCGCAGCCCTGTATGTAACCGAGTCGGGTGCGGAAACGTACAGGAAGTGTCCGACGCTGGCCGTGTGTGCGGTGGCGGCAGTGGAAGCGGACACCATTGTACCGATGTAGGTCACACAACATTATATGTAGGTTAGGTAACTTTCAAGCTGGACTTCCAAGGAATGATATATGTTGAAAACATATATCCCAGACCCAGTTTCTGGAATAAAATGGAGGGGAAATGTGACCACCTTTGAGGTAACAAGCCGTATACAAACAATATACATCGGGCCGCAAATAAAGAACACCAACAAATTTTCTTACAAATACAGGGTGGAATAAAACATTGGGCCTCGGAAGGAAACTACATTGAATCTTAAAGTTGGCAAGTTTTACTGAAAATAAACATTCCTTTATTTAAAAAGAAAAAACTGCATTCGTTTTCTAGATTTATAATAATATCCTCCAATCGATTTCGGCTAAGGCGAGCAATTTCAACGATCAGCCATTTATGAGTGCGCAGGATTTATTATAGTGCTCAAGTGTGTACGCAAACACAGTACACTCTGTATTTCCTCGTTCCATAATCCGATGGGACACCAGTGTGACACGACCGGAGAGGGATCGGGGCATGACCAACGGCTTAACGTGCTTTCCGAGGCACGGGGGTACAAGACCGCCAACTTCCACACTCCGGGCTGACACTGACAATTTTTTAACAGAAAAACTCAGGTAATTACAGGTACAGGTAATCCTACAAATTTTGGCCCGTCTCGGGGATCGAGCCCGGACCCCAAGCGCAGCCGTCGTTTTAAAGTGCGAAGATTAGCTTTTAAGCTAGCTCGTGTGTGAGCGAGACAAGAAATCTGCCGCCAATGACATCATTAGAGAAAATGGAACAACATGTTTTCTTTTCAATTAGAACAAGACATTGAGCTGATTATAAGGGTGTTTTCAGACAAATGTGTTTTCTTGGTCGTGTACCAAAGAGATATTTTTGCCAGATATATGTTGAAATTTCAAATACATTTTTTTAGAATCTAATTGCCTATTTTTTGCAACAATATATTCGTCACAATTAATACATATCAATAGACGGCGCTAGTGAGATCGCGGTGTCGCCTTAAATACAATTGGCTCAAAAAAAGAAAATAAAAAACATTTCAATCAAGGAAACTTTTACCTTTGTCGCGATCGAATCCAATCGCTAATCGTCACGAATTCGCGTGTGGAACTATCAGTCGACCAAACCACAAACTAATAGATTTACTTTTAACAAGTTTCTTCAGGGGGGCAGTTTTTTTATAGAGGCACAGTATATTGTCTCTCCTCAGCCTGATGGTAAGCAAGAGAAGAGACCAAGTTGCAATTATAACGGAAGCGATTTCAAGGCATCACCTCCGTTGGTGCCGTCATTCTGGCCCGCGAGATGCTTCTTCACGCTTCGTTTGAAGGAATCCATATTGTTGGAAGGGGGAAATACATGCGCCGGCAACGAGTTCCATTTCTTGATGGTGCAGCAGAGAATTCTCATGCATTCAACATTGAAGTCGATTAAGAGATTTGTATGGACGAATGTATGAAGTCTGTAAATTAGACTTCCATGTCGAGGGCACGAAAATTACCCCCCAGGGTAAAGGCCTAAATTACCGCCGACGATGAATGAGAACCTAAACTAGGAAAGTATGAATAGTATCCGACCGGTAAAAAAAGGTTCATAAAAAAAATCTGCAAAAAAACTCGAACTAAAAAGTGTAAAATAATATTTTTAAAACTTTATACACTTCAAATAACATTTTATAACAGTACACTCGAGAAAAGGTGTTACCGAAGTCGGCGCCCAATACTATCTTGTAATTTAATACAACATTCAATTATTTAACAGGGATTAGGCGCGGATTTCGGTAACACCTTTTCTCGAGTGTACTGTTATTAAATGCTATTTGAGGTGTATAAAGTGTTAAAAATATTATTTTGAAGGCGGTTTTTTTTTGCAGAAATTTGTGGATACCTACAAATATTTTTAGTGTCTCATTTCTTGGCAGAAGTCAAGTTGTGTACTGAGCGTGTCTCCCATACAATGTACCGGCATCGTAAATCTATAGTGTTTCCTGATATTGACACTGTCTCTACAAATAGAGGCATTGTTTATGTTCGTTTGATAAGTGAGAATATAGAAAAACTAATCTCTTTCCCGTTGGTGGGACAAGTGCCTTAGTTCCGAAGTTCGGTTAAAGTTGTCGGTTATCTCGGCATTCGCTGGGCAATCGCTTTGTTTACCTGCCGCTTAGCCGGCGAGTTGGGAGAGAAATACGCTCGATGTGATCCGAATCGATTCAAATGTTGCCATTTGAGCCATTCGAGTAGTTTTACTATTTCACTCGAATAGTAACGAGTCGTCTATGGATGTACGGAGGGGCAATAAGTTGATAATAATTTACCACGGCAAGGCAGGAAGGACTTTAAATAAGAAGGACATCATACCTAATTTATGAAATTTTAGAAGAGAAAGAAATGCTAATATACGTAAATAATATTTCGATTGACAGAAAAGAACAGAAACTCTTTAACAAATAAATATAGGTACACTTACTACTTATACACAAGGAAACAACAACATTAAAAACAGCAGGAATGAAGCGGTTGGAGTCACCCATAACATGAATAAAGAAGGCCTACACCTAAACGTTTGAAAATAGCTAAGAAAGAACAAAAGATACTTTTAACATAGAAGCAAAGTAATGACCAAGACCCTTGAATGAGCTCTCGCTGGACAACCAGTGAATGCTCGATTGCAATTATATTCGATGATTGAATCTCTCGATTAATATCGCATCACTACGCTCTATCACAGAGGAGAATACTTTTGTTATTGCGGGAAGTTTATATGAGTTTTGAACACAATCCCAACTGTTTTTGTGGAAACGTTTTGCGGAAAGATGCTAGTTAGTGCTGGTTCGATTTACCGTGATCCTTTATCGGGCTTCCGTTGATTGAAAAAGTAACGTTGTTAGCGGATGTAAATTTGGATGTTACAAAGTTGTAATGTTCTTGCCTTTTTGTGGTTCCGCACCCGAATAGCAAAAATCACGAAGCCCTTTATTAGTGCTAATGCATAGATGTAGTCAATTGATTCATGTGTAATAGAGATCAAGATATTCTTGTTATAATGTGACATGAGTATGCAGACAAAAGTAAAGTATGATGTGCGTACCAAAAGTTGTAACAAATAAATACTTAAAAATATTTTTTCTAACAGGATTGGACTATTAAATAAATGAAGTTTTTAAAGTGATTATTACAAATACTTTATTGCACAAAAAACACAACTTAAAAAAACTAGGCATTACAGAAACTTAATTATGCAATTTCGGCGGTCTTATCGCTGGAAGCGATTCTACCAGACACCTGATGTTGTTCTGTGTTGTTGTTGTGTGGTTCTACTAGCAACCACACAACAACAACAGATCCTTAATTATACAATTCATCTGTTCAGACAGCCGCACGTTTACAAGTTCTGGGTGTTATAATATTTAAGTATGCACAGGCAGTCACATATCATAATGATTCTAAACCATAATCATGATCCAGTTGGTCTAGTTCCCTTGCCTAAAGATTGCGAAGTGCAGAAGACGAATCTATGTGCGTATTTATACCATTACCTGGGCGGTGAGGGAAAGCATCATGATTAAACCTGCGCGTTCCGCCGTGTGGTCCCGGCAGAGTAGAATAGGCCACCCTCACTCTTACCGAGGTGTCGTAAAAGGCGACTAAGGTAAAGCTGTTGGCATGATCATCAGCACCCAGAGAAGGAAAACTCTGCATTTATATCTAAACATTCGCCAACCCGTCTGCCAAGCGTGGTGAGTATGGCAATTACCCCTCAAGCTATTGAGGGAGGCCCGTGCCCCAGCAGTGGGGACTTAAATGAGCTGACGATGATGACGATGTTCCGGATAGTTTCTGAAACGTGTAACCATGATTCAGTTGGTCTGGTTCCCCTGTAAAGGGTTACAAATTCAGACGGCAGTCGCTTCATTGTCATTACCAGACTCCCCAAATCCTGGTTCATGGTCTAAGCGTACCCCGGGCTCCAGAGCGACAACTTTGGACGCCACTGGGAATTACATGCTAAGATGAGAGAGATTGTCACATATCATAATAAAGATTCTGAACGTGTAACAGTGTCTAAGGACAGGGGAACTAGATCGCAATCTTTAGATTGCGAAGGTCAGACGGCAGTCTTTTCATTGTCATTTTCCGAAAGCGACAGCTTTGGACGCAACTGGGAATGACAAGCTAAGATGAGGAGATAATCACAATCAGGTTACTACAATCTGTGAAATTTCTTCAATGAGGGTTTTCGTGTGTGAAAAATCCGCTAATCTTTAGATTGCGAAGGTCAGACGGCAGTCTTTTCATTGTCATTTTTCCGAAAGCGACAGCTTTGGACGCAACTGGGAATGACAAGCTAAGATGAGGAGATAATCACAATCAGGTTACTACAATCTGTAAAATTTCTTCAATGAGGGTTTTCGTGTGTGAAAAATCCGCTAGATGGAGTACTACAGGAGTGAGGTCCATATACAATGTGATTGGTTATTTTTAAACGTGATCTGTCAAAATGAACATCCAATGCGATTGATGTTGTTATCGTATCGTATAGTGTCTTCGCACTTGGTGCGGTTCGGGTGTCGGGGTAGACCCGGGCTGCATCTCGCGCCTTTCTAGGCGCGGTGTTCTTGCTCCTCTGGGAGAGGATTGATGTTGGACCTCAGTCCAACAGTACGCCATCTAGCGGATTTTTGACACGCGAAAACCCTTATTCATACTCAACCAAATATTTTTGATGTAAAAGTTTGATGAAATTAGAAATATGTGGAGCCCAATACTTGTGCTCGTGATATTTAAAAAAAAGGCGGATGTCACATGAAATCCATACAAAAAAACTTTGTTTTAGTGATATATGTCGTATAATGATGAATGTCACGGGCCCGAGAATTGGGCTCCTGTATACATTAAGGTGTGGCTGTCCGTACAACCTTTTGTATTTGAGTACTATTATGGGAAAGACACACAAATCGAATGGAGCCTCCATTCGATTAGTGAGTCGCGTGCGAAAAAAAATCCACAAGATGGCGTACTATAGGCCTAAGGTCCGTCTACAAGGCGATAGGGTATTTTTAGACGTGATATGTCAAATTGTCAATTAACGAATAAATCAGCCTATGATTTTGAAGTTGGACATCGGTTCACAGGCACGCCATCTAGCGGATATTTCACACGCGATAGCCCCCACTATTTTTATCCTCGTCACTCTTTGGATGGTTTGGACTCAGCCATGTAATCGGGACTCTTGTCAACTGAACCCAAAGAATACATTACCATAAATACAGTTCTTTCCATAAGAATAACGACATGTTCTGCCCGAGCTAGGAGACCTGACATTATTTGGAAATTTATATTTTTAAGCACGCGAAAATATAATTACGCGGTTGTGAAAACCACGAACAAGGAATAAACACGAAATGGGGTTGTTTTAAAAAGACCCAGTCGTACATCGTGTCAGATCTTCTGATAACTTTGTTACTTCAATGTTATGGCAGTTATTAAGATCTTGTCTTTGAGAGTTACAAGTCCGTTCTAATTACCTACACCACAAACGAGATAGCCTGCAACCTTCATATAATACTTCATGTAAACCACTATATAGATTTTTGATCTTTCCCTCGGTGACGCAATGGTTTGTGGGTCGCACTTCAAAGCGACGGTTGCGCTTGGGGTCCCGGGCTCGATCCCCGGGTCGGGCCAAAATTTGTACCTGAGTTTTTCTGTTAAAGAATTCTCAGTGTTAGCCCGGACTCTGGAAGATGGCGATCTTGTACCCCCGTGCCTCGGAAAGCACGTTAAGCCGTTGGTCCTGCGCCTAATCCCTCTTCGGTCGTGTCACACTAGTGTCCCATCGAAATAAGAGGGTACGGGAATAGAGAGGGCACTTGTGTCTGCGCACTGTAATTGTGCACTATAATATGTCCTGCGTCGATGGCTGATTCCTGAGATTGGCCGCCATGACCGAAATATCTGTTTGGAGGACGTTAGATCTTTGAATGTGCTGTCACCGACCGTGCTTATACATTTTCTTTTTTACATTATAGCAGACAAACGAGCAGACGGCTCACCTGATGGTAAGTGATTACCGCCGCCCATGGAAATCTGTGACACACGGGGCATCACAAATTTGTTGCCGGCTCTTAAGAGAGCGATCAGGTGCATGACCAATACCTTAACGTGGTTTCCAAGTAACGAAACGTTATGAAAAGTATGTCAAATTTTATAGATCTTTGCGTAGCTTTTTGCAACTTTAGAAATCATGCACCTAGGACCCCGCGATCACGGCACGAATAATATTTTACAAAAATAAGAGGACAACCCTATACGGTAGGTAACTTTCTGTCCAAAGTGTCGATACTGCTTTAGCGTATTTATCTATGGTGCCGAAACGCAGCCCGAATTATACGAAAAATACCTATAAGTACTCTCAGTATTTCATTTCGGAAGCCCGTCCTTTGCCATTAATTAAGTACCTAAACGTCTAAAATTAATTTATGTGGTAAAATGTAAATATTTTAAAAAACATTAGTTATTTTTACTAATAACTTAAGCTCCGCGTTTCCGCCTAATTTTATTCATTTAATTAGCTTTGTCCTTCTAAATTCTGATTGTAATCATATAACTAATGAATTTTTCCACCGTTTCCAATTATTAAAACCGTTTACTGTGTAGACCGTACGCTAAACATTTTTAGGTGAAACAAAAATGAAATGAAATGTTAATAAGAATTAAATTAAGTATGAAATTTTAAAATTTACAAATGAGGCGTTTTCCAAAAAAAAAAGTTCCAAAACACTTACTAGATGACGTGAAAGTCATAAAAATGTAACTGTCAAATCAGTGAGTGTAGTCGCGTTCTCGAAGCCCTAATTTTCGGGAAAAAAGCCGTGGTAATATATAATAATAATATATAATTCTCACAACATCTCATACGTTAACCTCATTCCGTACTAAGTAGCTTAAGCACTTGTGTTACAGATATCAGACAACAGAGGAACACAAATATATACTTAAATACATATATTACACCCAGACTGAACTAAGTCTTCCTGCCAGGGCAGCAGTATGGGAACCCCACTGTAGTTTCGAATCTAACGTGATGCCCAAAAATACTGTAGAATTAATTACTTCAACATTTTCATTATTCATATTAATAATAGTGCTGACCTGTCTCACGTTGGGCAATGTAAATTTGACACATTTAGTTTTTTTAGCATTAAGCAGCAAATTGTTCACAGTAAACCAATGTAACACTTGAGTGAGAGCATTATTTACATCGTCAAAGTTATCTTTATGTCTATTAGTTTTAAAAATTAAAGAAGTATCATCTGCAAAGAATACTATGTCACACAAGTCTTTAGTAAAGTACGGAAAAGTGCCGCAAAGTGATCCTAATAATAAGAATCGTTGGATTGAATCTTTTTTAACACTGCTATTGTGTATCGAGTGCGTTGTCTCGTGACAACTTGCTTGGACCTAGTACAGTCTTAAAACCCGCGATTGCTTTTAGAGTGATATCCGCTGAATCTGTAGGTCGATAAAACGTAAAACACCGCCGTTTTATTGAGTGACTGTAATTTTGACTGACTTCGACTATTGACTACCTACTTATTCTCAATAATTTACTTGACATTGGCGAATTATCTTCGGGTAGAGAAATAACAAAAAAAAATTCGACTATAGTACGTAGTCAACGGAATGAGGCATTTTCTTAAATAAAATAAAAGCTAATAAAAGAATAGCTCAATAGATGGCGCTTACCAGTCGAAAATATGTTAATTCCATTGACTACGTACTATAGTCAATTTTTAATTAGAAAAAGTAAACAGACAGATGTCAATGTGTCATTCCCATATATTTGCAAAATGCAAATGGCAAAATGTATATGAATCTGACATTAGCAACTGTCAAATCACTTTGTTTAATTAAAAATCCAACTTCATTAAAAAAAAGTGTCTTCTCATACAAAGCATACAAGCATTCATCAATTCATCCTTAATTCATGTGTGTGATGCATTTTTGCGATTTTACTTCAACTGGTTTCCGTAAAAACAAACTGTGTACCTACTAAGTGAGTCTCAAAATCGTTTGGGGTGAAATGATCCGAACAAACACATGAATATTTCCGTAGATGCCATCCAATTCTTCGATGGAAATCTATTCTGGTATTTTTGATCCACTGTCGCTTTATATGTAATAAATGGGACAACTATTTTTTTTTACTCTATTACACTTAAACGAATACCTACAAAATACGTACGTTCATTCCTAAAAAGAACGTTTATTCAAAGTGTAACAATAGATTATATCTATTTTATATTATCACGGTTTTAACTAACAATTAATTTTCCCGAAAATTAAGAAATCGAGAACGTGACTACACTCCTTGATTTGTCCGTTAAATTTTTGTGACTTTCACGCCATCTAGTAAGTGTTTTGGAACTATTTCTTTTTTTTTGGAAAACGCCTCATTGACACTGAAAGAACTATTTTTTCCTGCTAAGCGCCATCTATTGAGTTATTATTTTATTAGCTTTTATATTTTTTAAGAAAACGCCTCATTACGATATAAACAAAAATGTCACATATGTAGATGTGATTTTTTTGTCAACTAAAAGCATTACAAATAAAATTATCTGCATCAATTTTCCGGTCAGGCTTTACGGGTTTTATTATTATTCAGTTTTCTAATCGGCAAAGACGTAATGCAATATACAGTCAACAATGTCAGAGACAGCGCGGGAAAAGTATCAACTGTCACTGTAAGTGGTTTCGTTACGAGCCAGCGAGCTGCGTCGGAACTCGGCGTGAGTGACCGAGTCACAACAAAATAGATAGGTTTTTCTCTATTCTGTGTTAGAGAAATGCAGTATAGCACAATATACATATATCGGGGTCATATCACTTCGTACTTTTTTTCCTTAGTATGGGAATAATAGTTCAGCGGTTTCGTTAGATTGAGCCTGTAAAAAGCAATCAAGCAGATGGTTTGGCGTTGTTTCGGTAGGTGTCACTATGCATTTATACATCGCGCTAGTGAAGCCCATATTAGTAATTTTAAAGTAACAAATAGGAAATGAAACAGAGAATTAGAAGGTGTTTGAAATTTTGTTATATAGTAAATAAAATTATTTCTGATATATTATTTAATCGTCGCCCTGACTGATGCTCGAAAGCGGCCGTACTACATAGCCGTTGAATATTGGTCGTTTTCCTCTAGATGGCGCTGGCTAGAGGACTAATACCTCTATCGCAGTTTGCCATGAGTTTTGCCATTGACCACAGTTGGACAACTCTGTTTTGGTGTCGAGTGGCTATCATATTGGTGAAATAGAGGGTGGTAAGAATAATTGAAAATATAACTTGGTAATGTTATATATTTATATGAGATTACATTGAAGAGATGAGCGCACTTCTTTCTAA
This sequence comes from Marasmia exigua, assembly GCA_019059595.1. Taxonomy (NCBI): domain Eukaryota; kingdom Metazoa; phylum Arthropoda; class Insecta; order Lepidoptera; family Crambidae; genus Marasmia; species Marasmia exigua. The sequence goes on along the minus strand of CM032479.1, from coordinate 3,568,895 downwards.
AAGCGGGCAACGTAACAACGTCGTCTATCGCAGATGTTCATGGACTGTGATGGATGATTACTTACTATAATGTTCGTTTGTCGCCACTAGCATAGTAAAGGTAACTTTCCACGTCTATTAAAAAGCCAATAAGTTCCCGCAATGTGTTCCAGGAGTGCCAAGTCTCTATCCCATTACAACTTTGCCGATTACGTGAAACGGAACGCACGCCACTGTCGCGATTTTAAATTAAAAGTAAACTTTTGTTTTAAATTTGTTACTGGCCGTCCACACTATTGTGTTGGGGTAATACTGGTTATTTCTATTGTGCTGCGAAAAATAAGGAAAATGTATGGAGCGAAAAATAACTTTATGTTGATATGATCGTAGATAAGCGTTCGGGAAACTATTCAATCTTCATACATGTACCCAATTAAGATATGTTTTCAGGGTTGATGTGACTGGGTATGTATTATGTAATATGCATGTAGGCACCAGCCTACAAACGCGTAACACATACCAATGTGTGACCGTGAGCGGATTTTCTATAGACGAGAGTCGAATTCCGAACATAAATACTACCTGGAGTCCGCACCACCAAAGAAGACCCGTGAAAAGCGGGCTTGAGTCGCCATAGATCATTCAAATTTGAGCTTTTTGTCTATGAACACTAGGAATCTCCAATTCTGTTCCGTGTTTTTTCCGGACTTCTTTTATGGCGCGGACTCAAGCCGTAATTTTTGCCAAAAAGACCTGTCGACTTACCTTAAGTTTTAAGCGAATTCCGAGATACGCGATATTTCTATAATTGAACAAGTGATAGATATTGACAAAAAAATCCTTGATTTGCACAATCGATTATAATTGGCTTGCTACGCCAAAAATGCTTATTTGGTATAGAAATTCGTCAAGATATTGAAAAAACTGAAGCTCGAAGTTTTAGAAAAAGGCTCAGTACAGACGGGATGAGAACCTCGACCTATGCGATCACTTGATTCTACCGAACATATCACTTCAATACGGGGTATTTACCTACTGTGTTTGATAATAAGCTTTTTTAAACGTAAAAACATAATGACAAATGTTAAGAAATTTAATTTTAAAATGTGACTAAATCTACGCTGTCTTCCCGCGACTATAAGGCTATATTATGCGCGGGCACACGCGGCGGACATCCGTCACAAGTCGGGACACGCCACGGATGCCCGCCGTGTGTGTCTGCCTTGAGCGTGTACAGTTTATCTCGTAATAGATTATTTACTATAATGGCCCGTCACTTCATTTCGGGAAATTAGTTCCATTTTATACCAATAGACAGCGCTAGGTATCAATTACATCGCGCAAGCCTTTCGTGTTTTCGGACCTATAAGCGTTGCGGCTCTCTGTGGGAATTACCTCTTTATAAATAGTATAGAATTGGCAAACAAACGTAACAAATAAACGCGACCTAAGTGCAAAGTTTTCGTAACAAAAGCTACTAAGTGCGCCGGCGCGAGGTTTAGCGGAGGCCCAAACAAATAATAACAAATATTATACGCTAAAATTAGCCATGTTACTTCGCGTGCGTATTCCAACATTGGTTTAAAACAAACAAGTTATGATTACAAAATAACTTTTATCTAGTTTCTGGCCGGAGCAATCGGTTAAAGTCGTGAATTAATTAATTTTTGATGGCGTCGTGATTATGGTTCAGTTGTACAATACTTGCTAATTTTAGCAATTTCAAAATTTACTGACACAAAGTAAAGTTATAATTACAGGGATATAATATTAACATGGATCTACTGTTAGCTCGGCGGCGAGGGAAAACATCGTGAGGAAAAACATGTATTTATTTAAAATAATGATTCTGAACGGGAAACCGTGATTCAATTGGTCTGGTTCCCCTGACTAAGGGTTGCTAAGGTCAGATGGCCGTCGCATGATTGTAATTAGCAGACTTTCCGAATCCTGGATCATGGTCCAAGCTAGGGATTTACACGCTAAGATGATGAGGATTCTGTTTAGACTACGCGCCACGAAAGAAGTCCAAAGAAGTTCAGCGCGCTGAAGTCGCCATCAACATTCTTTGAGCTCTATAGGAACTATAGGAACAAGGAAAATGTTAAATCCTTGTTCTTCCGCGGGGCTCCTTTCATGGTGCGGACTCTTTAAGGTGACGGGTACACACTAGCGACGCCAATCGATTTTAATTTTTAGCTACTAAACCAGATTTATTTTAAACGATTTCGGGGTTACAACCTCTCGGAAAACACTTATACTATTTAGTAAATAACCATGCACAAATGCGGATCCAACATTTGTAGGCGAAAAATTGATTCACGCTAAAAGTAACCGCTTTTGGCGGTAATTAATTTTTTGCGTACAAAAACCGACCCAACATTTATGCATGGTTATTAAATAAATAGTATAAGTGTTTGCCGAGAAGTGGTAACCCCGAAATTGTTTGAAATATATCCGGCTTAGTAGCTAAAAATTAAAATCGATTGGCGTCGCTAGTGTGCCCTTGCCGTCACCTTAAGATGTTGGATGAAAAAAAAACTATTGTGTATTTTTATGTCATAGGTGGCAGACGAACAGACGGATCACCTGCTGGTAAGCGATTGCACTACCAGCCTTTAAATCCTCCCTTCCCCCAGATTGGCCCTCCGGAACCCTCACTCACGCAGCGAAACACAGCACAGTGCTGCTTCAGGCCGGTTTTCTGAGGCCGTGGTATCACTCTGGTCGAGCCGGCCCTTTCATGCCAAAGCGTGGCTCTTCCACGGTCAAATGCTTAAAAAAGTATCATAGATCTTTTTATTTATTTTGAAATAGATATCGTATCCTAAGATTAAATTATGATTTGATCTAAAGATCGTATCTAATTAAATCCAGGGTCCGACCAAAGCCATTTTCACGCAGTTATAAAGAAACAAAAACGGACGAAACAAAATGGCAGTGAATGGCAGGCAGGCAACCAATCACATCACAAAACGTCATACGCTTTTGTGCAGATTACGTTCCAATACACGCAACTGAGTCAACTGAGTGTTCTTCAGTCATTTCATTTTAATTGAGATTTTACGGTTATTTGGCACGTGGCGAAAGTCGGAACTAACGCTGTGTCCTTTACAAGTGTCAGTGCTTTTGACATTTCCGCATAGAAAAAATATTGTACCTACAGCGCCCCCATGTCGATGTCACTGTAGTGGATTTCTGATCTTGGTCTGTCGGTACACTTTACTTAGATACGTGTTATGGGATATGGCTTTATGCTTTTAATTTTTCACATGGTTTGAACAAATAAATCGATTAACTACTAATTTTGTTAAAAGAAAGGGTTGACTATTTGCCATCAACTTTCTTCTACGTAATATTTTACGGAACATGGAGGATATTGAAATAGGACATGTCTATTTATAGAAGAGGTAGGAAAGAATAGTCTTAAAACCTGCCTTAAACCTTTCGTCAAGAGAATCCCTAATTAAAGTTTTAATAAGTACTCGTGTGTTTTGAAAATGTTAATCAATATAGATTAGATTAGATTAGGGTCGTGTGGTCCCGGCAGAGTAGAATAGGCCACCCTCACTCTTACCGAGATGTCGTAAAAGGCGACTAAGGTAAAGCTGCTGGCATGATCATCAGCACTCAGAGAAGGAACACTCTGCATTTATATCAAAACCCTCGCCAACCCGTCTGCCAAGCGTGGTGAGTATGGCAATTACCCCTCATGTGATTGAGGGAAGCCCGTGCCCCAGCAGTGGGGACTTAAATGGGCTGATGACGATGATGATGATGATGATAGATTAGATTAGACCTAATCTATTAAAAAGGCAATGGTTGCAATCGTTCAATTACATATTAGATAAAAAAACATCAATACTTAGAAAGTGTATAAAATACATAGTTAAATGATTAGATAGCCTCTATGTTTACAACACCTTCGTTAGCTGTGCCCGACTTTGGCAGAGTTTGCGCCACCAAAGAAGGCGCTTGAGTCGCTATCAACATTCAATTTTGAGCTTTATGTCTAAAGACACAAGGAATCTCAAATTTTAGTTCCATGTTTTTCCGCGGGGCTTCTTTCGTTTCGCGTACTCTACCAACACGCATAAAATATATGTGATATTATGAATGTGCGTCCTATTTCCGAACTGGAGATTAATACAGAATATATGTTATGCTGAAAAATATATCTTAGGGGACGATAAATAGGTTCATTTATAACAAAACAAAAGAAAATCCGCAGTAGGAAATTTCTACATGGTTTTTGGTGTTTCTTTCTTCTCTTATTGTTTAACAAAAATGAAAGATTTTTTATTAAGTTTAGGTACCTACTCCTATGAATGTTAAATAATTTTAATCGATATGCGATGTCGATATGGAATGCCGATTTCTACTATAAGAAGTAGTATCATAATCCCCAGAAGCGGTAAACGAAATTATTTTTCTTATTATTACAATAAAAACACATACATATTCAGAATACTTAAGGCGAGAATCCAGCACCAGTGTTGCCGCAATCAGTAGAAGACAAAAAAGTTTCTAAGTTATTTCGACTCTATTTAAAAATCTATCTAGCAGGTTTCTCAGTGTTTTTTTTGGATAAAGTGGTCCATAAAACGGACATTTCTAGGAATATGAACTATTATACTGTTAGTGGGCAGTGGTTTCGTCCGTATCATATTACTTGTATATTTCGTGGTTAGTGCTCAAATTCTATGTTGGGTAGGTAAACAAATTAACAATAACTAATTAATACGTATGGACGCGGACGCCAGTTCATCATTCATTCAGCCAGCAACATTTTCATAGTTTAAAATATTACAGCTACCATCTACATGCCCCCAATAATTCAATTTACAAGTTGTCAGCTTTAATACTTGTTGAATAAAAAAAAATTGTGTCATCATGACCTACTTTGGTCAATGTTACTTTTTGTTGGTAAAATACATTTAGCGTTGTGGATATTTCAATCACAGTTTATATAATATGGAAATGACTAGCTTTTACTACAATAAAGTCAGTTTGATAAAATCCGGTTAAATTTAGAAACTATAAATGCTATCAAACGTTACGGCCTTGTTTAAGGTGACGGGTAGGGCACACTAGCGACGCCAATCGATTTTAATTTTTAGCTACTAAACCGGATCTATTTTAAACAATTTCGGGGTTACAACTTCTCGGCAAACACTTAATAAATAACATAAGTGTAATTAAAATCGATTGGCGTCGCTAGTGTGCTCTACCCGTCACCTTAAAAATAAAACTTGATACTTGTTTGAATAGTGACGCAAAGTTAATTTCGAAAAAGCATCGATATCGATAAATGCGACAAAAATTAAAACAAAGTTACCTACAATGTTTTGAGTACGAAGGGGCGGCGATAATAACATCAAGTTGAGGGTAAGGTTGCGTCGAGAGGAGGTGAGAGGCCGCCATCCTCTCACACGCCCTCTGTCCACACTTCAGTGTTTCCCACGCACAGTCCATCACGCAGTCCACAGAACGCGCCCACAGTCCCTCCGGCACACGCATATTGCACTACCATTCAATTCAACTTAATACAATAACATATTAAATTATCCATAGCCACTTTACACTAAAAACACACAATCCATTCGATCACATTTCTTTGACTGTATATGCGAGATTAGATATGTGGCGATCCAGCGAGTCGATTCATCGATGCGCGTGATTTCAACTAGCGTGTAATGCGACTGCTAGAACCTATCGATAAGATAAAGATGGGCTACGGAGCGAGATAACTCATCTGTGAAGCGAACGATACTGGTGGATGGGGTTCCATTCTTTCCAGAGCCGATGCGATGCGTGGGCGATGGTGTTATCTAGCATTGAGAGATAGCAACGATCGCAGATAACATTCTGATAATATAGGTTGCGGGTTTGCGCAACGCCTTGTTTATCGAACGATAAACAAAGAACCGTATTATTGAGTAAAGTTTATTATAATATGCATCGCAATTATACTGCTTCGGTTTGTTCGCGTGATAATTTGATCACAGTTCATTAGGTCTTCGCTTTTGTAGAAAGTAATAGGTATTTTTTTGAAGTGATCAAAAGGCTTCTTAAAACAATGAATTGGAAATTATGAATCTATAATGCGCCGTCTACGTAAATGAACAAAGGCTATGCTGTAAAAATAACGTGAAAAATAAAACTTAGATGAGAATAGGTCTGATTTAAATCAAGGTTCAAATCATGTAATTTTTTTATGTGATGTGACAGACGATCCAAATGAAAATTAATTAGTCCTACTTGTTGTATTCCTAATTTTTTTATCATATTAAATTAAGCACAAAACAGTTGAATCAGCTGTATGCTCAGCTCAATAAGCAGCCAAAGGGTAATTTTATAGTCCGTATTTTTTAGAAGGCGCAACTTTGTTACTATTTATTTTGTGCATTTTTTCACACTACACTAATGTCTCGATAAAAAAAACATCAAAAGAACGAACAATAAGTGATCTTAAAAAATCCGGTTACTAATTTTATCCCAATATTAAAAATAAAGTATAAATGTGTCTATGGCGCGTCCGGTGCATGTGGTTAAATTAGCCATCCAATCGGACGCATAGGACGTTCGTGAATCGCCGGCATTCAATCAAATGGCTGAAGAACTACTAGCCAACTCGTTGACCCCGACGTTTAACCAGATGACTGACTGAACTTTTGTCGCCACCATTACCCAATTAGATGCCTAGGCTAAATATTCTATCTAGCTTATAATTGCACACAAAGATGACATATTCGAACAATCACATTCATAGCTGTTTTCGCTGCAGATGCCGCCATATTTGTTTTGACGATTACTAGCGCTGCAGTGGAAAAAAGCGGAAATAAATTTGAATCACTTAGCTTAGTTTAGATCAGTCATTTCGAATAGAGTAACTTTCATACGCCAATTTGTTAAACATTGAGTGAGTTTAATAATAATAATAATTCTCACAACATCTCATACGTTGACCTGATTCCGTACTAAGTAGCTTAAGGTGGTCCGTTTCCTATACAAACTTGTTTTACAGGAATACTAACAGGCAGAAGCTTGAATATGGTTAAAATGTCTTTTAAAAAATTATATATGTGTGTCTATTTACGCGAATGCTATAATCTTTCAAGTTTAAAACATAAACAAAGTATAATTTCGATTTTAAAAAACGTAGCAATTTGCGAAATCGCTTGAATGTGTGTGTGCTTGAAACGAATGCAATCTCTCGTAAAAACGGCGACATCTATACGAATCTAGTTAAATTTCCTAGATGGTAGGCTATGTTTGCTTAGCTAAACGAACTGGCTATCGAACAGATGGCGCTGAACTGCAATAAAAATATGCATGATATTTTAGCGATTTGTTAATTTATATTCATAATATATTAAAAATTGTATTATTTTATTGCTAAAATAAAACACAAAAAAAGGTCACACACTTTGACTTTACATTGATAAGAAATAATAGAGGTTTTTAAGTGCGACCGTCTGTCTACCCGCTGCGCCATCGAGGCATGGCATTGTGTTAGCGACGTTGCCACTCTTACGCGTCGTTGCCATATTTCTATAGCACCAATTTCTTCAACTTGAAATTATTTCGGGATTTTAGATTGCTCCTTTACTGGGTTGCCAGAAGGTACTTTTCCTGAAATTCTTGGTAAAATTTAGTCTTTCTTTTTTTTAATTTCCTTTTTTTTCATTGGTTCCATAGGAGAAATATTGTGAAGTGAGTGTACATGAAACGAACATGCAATTTATATACGCATCCAGGTACGAAATACAATAGATCTGTCAAAATGAGCAAAAATGTACATTGCCATCTCTGTCAGTTTTAGTCTGCATGAGTTTAGCTTGGTATTGGCTGTCTAAAATCGCCGTGAGACTGGGGCCAGAAAACTAGTCTGTATATTTATGGACAGGAATTTGGGGACAAATACAAAATCGTACCTGGCAACTATGACTCAATCTAGCATCGCGGCATCGTCCGAAGTGCGATCCTGTTTACGCTTTACAAAATGTACCTACCGCTAATTTCCAAAACTTTTCAACTAAAAAATTCAACTGTAAAGTAATAAAATTTTAAGAAATACCTACTTTATTGTTACAAAGGATTGGTCATAAACTATTATGCACTAGCATAAATAATTATTTCCAATAACTTAATTATAATATATTTCTAAGGAATGATAAACCATTTGCTGTAACGGAACGTAATCTAATTTTTTGTGATAACTAGTGCTGTGTATGCATCAATCCATTCAACGCTAAAATAAATAAATATCGATGATATTCATAGCCTTGGTTTGGTAGGTGCATTGTTGAAGAAATTGAAATACAAACATGAACATCTGCAGTTCGCGCGAAACGTAACAGCCACGCGCTATCCGTACTTATCTGATAATATATAATATGTAGTACAACGGGTAGGCCAATACAACAGAGTTGGATGGAACTCTACTACTGCTACTCTCGGCTCCGTTCGGGTTCCGGGACAAAAGTATACGTACAAGTACAACCAATTATTTTTTTAGTTTTAGTGAAATTACTGTATTTAGAGTCGAATGTTGCTACGAATTTTCTATGAGCGAACGGTTTTTTTGAGTGATATTGAATCAAGTTCGTCAGGGTACAAAGTTAGGAACTCATCTGTGCAATTTATTGTTCACGTCGCGTAGTGTTAATCAAGCGGCAGTGTTTTAAATATTCTAATGTTAAGTGATGAGTTTAGAGGATAAAGTCCAATGTGGATTGATAAATAGTGACTCCATTGGTAATGTATTGGCCTTAAAGTTATGGGAACTCGTGATAAACTCTTGGAATTAAGAGTCAAATGTAACTCTTGTGGTCATTGATTGAATTAAGTAAAAAAGTTAAGCTTGTTAAGTACATAACTACCAATTTAACTTACTTTTCTTGCTACTTTTAACTTCTACTACCTATGATAATATTATTTTTAAAAAGTGATAGTCTGTAATTTAAAATTTAATATAATTTTTCCAATAAAATGTATGCTATGCTATGATGATAAATTTTCATTTGAATAATGCTTTTATCGATAAATTGCCAGCTTCTCTGATAGCAAAATAAACAACTCTACTCGTACTTTTTCAAACAACTTTTTTTCATTGTCTGAATTTCTGACTGACTTGTTCTGATCGTTGTTTAGGTATTATATGCAATTTGATTGACTTTCCTATATTTTGCTGATTTTTTTGATAGTTTTGTTTGAGATGAAGTGAGGAGCTGGGTGTTCACAATGGACTTTGGAAGGACAAACAAATCGAGCTTTTTAATGTGTTACTCTCTTACTATGTACAGAACAATAAACTTTGCTTTTCAATTACAGAAAGACCTATTCTCTAACCAAACCTCAAATTGAACTGAATGATGAAACAAAAAATGGATTACACAGTGTTTACTCTTTTGAATGTACATGTGTGGAATGCTCTGGAAGCGAGCTAGTGATAATGATGGTCACATAAATAAAGCCCTAGTTTGGGGTGCTGTGACAAGTGGCAGCTACTATGCACAAGTAGCCCAGATGACTGCGCTTATGGATATACCAACTTTATCACCGAATAAGTTTCACTCAATTGAAAAAGAATTGGGATCTGTGTGGCAACAACACTTGACAGAGGAGATAATAAAAGCTGGAGCCGAAGAAAGAGCCATCGCCATTGAAAAGGGACACATGTCCCCTGATGGGGTGCCATATATCACTGTCTAAAAAGATCATATGGGCATAACTTTAACTCATCTTCTGGGATGGTAAGTTTAACTTTGTTATAATCACTTGTTTGTTATACATTTTTCATTGTTATTTATTTTTGCAAGTAAAACTTTAATCCCACTGAAAATGTGTCTCAGACATAAGGACGGTACAAAGTCCAATAAGGGTAACTCCGTGTGTACCCGTATTATTACTTTAAAAAAATTTCTTACCAATTCGGGAGTTCAAAGTAATAATAGAATCCTTACTAATATTATAAAGGCGAAAGTTTGTTTGGATGGATGTATGGATGTTTGTTCCTCTTTCACGCAAAAACTACTAAACGGATTTTAATGAAACTTTACAGTAATGTAGCTTATAGATCAGAATAACACATAGGCTATAATTTATAAAGATATTGTGTGAACGCAGACGAAGTCGCGGGCAAAAGCTAGTGTGTTATAAAACACACACCCCTTTATTACAAAACATGGTCTAAAGTTAGGCTTGGTTTAAAATGGATGCTGTCACTTTCATTTGAAAGCTATATAAAAGTGACAGCGTCATTTTTAAACCTTGTAGACCATTTTTGTAATAAAGGGGACAGATGTTTGGTAACAATATTTAATAACAAATTGAAATAATATAAATTTATTGTTACAAACATTCTTACATTATTTATTTCTTTTTACAGATACTTCAGTCCACTTGGGATAGAATGCATAGCATTCAAGCATGGTGATTTTCAAGAAACACTCAAAGTTACTTTAGAAGCATTTTATTGTATATAAATTGATGTAAATATTTTTTATTAATTATTAAAAATTGACTTGATACTACCTCCTACCTACCTACACCAACTAATTTGTACACCTCGTCATACAGTTAACTAGTTTTGGAATATTTACTTTTGTTTGTAACATATGACGGGAACTTCACGAATGATCATGCTCCCCAAATGTCCCTGAGGTTGTGGTGCTATGTGGCTGGTCATAACATTCACTCTGCTATAGTTGAGTGAAGTGATGGCTGAAACATATGTCATACTTGAACAGGTGCCACCTTTGGGGACTGGTCTGCTTTGGTTTAAATCATATTTAGCTTATTATTTTGTGTTGCATTATTAGCTGTTTGACTTGGTATAAGGTATACTTTGTATATAATGTGTAATAAAACATTGTATAAAAATATGGCGTTTAAAGAGTAACTGGTGAGTTTCTTGTCGGACCTTCTCTTCCAGAAACAACTTTCCGATCCGGTGGTAGAATCGCATTTTGTGTATTTATATTTTAATATATTTTATGTATCGGCATATTTATGTAATCACATGTAAATTATACATACTAATGAAATTGTTTTAAAGGATTCAAATATAGATTTTATTATATTGATTGTTTTTTAATTATCATTCCTAAGGACTTATACCACTCCACTTCTTCTGCACGAACCTATCTACATGAAGTTATTAGAAGTCGCCCACCTACGCACACCCAGCCTACTCTATTAGGTCTACAGACGTTATGTGGCAAAAAATCGTCCCGAAACGAAGTGAGGGCGGACCGCTAGTTACATAATAAACCGCACTTCAATTTCGAAAAGTCCAGTGTGTGTTAAGTTATCTACTAGATTACCATCGCTACCTATCCGTAGTCCATTCGATAGATCCGAAGAAGAAATTCATATATTCCGTAATTCCTACCCACATCATATTTTTAGGCGCCATCTATTGCCAGCCAGGAATAACAGCTATCCGATAAAAACCATGCTTCAGCTTTGTATGTGTGTGTGGGGACGATACGTACGTACACAAGTTGATATTAATTTAGCAACGATGCAGCAATATAACGATTCTGGTTTAGTTGTAAATTGTTGAAATACATCAAAAAATCGCAGTTATTACGTAGATGTCGCGAATCACTCTACACTTAAAATTACTGTCCTGTAGAAGTCGTAATTATTTATTTTCTCGATTCACTGACAACAGAGCCATCTCTTAGCAATCGTTTAGCAGGATTGCGTGAGCTTCCACCTTAAGCACTTGTGTTACAGATATCGGACAATAGAGGAACACAAATATATACTTAAATACATATATTACACCCAGACACTGAACAAACACAAATGTTCATCGCACGAATGTTTGTCCAGGGTGGGGATCGAACCCACGACCTTTGGCGCAAGAGGCAGGGTTACTACTATTTGCGCCATGCGGTCAGTCGTCAGTTTAGTTCTAACAACTAAACGACCTTCGCATTCTATTGGATGCCGACTTTTAAAGAACGTCCCCTATTCGTCCAATTGGATGGCTAATTTAACCAGATGGCTGCGACATCTACAAAATCTGGGACAGATTTATATTCAACGAATTTTGAATGACCCATAAACAATTCTTTATCGCAAAACTTGCAGAAGTTTCACTAAACCACAGGCAAACTGAAAACACTCGGAAGTATACTTTGTTGTTTTCACTTGCAATTTATCTGTTTACTTACCGTTTTTCCCCTGCCTTATAAGCGGGGGTATTCAATCTTTCTTCACCAGTGAGTGTTTGTTTAGGCGCCCTCTCAAGACTTTGTATGAAGTGGTTCGGAAGATACATATTAAGACAATCGAAAACTTCCTAATTGTCCCTTTGGAGGTGGAGTTGTGGAATTAAGCTGCGAGACAGTTTAAATCGGTGTCCGTTTTAAACTGTTTGGTAACTTGCTAAATTAAAGGCGATGGCCCGTTTTGGTACAGGAGCGGTACAATCTCAAGGTTTTACATATTATAATACACATATTACATTTTTTAGAGGCGACAAACGAGCAAGCGAGTACCTGATGGAAAAATAATCAACGCCGCCCATGAACATTCGCGAAATCAAAGAAATCGCTAATGTGTTTGTTGCCTTTTCATAGTCAAAAATGACTGCAGTTGTAATTATGCTATTATTATAAGGACAAAAATAAAGTTTAAAAACTAAAACCCGACTACTAAAAAACACGCTCTAAAAAGTACGAAACAAGAAAACTGTCTCTGAAATTATTATGCCGTATTGCCATGGTCGTATGCCATATTGATTTTATTTTATACACTCAAGTGAGCATATCCAGACCTGTTATGTCAAAACTTGTGGCCACCCGTCACTTCGTTTTCTCTCATCGCTGCTTAATGTATTAGTTCCAAAATGTGTCAATAGATGGCGCTTGGTGTCGATTACATCGCGCAAGTGTTTCGTCTTAACCATTTACTGATAAGCGTAGTAGTCTGTCAAATTTACATCTTAAATAAATTGTTAATATAGCTCTAGTGTCATTACCAAGGGTCAAGTAAAGAACACTAGATTTTAAACAGATAGGAATTTTATAATATTACTTAATGTCATAGCATATGGTTCAAGTGGATACATCTAATAATGGCCGTCTATCAAGATACTTTATCAGCTGTCAAGACAAGATAGCTTAGATCTTACATGACAGAAACTGATCTGTGACGTCATGATTTTGCACTAACCTGCAAGTACGTTCGATGAAAGTGAAATTAGGACTTTAATTCTTAATGTGCTCAAGCCACTAGTAGAACATCCTCACACATTAGAATCCGAATGATCTCGCACAGTACGGTGGAATCGTAGTTCCAGAGGAATTTCCTCCCGCGAACGCTCCGGCTGTGGAATGAGCTGCCATCAGAGGTTTTCCGGGGGAATACAGCATGAGGTTCTTCAAAAAAAGGAGTGTTAAGGTTTTTAGGGGATGCAGCGCGTATGCAGGGGGGTAATTCTCGTACACTCGACATTGAAATCGAGTTAGAGATTTGTATGGACGAATGTATTAAATCTCTAAATTCGACTTCAATGTCGAGTGATCGAGAATAGGCCCTCTGAAAATCTGATCAATGTATGCGATGTATAAACTTTTTTTTATTACCTATATAGGGGGCAGATGAGCTGACGTATCACCTGATGGTAAGCGATTACCGCCGCCCATGGACACCTGTCACCTCAAAAGAGTCACAGGTGCGCTGCCGACCTTTTTGAAAGATAGTCGACGTAAAGAGCGTACTCTTTACGGTTTGCTGGTCGTATCGGTCCGGAAACTCCGCAGTTTCTTTAACAAATCTATTGTTATAAATAAGGTGATTGCTTACACAAAACTTACCCTAATTTATTAATAGATAGCCTACACTGAATTTACTGATAAAGGTATCAATACCAACTTATCGCTGACATTCATCAAGTATTTGTTAAGGTGACGGGTAGGGCACACTACCGACGCCAATCAATTTTAATTTATACCTACTAAGCCGGATCGGTTTTAAACAATTTCGGGGTTACAACCTCTTGGCAAACACTTATACTATTTATTAAATAACCTTGCACAAATTTTTCGCGTTCAAAAACGGACCCAACATTTGTGCATGGTTATTTAAAAATAGTATAAATGTTTGCCGAGAGGTTGTATTCCCGAAATTGTTTAAAACAGATCCGGTTTAGTAGCTAAAACTTAAAATCGATTGGCGTCGCTTGTGTGCCCTGATCGTCACCTTAAATGAGTAAAAATATGAGTAATTCTCCGATGAATAAAACTTTTAATAATTATTTCCTGAAACAAAATAATAAGATCAAATAGCTCCTGATGATATTTAAGAAGTCGGGGGGACTACGTGAATATGGTCAGCTATGAGGAGGTACACCGAAACCGTTCTATAACGAAGGTAAATATACATGTCGCACCCAAACAAAGGAGACGCACAGCAAGTGTCATACCTACGTGGATAAAGATTCGGTCTTAAATTCAGTTTCTTTTTAGGTCCTCAGGACCGTGAACAAAGAGGTAAAAGGGGGGGGGGAGGGTTTAAAGGTTAGCAGTGCACTTGTGACTCCACTGGTGTGAAGGGTGTCAAGCGACGGCAATCGATTATCAAGAGGCGATCCGTCTACTCGTTTCACACACACAAAAAAAACACACGAACAGACACATCACATACACTAAGAATTAAGTAGGTAAGTACTTCTAAGCTGATGAAGGGGTTTAAAAGGTAAAACGCTCAACGACAGTTGATTTATCGTCGCTAAACAGCTTAAGCGCCTAAAGCAGTTCAAACGGGAGCTAATTAGCTATTGCTAATACGATTCATGGATCTATTGTTATGTTAAAACGTCTTTATACAGGTTGCGTACCCACATTAATCACTCCAAGGGTGTTAAAGTTGAATTAACTATGATGTGATTTTATCTACAACATATAAATCAACCTTTACTTTTATTGCATTTTAATGATTGATGTAATCACAAAAAAATGTTATGTTATTTTTACCGCTCTACATGAAACTTTCTGCACATAGAAAAGATATTAAGAAAAAAGTCACAATAGTAACATTACTAACTGTTTTCATAATCATCCTCGTATAAAGTCGGTATAGGGAGTAAATCCCCAGGCATCGACGGAAACGGATGACTGGCGGCCGCTTTCAAAAACTCCGTCCAAAACGAACTCATTTTGCACTTAACTATCCGCGCATCGATAACTCCGACGTCGTCACATCACTGGTTCGAAATTTGAATTTATTCTTTTTAACTTTTGAGAGAAAGGATTTTGGTTGTCAATGTCAAATGTCAATATTATTTTACGGCACAGAGTAAATAGCGGTAGGACGCATCGCCGGCAACTGTTGTTATCGGTGCCCAAGCGTCTTTCATATCGCGTTGATAAGCCTCGCCTACAATTAGGTGGAACAGCTGATAGTGCTATTGTTTGGACGCGCTAACGCTGCTAAATTTTCGCGGCCAGTATCATATTTAAAAACGAAGGGCCTAAATACACAACGCGTTTTTGGGTCGCATCTAGACGGACGGAGGAACAGAATTTATACATACATAGGTTGCGCCGATAGGTTAGCGATCTTCCGCCGAGTGTGTCCGAAGATCGCAAATAGTACGATGAAATGTATTGGCATTCCATCTAGTCTTAGACGCTAGCGAAAACGCGTAGTGTGCCTTGGCCCTATTACCGCCCCAACCGCAGTCGCTTCATTGTAATTAGGGGTATTGCGTGTGAAAATTCCGCTAGATGGCGTACTTTTGAACTGCCTACACTTCACTGCAACTTCAACATTTTATAATGTGGCTCAACCCGAAGATATTTTGCCAATGTCAAGTAACTTATTGATATATGTAAGTGAGTACTGAACAGTCGAAGTCAGTCACTGCCGTTACCACTAAACATAATCGCGGGTTTTAAGACTCTATTAGGCCCAAGCAAGTCACGTGACAACTCACTCGACACACAATAGCAGTTAAAAACGATACAATTATTAGGATCACTTCACTTCGCAGCACTTCACTGCAGAAATAAACACCAAAGTTGACTAAAAACCTTTAGAAACTAATTTAAAACCTTTGAATTGCATCACTCCACGCGGGGTGTTTTAGTCCTACCGCCAGAATCTTCAACAGCAGTGGTTGTTTTGTTCGTGAAATTGTCGCTTTGACATAATTATCCCGTTTTAAAACAACCAATCATCTTGTACAGTCAACAGAAAAAGTTGATGCACAGTTTTTGCAGCTGGTGACTCTTATGCTCCTCGGAATAAGAAGTACAAACTGCGAAATATGCGCAGCTACTTCTGCTGTTGACTGTACATGGACCTCAGTACTTATAGTACGAATAGTAGTAGTATCTAGCTAGTAGATTTTTCATACGCGATAGGCTCCAACAAGATAATGATGATAGGCTTTATTAATAAACGTTCAATAAACCTTTGTCAGCTTAAACAGGTGTCATAAAGCAGTTTTGATATTTGAAACAAAATGCACACAAAAATTTCGAAAAAAGAATGACAATGGGCATAATTTAGTTCAAAAAGATTTAAGAACTTTTATGAATAATACCCGATGAGTTAAATTTTGAATTTAGAATGATTTCAAAAACAAAACATAAGCGTAAATAATTACTCAGTATGTTTTGTTCTTGTGGCTCTGTTACGAGTATATATGGCTTTTGATGAAATGCGATAGTCTCCAAGTAAAAGAAAAACTTGTATTACCCTCCCATTTATTTTGATTTGCACTTTGCTTAGGTACACGTTATCTTACTTAAGAACAACATGGTTTGACCTGACACGTTATCGATCACTTAGGATAACATCCCAAATACAAAAGATGATGTATCGTATACAAACAAACTGACATATTTGTATCAAACGTTAGAATTGGACTTCGTATGATTTATAATGTTGTCTACATTGACATCTGGCGATTTTCTAAGGTTTGGCGGTCATAGTAACTTTACTCATAGTAACTTTTGTCTTGCAATAAGTACATAGTTTTTTTTATGTGATAGGTGGCAGACGAGCAGACGGACCAGCAGACACCCGCGTCACCAGTGGAGTCACAAATGGGCTGCCAACCTTTAAACCCTCCCTTTCCACCGTTTGTTTGCAATACTGCAACCGTACCCTTACCTTCAAAATGACGCAAACGAAACGGTATGAATGAATTACTGAATGAATAAATAAAAAAAAAAAAATTCAAATTTTGGAATCGAACCCGGGACCTCTTGTGCAGCCGTCGCTTTAAAGTGCGACCCACTATCCACTGCGCCACCGAGGCATAGTGATATAGAAATATGAAATGACATGGTAAGATGATAATGATTTCTTTTTATGTGATAGGTGGCAGACGAGCAGATGGATCACCTGATTCAATTAATTAAAATGTTTAAATGCATAAAGCTAAATTTTTATCACGCCTAACTAGGTCTAGGTGAGGCAGGATAATAAATTATCAAATCGCCCTTATTTTCTAGCGAGCCTTATCGCGACAAATTTACGCATGAATTGTATGTAGTGGGCTTGTTCACGCGACTATGAATGACCTAGTTCAGGAATAGCGTTTGCTTTTTGCGTACACTTGGTCACGTAAGACCTACCATAGTTCAAAGATACTAGCTATTTTTAACCCCCGACGAAAAATCGACGGGGTGTTATAAGTTTGACGTGTCTGTGTGTGCGTCTGTCTATGGCATCGTAGCTCCCGAACGGATGAACCGATTTTGATTTTGTTTTTTTTTAAAGTAAATAACACACTTAAAAATTTCATCTCGCGTTCAGGCGGGACACGAACCCACACCTTCCACAATCCGGGTGAATGTTCTACCAATTAGACCACTGAACGCGTTATTAAGCCGACGAAATTTGTAAGTGCTTGATTTTTAAGTGTGTTATTTACTTAAGAATAAATTGCAAAAGATTGCTATAAAAATATCAACTTTTGTTATTTTTTCGGGAGTGTTCCGCCGATAACTGGCCGCCGACACAAAATGTCGGATTAACATATTGTATGACAATTCTACTCGATATAGGTACCTATCAAATAAAAGGGTTTGAGTAGTAGAATACAATACATTATGAAAAAATCACATCCAAGATGGCCGCTCCCCAATAAAATGGCGAAATAATAAATTATTATAATATATACTTGACTGGGGTGCCTATTGAAAGCGGGAACTGATTTGTACTTAAGTAAAATAAAAATGAAAGAGTCTCTTTAAAAAGCGAAAAATAAAAAAATAAACTAAAAAAAATATCCTACGTTGGTACTTGCAATGCATCATCCAAGATGGCACTAGATTAGACTAGACTAGTTGTGGGGTCGCCCACACGTTGGACTGACCAAACCAAGTCTGCCATTGGAGCCTCAGTCAGCGAATGCAGAAGGTGATTGTCGATTGCGTCCAAAGCTGTCGCTCTGCAGCCCGTGGTAATCTTGGACCATGATTCAGGATTTGGGTACGGTAATTATAATCAAGCGACTGCCCCGTCTGACATTCGCAACCTTTTTACAGGGGAACCAGACCAACTGCATCATGGTTACACGTTTCAGAAACTATCCGAAACGTGCAGGTTTCCTCACGATGTTTTCCCTCACCACCGAGCTAATGGTATACGTACATAGATTTGAAAAATCTTGAGGTGCATGCTCGGATTCGAACCACGACCCACGCATGGAAGGCGCGTTCCTGAACCATTGAGCCACCCAGGCGCTACCACGTACAGTCAGTGTCAAATCAAGTTACCCCCCTGCAGTGGAAAATAACACTTGTGCCCCAGACATAAGGACGGTCCCAAGGGCAACAAGGGTAGCTCGACGTGACGCCGGGTGTACATTATATATACTACACTTACCTAATTTCGGGACGTGATCTTGGGCTCCTGGGTTCGATCCTCGGGTCGTTTTCCGAACATAGCTCGGGTTTGTGATCACCGCATTAGGCATCAGGCAAGCGTGGTGATTAAGCCTAATCCCATCATAGTAGCGATGACTTGATTTCTATGATGGAGGTCCTTGCCCTGCATTGGGATAGTACATATATAGGGTGATACTTTACCTAATTTCCTCCGAATCTTCTTCTTCTGTGAAGATTGCCGCTGATCGCACAACAGTGCAAATAGTTCGAGAAAACAGTCATGTTCATTTTTGCGCACCATTATAGCACTATTCATTTGTACTAAATGTTTCACAAAAATACAGTCACTCGCACAGTTCGACGCTGTATTATCACATTTTTTGTTCGGAGTTATGTACTTTTTGTAGGACAGTAAAAGATGTGGAGATTCTAAATGCTCTATTCGACCACTTCTTTGATATTTTCAGTTTCTGTCACCTTTCATGATTTCATGTTTTAATAGCACGGTAATTGTTGAACGATAAAACTGAAAGTGGAAGAAAGTTGATGTATAGGCACATCACTATACGTTACGATTGAATACGCATCGTTGGTCTGTCACTCGATCTGTCATTCATTAGATTTGCGCGTAAAACCGAGAAAGTCTGTTTTAGGTGGTGTTCTGTCAATATTTAATTTATTTCTTAAAAACATACTCAATTAAAAATATTCGTCGCGTCGTTCAATTTCAACAAGAAAACAAACGTGTCTCTTTAATCACTTGACATTGGCAAGCTGTGTCCAAGACGCAGATCCATAAACAAAAAAAGAGAAAGTTTCTTTTTGGCTTAATTGTAAGGTAAATACGATATGGCCATAAAAAAAACAAAAAAAAATGTTTACTGATTCTGAGTGTGATGATTTCATGTATGTCCAAGATTGGCAAGTAAGGGCTTTGGGTACGGAACAATGGAGAAACTTCGAGAGGCCTATGCCCAGCAGTGGTACTACACAAAAAAGCATGGTATTGTTAATAAAGTGAGGTGATTAAGCCTAATCCCATCATAGTAGCGATGACTATACAACATGATTGCAATAAACGTTTGAATTGAATTGACTTGATTTCTATGATGGAGGTGCCTGCAGTTTTTAACTTTTTTTGTTGTACCATGGACTAATTATGATATTACCTACAAGAAATTGAAATGTAAACTCTACTATTAACGTAATAGTGTTCCATGTTAGCAGTTAGCAGTTAAAATTTACGGTTAATCAAGCCCCGGTAGGATCCGGCCAGCCCGTGCTCCGGACGGTTCCGGATAGTTATCGGCTTCGTTTTGTGTACCTTACGGGAGGAATGAAATTACACGATCTAGGAGTTTGCTTTCATTAAATACTTGTGGTTATATAACGCCCTATTGGTCTAGCGGTTTAAGGCGACGGGTAGCCCTAACTAGCGACACCATTCGTTTTTAATTGTTAGCTACTAAACTGGATCTATTTTAAACAATTTCGGGGTTACAACCTCTCGGCAAACACTAATACTATTTATGAAATAACCATGCACAAATGTTAGGTCGGTTTTTGTACGCGTATAATTGATTACCGGCAAAAGCAGCCACTTTTAGCACGAATCAACTTTTCACGTACAAAAACGGACCCAAAAATTGTGCATGGTTATTAATAAATAGTATAAGTGCTTGCCGAGAGGTTGTAACCCCGAAATCGTTTAAAATAGATCCGGTTTAGTAGCTAAACATTAAAATCGATTGGCGTCGCTAGTGTGCCCTACCCGTCACCTTAAGCACCGGGCCGTGATGTCGGGGTCCTAGGTCGAGCAAAAAGTATGATATGATTTTTTCTAACATACAGCCCAATTCTCGTGCTCGTGACATTTATTATCATACGACATATATTACTAAAACATAGTTTTTTGTATAGTTTTCAGGTGATATCCGCCATGTTTTTTTCGAAATCCCGAGACTTGGTTTGTGATCACAAAGCCGCACTAGGCAAGCGTGGTAATGAGGCTAACCTAATCCCATCATCTATGATGGAGGCCCTGCAGTTTTTTACTTTTTTCTGTTGTACCATGGACTAATTATGATATTACCTACAAGAAATGAAATGTAAACTCAACTATTAACGTAATAGTGTTCATGTTAGCAGTTAGCATTAAAATTTACGGTTAATCAAGCCCCGGTAGGATCCGGCCAGCCCGTGCTCCGGACGGTTCCGGATAGTTATCGGCTTCGTTTTGTGTACCTAACGGGAGGAATGAAGTTACC
Organism: Marasmia exigua; assembly: GCA_019059595.1. Lineage (NCBI taxonomy): Eukaryota > Metazoa > Arthropoda > Insecta > Lepidoptera > Crambidae > Marasmia > Marasmia exigua. The sequence continues at coordinate 3,547,783 of CM032479.1, read as the reverse complement.
CGATCTAGAAGTTTGCTTTCATTAAATACTTGTGGTTATATAACGCCCTATTGGTCTAGCGGTTTAAGGCGACGGGAAGCCCTAACTAGCGACACCATTAGTTTTTAATTGTTAGCTACTAAACTGGATCTATTTATTTATTTATTTATTGAGGACAACCAACAAATCTTACACCGAATAACCGTAAAAAAAACTTACATTAAAATATATGCTAAGTGTAGATTCAGTTACAGGCTGCCACGACTTGCGAATGTGATTATCTCAATTGAATATATATTATATATATATATATATATATATATATATAATATATATATATATATATATATATATATATATATATATATGTATACAAGCATGCGTACACACCTGTACACATGCATGCATATACACAATTTTAGTTTTGCTAAAATTTTTGTATTTTAAAAATTTTAAAAATTGCTGTGTATTTTAAATAATTTCGGGGTTCCAACCTCTCGGCAAACACTAATACTATTTATGAAATAACCATGCACAAATGTTGGGTCGGTTTTTGTACGCGAATAATTGATTACCGGCAAAAGCGGCCACTTTTAGCGCGAATCAATTTTTCACGTACAAAAACGGACCCAAAAATTGTGCATGGTTATTAATAAATTGTATAAGTGTTTGCCGAGAGGTTGTAACCCCGAAATTGTTTAAAATAGATCCGGTTTAGTAGCTAAATATTAAAATAGATTGGCGTCGCTAGTGTGCCCTACCCGTCACCTTAAGCACCGGGCCGTGATGTCGGGGTCCTGGGTCGAGCAAAAAGTATGATACGATTTTTTCTAACATACAGCCCAATTCTCGTGCTCGTGACATTTATTATCATACGACATATATTACTAAAACATAGTTTTTTGTATAGTTTTCAGGTGATATCTGCCATGTTTTTTTCGAAATCCCGAGAAAATTAAAATCGATTTTTATATATAGCGTCGCTAGTGTGCCCTACCCGTCACCTTGTACCGGACCGTGTTGTCGGGGTCCTGGGTCGAGCAAAAAGTATGATACGATTATTTCTAACATACAGCCCAATTCTCGTGTTCGTGACATTTATGATCATACGACATATATTACTAAAACATAGTTTTTTGTATAGTTTTCAGGTGATATCCGCCATGTTTTTTCGAAATCCCGAGACTTGGTTTGTGATCACAAAGCCGCACTAGGCAAGCGTGGTGATTAGGAGGCTAACCTAATCCCATCATAGTAGCGATAACTTGATTTCTATGATGGAGGCCTTTGCCCTGCAGTGGGACAGTATAAAGGCTGATACTACTTTATATGTTTATATATAGAATAAAGTACATAAGTACTATCTCGTATACTATCTTGTATTGATAATTCGCCAGCACATAAGTCAGCAGACACTAAATCAATGAGGCTTACAGGCTTAGAGAAAAAAATATGTAGCCCAATAATCCACGGGAAATATTCTCCCGGAAAATTGTATGGGAGCACAATGGGAAGGAAAAAGGCTAAAAATGATTACTATAGCGATAATATATTAGTTTCGTTTCCCATTCGAGTGCTTGTTTGTGTCCTACTAGTTCCTGGCCGAGATTTTATCTGAGAAATTCAGTTTATTTGTCGCCGAAATTGGGAAAAATAATCTAAGTACTACCTCTAAATGAAATTAGTTACAGTCGAAATTAGAAAACCTTCGAAGAAATAACTATCATACCTTTCCTATCTTCTCTACTTTTATTTATTTATTTAAAATAGGTACGCAAATAGATTACATTCAATTTAACAGGCATGTAAGAAGGGCAAACGCCTCCATCACAGAAATCAAGTCATCGCTACTATGATGGGATTAGGCCTCACCACGCTTGCCAAATGCGGATTGTTGATCACAAACCCGAGCTATGTTTGAAAAATTCGAAACATACTTTTTGCTCGACCCGGGAATCGAACCCTGAGATCACGGCCCGGTACTTAAGCCACTAGACCAACAGAGCGTTAACAACAGCCTTAATAACAGGCATGTACTTAGTATTATATAAATTTATACAGACAGTACCCTATAACTAACATACACAGCATGATCCATTAAATTATACACCTAAAGCACAGAGTTAAAAAAGTAAAATAAAAAAAACAAATCATGGGGTTATTATTTTTATATTCATGAAATGAATGAATGATAAATTCGATAGACAATGACAAGGCTTTTAAGTAACCCAAAAAGTTAAAATATATGCGCGATATAAACAACATGCAACGCCATCTATTATTAAAGTATGGAACTACTTATCATAAAGTATTGAAGACAAGGCACGTTTCATTTTGAAAATTTCGGAATCGCACTTTTCAAAATGTACGTGTGTATGTTTCTATTTTATTTTATTTTAACAACTGTTAACTTCTAATCTTTAGTGGTTCCAGGACAAACGACTATCCGCTACAAATTTATCTCCAACTAAAACCGCCTTCAATCCAAACATTACTTAAAACGGAACGCAAACAATATTCTCCGTTTTGAATAAAAAACCGAACACGATTCACAGCCGCAACTGCAAAAATATCACAACGAAATTCTCGATCGCACGAAACAAACGTGGCCAAACAAAATCGTAGTCGAATAAACGAGCCAGTCGCGAACGCAAACATAGCTCGCGAGGACGGAAATTGGCACACAGGTGGTGCAAGAACACTCAAACCTAGATATTGCAGTACCTACTGGTAGATATTTTATATTCTAGGTCGCAAGAAAACGGTGTACAACCTGTGCGGATAAAGAATATGATCAGAAATGGCGGCGCATCTATTTACTTCTCACTCGCACACAAGGGCGGATCCACCGTTGTGGGCACGATGGGCATGCCCACAACCTTAATAGACTTGTGACGTCACCTTTTTACGGTCTATTGAGATCGATAGGCTGATGATAATGAACGATAAGCCTTAATAAAATTTAAAAAACACAATGAATCATGAAACGTGCGTGATTTGGAACGCAGCAAAGAGCCATAGACGATATGCTGACATTTTATGACTTATGTCACATTTTTGACAACTTATTGCCGTGCCGCCAAAACTTCAAGCCGCGTAGCGAGGCGTCTGTGGCGCTACTTAATGAGGGTGCTTAAAATTTTTTAAACCGCTAGATGGCGTAACGTAGCCGTGAGGTCCAACTTCACCATGATTGGATTCAATAATGTCACTTTGAATGCTGTGACCACAACCTTTTTTGAATGCTGGATCCGCGCTTGCTCGCACACTATTTGAAAGAAAGAAAATACATTTATTGACCATCACAATACACAGGAAACAAACATATAACAGTTGGTACACGGTTTAAAAAAACATAAATTTTACACAGAAGAGGGACAAAGAGATGTGGATAGTGTGTGGTCAATCAGGTCCCGACCTCAGCATTAGCTGCTACTACAATATCTGCATTGCCGCAGCAGCGCTGGTATTCTGGCGGGACCTGTTTGCGAGCGAGTGTGATCGTGTGGTGTAGATAAATTAATAAAAATATATACTTATACATTAACATTTAATAGATAATGTGGTAGATATAATAAGATTCGTATTTGCACACACAAAAAAAGAAGAAGAGAATTTAGTTGATAACATACAGATAGATACAAATAACACTCAAAAGCTAGACCACAGAGTACATTTTAGCTAGACACAATACAATGACGAGAAGAAAACAGTAGGTAGTACAAAGCACAAACACTTTAAAAAATATACTAAAAAAAATACGATATCGTTATTTGCGTCTATACTCGCACCCCACGAGTGCGAGTATAGACGCAAATAGTGTGCGAGCGAGAAGTGGATAGATTGGCCGCCATTTTTGATACCATTCTTTATCCGCACAGGTTGTATAAGTTACCCTTCATGAGACGAGTAAACTTCTTCCTTAAGGTGACGGGTAGGGCACACTAGCGACGCCAATCGATTTTAATTTTTAGCTACTAAAGCGGATCTATTTTAATATGCACAAATGTTTTTGTGCATATTAAAAAAGATCGATTTTTGTACGCGAAAAATTGATTCACGCTAAAAGTGGCCGCTTTTGGCGTGAATCATTTTTTCGCGTACGTGTTGGACCCAACATTTGTGCATGGTTATTTGATAAATAGTAAAGTGTTTGGTGCCGTGTGGTCCCGGCAGAGTAGAATAGGCCACCCTCACTCTTACCGAGGCGTCGTAAAAGGCGACTAAGGTAAAGCTGCTGGCATGATCATCAGCACACAGAGAAGGCAAACTCTGCATTTATATCAAAACCTTCGCCAACCCGTCTGCCAAGCGTGGTGAGTATGGCAATTACCCCTCATGTGATTGAGGGAGGCCCGTGCCCCAGCAGTGGGGACTTAAATGGGCTGACGATGACGATGATGATGATAAGTGTTTGCCGAGAGGTTGGAACCCTGAAATTGTTTAAAATAGAATAGAAATAATAGCTAAAAACTAAAATCGATTGGCGTCGCTAGTGTGCCCTACCCGTCACCTTAAAGGCCGGATATGCATCCGTGACTCCTCGATCTAACAGATGTTTGTGGGCGGTGGTGATAATTTATTACCATCAGTTATACCGCGGAGAGCCACGCTTTAGCATTACAGAAATTCTACTAGCGCTGTGTTTCGCCGAGTGAGCGAGGGTACCAGAAGCCCAATCGAGGGGCAAAGGGAGTTGAAAGATTGGCAGCGCACTTGTTACTTCACTGGTGTTGCGGGTGTCCAAAACTGGCTGAGTTGAAAAGTGGCCAATTCTATTGATACATTTGATGGGAAAGCCTCGCTTCATCGTATACCACAGCCTCACAGGAAACCGGTGTGAATCCTGGCGCTGCTTTTTGGCGAGTAACTGAGAGTTCCGGAGGCCTTTTTGGGGGGAAAGGGGGTAAAGAGGCTGGCATTGCGCTTATGATTCCATTGGTGTAACTGGTGTCTATGTACGGCGGCAGTCGCTTAGCATCAGGTGATCAATCTGCTCGTCTGCCACCCATCACATATAAAAATAAGGTACTACGCAGTATTTAACCATGCGACACCCGAAACTCCAGTGTAGTCACAAGTGCGCTGCCAACCGTTTCCCCATATTCTCAGAAGTGCGCCTCTTATACCCTCACTCACACGGCGAAACACAACATGCCACTGCTTCACGCCGGTTTTCTGTGAGGCTGTGGTATCACCGAGCCGGCTAATCACGCCGAAGCGTGGGTCTCCTACATAAAAACGAAAAGCGATTGTCTTTTTTATGGCAAAAATAAAAACAAGAAATAAAAAATATCCAAACGAAGCTTTGAAACACATGTTTTGATACATACACTTCAATCGTCACAGCAAAACACCAATACAAATATTAAAAATCACACCTTTTAGCAAGTTCACTCTAATGTGTCTATTTTTTTCCGACGCATATTATTTTGCCAATGTCGAGTGAATAAAGAGACAAGTAGGTATTCTAATCGGAAGATTGACTGATATAGAGTCCGCGCTACGAAAGAAGTCTAGTGAAATCGCACTTGAGTCGCCAAAAACATTCAAATTTGAGCTTACTGATCATAGACACAATCTCCAATTTTAGTTTCCGCGGGACCTCTTTCTTGGCGCGGACTCTAACAAGTTTAATAATGCTGGTTCCATTTTTAAACTTCGGCATCGCCAACACTAACACAACCTACTTTTAAACATGTGTTTAGAATCAACAATATTATTATAAACCACTGTTCGGACTTATTCATATTATTTTATTAATACTAGCTGACCCGGCAAACGTTGTTTTGCCATATAAATAAAAGGGTTGATCGTAGAAGGGTGAAAATTGAGGATTGTATGTATTTTTGTATGTTGTATCATAAAAAAAGAGAAATTAAAAATTTTGTCTAAAAAATAAAAATAAAAATTTAGGGGTGGACTACCCCTAACATTTAGGGGGATGAAAAATAGATGTTGGCCGATTCTCATAGATACCGGATAAGCACAAAAAATTTCATCAAAATCGGTCAAGCCGTTTCGGAGGAGTATGGCAACGAAAACTGTGACACGAGAATTTTATATATTAGATTTATTTATTGAATATTATAACAAAATAACATTTAGGACATGCGACTTTGTAGCAAGAAAAAAAAGGATTTCTAATTATTATAGCGCCCAATATACACAAAACCATTGTAAATTGTAATTCAAGACGGTTAGACATAATTAAATTTCGAATATTCGAAATTTTATTGTAAACGCGTTCGGGATTTTGATTTTCGGACGAACGATTTTCGAAGAAGAAAGGGACTACCTTTGTTTACGAAACGCTTTCACTTCACACATGATACTTCACTCACTGAGCCAGTTGCCAACTCAAACAACGCCACTGGAATGGCTCGGTCCCCTTTGGCTGGCAGCTGCAAGTCGCAGATTAGCGCCGATGCCCTAGATTTGCGCCGATATCTCAAGGTTGAGTCCCTGATCTAGAATCGAGTATTGATGTTTTGGGTGATAGTTTTGTCACACATCGATATTAAAATTAACCAGGCGCGCGAACTATTGTAAACTGAATGACACTCGGCAGACGGTAGAGAGACGGTGAAGCAGCATTGTAGTGTGTTTCGTTGCGTGAGTGAGGGTACCGGAGGCCCAATCCGGGGGAAGGGGGTTTAAGGGTTCATCATCATCATCATCAGCCCATTTAAGTCCCCACTGCAGACGGTGTGGTCCCCGGCAGAGTAGAATAGGCCACCCTCACTCTTACCGAGGTGTCGTAAAAGGCGACTAAGGTAAAACTGCTGGCATAATCATCAGCACCCAGAGAAGGAAAACTCTGCATTTAGTTCAAAACCCTCGCCAACCCGTCTGCCAAGCGTGGTGAGTATGGCAATTACCCCTCATGTGATTGAGGGAGGCCCGTGCCCCAGCAGTGGGGACTTAAATGGGCTGATGATGACCTGTATCTATTAACCTGTATTTACTAAGCTAAAAGTATATAATCTGTGGCCACGGGGACCTCCCCATGGCCACAGATTATATACTTTTAGCTTAGTTTTAATTATTTTTAGCTTAGTTTTATTTCAGTTATTGTCAAAATTTTCTTGTGTTTTTGTTCTCTTGTTCAATATTTTTTATCTAATATTCTGTGGCTACTTAACTGTACTTAACAACTAAATATGATTTTATGGTAACTTACAAATAGAGTCCTCAGAATATTCTGATAGGTCATTTGGGGCGTATTGTGTTGCTTGCTTACCTGAAACAAAGAAAAAAAATACATTAAATATTTCAAATATCACTAACATTTTTTTATACTTAAACAGTAATAAGTATGTACGTAGGAACTACGCAATAGTTTTCGAGTCAATTGTGATGTGACGAGATCGAAGATTTAACGTGACAGAATAAAATCTTGTACCTTTGCTGGTTTATTTAAAAGTATTGTCCAATGTACAGTGTGTCCGGAGATCGGTGTCCGATCTGTGAAGGCGAGTAAATATAATAAACTTTATCGACAAATCCTTTATTTAAGAATTTATTTTCTTGATTTTTTTTCCGGACACACTGTAGATCGCATGGCTATCACAACAGCCATAATCTATTTTATCCTTTGCACAGGTAGCATGTTGTCCTAGGTGTACGACCAATGCAGTGCGATGCGAGAAAAAAAATATGGTAGATGTACCAGTGGCCTACTTTGACGCGATAGAGTCCTGCATCGGATTTATTGCTACGTTCTTTATCAAGCTACAGTCTCTCATACAAGTAAATTCTGAATTCTTACTCCAAGTTGTAATTATGTGAGAGAAAATAAAGTGAATTATTTTCATGCGATAGGGAGGCAAATTATGGGAATTGCTTCCGTCGTCAATGAACATTCACCAACACCAGAAGTTGCCAGCCTTTAAAAAAATATTGACTCGATTCTTGATGATTTCAATGTCGTTAGGATCGGAAATATCACTGCGGGAAGTAATTTAGTTAGTCAAGGTGCGACCAAGTGCGTTCTCTAATCAAATATTGAAACTTTTTGTGCCCAATGTAGATAATATTTGTTGTACATTGATCTAAGTATTATCGCATTATCAGGTAAGACGCTTAATCGTTTGTCACCTCAAAAAAAATCGCTTAGCTATTCGTCACTTACGTAGGACGGCGGGTAATAGAGCGTGTCGCGCAACGCAAACCCATTGCACCGCCGACCGAGCGTGTAATCGCTTCATTCGGATGCACCTATTGCTCATTGTTCTATGATAGTCTGATTAGTGATTACGCAACGACTATATCACAGTAGATAAATAAGCTAAAGCAGTATCGACACTGTCTGCCATTTTGGACACATAGTTACCTACCGTATAGGGTTGTCCTCTTATTTTTGTAAAATATTATTCTTACCTTGCGACTACTGGTTTAAGTACCGGGCCGTGATCGCGGGGTCCTAGGTGCAACAAGGATCATCTGGTGCGTATTAAATTAGAACTAATGATATTTCTTAAAGCTACGCAAAGATACATAAAATTAGACATACTTTTCATAACGTTTTGTTTCGTTACTTGGTAACCAGGTTAAGGTATTGTTCATGCACCCGATCGCTCGGGACAAGACACAGTGAGTGGTTTAGTAGTTAACAAATACAATCAGTCAGTCAGCTAGTGTGCCCTACCAGTCACCTTAAAACGCATTTGGACGCATGGAATTTCTTCTTCAACGTCAGCAGGATTCCTCATGATATTTTTTTTTGTGATACGTGGCAGGACGAGCAGACTGGCCAGCGATTGCCGCCGCCTATGGACACCCGCGGCACACGTGGATTCACAAGTGCGCTTCCAACCTTTAAACCCCCCTTTCCCCCGGATTGGGCCTCCGGTACCCTCACTCACGCAGCGAAACACAATACAGTACTGCTTCAAGCCGTTTTACTTTAACATAAAGTTACAAAAGAAACACACAGAATGCTGGCAGCCTACCTTCGCGAGTTAGACAGGCCACACACACCCACACATGTGCGTAAAATGCGCGTAACACTGTACGTACGCGTATGTTATTTATCAAGGCGTGGTTCGTCATGAGGCACTGTCACACAACACGGAACGTGTACGGGAGAGACACGATACCATATACTGCCTAGCGCGAAGGTCAACGAACTTTTCCATATCAATGTCAGCTAGGGCCGAAATTGTGTCTATTGTGTCTATTTATTTTGTTATAGGGCCTGCCTCGTTTGCGCAGTTACTTTAAAGCGTCGACTGTGCTTGGGGTCCCGGGATCGATCCCCGGGTCGGGCCAAAATTGGTGCCGGAGTTTTTCTGTTAAGAAATTCTCAGTGTCAGCCTGGAGTCTATAAGTTGGCGGTCTTGTACCCCCGTGCCTCGGTAAGCACGTTAAGCCGTTGGTCCTGCGCCTGATCCCTCTCCGGTCACGACCGGACACGTGTGATACGTCACACATGTTGTCCCTATCGGAATATGAGGGCAAGGGAATAGAGAGTGCACTTTGTGTTTGCGCATACACTTGAGCACTATAATATATCCAGCGTACGTGGCTGATCGTTAAGATTGGCTGCTTTAGCCTAAATCGGTTGGAGGATATTATTTATAGGTGAGAATTCGATGAAGAAATTTAGTACGAGTGATTGCCACCCCAATCTTACCATTAAAAAATGCAAAACATGCCTTGTACTAATACCAAATTAGTCAACACGAGTTCCAATAACAAGTCCCGTTTAATCCCGGATCCCACGGGATCGTCCGTTTAATCCCGGCCCGCCGGGATCGATGCGTCATTATTACGGCACTACTCCCGGCCGTATTAATAATGCCGAACACATCCGGGAAATTGACTGATGAGCTTTCGGTTGTAACTATGAATAGCAACACAATATAGGGTCAACTAAATTTTTCATTGGAGTTGCATACGAGTATACTCGTAATTGGATAACTGTATTATACTTGTTCTACTCTGCCGGGGACCACACGGCCCGGCAGAGTAGAATAGGCCACCCTCACTCTTACCGAGGTGTCGTAAAAGGCGACTAAGGTAAAGCTGCTGGCATGATCATCAGCACTCAGAGAAGGAAAACTCTGCATTTATATCAAAATCCTCGCCAACCCGTCTGCCAAGCGTGGTGTGAATGGCAATTACCCCTCATGTGATTGAGGGAGGCCCGTGCCCCATCAGTGGGGACTTAAATGGGCCGATGATGATTATACTCGTTGAAACGCTCGTGCTAACTCTGGAATGAACTTCCAGCCACGGTGTTCCCTGATCGCTACGACATGTCCTTTTTTGAATGAGGTTTGAAAAGAGTTCTTCTCTCACGGTAGGCAGCGGCATGACTGTGCTCCGGCATTGTTGATGTCTATGAGCGGCGGGTACCGTTTACCATCAGATGGGGCGCAAGCTCGTCTGCCTATTATAAGCAATAAAAAAAACCTGATATTTTTTTAGGTGGTATACGAGCAAACCTGATGGTAAGCGATTACCGCTTCCCATGGATCAGCTACACCAGTGAAGTAACAAGTGCGCTGCCAATCTTATCGTGCGCTATCAACTCCCCTCCCCCCTCGATTGGGCGCTAGCAGAATTTCTGTAGCGTGGCCGAAGCGTGGCTCTCCCACGGTATAACGAATGGTGAGTAATTACCACCGCCTACAAACATCTGTTAGATCGAGGAGTCACGAATGCGTTTTCGGCCTTTAAGGAAGATGTTCGCTCGTGTCATGAAGTTCGCTCGTCTCACTTATATACTAAGTAATGGTTCCTTTGAAGGTTGGTGTTAAAACTCGTAGTAACGAAACGTGGCAGATCTATCAAAGTAAACTATTACAGAAAATGTTACCATTATTTACCTTAAAAAAAGGTTCAACAACAGTAGCGCCAAATAAATGCAGGCATTTACGAAACCCAATCTGAAAACGTCCGTTTGCAGCAGTTTTCAGGCGGCCGCAAAACACGAATTTAACGTTAACTTAATAAGACGCCGAATCCCGAATAACCCAAATCGTCGCCTCGTTTCCCCTCCAATTTCGATATATTCTTCCATATATGGGAAACGAAGCAATGTGAGGGCACAGTGCAAGTAAGACCTGTTTTAAACGGACAATCCCTTAACCTTCGGACCTTTATACTCGTAGTTACTGTTTTTGTTAACCGACTTCATTATAATATGGCTCTACCCGAAGATATCTTGCCAATGTCAAGTAACTTATTGAGAATAAGTGGGTAGTCAACAGTTGAAGTCAGTCAAAGTCACAGTCAAATCCAAGCAAGTTGTCACGTGACAACTCACTTGACACACAATCATCATCATCAACATCATTACAGCCAATAGACGTCCACTGCTGGACATAGGCCTCCCCCAATGTTCTCCACACAGATCGGTCCTGTGCCGCCCGCATCCAATGGATTCTCGCGATCTTCACCAGATCGTCGGTCCACCTTGTAGGAGGCCTGCCACGGCTGCAACTTCCTGTAGTGGCCTCCACTCGAGGACCTTTTCGCCCCAACGGCCGTCTGTTCTCCTCGCTATGTGCCCTGCCCATTGCCACTTGAGGCATGCAATCCTTTGGGCTATGTCTGTGACCTTAGTTCTTCCTGCGGATCTCATCTCTGGGTGACTTTGAGCCTCCTTAATCGGCACATTGTAAGCGGCCACGACACACAATAGCAGTGTTAAAAACGATACAATTCAACGATTCTCATTATTAGGATCAATTCGTGGCACTTCACTGCACAAATAAACATTTTGTTACCAGAAATTTGTTACTTAAACCCTTTGAATTGCATCAGCTCACGCGGAGTGTTTGACTTCTACTGTCAGAATCGTAGGTACTGTTCATAGACTTAAGATGTGTTAATCCATAGACTTAGGATCCCGCGTACATTCTAATTCTATGTGTTAATCGAAGAAACCAGTTGACAATGTCCAACACTATGTCCAATTGACGTGGGACGTCACTAGCAGGCTTTGACACTGACAGCGGTGTCAAGTCGAGTTTCGCGCGTAAAACTAGACTCGCTGGATGTGATTATTGTTAACACGGAATAAACTGAGTTTAAAAGTAAGTTTCTCTCTATTATTAGGTACATAAAAAATATAAAAATGAGACTTTTTTATTTGATAGGTGGCAGACGAAGAGACCGATCAACTGATGATAAACGATTCTCCCGCAACACAAAGTCAACAAGTGCGCTACCAACCTTTAAACCCGCCTTTCTCCCGGATTGGGCCTTCGGTGCCCTTACCATCCCTTACTCACGCAGCAAAACACAGCAGAGACACTGCTTCACGCCAGTTATTTGAAAAGCCGTGGTATCACCCCGGTCGTGCCGACCCATTCATGCCGAATCGTGGCTCTCCCAAATTATGATTCCAATAGAGTTGCTGATTTTGAAGTTTTATATTTTACTTTTTTTAATGTTATAGGTGGCAGACGAGCAGACGAATCACCAAGCGATTGCCGCCGCCTATGGACACCCGCGACACCAGTGGCCAACCTTTATACCCCCCTTCTTCTTTATATCCCCCGGATTGGGCCTCCGGTACCCTCACTCACGCAGCGAAATACAGCACAGTGCTGCTTCACGCCGGTTTACTGCTTACTTACTGGGAAATTTCATATTGTGTGGTACAAAGTAAACGTTGAGTGGAGGTACCTATTGCGAATTTCGTTCAAGAATTTTGCGGAAGACATCACGTCTACTCCTTGTGTTATTTTGTTTCTGATTTTGAGCAGAAACGGTCGCCAATTTTACGTGTATTTCGATTTTGAAGAGAATACAAATTACCTGTATTTTTCTTATTTTGCAGGGTTACTGTGTACATTAACAGATGGGCGTTTTTGTAGAAATGTTCTATAGAATAGGCTGGAGTTCACTGATCGAAGGTGAGACATCGATGTAACTAGCGCCGCCAGTAGATTTGTATTAATTGTGGCGATTATTATTATTATTTTTATACTACGTCGGTGGCAAACAAGCGTGCGGCTCAGCCTGATAGTAAGCGATTACCGCAGCCTGTGGACGTTTGCAACTCCAGTGAACCTGCATACGCGCTGCCGACCCCTTTAAAAACCTTAACACTCCTTTTTTGAAGAACCCTCACCTATGCTCAGGAGTCTTTGTCGAGCCTTTTGGATGCCAACTTGGATTTACCTTCCAAGTGACTTCGGAACCGACTGTCGCTGGAAATGTCGATACCAAGGATCCCAACGAGACATTTTTTTAAAAGTGCAACGGTGAATCCATAAATGAAAGTATTTTTTTAAGATACACTTGTGTAATATTATCTTCATACAAGTAATCATAATTCTTCTTACTGCCTTATCATAAGGCAGTAAGAAGAATTATGCCTTATGTAGCCAACTTTTAGCAAATATAAAAATCGTTAGGTACTTGTATAGGGGTGTAGTGGGGTGTTTCCCAAGTCTGTTAGCCGGCCCTAAAGATAGAGCATCGGACTCGGTGGCAAACACTCTACAAACTCTCACCAGGTAGGATGAAATAACATAATTTTGTCTAAAAAAATTCTTAATACTTTCCTTTCATCATCAGCTTATCGCAGTCCACTGTTGGACGTAGGCCTCTCCAATTGTTCGCCACTTTGATCTCGCATCCAGCTCTTGCCAGCCATCCTGCGCAGATCGTCCTCCCACCTAACCAGAGGGCGCCCTACATTACGTTTGCCAAGACGCGGTCTCCACTCCAGAACTCGTTTACCCCATCGGTTGTCGGTTCTGCGGCTAATATGGCCAGCCCACTGCCACTTAAGCTTGCTAATCCAGTGAGCAATGTCGATAACTTTGGTTCTCTGCCGGATCACCTCATTTCGGATTCGATCTCGGAGAGAGACGCCGAGCATTGCTCGTTCCATAGCCCGCTGAGCGACCTTTAACTTGTGGACCAGCCGTACCGTAAGTGTCCACGTTTCGGCTCCGTATGTCATGACGGGTACTTTCCTTTATGTAAGTATTTACTGTTGAACTTGTGTACGAAACGAAATATTGGCGAATCATCAGTTTAAATTTAAAACGAAAGGTCGGCACTACCTGACATTGATATCGAAGAGTTGTTTTTTATAATATTTTCACAAAATCACATACATTGAGCTGACTCCGAGATAGGTAGCACAAGAACCCGTGTCACGGATATCAGATTGAACTAACTAACAAACTAGGATGGTGCAGCGACCCAAAGTGAGCCCTGGCCTCCAATAATAAGAGGACATCTAGGACAGCCATTTTTACCTTAAAATATATCGTCAATAGAACATAATGTCTCAATATACACAAGCTTGCTGTTCCACATCTCAGACTTCATAAGATTGGTAATTAATTTGTAGGAATGAGTATTAAATATTTAAGAAGTTACCACAAAAGCTTGTTGATTTACCAATGCCTAAATTTAAAACACATGTTAAATGTAATGATTTAATGGCAAAAGCCTATTATACAGTTAATGATTACTTAAATGACAAGAATTTGTGGAATGATAAACTGTTCGCCTACACCCACGATACTGTACTTACAAAAATTTTGGCGATTAAAAAGAGTAACTGGCGAGTTTCTTGCCGGATCTTCTCGTCAGAATCAACTTTCCGATTCCAGTGGTAGAATCACATTATATTTATTCATTTCTTAGTATATTTTTTGTATCGACATATATGTTTAATTACATGTATAATATACATCTCTGGGTGCTGATGATTATGCCAGCAGCTTTACCTTAGTCGCCTTATACGACACCTCGGTAAGAGTGAGGGTGGCCTATTCTACTCTGCCGGGGACCACACGGCCCTTTCAAAACCCTCGCCAACCCGTCTGCCAAGCGTGGTGAGTATGGCAATTACCCCTCATGTGATTGAGGGAGGCCCGTGCCCCAGCAGTGGGGACTTAAATGGGCTGATGATGATGATAATATACATAGCTATATGACGATTTGTAAGAGCTGTATATAAGCCTATGCAAATAAAGTACTTTTGTTTTTTTTTGAATACCTTAAATGTAGAACAATTTACGGTATGAAGGCAATACATAAGTCTATCTGTAAAGCTACCCAGTCAAGTCTCGGTCACAAATTGTCGCAGGGTCGGGATTGCGGAGGCAATAAAGTATGAGAGCTGAACGGTGGGGCTGGTTCCGTACTAGATTATGGATCTGATATCCTTTGACAGCAGATTGGTAATAAATATAAATTATGTGTGTCTTAACGATAGACTTTTCCATTTAGACGATGGACTTTTGCAAATATAAAAATAGACAAAAAATGACATTTTTTTTGTCATAACTACGTATTAAGAGTCCTGCGGAGGTCAATTTAATTTCAATATCAGGCAAGCTTCGCCGTTCCTCGGACAACTCGCTATCTCTGTCGCGACACCGCGACCCTTCCATGCGTGTGGAAACAGCAAGATAGCTGTTAGAAATTAGTAAGAAAATTGTGTGAATTTGCGAATACCAAAAATGACGAATGAAACTTGATTATACTTGGATTTTCTTTAAAACACTGTCTAACTAGACTATAGTGTCTCTTTTAAATTTACATAAAGGTTAATTGCCTTTTTAATATAAAACAAATAGGCAGGAAACGTTAACGTGAAAAATTTAAGAAATGTTTTATGGTTTAACCAAACATAGATAAATACTTCCGTAATCTGAATAACAGCATTGAATCGTCCAGATATCCTCAAATTGCAAATGATTTTGGTATTACGTTTGTAAAGTATTAAGAGGCCGGCGAACAACGAAATACTAACATAAATAACATTTTCGATTTGGTGAGATAAAGGATTACGAACGACAATTTATCAATAGAACTATTATCACACTAAACGCATAGTTTCCGAGATGTATGAAAAAAACCGAAAAATGCCAAAATCAACCCCCTCTCTAGCTCCCCGGCATAAAGGGTAGTTGCGGGGACTTTTGATATGTACACCTCGTTACTAGTCTAAACAAAGTTATGAAGTCAAAAATTGTGTTCCAAGGATTATAATACCTATCCAATGATGATAATTTATTCCAAGCTAATAGTCACTATCACAAATCCGTTGTAACTACAGGCGGAACCCTAAAGTGTATCTAGGCCACCCCCACCCTGCAGGTGAGATAAAGAAAGGCCGGAATCCACTGCTGTCGCCATTTAAATATCGCGCCCGGGATCCCGGGATTAGGGGGTAGTGCGCCTTCCGGGATCCGCCGAGATTCGGGATTGTCGGGTCGGCCTTGAAAGAGGGTGAGTGGAAAGGCGATTAAAATTTGTGTTTATAAAATGTTTATATAAAAGAATGAAACGGAATATCTACACATGAAATTGTACCAAAAGAGATAGGAAAGCATAAAACATTAGATATAATAAATTCTTTCCTCATATTAACCTAATTATGTTTTAGTGTTGTTTGTGCCTCTGTTGATATAGTCTATAATGTGGTGTGTGTTTAGAAAATAAATGTTTATTATCTATTTATCTATCTATCCTCCTCGGCCTCGCTGGCGCAGTGGTTAGTGGGTGGCACTTTAAAGCGACGGCTGCGCAAGAGGTCCCGGGTTCGATCCCCGGGTAGGGCTAAAAATTTGTACCTGAGTTTTCGGTAAGAAATTCTTAGTGTCAGCCCGGAGTCTGGAAGTTGGCGGTCTTGTACCCCCGTGCCTCGGAAAGCACGTTAAGCCGTTGGTTCTGCGCCCAATTCCTCTCCGGTCGTGTCACGCTGGTGTCCCATCGGAATACGAGTGTAAGGGAATAGAGAGTGCACTTGTGTTTGCGCACACACTTGAGCACTATAATATATCCTGCGTACGTGGCTGATCGTTGAGATTAGCCGCCGTAGCCGTAATCGGTTGGAGGATATCTATCTATATTTGCTTTTCAAAAATTAATATCTGAACTAGCTACGCACTGCGGTTTCACCCACGTGATGATAAAAATATCATTATATTTTGGATGATATAAAATACATATTTATAACTCCTGTAGCCTATGTGCATTCTGTCATGAAGTAGAGCCCTTAAAAGAAGATACCGCCACTTTGGCCGATCCTTCAAAGTAGTAGTCTTTTCTTTTGGGGGCCAAGAGTCGGTTGGGATCGCTGAGCCGTGAGCATTCATTCATCAAAATCCTTTCAGCAGCTTTTGTTGTGAAAGAGCAACAAGCATATTACATACAAACTTACATCTTCACAAACTTGCACGTTTATAATATTAGTATGATAGGATGTCCTGAGTGGAGGCAACACGTCCATCATAATTTCAGCAGAGACAGTTTTCTTGTTTCGTACTTTATAGAGCATGTTTTATGGTAGTCGGGCTTTAGTTTTTAAACTTTATTTTTATTTTAAGTATTTTTAGTTATGTAAATAAAATTACATAATTGAAATCTGCTAAAAAACTCTTTCATTTGATACCCCACACGGTACCGCCAAGCAAAATGTTTTTTTAGTTCCTTACTCTAAGTCCCCTAGAGGGCGCTGTAGTCAATTTAACGTGACTTCATGTATCCTATGACCAGAAGACAATCAAGACGCTTCTAACGACACCTCATTTTTTCAAATATGATAACTAGTTTAGAAGTTATGAGGGAACAGATGAAAAACCATACATACATGCAAAATCATAACCCTCCTTTTTGCTTCGCTGTAGTCGTGTAAAAAGGTGCAAGAGTTTGAAGAAGTTAAGAGGTCAAACCTGGATTAAAACGAGATGACCTCAAGGCGCGCCCACCTGCAGCCATACCCCCTATCATTACAATGGTGGTGTGCCTATAATTAATAATTACCTGTGATCGCACGTTCAGCGCTAAGAATTGCCATGCCAGTCATTGGAGATTACACCACAGGTCAGGAACAGCTTAGTCCTCAAATAAACATATCGATTGTTATAAAACAAAGTGTTCTTTGTAGTCGAAATCGGCTGGGAAGGCATCATCATCATGATAGGATGAAATAGAACTTTTTTTTCATGCTAGAGGCGGACAAACGAGCAAGCGAGTCACCTGATGGAAAGTAATCAACGCCGCCCATGAGCATCCGCGAAATCAGAGAGATCGCCAATGTGTTGCCGGCCTTTTTAAAAAAAGAGCACGCTCTACGCTTGAAGGTCCCTAAGTCGTAGCCAACCGACAAACTTGAATCCCTTCTTCAGTCGAATTACTAAAAAGAACGGTTAATCCGTAGACCTGAATAATGCTACTAAACATCGCCACAAGCCAGTCAATCATAACCCTTTTTATCTAACTCCTCTTTACAGCCGCAGCTGACCCTTCGGCCCCTTAATACTGCGGGTATGCTTTGAAGGTCAAGATGAAGATTCCTCACTGTAAAGTAATCCCCGGCTTGACTGGGCGCTTATGATCCGAGCTCGTAAAGGGTTGAAGTGTTTGTCCACGTGAGCGGCAGAGAGTTATAGGTATTATAACAAAACCGCCTTATTACAAAATGGATTTCCGGAAAAATACACGTTCGAGGTCCTTTTAACATTGCGGGTTAGTACGGGACGATATGAGATTTATTACGGTAACAAATTTAGATTGCGATTTGGAATAAGGTTCATAAGACTTGATTGCCAGCATAGAGTCATCATCAGCCCATTTCAGTCCCCACTGCTGGGGCACTGGCCTCCCTCAATCACATGAGGGGTATTTGCCATACTCACCACGCTTGGCAGACGGGTTGGCGAGGGTTTTGATATAAATGCAGAGTTTTCCTTCTCTGGGTGCTGATGATCATCCCAGCAGCTTTACCTTAGTCGCCTTTTACGACACCTCGGTAAGAGTGAGGGTGGCCTATTCTACTCTGCCGGGGACCACACGGCCTAGAGTAACTTATATATACTGAGATAGAGGCACAGTCGGCTAGCCAGTGCTAGCGCCATCTAGAGGAAAACGACCAATACTCAACGGCTATGTAGAACGACGACCTTCGAGAATCAGTCAGGAAGAGGATTAAATAAAATATCAGAAATCATTTTATTTACAATATAACAAAAGTCCCAATCCCTTCTGGACCTCTGGTTTATTTCGCTTACTTTTATAAAATAACTAAGGGCAGGCGGCTTGAGGTCATTGTTTCGGAAACACGCTTCACTAGCGCGATGTAAAAGTGCATAGTGACATCTAACGAAACAACGCTTAACTATCTGTTAGATTGCTTTTAAAAGCTACATCTGCTTTTTATAAGCCCCCATATAACAAAAACCGCTGAATTTTTCCCATCCTAAGGAAAAAAGTATTAAGGTGACGGGTTTGGCACACTAGCGACACCAATCGATTTTAATTTTTAACTACTGAACCGGACCTATTTTAAACAATTTCGGGGTTACATCCTCTCGGCAAACACTTAATACTATTTATTATACAGGGATATTTTTGTTAAATAGGGTTATAATAATATCCTCCAATCGATTACGGCTACGGCGGCCAATCTTAACTATCAGGCACGTACGCAGGATATATTATTGTGCTCAAGTGTGTGCGCAAACACAAGTGCACTCTCTATTCCCTTACACTCGTATTCCGATGGGACACCAGCGTAACACGACCGGAGAGGGATTGGGCGCAGGACCAATGGCTTTACGTGCTTTCCGAGGCACGGGGGTACAAGACCACCAACTTCTAGATTTCGGGCTGACACTAAGTATTTCTTACCGAAAACTTAGGTACAAATTTTTGGGCCGACAAGGGGATCGAACATGGGACCTCTTGTGCAGCCGTCGCTTTAAAGTGCGACCCACTAACCACTGCGCCACCGAGGGAGCAAGAGGAAGTAGGGTTATACAAGTAATATCAAAAGTAAAAAACAGCTGTGGCAATGACAGCGCCATTCTGAATTACCTAGGACATAACTAATAGGGAATTCTCCTATTTTTTTAAATATTTTTTATATTGCTTATATATATCAGATAATCAAGCATTATTTTTATTTCTGCAAAATATGCCTGTTGTTATAAAAACATTATCAAATATTTGACGTAAAATATACGCGCTAAAACACCGACCGCCATGATGGTGACGGCGCATGACGTCACTATAACTAAATCAAAGGGCATTGAACTAAAATTGAGAAATGTCAAAATTTCGATGAACGCTGTAGGTAAGTAAACAAAGATGTCAAAAAGATGTTTTAGTATAATGACGTCACATCATGGCGGTCGGCGTTTGAAATCACGTGACATACAGATACTAAAACCTCAATTTTGATTTTGAAAAATAAAATTTATCTTAGGATTTCATGGTAAAACAACGTTATATTTGCATTTCCCGTGATGAAAACTATACAAGTAATATAATTTCATAATTTATTGTTGATAGATGAAAATGGCCTATTCTGGCAAATTGGCGGTCTAAAGATTAAACATTGGAATAGGCGTTGACTGTTGGATGAGTAGTTGGTAGGACGTATTTTCATTTTACACTGCATATAACTGCGCTATATCACAGATTTATCGTTGGATAAAGATTAGATAAATCGGACCTAAGACCCATAAAAATATCGCCAAATATGTCAACATTTATTTAATCGTTATTTACTTACCTACAACATGTGCGGATAAAGAATGGGATCAGAAATGACGGCGCATCTATTCACTTCTCGCTCGCACACTATTTGCGTCTATACTCGCACTCGTGGGGTGCGAGTATAGACGCAAATAGTGTGCGAGCGAGAAGTCAATAGATGCGCCGCGATTTCTGATCCCTTTCTTTATCCGCACAGGTTGTAAGTCGTCTTAAGATTTAACTAATAAATAAACATTTATATTAAGAAAGCTGCACCTTTAATTGATACATGTGTCAGAACTGTAGTGAGAATTGTAATATATATACCTATAGCGAACAGACCAAACATGCATGGTGTGTCTTTAATAAATAAATAAATAAATCGTTTAGGCATTTTTGAAGTCGGGTATTCGTTTTTTCAGCTCGTTACAAGACTGATATTATTATACGAAAATCCTGATTAATGTCTAAAAAGTACAGTCGCGTGTAAAATACAGTGAACGAGCGCAATTAGCTGCGCATTCGTGCACGTTTTGTTGTGAAATGTACTTTAAATTATGTCGTAATTAATTGTAGTGATTAGCGGCGGATATCGGTCACGTTTTATTTAATAATAGAGAATTAATGATTACGAACAACACATGTATAATTTCATTCAATAAAAAATACTCGTATGGATTTTTCACCAATGTTCACCGTCCGAAACGTGCGAGCTAGTGATAGAAATATGTACGTATATAGATTTGAAAAATCCAGATGTGTATGCTCGGATTCCAAACAATAATAATAATATTTTTTTCGTGATTTTAATCATTGATCGGGCAGGCGCCATAGTCCCTCCATAGTCCTGGTAACCCAATCTACTAGCACCCAACCCAATAGCCCGGTCTCTTTCTACTCTTTTTCTTTCAATAGTTCTACACCAACCGGGGACTGTCCTTGGCTACACTCTCATAGTGTATACAGGGATAGTCGCCGGATGGTGCCACATCACTTTTAGAGAAAATTGTCTATAGAAAGGGCCTCTACGTGTTGGCTTCGGCCCCACGCACGCCTTCCAAAAATCCCGGAACGTAATTGCGCGAGGTTATGGTTCGAAAGACAAACATAATAATATCACATCACATCACATTATAGTAAAACTGTCAATTGAACGGGCCTCTACGTGTTGGCGGCCCCACGCACGCCTTCCAAAAGTCCGGGACATAATTGCCCGTGGTTATGGAACAACTGACAAACATAATAATAATAAATATTTCACAACATAACATACATTGATCTGACTCCGAGATAGGTAGCTCAAGCACCTGTGTTACGGATGTCAGAACCAACAGTGGAATTACAATTAAATACGTATAATACTTTTCTTTTGTAAATCATCATCATCATCGTTAGCCCATTTAAGTCCCCACTGCTGGGGCACGGGCCTCCCTCAATCACATGAGGGGTAATTGCCATACTCACCACGCTTGGCAGACGGGTTGGCGAGGGTTTTGATATAGATGCAAAGTTTTGCTTCTCTGGGTGCTGATGATCATGCCAGCAGCTTTACCTTAGTCGCCTTTTACGACACCTCGGTAAGAGTGATGGTGGCCTATTCTACTCTGCCGGGGACCACACGGCCTTTTGTAAATACATACTTATAATACATAGAAACACCCAGACCAATACAAACAGACATGTTCATAGACACAAATGTTTGTACTGTGCGGGGATCGAACCCGCAACCCTTGCACCAGAGGCAGCATTTACTACCACACTGATCCAAACGGGTCGTCAACGTATGGGGCCAGTCGGGTATGGTGGCCAGTCATTTCACTTAGTACTGTTTAGTATGGGAATAATAGTTCATCGGTTTTCGTTAGATGGAGCTTGCAAAAGTAGACGTAGCTTTTAAAAACAATTAAGCAGATGATTCGGCGTTGTTTCGGTGGATGTCACTATGCTGCTAGTAAAGCCTGCCCACATTAGCATGTTTAAGAGTATGGAAAATAAACTAAAGGTGTAGGAGGTATTGGGAATTTTGTTATACTATAGCAAATTACATTATTTTTGATATTTTATTTAATCGTCTCCCTGACTGATTCTTAAGCCGTTGAGTATTAGTCGATCCCCTCTAGATATCTAGTACTTACTGGCTAGCCGACTGCATCTATCTCAGTATATATAAGTTATTCCATGATGTTGCGTTCTTGAGTGAGCTACCATCGCTCTAAAGCAAGTCCGACTCGAATATGAATGAATGACTGACTGAATGAATGAATAAACTTTTATTGCACTCAAAAGAGTGTGAAAACTTAAAACTACGTATTACAGGATACGGGAGGTTTTTTCATGTCAATTCCCAAAATTATTTGTTCATGCAGTTCAATTTACTATGGCTTAAAAAACATTGACAGCTGCACATTAAAACATTATTTATGCCCAATAAACTGCAGACCATAAACCGCAATAATAAATCCCATAGCTCTAATTATATGATCATAACTTAAATTTAATTAATACCTAATTGACGTACGGAAAAGGGTAATTCTCGCACATAGATGAAGTCGCATTCCTAATATACGCGGTCGAGGAATCACATAACCACCAGAAGAGTAAAAATCGCTTGCAACTTGCATAGTTTTTTGTTTTAAATGACACCACTTTGGCATCATGCGTGCAATCGATTTTCGCTTGAAAGTGGTTGCGCAGACCGTACGTTAAAAATAGCGAATATTCATTGAAATGTTGAGTTTCTGCTATTAAATGATAGTTGTGAAAGTGTGACTAAACATCAGACGGAAATCGATCACAGCTGCAGGATTGGACCTATTATTGGTCTCAACCAGTCCTGAATAAATTCGCGTCCGGCGAATGCAGCACAAGATTGCCGTGCACCGTGCGCGCTGTGTTTGTTCACATATTAATATAAGAAAGTTAATTCAACGACCCGGTGTGGCGATCTCTTGTTTCAGAGGCCAAGATTTGTTCAGGGTCCCTGAGCCAACGGAATAAGTAAGTAATTCCACAATGTGAGCCAAAGAAATAAATAGTATTTACCACAAAATGCAATGGCCAGTTACAGGTCGCAGGCACGTAAAGGGGCATGCATAAAGTACGTAAGGTATTTTTATTTAATTGTCTGTAACCCCCTCCCCGCTTAATCATTTCACGTAATTTATGGATAACCCCTGAGTGTAGCGCTGACCGTTTCATCATCATCATCGTCAGCCCATTTAAGTCCCCACTGCTGGGGCACGAGCCTCCCTCCATCACATGAGGGGTAATTGCCATACTCACCACGCATGGCAGACGGGTTGGCGAGGGTTTTCATATAAATGCAGAGTTTTCCTTCTCTGGGTGCTGATGATCATGCCAGCAGCTTTACCTTAGTCGCCTTTTACGACACCTCGGTAAGAGTGAGGGTGACCTATTCTACTCTGCCGGGGGCCACACGGGGACCGTTAGTTTGCACACTTGTAAAATAGCTCACTTTATACTAAAAATGGTTTCTGCGCACAGCTTGAGTGCGCAGTAATCATTACCGCTACACTTATATGCCGCGACCCGTAACTTTAATGTTTGATGGGAAACTGATTTTTCTAGTAGGTTATATTGTTTCTTTAACTTCAAATATGATACTCGTAGTTATCCAACAAGTGGACAGTATTACTATACCTTTTTTTTATGATATAGGTGGCAGACGAGCCGACGGATCACCTGGTGGTAAGCTGACACACTGAGCGATTACTGGCTAAATATGATGAAATATGCTGAGCAATTGATTTGTATTGATATTTCTCTACTTAAATCGAATAGATATTGATTATTCGATTCCATTTTTGACGAAATCAATTATTTCGAGGGCGCGAGAATCACCCTCCAGAGTTTAATTCTAATTGGAATTCCATACTTCAGTTTCAGCGCACACGAAACTTAATTAGTTTGATAATCATCATACAATAGTAATCTAAAAGCGGTTTGATAATAACTAACGCTTCAGCAATACTTAAACATACCTACAGAATATTATATTAATCGATTTTGTCATTATTTTAGACACCATACAATGAATATATTGTTTTAAACTTTCATGGTGCATGCTTATATTTGTGTTGGGTCTGGGTGTTTGTGGTACCTTCGTTGTTCCTGATCTCTATAGTACAAAGGACCTTAGTTTGGGACTAGGACAATGTATGTGATGTTTTCTCAATTTATTATATAATGATGTATACATATTTAGTCTTATAATAAATTATTTACATATATGTTTATGGATATATATTTATTTAGGCGTCATAGATATTTCTGTATCGCCCTATTGATGACTTTTAGAAAATGCTAAGTACTTTTTTTATGTCATTGCCGCCGCCCTTAACCCTAATTACCTTATTTTTGAGTTTCCGATATTTCAGCGCCTGTTGCAAGCGCTATGATCACGGTGTCACTGAAGTTTTTTGCAGGTAAGATGTTAATGGCAGACATATGGGAAACGAGATTTCTAAATCTCGTTGCTAACTATACTATCTAACCATACATTTAAGCCGTGTGGACCCCGGCAGAGTAGAATAGGGCACCCTCACTCTTACCGTGGTGTCGTAAAAGGCGACTAAGGTAAAGCTGCTGGCATGATCATCAGCGCCCAGAGAAGGAAAACTCTGCATTTATATCAAAACCCTCGCTAACCCGTCTGCCAAGCGTGGTGAGTATGGCAATTACCCCTCATGTGATTGAGGGAGGCCCGTGCCCCAGCAGTGGGGACTTAAATGGGCTGATGATGATGATGATGATGATACATTTAAGTCCGAACCTTAGACGTGTTGAACCTTAGAAGGTATTGATAAGTTAACAAGAAAACAGAAGTCAATGTATTAATGTAAGAAAGGTAATTTTTGTGCGCGGAGAAACATATCTAGTACGAACAAGCAAACTAGCTGTAACTACCAGCAAACAAAGGCACGGACCTAGAGTCGGTGGTATGTAATTAATAGAGCAGTTGTCATTTAAGGAGCACTATGAGAGCATCACCATGAAATGCCTTAAAACCTTAGGCATTATCGCCAGAAGCACTGTGCATTTCAAAGACCCTGACTGCTTAATTACTTATTTAATAGTCTCATTCGAAGTCGCCTCGAGTATGGATGTGTTGTTCGGTCTCCTAACTATAAGGTCCACTCTGATAAGATCGAGAACATTCAGAAGAAATGTTTAAGGATTGTAGCATAGCGTGCGGGCGTTGGTCGCAAGCTCGCCTCGTACTCAGACAGGTGTCGTCATTTCAATGTCACTTTCCTTGAAACGCGCCGTAGGCAAATAGATCTCCTTAACTTATACAAAATCAAAATCAAAAATGTCTTTATTCAATTTAAGTCCATACAGAACATTTATGAATGTCAAATAATATGTAATCTACCGATGATTCGGAATGTCAATTTCTACCGAGAAGAATCAGCAAGAAACTCAGTAGTTACTCTTTTCAAATAATGTGGTAATTACAATATTCTTATACAAATTACGATTACAGTGACAGTATGATATACAATGCTTATAATCAATATCGTTTAGATAATCCTCAAAGAAAAATTATGAAATGAATTATACATTAGAGGACAGGCGAAGAGATCAACATGTCCAGGAATCCTTATCATTTAAATAATCATCTAATTAATAGTAGCCTATCTGCATTAGGCAGTTTTTTACATGCAACTTAAACTTATGTACGGGTAAATCAATGATATTTTGGGGTAACTAATTAAACATTTTAATGCTCAATCCTACAAATGAATTTTCAGTTTTATGATGTGTTAGATTTGAGACAGCAAGTTTATGTTTATTTCGCGTGTTAAAGCTATGAAAATCAGATTTTTGCGAGTAAAGGTGCAAGTTATTGCGTACAAACATAATACAATCAAAATGTATTGAGATGATACGGTTAAAATATTGATTTTCTTGAATATTTCTCTGAGTGTGAATGAAGATGGCTTGTGAGTCAGCACCGGATTCTCACAGTAGTAGAACAAAATCATCCACTCCGAATTTGATGCCCCAAATCTACTTAAATTAATAAACTTCAACACTAAACTTCTTATACGAAACCGAAAAAAACTTTTCACTCTGCAGACATTTAAGAACACGTCATACTATAACCCAATAGTTAGGATGTGTCGTTACTATAACGAGTTGCTCGACCACGATGAGCTGGACATTTTTATAAATAAATATGTTGCATTTAGGTACACTGTAAAAAATATTCTCCACTGAACTAACCTAGGTACTTAATTTGATTTTGTTTTCTAGTTTTTCTTTCGTTGTTTACGTGCTAATTATAATTCATGCTGTGTGTACACGCTTTAAGGTTTATATCTAGTACAATTTTTTTATCTTCATCATCATCATCATCCCATTTAAGTCCCCACTGCTGGGGCACGGGCCTCCCTCAATCACATGAGGGGTAATTGCCAAACTCACCACGCTTGGCAGACGGGTTGGCGAGGGTTTTGATATAAATGCAGAGTTTTCCTTCTCTGGGTGCTGATGATCAAGCCAGCAGATTTACCTTAGTCGCCTTTTACGACACCTCGGTAAGAGTGAGGGTGGCCTATTCTACTCTGCCGGGAACCACACGGCCATTTTTTTTTATCTTACTATTTATTGATCTTATATACTTTTATTGATCAAAAGTTGTATAAGACATAAGTTATTTGTTTAAATATTTTATTTAATAAGATTTAATATAAGTTAAGAATGTAACTTGTAGTGTATGCCATAATAAATAAATAAATAAAAAAAACCTTAGTGTTGAACAAGGTATGAATGAATGAATGAAATATTTATTTGCATGCTATGTGTTACATTAAATATGAGGTAATGAAACGAAGGTAAGATTCCCAAAAGGTATATAAACAGTGCACAAAACAAGACTAAACTTCATCACATGTATGTCGTCCAAAGAGGGATATATTTCAGGCTGTATATTCGGTAAACATTACAAACCTTTTCCTTAAAAGGGATGTAATTCCACATTTACATCAGAATGGTTGGTAAAGGAGGTGGTTACCGCTTTGGATGTAAATGTCTACCGATACACTCTATATCTATATATATAAAAGGAGAACCTGAGATGACTATGAATGCACCCACAGCCCAAACTACTGACCCTAGAAAAAATGAAATTTGGAAAGGGAGTTTCTTTAATAGTGAAAGTGAGCACTAAGAAGGGATTTTTGAAAATTCAACCCGTAAGCGGGAACCGGGTAAAACGGGAGTTAAAAGTTTTTATGAAAGTCCGCCATCTTTGATTTTAGAAATGTGAAAATTTGTATTTAGACTAATAATTTGAAATCAAAGTAACCCATTTAACGTTTTTTGAAAATAACCCTTAAAGGGGGTAAATTAGGGGATGAAATGCAGTATGCAGTCTAAATGTGGGAGAGCCACGCTTAGGCATGTATGGGCCGGCTCGACCGGAGTGATACCACTGCCTCACAGAAGACCGGCGTGAAGCAGCGCCTGCACTGTTTCGCCGTGTGAGTGAGGTTACCGGAGGCCCAATGGGGGGGAAGGGGAAAAGGTTGGCAGCGCACTTGTGACTCCACTGGTGTTGCGGGTGTCCATGGGCGGCGGAATTGCTTACCATCAGGGGATCCGTCTGCTCATCTGCCACCTCTCATATAAAAAAATGTATGGGCTTGTTGAAAAAAAAAAGTAACTTTTGAATTTTCAACCCCCAAGCCTTAGGGCCTAAGGGGTAGTTGCGCGGGTTTGAAGTTTGAATGAAGAGTTTTGTAACAAAGACTAAAACTGCGTGAGTAAAGCCGCGGGCGCAGCTTTGGACGTGACCGAATACGATGATGAAATAGTACCTCATTTGCGCAGTGGGTAGTGCGTCGCACTTTAAAGCGACGGCTGCGCTTCGGGGCCCGGGTTCGATCCTGGGGCCAAAATTTTGTACCTGAGTTTTTCTATTAAGAAATTCTCAGTGCCCGGAGTCTGGAAGTGGCGGTGTTGTACCCCCGTGCCTCGGAAAGCACGTTAAGCCGTTGGTCCTGCGCCCGATCCTTCTCCGGTCGTATCACACTGGTGTCCCATCGGAATATGAGGGCAAGTGAATAGAGAGTGCACTTGTTCTAGCGCACACATCATCATCCTCATCGTCAGCCCATTTAAGTCCCCACTGCTGGGGCACGGGCCTCCCTCAATCACATGAGGGGTAATTGCCATACTCACCACGCTTGGCAGACGGGTTGGCGAGGGTTTTGATATAATTGCAGAGTTTTCCTTCTCTGGATGCTGATGATCATGCCAGCAGCTTTACCTTAGTCGCCTTTTACGACACCTCGGTAAGAGTGAGGGTGGCCTATTCTACTCTGCCGGGGACCACACGGCTTATATTATTCTTATAAAATTAGTAACGAAATTATTGTCACCAAATTCTTCTCATACCTATCTATACACCCTTAACATGTTGAAAGAAGCGGTAGATTATATTTTAATCATTAATATTGACATTCATAAGTGTTCATAATGGACCTAACTTGAATAAAGAGTTTTTCTCCTTTTTTATGTCATAGGTGCCAGACGAGCAGACAGATCGCCTGATGGTAAGTGATTATCGCCGCCCGTAGACACCCGGGACACCAGTGGAATCACAAGTGCGCTGCCAAAATTAAAGCCCCCCTTTCCCCCGGATTGGGCCTCCGGTACACCCCACGCAGCGAAACACAGCACAGTGCTGCTTCACGCCAGTTTTCTGTGAGGCCGTGGTATCACTCCAGTCGAGCCGGCCCATTCTTTCCGAAACGTGGCTCTCCAACTTCTTCTTCACTTTTTTTGCCGTTCAACCAGGCAACGGATCATATTTTAAACTTTGTGCAGTTGAGATAAGGTTGCAAAACGAATGAAATAAATGATGTCTAGTTGCCCGGTTAAGGGCTACATTCGTCACTATTTGAAAGTCGGTTGAAAGACGAATTATGTACGTGCCCTTAATATATAAGCTCTTATACAACTTGTGTTACTTATCACATAGAAGCTGTATTTAGAGCCGCCGCCGCACGCGGTCATCTGAGCGTCACGGGTGATCCATTAGCCAGCAGCCAACTTTGTACCGGACACACGGTCGGCTCCTTCCGATAGCAACGCAATTTAAAGTAACACAAAGTTAAACTTGACGCCAAAAGTAGCAAAGTGCAATCATCTGAGCGTCACGAGTGATAGCTGACTTCCTAGCGGACCCTCGAGCTGCGCCAGCCGTTAAAAGCTTAAAGTAACAATACAAAGTTAGACTTGATGCTAAGCGCAGCCGCCACGTGCGATCAGCCGAGCGTCTCGAGTGATCCATTAGTTTGCAGCTAACTTTGTACCGGACTCATGGCCGGCGCCTTCCGATAGCAAGTAGCAATGCAGCTTAAAGTAACTGACACAAAGTTAAACTGATTCTAGAAACCGCCGCCACACGTGGTCATCTCAGCGTCACGGGTGATCCATTAGCTTGGAGCCAACTTTGTACTGGACACACGAAGTTTGTAGTTCTTATTCCGAAGAGCATAAGAGCCACTAGCTGCGAAAAGTGTGCATCAACTTTTGCTGTTGACTGTACAAAGCCCGGCGCCTTCCGATAGCAACGTAGCAGAGCAGCCTTAAGTAACTAGCACAAAGATAAACTAGAAGCTAAGAGTAGCCAAGACGTGCGATCATCTGAGCGTCACAAGGGATAGCTTGTAACGGACGCGTCTAACGATAGCAACACAAAGTTAAACTTGATGCGTGGAGCCGCCACGTGCCATCATCTGAGCGTCACGGGTGATCCATTAGCATGCAACCAAGTTTTTATCAACAACCGACCGGCGCCTTCCAATTGCAACACAAAGTTAAACTTGAAGCCAACCATAACAGCCATGTGCGATCATCTGAATGTCACGGGTGACCCATTAGCTTGCAGCCAACTTTGTACCGGACACACGGCCGGGGCCTTCCGAGAGCAAGTAAAAACACAATGTTAAACTTAATGCGAGGAGCCATCACAAACGATAGCAACGTAGCTTATTAAATATAAAAGTTGAACTTGGTGCTAAGGTAGAGCTAATTTAAAAAGTTTTCCCTATGGAAGAGCCACGCTTCGGCATGAATAGGCCGCCAGAGTGATACCACGGCCTTACAGAAAGCCGGCGTGAAGCAGCACTGTGCTGTGTTTCGCTGCATCCCAGTACAGTACACCCAATCCGGGGGAAAGGGGGGTTTAAAAGTTGGCAGCGCACTTGTGACTCCACTGGTGGCACGGGTGTCCATGGGCAGCGGCAATCGCTTTCCATCAGGTATAAAAAACCATCTATCACATATAAAAATGTCACATTTCACATAAGTTTTAGCTTGATTAAGGTAAAAAAAGTGACATACTTTAAACATTTCGAATTAAGTGGATAATCGATACGTTATAAGGAGGAGTTGTACATACTGTAATTTTATTTTCATTATCATTTGATATCTATTATACCTTTCCTACTATTATATCGTAAAGAAGATTAAACCGAACTTAGATATCGCCCAGTTGGGGAGTTCCGGAGTATATTATCTACAAGCAACAAAAATTTATATTTCCAACTGTCCGTTTCCCCACGGATCCGTCCGTATGTCCCATCAAAGGCCATTCCTCAAGTCAAAAGATATTGGCTGCGGATAATAACTCCTCGGCGTGGACGAACATATACCTATGTCAGGTCGGAGATTGCGACCACAGCACCCTCTCAAGCAACTAAAATGTATATTTCCAACTCTCCGTTTCCCCACGGATCCATCCGTATGTCCCATCAAAGGCCATTGCTCAAGTCCGAAGATATTGGCTGCGGATAATAACGCCTCGGCGTGGACGAACTTATATGTCAGGTCGGAAGTTGCGACCACAGTCACGCCCTCTCGGCTCAGCCCACAGTGTAACATCACCAGCGGCCCCACAATGTACATCATTCGACCTTAAAATATTGGAATAAGGTTGAAAAGTGGTCTACGGGAACTTTGTCAATTGATATTGAACCGAACGTGTTTGAAATTAAGGGCAAAATCGACTGAAGAAATTTAACAGTTTTGTATACTTTAATGTGTGACTGTACGTACTTTCAATCGTCATCGTTTAATGACCTCCTTGCCGATATTTTAAATGTGTGTGTATTTCTGAGTTGGGCGTGAGGGAAAACATGGTGAGGAAACCTGCACGTTTTAGATAATTTCGGAAACGTGTAACAATGATTCAGTGGGTCTGGATCCCGTTTTAAAAGGTTGCGAAGGCCAGGACACCCCAAAATCTGAAATCTGAATCATGGTCTAACCGTAAACTGGGCTCCAAAGTGAGAGCTTTGTACCTATGTAACCTAAGATGGGAGCGAACCGATATTTCGGCAAGGCATAAAGCCGCAGGTGGCGCAGTGGTTAGTGGGTCGCACTTTAAAGCGACGGCTGCGCAAGAGGTCCCGGGTACGATCGAACGAGGCCGGAGTCTGGAAGTTGGTGGTCTAGTACCCCCGTGCCTTGGAAAGCTGCACCCGATCCTTCTCCGGTCGTGTCACGCTGTTGTCCCATCGGCATACGAGGGTAAGGGAATAAATAAATAAATAAATATTTCACAACATCACGTACATTGATCTGACTCCGAGATAGGTAGCTCAAGCACCTGTGTTACGGATATCAGAATAAACAGTGGGATTACAAATATATACATACAATACTTTTCTTTTGTAAATACATACTTATAATACAAAGAAACACCCAGACCAATACAAACAGAAGTGCACTAGTGTTTGCGCAAACACTTGAGTACTATAATACATCCTGCGTACCATCACCATCATCACCATCCTGGGTGATCGTTGGAGGATATTATTTCGGCTATGGCGGCCAATGTCAACGATCAGCCATCGACGAAGGACATATTATTGTGCTCAAGTGTATTCGCACACACAAGTGTAGGTACTCCCAATTTCCTTACAAGTGCAAGTGTTTACACTTGTGGCCTAACGGAGTTATGACCACTTGTCAAGTATTCCACGTCCAGATGTGAAATAGCAAAGTTCCCGATCTGATTAGCTTGACACGTTGGGAAGTGTGGGAAAAGTGGGTGAGAGTTGGCCCATTTAAAGAGTGAGGGAAAGTTGTAAGCACATTATTTGACGACCCGTTTGGATCAGTGGTAGTGAACGCTGCCTAGGGTAAACAAGGGTTGCAAGGGAAGCCGTCCATATAATGGAGACACACAGAGCATGTGAAAGAGAGGGAAACTACGAGACGGTCGTAACGTCTGCTTTAAATTAGGCTCTCAAGTTCGGGAGCCAGAAATAACCTATCGTCCTTTTTCAACAAACCTCTTGTTGAGCTAAATAAGGGAAACCTATACTGACAGGTCCTTTTACAAACTTACGTGGAACAAGGGTAGAAATAGGGATCCCAAGTTTCGAATTTTCAGATATTGTTTGTCCTATTTAAGCTGACTGAAGGATTGATTAACCGTCTTCAGGGGCACAAGCCACATGCCTACCCAGGACTACCGTTATGTCACAAAACAGACAGAAAGGCTAGCTAAAGGTGACGGGTAGGGTACACTAGCGACGCCAATTGATTTAAAATGTTAGCAACTAAACCAGTTACTTTTTAACAATTTCGCAGCCTCTCGGAAAACACGTATACTATTTACTTAATACTTATACTTAACTTTTGGGTCTGCTTTTGTAATTGGAATTTGAATTACCGCCAAAAACGGCGCCAAACAGCGTTAATCCAAATTTCGAGTGCAAAAACAGATAAAAAAGTAGAGCACAATTATTAAATAAATGGTACAAATGTTTGCTTAAAGACTCCCGCTCCGAAAATGTTTAAAATAGGACCGGTTCAGTAGCTAACAATTTTAATCAATTAGTGTCGCTAGTGAGAGCTACCCGTCGCCTTAAATCCTGTGCTAAAAAGGCTATGCACACATACATGCGAGCGTTCAGCGATCGCGGCGTGAGACAGAGAAAAACTATAATGAATTTGGGCGGGAGATTTGTGTAAAAACATACAATCCATATCTTTGTGACGGCGGCCATCTTGGATCGAGTTTTATCCATCATAGCTAAGAACACTTACTCATCTTTCAAACAAAAAAAAAACAAAATCAAAATAAGTTCATTTGTTCAAGAGCTACGATGCCATAGACTTACACACACTCAGAGACACGTCAAACTTATAACACCCCGTCGTTTTTGCGTCGGAGGTTAAAAATACAGTATAACGAGCTTTCCTTAATCTCTTGAATATGGACTCGAGAAGACATTTGCATCTTGCTGTCCTCATGTTCGATCTCATGAAATTCAAGAATCCCGAGTACCTTTTCGCTAAACTTAAGTTTCCAACTTACCACAACTAGTATGGGACAGGAGTTCCCAGGTCATCACGATAGCCATTAGCAGATCATATTCACAGAACTATGGCTTTCACAGGTAGCTTCCGCCATCAAGCAACTAAATGCTGGAACAACTTGCCTCCTCCCATAAGGGAAGCTCATTCCAAACCTATTTTTAAGAAAATCTAAAATTAATTCTCTTGGAACGACAAAAAATGGGCACAGTGATTGGTTGCTTGCATGGCTTCAATTCCACTGTTGTATCGTGATAAACTTTACACACACATCTTATCCATTTACTTTTAATACAGCTATAACCCGTGTTTAGTTACTTCTATTTATTATCGTATATAAGTAATAATTGTTTAACGTCTATCTATATTTGAGACAGCAGTAGGGCATAGAGAAGTGAAAAGAAGGTATTTGGAACTCAAACTCCATTTTTTTATATTAGGGAGTGTTATTACCTTACTTTATGGTTTGACGAGTACCTATTGCTATGTGAAAATGTTAAAACTGGCAGGTATGCTTAAACTTATCACGGCGTTTTCTAGTTCCATGATCACGAAAAAAAAATGTTAAGAATAAAAAAATAAAGTATCAGCCTATACATATACTGTCCCACAGAAGGGCAAAGGCCTCCATCATAGATATCAAGTCATCGTTACTATGATGGGAATAGGCTTAGTCACCACGATTTCCAAATGCGAATTGGTGATGATCACAAACCCGAGCTATGTTCGAAAAGTTCGAAACATACTTTTTGCTCGACCTGGGAATCAAACCCGAGATCACGGCCAGGTACATAAACCGCTAGACCAAAAGGGCGTTTCAATAAAAAATAGAAATCCATTAAAATAAATTTGAATGAACTGTACGGTAATTATAATATAATATAACTTATTATGTTAAGACTCATCGGATCCTGCAGACAAATAATGTAAGCAGTTTTGCAGGACAAGTGCAATTTGTAAGTTTAATAATAAATAAATACCTACCCTAAAAGCCACAGCTGCCAGGAAACACGCGAAGCTTCAAAGGTAACCTTTTAACTCAATCATTCTCCACTAAGTTGTTAATTTATTACTCAGAAGTTAGTTGGCCTACATCTTCATTTGTTCGGCGGTGACTGATGGCCCAACTTTCGATCGAAATGATCGATGGAAACCAGTAATTACCCGTCCTGTTTAGATGTGATAATCGCTGAATAATTGGCAGAAGAAAATGCGGAAAGCCTGTGTGACGTCATTGTATCAATTCTTGGTTCTGGTATAAATTATGAGATTGGCCGTGGACGTTTATTTCTGTTATTAAAATACTCATTTACTATTAAATGCATTCAGCTTGTATGTGTAGACTCTGTATGTGACAGTGTGGAGCAAATAAAGTATTGAGTATTGACTAGTGGGAGAGTATTAAGCGCGCTGTTTGTTAAATTTGAAATTAATAAAACAAATAAATGCGCCAGACACTTAAAAAAGTACTACTATCTGCATTGACTCGAATCTAACGCGGGAATTTCAGCTTGAGCGCACCAACTTAGGCATTGCGGCATCGAAGTCGTGTAAAAAGAAAACATGAAGTTTCTGATTAGAACAGCGATTCAACCACAAAATCCGTTATTCTAAAGCGATAATTTTTTAAATCACCTTCATCGATATATTTAACAGCAGTGCTCTAAATCTGTAGGTACATAAAGAATAACAGCGTAAGATACCACTGAATAAAATATCTATAAAGTATTAACATAAAAAAATGGCCGTAAAAAAAAAAACAAACGCACGTCACAAATGCGCGCGAAAACCACTCACCATTTTGACAGCCTAAACTAACATGGCGCTGTAATTTAGGCAACTTTTTTAATTGACACGATGACGCGGCGACACGAAAACAATTTTGCGCACCAAATTGAGTGCGTTATTTACGGGGTGGGGACACCTGATCGGATCGGGCCTTTGTGTTCGAATATCAACAAACCCGAATGGAGCTCCCGTATGTTTTTTTTTAATGGGAGAATATTTAGCGAATGGGCTTAAATATCAGTCATGGCTGTATGGCCCTTGGTAATTTTTAGTTTGAAATAGAGAGATAACATCCGCGCCACGAAAAAAGCCCTGTGAAAATACACAGAACTAAAATTTGAGATTCCTTATGTCTGTGAGCTCAAATAACATCCCCCCTTTCCTCTGGGTTGGGCCTCGGGTACCGTCACTCACAGAGCACAGTCACTTGGCGCCCGCTATCTTTAAGGCCGTGGTATCACTACGGTTGAGCCGGCCCTTTCATGCCCAGGCGTGGCTTTCCCACGGTCCCATGTATTTGAACGTAGCCTGTTTAGCACGCTATGTCCAGGCTGTTGGGAGTCTATTATTTGTGTCTACGCGCCCTCTTTGGGAAGTAAATAAATAGAGATATCTTTACCGAGAGGCGTGTTGCACATTTAGAAAGACCAACACTGAGTCTTTATCTAGCGGCGAGTTGCGGATGCCAAAGGGTGTTTGCATGTGGTCTGTAAGCGGAACCAGGGAAGTGAAGAAACTTCGTATACCTAACTGAAACTATCGGATATCCGAAATAAAAAACTACTATTGTAACCGTAATCGAATCCAATATAAAAAAATTGAAAATTCCATAAAAGAGTGGCATCGACACCACATGAGATTTATTATGACGGGCTAAATACCACGAATACAATGGGGTATGGGAAAAACACTAAACAGTCTTTATCTAATCCGAAACCGTTTCTAGGCATTTGTATTTCATAACATATTTTAAAACCACTGGATCAAGGATATTTTTAATAAAATAGCGTTGACCTTCATTTGAACCGAGATACGCCTCTTTTCGCCGCACCATTGTCCTTTCTACATGACCCAAAGGTTGACTGGTAGAGAATGCCTCTGGGCATTAAGTTCGCCTATTGTATCGTTTTGTGCAAGTTTTAAATAAAAATAATAATACGCCAGCTATTCAGAAGACTACATTTAGGTGACATTAATGTCTCAGTGACTTATTCACCTGGACCAAGTAACAGATGGCGCTAGTTTATTTGCAGGGTGACACTAAAACTAAGACAGTGGGCCTGTCTTTATTTTGTTATACCGTAATGTTACCAGATAGTGATTTAAAATTACCCAGATCAAAAGGCATTTGTAGAAGTATGTTATTTTTTCTTACGATATATTTCCCGTAAGTTGGGGAAAATGATTTATGAAAACACTAAGCGTATTTATGACGTCACAAATACGCTTATAAGTGGTATATACTTGATAAAATGAATAAATAAACTAACTATAGTCACACTAAAACTAAACTTTGTGTTTTGTCCGGAATAAGTTCATGTATGAATTTGTAGTAAAAAACTTACTTTTGTAACATACCTATGCATATGAACTTTTTTATATCCGCAACTAAAACCTATACAGATCCGTAACCGTATTGAACCGAAACGTCATATTGGTAACATCACTAGTTCGGACCCCACGCTTTCCCGGGAAGTTGCCTGAGCGCTCTTTATTAAGATTCTGCGAGCCAACGATACGTTACACGCGTTTTAAAAGTGATGCCCAACGTTACTGATGGGGGAGAATGATTTGGCGAGTAGCGAGTTTAATAGAAACGAGTGAACTGAGTTTTGCCTGGTATCTCCCATTAAGTGACTAAAAATTCAATAATGAGATGCTGAAGATCTGGTTGATTTTTGCATTACCTTGCATATTATGCAAGATTCTCTTCGGGTCATTGAGCCAGCTGTATAAATAAATTAGCATTACATTTATACCAAAACCCGAGATTCTTTAGCCGAATTGATCCTTTAGCTCTGCTATATGGTATAGGGATATACTCTGTCTCAGCATTCTTCACTGTGCCGATTAAAGAGGCTCAAAGGCCCAGAGAGCAATGGAGAAGGTTATGCTCGGAGTCCCCTTGCATGATCGTCAGAAATGATAAGATCCGCACAGACATAGCCCAAAGGATTGCATGCCTCAAGTTGCAATGGGCAGGGCACATAGCGAGGAGAACAGACGGCCGCTGTGGTGGAAAGGTCTTCTACACGGAGTGGAGGCCACGTACAGGAAGTAGTCGCAGCCGTGGCAGGCCGCCCACAAGGTGGACCGACGATCTGGTGAAGGTCGCGGGCATCCATTGGATGCGGACGGCGCAGGATCGATCTGCGTGGAGATCATTGGGCGAGGCTTATATCCATCCTCATCATCTAGATGGATGGCGTTTCAATAATGTGCGTTTCTCGCGGAACTTTCTACCCCGAGCCCCAGTTTTATGGACCGGTTTAGTCGCGGCAATATTCCCCGACAGTATGCCTCAGCAGATCAAGCGCTGCAAATGGAACTGGATCGGCCAAACGCTCCGAAGGGAACTGGACCACATACCGAGGCAAGCCATAGATTGGAATCCTCAAGGAAAACGGAAACGTGGCCGCCCTAAACAAACCTGGCGACACACTACCACTGCAGAAGCGAAGACCCTCGGACTAACTTGGAGCGAAGCAAAGCGCGAAGCTCAAGACCGTTCGAGATGGCAGAGCACTGTAGACGCCCTCTGTCCCACTGTAAAGGGTTGTGCCCAAGGGAGGAGAAAAATAATTTAATTTGGGTTATGCGACTTGTTTATTCGTGCAAATTCGAAAAATTAGTGGTCGAAAAATCAAATTATTCGCCCTATATATGTACTCTCAGAAGCCAGCGCCATCTATACAAAAGTCTATGAACTTCTAGTTAAATTGTTGATAGAATGTAAGCCATCTGCTTGTAATTTTGAGTGAATGATTTTAGTCGTAAGTGAATTATTTCTCTTTAACACCCACCTAGAAAACAGGAGATTGAGTCAAGTAAGAGTATAGGAGATTGAGTCAAGTAAAGAGAAGAGCGTACTCCTTTCTAAAAAACCGGCATCGCATCAGCATCCGTCTCGCAGATGTTCATGGGCGGCGGTGATGATTAAGTAAAGTAGTGACAGTAAGTACTGTCAGATATTCCCCTCGTTCGTTTGTCGCATGTAACTTAAAATATACGCGAAAACACACCAAGATTTCTATTAAGCAGTATGTATAAAGTTGCCCGGCACATAACTCAGTGGCGCCGACGCCAAGCCTCGAGGGGGCTCGCAAACTTATGGCTGTGCTTGCGACTTTCATCTTATTTGCAAGTTCGCGGCGATTGTGATATATTGTCCGCTTCGTCGCAGTTCAGTTTGCGACACAAAGGTAAGATTCACTGTTTCTACGGTTCACTAATGTTCGACAAAAAAAAAACCGAAAAATCAGGTGATCCGTCTTGTCGTCTGCCACCTATCACATAAAAAATAAGAGTTACAAACCACCAAGAGCCCTCTATTATGAACGGTATTGAGGCAAGATGTACTCTCTGAAGCACGATGATATTGTGTTTCGGACAATCAGGTGATTCAGGCATGCGATGGCCCAATCAAACTGCACCGGGTCACACGGTATCTCCCTTTCCGTCACAAATATACTACTAGCTTTTGCCCGCAGCTTCGCTCGCTTTAGAAAGAGTCAAAAAGTAGTTTATGTTACTATCCATCCTTTTAATGGACAATACGATAAAAAATATAAATTAGCATTTTCATACGCTTTTCGAAAAAAGAAAGAAAAAAAGAGGAGGAAATCATTAAATAAGTGTTTTATTAAAATACTTTTATAATTAATATGCCGGAAGGACGTAATCCTGAGGCTCAACGTATTGTGATGTCGGTGCTATTTAAGTAAAAACAGTTACTTATATACTTACCAATAATGTCAATTTTTTTTTTCTTGATGAAATCAACGTGAGCAATTCAAAAGCCTTATTATTTTGTCATGCCGAGTGATGACGTCACAGGAGGATTTCAATGAAAATCGATTGGCGTCGCTAGTGTGCCCTACCCGTTACCTTAAAGCACAGTTAATATGCAGTAGTGGCATTAATAGTTACTTTACAAATTGAAAAAAAAAAGTATAAATAATACAACTTCTAAGAAAATCGCCATACAAAATGAGTTTATACGAGAGACTGACTTTAATTTGATAGAGAGCCGATTCGACCAACCTTATTCTGATTGATACCACCAATGATACTAAGTCTATGGTACAGAGCTGTCTGTCATTCTATTCGAATCTGACGTAATACCATAGATTTATCAATGACTAAGGAAACATTTCTTAGTCATTGAGATTTATCACAAACTAAGTAGAAGATACTACGTATAGATTTATCCACGGATGAAGTTTTGTCGATTCGGGCCTCAGACGAAAATAGCTCATAATTTTAACATAACCTTTATTTCACGTCGATGCTTAACGAGTAATAACCGTGCATGTGTCCCTTTCTTATTCACGTCAGTTATGCCATCTTTCTATCTAATAGTTTTAACTCAATCATAATTTTTACCTCGTATTTAACATGAACTATTAAGCTTCATGAGACGAGAAAGAGTAACAAGATCGGGCTTGAATTGATAAAATTGAACCAGGTACTTGCGCAGGATCTACACAGGACTACTCTACAAATTCTTCAAGAACAGATTTTGCAGAGTAAATTTACTCTTTCGAAATTCGCACAGAAATATAGTAATATTTCCTTTAGGGATCTTCGTGACGGAGATTCAAACCAATTTGGTTAAAAAGGGAAACTGACAATGTTGATGTTTCTCAAAGATAGGATTTCTCGTGATATTGAACTATGATAATATGTGGCGTTCAAAGGACACAGGACAGGGTATAAGTCGCAAAGAAGGATATCTATTCCTTTTTCACTCTCATGAGTAGTAAGAAGCGATTCGTTTCCACATTTATAATGCGGTAGGCTAAGGAATGGAACTCTCTGCCGAGGTCTGTTTTTCCTGACCACTATATCTGGACATATTTAAGGCAAGAATTAACAGGTATCTCTAAGGCAGACGCGAATCATCCTAGACCTCGTCGTCGTCATTAGATGCGATTGTGGCCAAGCGTTAGCCTATCGACCAAAAAATCGGAAATACAGGTAACGCAAAGCATGCCGAAGAGCATAAAAATCCGTTTCATTAGCCTACGAAGGTTTTTCAAGTACTTTGGGCACGTCACATCGCGCGTCAGATCAATGTATGTGCTGTGAAATATTTATTTATTCTTTATTTATAGCTTGAAGAAACTGCTGCTAACGGGAAAAATTGGGGACAAAAGACAAATAGGCTCAAGCCAAAAACGTAAGTATACACAAGTGTGTGCGCGGACACAAGATCACTTTCTGTTCTCCTACCCTCATACTTCAACGGGACACCAGTGTGACAAAGAAAGAGGGAGCAGGCGCAGGACCAACGGCTTTTCGCGTTTTCCGAGGCACAAGGGTATACACAACACCGCCCACTTCCAGAAACTGAGAATTTCTCAAGGGAAAAACTCAGGGCTCTTCTTCTCAATCGTTACGCTCTCGACAGAGCGGTCGTGGCCGTCACGTAGTCACATTACTGGCAGTTATTCTTCTGACCATCTCTCGCTGTGGGGCGCCAGTTTGGTCCACTCATGCAATGGGCCGCCAACAGCAGACTTGACTCAGGTAGGTTAGAAATGGGATGAGCCCTGCGTCTCATAGCCATTGCTACCAGTAGATGATCTATTGTGCCAGTAAAACTCAGGTAGGTACTTTATAATGTAAAAAGCCTAAATGACCGTAGGACGTGCCTACAAGGTGTCGAGAGCGAGTAATACCCCCTATATGTCATTGAAAGGGAGGAAGGGGAGGGAAGGAAAAATCGCTTCTACGTGACGGATGCTGTCATAATCGTAAGACTCATAATTCACCCGGTTTTGAGTTCTTTCGTATGCTTAGTTTGTAAAGTAGGTTAATGCTCCTATACTGAATACAAAGAAAGGTGAAAAGGCTTATTAAACCCTCCTCCACATCTTAGCGTGTTATTCAAATGCAACCAAAGCTGTCGCTTTAGAGTCCGGGGTAAGCTTGGACCATGATCCAGGATTTGGGAAGTCTGTATTTGACTAAGCTCGAGATTTTACAAAATATAAATATTTTATCTTTTTTTTTTTTGACGAGCAGACGGATCACCTCATGGTAAGCAATTCCGCCGCCCATGGACAACCGCAACACCAGTGGAGTCACAAGTACG
Source organism: Marasmia exigua (assembly GCA_019059595.1). Taxonomy (NCBI): domain Eukaryota; kingdom Metazoa; phylum Arthropoda; class Insecta; order Lepidoptera; family Crambidae; genus Marasmia; species Marasmia exigua. Next base: position 3,505,866 of record CM032479.1, on the reverse strand, counting down.
CTGCCAACCTTTTCCCCTTCATCCCCATTGGGCCTCCTTATCAAAATATAAGTATCATCATCAGCCCGTTTAAGTCCCCACTGCTGGGGCACGTTAGCCTATCGACCAAAAAATCGGAAATACAGGTAACGCAAAGCATGCCGAAGAGCATAAAAATCAGTTTCATTAGCCTACGAAGGTTTTTCAAGTACTTTGGGCACGTCACATCGCGCGTCAGATCAATGTATGTGCTGTGAAATATTTATTTATTCTTTATTTATAGCTTGAAGAAACTGCTGCTAACGGGAAAAATTGGGGACAAAAGACAAATAGGCACAAGCCAAAAACGTAAGTATACACAAGTGTGTGCGCAAACACAAGAGCACTTTCTCCTACCCTCATACTTCGACGGGACACCAGTGTGACAAAGAAAGAGGGAGCAGGCGCAGGACCAACGGCTTTTCGCATTTTCCGAGGCACTAGGGTATGCACAACACCGCCCACTTCCAGATTTCTGGCTGAAACTGAGAATTTCTCAAGGGAAAAACTCAGGTGTCTTCTTCTCTTCTCTTCTCAATCGTTACGCTCTCGACAGAGCGGTCGTGGCCGTCACGTAGTCACATTCCTGGCAGTTATTCTTCTGACGATCTCTCGCTGTCGGACGCCAGTTTGGTGCACTCATGCAATGGGCCGCCAACAGCAGACTTAACTCAGGTAGGTTAGAAATGGGGTGAGCCCTGCGCCTCATAGCCACTGCGACCAGTAGATGATCTATTGTGGCAGTATAACTCAGGTAGGTACATTATAATGTAAAAAGCCTAAAGGACCGTAGGACGTGCCTACAAGGTGTCGAGAGCGAGTAATACCCCCTATATGTCAGTGAAAGGGAGGAAGGGGAGGGAAGGAAAAATCGCTTCTACGTGACGGATGCTGTCATAATCGTAAGACTCATAATTCACCCGGTTTTGAGCTCTTTCGTATGCTTAGTTTGTAAAGTAGGTTAATGCTCCTATACTGAATACAAAGAAAGGTGAAAAGGACTATTAAACCCTCCTCCACATCTTAGCGTGTTATTCAAAGTTGCAAACGAAGCTGTCGCTTTAGAGTCCGGGGTAAGCTTGGACCATGATCCAGGATTTGGGAAGTCTGGCAATAGGGTATTTGACTAAGCTCGAGATCAAGAGCTCCCCCATCAGCTCCATTCTCGGGTTTATCCTGGAACTGGGGCTACATGAGGTGCTGTAATAGGTTACGGGGCTGCCACAATAGATCATCTACTGGTCGCAGTGGCTATGAGACGCAGGGCTCACCCCATTTCTATCAAATAAAAAAAAATAAAGCTCGAGATTTTACAAAATATAAATATTTTTTTTTATGAGTGGTGGCAGACGAGCAGACGGATCACCTGATGGTAAGCAATTCCGCCGCCCATGGACACCCGCAACACCAGTGGAGTCACAAGTACGCTGCCAACCTTTTCCCCTTCATCCCCATTGGGCCTCCTTATCAAAATATAAGTATCATCATCAGCCCATTTAAGTCCCCACTGCTGGGGCACGGGTCTCCCTCAATCAGATGAGGGGTAATTGCCATACTCACCACGCTTGGCAGACGGGTTGGCGAGGGTTTTGATATAAATGCAGAGTTTTCCTTCTCTGGGTGCTGATGATCATGCCAGCAGCTTTACCTTAATCGCCTTTTACGACACCTCGGTAAGAGTGAGGGTGGCCTATTCTACACTGCCGGGAACCACACGGCAAAATATAAGTAAAGTAAATATGTGCCAATAGCAAAAGTTCTCAATTAAAAATATAACGTCTAGCCGGTTTTATGGTCATTCAAAGATTCAGGGGCAAGTCCATTTTAAAAGTATGAAATCATTAAAAAATAATTATACCATTGAATAACCCATACAATTTGCACCAACTATAATAGAACCATTGACATAAACGAAACATTTGATATAGCTACCATACAAAATTCAAATGAAATGCATACAAAATACTGTCGTATGACGTCACATCTCAGTAGCCATTATTATGGAGCGTTTTGGGTTTGCCCAAAATAATGTGATTTTAAAGTTGTGATATCTCAGGTAGTTTAAATGAGAATCAAGTAATTCATTCAACGATGTTTCTATCATTGAGAGGTCATTACTTCTAGGTCAAACCCATTAATGTTTTTATTGGTTAGTTACATACCATAAACTCTAAGTCCGTGCCTTTGTTTGCTGGGAGTTATTTTTTTTTATATTTCACAACATCTGTTTGGAACAGCACCATCTAGCGCCCCAATGCGTAAACATCAACACACATGAAGTTGTTTCATGTGTTTCCGAGGATTACCACCAGGCCGCTGCGCGCTGGAATCGCCTCAGCTTCATAGCATTATTATTCGTTTATCTCTTGTAAAAAGTCGTCACATCATTCTGTCCGTTATAATACATTACTTGGAAATAAATAATTTTAATTTAATTAAATAAAGGAGCTCATTGAAGATTTCCCCAACATGGACCTTCAGCGCCGGATTAGCGTATAGAAAACAGCGACCAGGAATCAAATCCACTGCCGTTGAGACCAGGACGAAGACTTGGATTTTGAATATCAACGGCCATCAACGCCTTGGAAATCATCAGGACATCATCAGGGCACTCGTATCCTTTCAAATTATCGTTCCTATCCCTAGATTTAGATAATATCGTGATATTTTCCAAGTGATTTAGGTATTTCGTATAGCGGGCTCGAGTGGCATTTACAGAACTGTAAGTACTCTTTGTTTTCCCATTAATTACCGAAATGAGTGAGAGTGAGAATAAATTGGTAGTAGAGGGATCTGGGGGGAGTCGATCTAGGTCAAAATCACCGCGTTCAGGTTGTACAATTTTGAATTCGGATAACCGTCTTCCTGAATTACGTAGACGTCGCGGAGTGTACAAAGGTCGACTTAGTCATTTTGATAAATTTATTTCAAGTTTTAGCTCACCTGATCTTAAATCTCAAGATTTAATCGAATTAAAAATGAGAATTGAATCAACTACTGAAATGTTCAAACTATTTTGTAGTATTCAGGATGAAATCGAAGAAATTAGTAGCGAAGATGATTTAATTGTTAATTTAGAGTATAGAGAAGATTTTGAATCAATTTATTATAAACTTGTAGCTGCTGCTAAGTGCATATTAAAACAGAATGAACCGGAGGACAATGTTAAGTCCGTTCTTACAGATAGTTCTGTGAAGGTAAAACTGCCTCAGATTAAATTACCTACATTTGACGGTTCATGCGATCAATGGCTCGAGTTTAGAAACTCATACTTAACAATGATTCATACTCGTAAGGATCTAGATCCGATCCATAAGTTTCATTACCTAAGGTCATCGCTTAGTGATACAGCATTACGGGTTATAAATTCATTAGAGTTCACAGCACCTAACTATGCCCACGCGTGGGATTTACTGGAAAATAGGTTCCATAATAATCGTTTGTTAGTGCATAACCATGTAAAATCGTTGTTTACTACGCCGTCGTTGAGTAAAGAATGTCCGTCACAGATTAGGAAACTTATAGATGCGACACTTCGTAACTTACGTGCGTTACAATCATTAGATGAGCCTACAGAATCCTGGGATACATTAATTATATATCTTGTCGTGTCTAAACTTGATTATTCTACGGAACGGGAGTGGGAAACTCATAAGGGTCTACTTTTGTCCGATTCACAAAAAAAAGTGGGTAGATTAGCGTTAGACGACTTACTCAACTTCCTTAGAAATCGTGCTGACATGTTAGACATGATTAAATCGGGTAACAATAAAAGTAACATTACGTTAACACAATCATCTCAGTTAAAATTTCGAAATGAAGGGAAACAGTTTAGCGATCATAAGAAGCTCGTCGCTTCTACACATACTTATAGTTCTGTTGCATCGAATAAGAAAAGTACAAATAAAAATCACGCGTACCGTAACCAAGGTCGAACTTGTAAGTTATGCGGCGGTGATCATGTACTTTATACGTGCGCTAAGTTTTTAAATATATCCGTACATGATAGGTGGAATATAGTCAAAGATAAAAATCTTTGTCAAAATTGCATTCGCGATTCTCATTCACCCAACGAATGTGTGTTTGGGCCTTGCAAGTTATGTAACAAAAAACATAACACATTACTGCACATTGATAACAGAGCGTCTTGTCATTCGTCTGCGTATTCGGCGCAGAATGCAAGCTCGCAACCACAGTCATCAATGACGTCACTCGCATCAGCTGATGCACTTAGCTCGAACGCTGGTACATCAGATGAGTATCGCAGTGCGATGACGTCAAATTCGTTACAACCGGTGTTATTATCTACCGCGCTCGTCGAGTTAGCCGATTCAGATAATAAATATCACACGGTCCGTGCACTCCTGGATAGTGGAAGTCAAAGTTGCTTCGTCACTGAAAGGTTGTGTAAACGTTTAAACGTACCAGTATTACAGTCCACAATACGTATCAGTGGTGTAGGACAAAGCGTTTCTCAGTCTACCCACGCGTGTAATATTCATATGCGTTCGAAAACATATGAATTTGAGACCGGTATAAAATGCCTAGTACTTCCTAGCATTACCTCGAAGTTACCTTCGATAGACGTTGATGCCGAGTCTATACTGTATACCTAGCTATATCGTATTAGCTGATCCTACGTTTAACATCTCATCCGAGATAGATATATTGATAGGCGCGGATATCTTTTGGGAGCTATTAAATAATAATAAAGTGCGACTTCCTTCCGGGCCTTATCTGCACGATACTAAATTAGGGTGGATTATATCCGGCCCAATTAATAAAACGTTTAGTTCTGAAAACGTTCAGTGTAATTCTGTGCAAATCGAATCACAATTGCGTAAGTTTTGGGAATTAGAAGAAATACCTAACTGTCCTATTGTTATGTCTAAAGATGATTTTGTATGCGAAGAGTTGTTCAAGGAAAACTACTGTTCGCGACGAAACCGGTAGGTTTTCAGTTCGATTACCCTTGAAAGAATCAGCTGATTCTTTGGGGGAGTCATATCATACCGCAAAAAATCGTTTATTATCGTTAGAACGAAAACTTGACCGTTCGCCACAGTACAAACAAATGTACAGTGATTTTCTTCGCGAATATGAAGAGTTAGGTCATATGAGTTTAGTGCCAGGAGGTATAGAAAGTTTAGATAGGCCATACTATATACTACCGCATCACGGTGTATATAGGGAAAGCAGTACGACAACTAAACTTCGCGTTGTATTTGCAGCAAATGTGCCGACGTCCTCGAATAAATCACTAAATGATATACAGTACGTAGGGCCCCCTCTTCAAAGCGAAATATTTTCGATTTTGCTCCGGTTCAGACAGTATCAATTCGTTGCCTGCGCTGATATTGAAAAAATGTATAGGCAGATAATGATTCAGTCTGATCAGCGCAATCTCCAACTTATTTTGTGGAGATCTAATAAAGATGAGCCAATTAAAGTGTATCGTTTAAACACAGTAACCTACGGTACCACGTCTGCGCCGTACCTAAGCATTCGTTGCCTAAAGCAGCTGGCTCAGGAATGCGACGATAACGTCATCGCGCAGGTCATAAGCGAAGATTTTTACGTCGACGATCTCATTACAGGACATGACGATCAAAAAACGCTTATGAACATTTGCGAAAAAACGTCAAAGGTCTTAGATAGTGCGTGTTTGCCATTACGGAAGTGGATGTTCAACTCCGTGACATCATCAAACACGAAAGACTTAGCTGTTGGCGAGAATAGTCATTCCAAAACCTTAGGTCTAGGCTGGTCTAACGTAAGCGACCATTTGCACTTTACTACGCAGGTAAACATGAATATGTCGTCGCCGATTACGAAACGGCTTATGTTATCGGTCATTTCCCAGATTTACGATCCGTTAGGTATGTTAGCCCCCGCGATTATAAAAGCAAAAATTATGCTCCAGAAGCTGTGGCTTTTGAAGTTAGACTTCGATGACGTTGTCTCACCTGATATCACATCAGAGTGGCATAATTTTCTCTATAGTCTCCGTCACTTGCACGAAATTAGGGTTCCGCGGTACGTGATGACTGAACCGTCGCGTTACAAAGAATTACATATTTTTACTGATGCTTCTATAGATGCTTACGGTGCTTGCGCATATCTAAGGTCATTCAATGATAATGATTTACCTATTACAGTTCGATTGTTATGTGCTAAAACTAAAGTAGCTCCTCTTCGTTCAGTTAGCATGCCCCGGCTTGAACTGCTTGGAGCCTTAGTCGGAGCCAAACTGTATCGTAAAATTAAAGAGTCCTTACGGTTAGAATTCGATAAATATTACTTTTGGACGGACTCCACAATTGTTCAAGCTTGGGTTCGTATGTCACCACACTTGCTAAAAACTTTCGTTCAAAACAGAGTTACGGAAATTAATACGCTGACCGAGGATAGTATCTGGCGTCATATTCAAGGCGTACAGAACCCAGCCGATTTATTGTCTCGCGGCGTCCCGATCGAGTCTCTAAAATATGATGAAAAGAGCTTGTGGTGGTCAGGACCGTCATTTCTACGCGAACCTGACTCAAACTGGATAAGTAATCGCGAGGAACCAGTCAATACAGATATACCGGAATTAAAATCACAGGTGGTATCTGCAGTTAGCACCAACCAGAGTAGCTTTATAGATTTTGATAGATATTCATCATTTCACCGGCTCCAACGTATAGGCGCTTATTGTTTACGTTTTATACATAATGCGCGCGCGCCGGCAGCCCAACGTAGAACCGGTTTCTTATCTGCGGATGAACTGCGCTCGGCAGTTATTATGTTGACTCGTTTCGCACAACAGCAATCGTTCGCGGAGGAATATGCTAACCTTAAAAATAGTTTACCGGTGACAGTTAAAAGGTGTAAACAAGTCAATAAAATCAACGGATTAAACTATTTTTATGGATCATGATAGAATTATACGTGTGGGAGGTCGGTTAGATAATTCATCAAGCTTTAATTACGATAAGAAGCATCCCATGTTATTGTCAAGTAAACATCGACTTTCTGTGCTTTTGTTTACGTACGAACACAAGCGATTATTACATGGAGGACCTCAACTCTTAGTGTCGACTATGCGTGAGCAATGGTGGGTGCTTGGAGCTCGGAATCTGGCCAGGCAAGTAGTACATAACTGCGTTACTTGTGCTCGTCTTAAGGGTGAAAATGTAACACCGCTAATGGGTAATTTACCTAGGGAACGGATCGAACCTAGTTTTCCTTTTATGACTTGCGGAGTGGACTACGCTGGGCCAATGCTCGTTTTGAACCGAAAAGGCAGAGGTGCTCGTCTTGTGAAATGCTATATATGCCTATTTATATGTTTCACTACTAAAGCCATTCACTTAGAATTAGTAGGCAGTTTATCTACACAGGACTATTTGTTAGCGTTCAAACGTTTCATATCACGGCGCGGCAAGCCGTCTGTTATATTCTCCGATAACGGAAGAAACTTTGTAGGTGCTGAAAAGGAACTTTCAGTTATTTTTGATAATAGCTCGCAGCAAATATCAGATTTTGCTAGCGAAAATAATATAAAACTTAATTTCATCCCGGCTTATTCTCCTCATTTCGGTGGTTTGTGGGAGAGTGGAGTTCGCAGATGTAAATATCACTTGCGACGTATTATGGGAAATGCTCAACTAACTCACGAGGAGTTTATTACGGTATTATCGCAAATCGAAGCCGTCCTAAACTCCCGTCCCCTTTCACCTCTTTCCGCAGATCCTAACGATTACCTACCGCTTACACCTGCCCATTTCCTGATTGGTCGGCCGCTGACAGCACCAGCTTCCGAAGACCTGACCTCGATTGCTACCGTGCGCCTGGGTCGCTATGATCGAGTGGAGCAACTCCGGCAACACTTTTGGGAGCGCTGGAGTAAAGAATATATTTCCGAACTTCAACGAAGAACGAAATGGCAGATCAACGGCGAAGCTGTCAAGTTGGGCAGCCTTGTAATCATAAAAGAAGATAATCTGCCTCCACTAAAATGGAAAATGGGACGCATCACTCGTTTGATCTCTGGAAACGATGGCATCACCAGAGTTGTCGAAATAAAGACTGCTACAGGAACCATTCGACGAGCCTGCACCAGAATCTGTCCTCTCCCGATTGAGTCAACGGTGGAAGAGGCAGACCAGATGAATAACATTCCAGCGTAGAAGAATCGACGGTTGGAAGATATCAAGATCTTCCAAGGTGGCCAGTATGTTTGGAACAGCACCATCTAGCGCCCCAATGCGTAAACATCAACACACATGAAGTTGTTTCATGTGTTTCCGAGGATTACCACCAGGCCGCTGCGCGCTGGAATCGCCTCAGCTTCAGTAGCATTATTATTCGTTTATCTCTTGTAAAAAGTCGTCACATCATTCTGTCCGTTATAATACATTACTTGGAAATAAATAATTTTAATTTAAATAAATAAAGGAGCTCATTGAAGATTTCCCCAACAACATCACATACATTGATCTGACTCCGAGATAGGTAGCTCAAGCACCTGTGTTACGGATATCAGAATCAACAGCGGGATTACAAATATATACATATAATACTTTTCTTTTGTCAATACATACTTATAATACATAGCAAACACCCAGACCAATACAAAGAAACATGTTCATGCACACAAATGTTTGTACTGTGCGGGGATCGAACCCGCAACCCTTGTATCAGAGGCAGCGCTCACTACCACTGTTCCAACGGGTCGTCGAGTAATCATTGTTTGTTAGCTCGCTTAAGGTGACGGGTAGGGCACACTAGCGACGCCAATTGATTTTAATTTTTAGCTTCCAAACCGGATCTATTTTAATCTATTTCCGTTACAACCTCTCGGCAAACACTTATACTATTTATTAAATAACCACGCACTAAGGTTGGGTCCGTTTTTGTACGCGAAAAATTGATTCATGCCAAAAGTGACCGCTTTTGGCGTGAATCAATTTTTCGCATACGCGTAGTGTGCCCTACCCGCACAAAAATTAATTTCCTAACAATAATTTACAGTTTTCTTGCTAACTACAACAACAGTGGGAGAACCACGCATAAATGGCCGGCTCGACCGAAGTGATACCACGTCCTCGAAGAAAACCGGCGTGAAGCAGCACTGCTGTGTTTCGCTGCGTGAGTGAGGATACTGGAGGCCCAAAGCGTGGGAAAGGGGGTTTAAAGGTCAGCAGCGCACTTGTGACTCCACTAGTGTCGCGGGTGTCTATAGGCGGCGCAATCACTTACCACCAGGCGATCCGTCTGCTCGTCTGCCACCTATCACATAAGAAAAAAAAACTTAACAATACCGATATCAATTAAACATATGAAACGAGTTTTGAAAATACTTCTTTCACGGTAGGCAGCGGCATGACTGTGCTACAGAATTGTTGATGTCTATGAGCGGCGGTTACCGTTTACCATCAGATGGGCCGCATGCTCGACTACCATAAAAAAAAAACTCGTTACTGGAAATATTCCTACTGTGTTTGGGTACAAGTAAAGACGATAGCGCTCGGGAGGCGGGCATGTCATCGGATAAATAAGAACACATCGCCCCTCACTTTTATGTCGATCATAATAATAAATCAGTTAGGTTTTATCGATAACTCTTGTCTGTGGACCCGGGGTAAGGGTTGGCGAAACTAAATTACATTCCCTGACTGTACGATGTCTAAATATTTAAATTAAGCGAACTATAAGGGGCCATCAATTAATCACAGAGGCCCAAAAGGGGGACAGCTCCGAAAGAAAATCATGAAATATCACCAGGGGGAATGGGGGAATTGAGTAGATGACAACTTTTATTTACCACATCCAAATCCATTCGTTTTGCAAGAATTTTGATAATTGATATTGGTTTAAAAGCACATTTTTTTTTAACTTTCCTGTTTCTCCGTAATTTACATGTAATGGAATTCAATTAAACTGTTTTTGAAGGTGTATCTACAAATTAATTAAATGTGATGTCAAGAAAGAGATATTAAAATTACCCGCCAAATATCACCAGTAGGGGGTAAGAAAGATCACGTGATTTAAATAAATATTGCATAACATCACAGACATTGATCTGACTCCAGGATAGGTAGCTCATGCACCTGTGTTACGGATGTCAGAACCAACAGCAGAATTAATTACAAATATATACTCGTACATTTAATACTTTCCTTTTGTAAATACATACTTATTATACATAGAAAACACCCAGACCAATACAAACAGACATGTTCATTCACGCAAATATTTGTACTGTGCGGGTGAGTTTCTTAAGTTGTACAAAATAAAATAAACGTGATCTCAAGGGAGGGGGTAGGGGGGTAAAAAAACATCACGTTTTAATGGACGGGGCCGTACAATTCATTATTTTTATCATCACTAACCCTTTTTGTATATTAATAGTAAAGGAAAGAAAAAGAAAGAAAATACATTTATTGGCCACAAACAATATAAAATAATACAAAATGACATAACATATGAATAGATGCAAAGCATAGGTAGTTGCTATACTCTTATAACAACGGAAACATTTAATGGTGGATATACATTTTGTAAGGAATAAGTGAAGGGTGTGGCCAATCAGGACCCAACCTCAGCATTTGCTGCTACGGCATTATCTGCGATGCCACAGCAGCGCTGGTATTCTGGTGGAACCTGGTTGCGAGTGAGTTAGGTAGGATCTAAAAGAAGGAATACAATATATAATGTAGGTAGGAATAGATAGACTCAAGGTCCAAACTGAAAACCAGCGCAGCAGCGGCGGCAAACCGCTGCAGCACATGCTGAGCTTGGACCTTGTTGACCACTTCACTTTGTTTATTTTCTTCTTCCTTGGTCACTAGTTTATATATTAAGTTATTTTTTTTGTTTTTGTTTCATATTTTTTCCTATGTATTAATGTGCCCGGCAGAGTAGAATAAGCCACCCTCACTCTTACCGAGGAGTCGTAAAGGGCGACTAAGGTAAAGCTGCTGGCATGATCATCAGCACCCAGAGAAGGAAAACTCTGCATTTATATCAAAACCCTCGCCAACCCGTCTGCCAAGCGTGGTGAGTATGGCAATTACCCCTCATGTGATTGAGGGAGGCCCGTGCCCCAGAAGCGGGGACTTAAGTGGGCTGACGATGATGATGATGATGATGACTGTGCAATCTCCTTATGCTTATGTTATGTGTCCTGTCTATGTAAATCTTTTATGTGGTCAATAAATGTTTCCTTACTTACTTACTATATACACGTATATTACATATTAAAAGAAGTGTACAATGTAGCAGATATATATTTAATACATAAATAAATATTAATACAGAAAGTCAACATTCTAGAACGCGACACAACAGGTACAATACAAAGCATACAATAAAAAGAAAGTAAAGGCCACCATAACTGATTGATCTACCAACGCTTCGCAATCAAAGAACAGAGCGCCAAGATTGCAAAATCAAATATATCGTGGAAAAAATTTCACCCAATCGGCATGGAAATTCACTGTTATGATATCAACTTTTGCATGTGTCAACCCTGCAGCCGATTCCATCCCATCTTTGTTTTACTGCGGTAGTATTGAGAAATATGCCGTTTGCTTTGTATAAGAGATGTGTGAGGAGTCATGTATTTGTAATTTTGTTTGCCGATAAGAGTTTCGCTTGGAAATTACCTTGTCTCGTGCGGGAATTGTGTTTTGGTTCGGTTGAGAGACAGTATATTTTGGATGTTAATGTTAACGAAGTTCAGAGAGAAAACTTTATGAGATATTGAACCGTCAATCATAGGTACATTGGTGTAAGGAGTTTTAGCCGTGGTCCCACCACTTTACCCTCCTGTTGAGTCAATAATGGTTAAGATGCCAAAGAGTGGAATGTAGACCTGTCAAAAACGTATCTTTCAAAAGATTGGAACATTTGCATCTGGATGGATCAATGCAAAGATGCGGGGAGAGTGAAACGCTTCATTTGGATCATTTGGAACATCAACTCTCAGATATATCGGTGATTAATTGATTTTATCCCCTCCTGCCGTGCCATGTTACATACCTCGCTCGTCTCCCCGCGTAATACATGGAAAGACAGTTACCTATTCTAGACCATGATTCAGGATATGGGGAGTGTGGTTTACAATGAAGCGACTGCCGTCTGACCTTCGCAACTCTGCGAACCAGACCAACAGAATCATGGTTACACGTTTCAGAAACTATCCAAAACGTGCAGGCTTTCTCACGAGGTTTTCCCTCCGAGATGGTAATAATAACGTAAAAACACAAAATCTTTTTCCTTCATAACATAGTAATAGATTAACACCTCAGCGCCAATTGTGAAGAGTCCCAAAACCCTAAAGCAAAAAAATTCTCGAGGAAATCTCATTCGTAAGATTTGGGTCCAACATACATACATACATTCAAATATATGTAAATGGGTCCGGGAGGGTTCCCATTTCGCATCAATCAAATGTAGGTAGAGCCGAAAGCGCTCTTATTGATCTGGACAGCTATGGGTATCAGAGGTATGTGTGCATAGAGTGTTAATATGGCCAATAGGTTTCCATACAGGATGTGTCGGTAAAATTTTGCAACCCTTTAACAAGTACGCCTTTTACAACCATTTGTGAGCAACATTTTGTTCTACGACTTTACAAGTTCGCCCAAAATAATTCAGAGTACCCTTACAAAATGAACTTTGTATGAAAAGTTGAAATTTATTTATGCGAAATTTCAGAAGTCATAGAACAAAAGTTGCTCAAATTAGTTGGTTGAAGGGGATGTATTAGTCAATGCTTGCTCAGGTAGTGGTTTGCGAGACGGAAGAGCCCAGTGGAAAGTGGGCTTGAGTTGCCATCAATATTCAAATTTGAGTTTCATCCTCCTAGACACAAGGGTTTGTGCATTAGCTTGTGGGCATTGGCAGTCAGTTGAACTGGGGTACATTTAAAAGGGGTACTCACTCTTACCGAGGTGTCGTAAAAGGCGACTAAGGTAAAGCTGCTGGCATGATCATCAGCACCCAGAGAAGGAAAACTCTGCATTTATATCATAACCCTCGCCAACCCGTCTGCCAAGCGTGGTGAGTATGGCAATTGCCATACTCACCACCATGAGGAGTAATTACCCCTCATGTGATTGAGGGAGGCCCGTGCCCCTGCAGTGGGGACTTAAATGGGCTGATGATGATGATGACATTTAAAAGATGGACGACACTTATGTGTCGTATCATCAATGCGCCACAAACGGAAAAGTGAGACTGTGGTCGTAATTCCAAATAACGTCAATACTCTCAAAGTGCTCGTGGACGGTTTTTATGTATAGGTAGATAGATAGATATAACATTTATTCGCATTCAAGTTGACACACAGTTAGCCGTGTGGTCCCCGGCAGAGTAGAATAGGCCACCCTCACTCTTACCGAGGTGTCGTAAAAGGCGACTAAGGTAAAGCTGCTGGCATGATCATCAGCACCCAGAGAAGGTAAACTCTGCTTTTATATCAAAACCCTCGCCAACCCGTCTGCCAAGCGTGGTGAGTATGGCAATTACCCCTCATGTGATTGAGGGAGGTCCGTGCCCCAGCAGTGGGGACTTAAATGGGCTGACGATGAAGTTGACACACAAAAATAATAAAAAATAAGGTACAATTAATACAAAGGCATTTAGCAATACAACAATAAAAATAATACTACAGTTTTATTTTATCGTACCCAACTAAGAGCCGATTGAAGTAATATTAATCCGATACTAAATCTATGGTATAGCGCTACATTCTGACGTCACACCATAAATTTATCTACAGATAATATTTGGTCTAATCGGGCCTAAAATATGAAAACTACCTGGAGCCCAATCTCGGAATTATCGATAGGAAAAACATGGCGGATGTCGCATGAAAACTATACAAAAAAGCTATGCGATATATATGATGACAAAATATCACGTCACGAGAATTGGGCTCTTTCGATATCACAACTTTGAAACCACACATACACAACAAAACATCCAGTAACAACTTAAAAGCATCAAACATAAGACCATTGCTGTAAACAAGATGACCGGACAAGTTCCGGCGTCTAACCCCGGACGAGTTCCGGTGTCAGGACCGGGACGCAGGGACACTGGGACTCCGCGATACGTTATTATTATTTGTTAGAAATGGGGTGAGCCCTGCGTCTCATAGCCACTGCGACCAGTAGATGATCTATTGTGGCAGCCCCATAACCTATTACAGCACCTCATGTAGCTCCAGTTCCAGGATAAACCCGAGAATGGAGCTGATGGGGGAGCTTTTGATCTCGTCTGCTGAGATCATGTGTGCTCCTAGGTGCCGGCTTCTGCACCGGTGCAGCGCTATGCACTCGCCGAGGACGTGGATAATCGTTTCCTCGTCCTCGCGACAGAACCTGCAGATTTTGGTATCTGAAAGGCCCATGTTGTGCAGGTGCTTATTTAATTTGCAGTGCCCTGTGAGGGTCCGAGTGAGTGCCCTAACATGTCCTCTACTCAGTTTTATTATTTCTACAGCCGCGATACGTTACTTACGGTACACATTCATTCTGACGGCTCTGACGTCACAAGTTCACTTTGTAAAGAGGTTGTCGATTCTTTAACTAAACATTTAAACGGGCAGTATTCCGCCCACCAAAGAAGTCCTGTGAAAAGCGCGCTTGAGTTGCCAACGACATTCAAATTTGAGCTTTCATTTCACAAGGAATTTTTTCCGCGGGATTTCAGTAAAGAAGGCTTTAGTCTCTCGGAAAGGAAAAAAGGTCGAGGACGCCCCATGGCTACGTGGTGGACAGCCGTTTCCAAAGATCTTTTACGAGCCCAGTTGGATGCTCAGACAGACGGCGACCACCCTAGACATCCAACTGGTTGGCTAATTTAATATCTTGGCGCTTAAGAAGAAAAGGGACGGAAGAAGAAGATTATTAGCTAAACTACCAGTGAAAATGAAAACCGTGTGGTCCCCGGAACATTTTTTGAGAGCTGGATGGTGACGTCAGAGATCACGACTGCGCGTTTGGGCCGTTTTATAATTATTGAAACTTTAAAGACGTTTTTGTAGAAAATATAGAAGTTTACAAGGATTTACTCAAAACGTAGATACCTACGTAGTGCAATGATAAATAATTTGATATTTTTTTTCAAAAAAAGTCAAATACCCTATGTTGAGTCAATGATCTTGAATGTGTAACCATGAACTAGCTTTGGCTCCATTATCGGCTGTGAAGGTCAGACGGTATTAGCAGTTGCTTTATTGTACCACTATTAGCCGTGTGGTCCCGGCAGAGTAGAATAGGCCACCCTCACTCTTACCGAGGTGTCGTAAAAGGCGACTAAGTTAAAGCTGCTGGTATGATCATCAGCACCCAGAGAAGGGAAACTCTGCATTTATATCAAAACCCTCGCCAACCCGTCTGCCAAGCGTGGTGAGTATGGAAATTACCCCTCATGTGATTGAGGGAGGCCCGTGCCCCAGCAGTGAGGACTTAAATGGGCTGACGATGATGATGATGAACATGAAAGCATCAAATGTAAGGCATAGTTGTATAAGAAAATGACCGACTGGACATGTTCCAGCGTAACCGCGGACGCTTTACACCTGACACAACATTCGTTCTCTTGACGTCTCCGAAAAAAATAATAAATAAAAAATCATGAAAAAAAGTATTAAGGTGAAGGGTATGGCAACACTAGCAACGCCAATCGACTTTAATTTTTAGCTACTAAGCCGGATCTATTTCAAACAATTTCGGGGTTAGAACCTCTCGCCAAACTATTTATTAAATAACCATGCACAAATGTTGGGTCCGTTTTTGTAAGCGAAAAATTGATTCACGCCAAAGAGCACTTTGTAGCAGACTTGATACTGTCTGTCCACCTTGTAGGTGATCTGCCTTGGGAGCGTTGACCTTTCTTCCCTGTGACAGCTATTATGTTAACCTTCAAATGGCGTACGGTCTCAAGCGCCTCGATAAACCTACTGGCTCATTAGGCCGGCCAACACCTGAGCGCGTAACAGCAAAAACGAGGGACAGTGAGGATTTTCTATTCGTTATTATTTGTTCGGCATTGAGAAATATGTTGGTTTGTAATTTTTATTTTTGGTAATTAAATTACTAATTTCTATTTCAATTTATTTTTCTATAATAAGCAAAGCATACACTTTTTACAAAAGTGTAAAAATTGTTCATACTAAAACTACTTAAATATGCGATTATTTTTTACTTTTTTTATGATATTGGGGCAGACGAGAAAATATGTCGAATGATGGTAAGTTATAACCGTTACCTATGGACACCTGTAACAACAAAGTAGTCACAAATTCATTGCCGGCCTTTTTAAAAAGGAGCCTTTTTTACTTCCTAGGATGGAGTCAAAGTGAATGGCCCCTTAGCCCTTACCAAAGGCTTTGTTTACTGCATAAACATCTTTCCTATTTATAAAAGTCGAAGAGATAATACAATAGTTACAGTCTTCAATCTTCATCTCAGAGTATAAGTGGCAGAAGATCAGACGGATCACAAGATGGTAAGCGTTTGCCACCGCCCATGTACACCCGCGACACTAGTGGAGTCACAGGTGCGATGCCAACATTTAATCCCCCCTTTCCCCTGGATTGGGCCTCCGGTACCCTGACTCACGCAGCGAAATACAGCACAGTGCTGCTTCACGCCGTTGTTGTATAAAACACCGTTGCTTCGGAGCCCAGGGAACGCTTGGAGAAAGATAAATTCATTCGCCAAATTAATGTAGTTACATTAATATGGAGTATGGACAAATGTATTGAAATCTCTAATCTGATTGCACAAGAATAGGCAGGTAAACACCATACTGGCTTTGACTATACTGTGCGGTAGTAAAGACCACTAATTAACACCAGCACATTATTTGTTCCGCATTATTTATTATTAATGGTCTCTGAAACATCGTGATCGTGGGAGAGCCACGCTTCGGCATGAATGGGCCAGCTCGACCGGAGTGATACCACGGCCTCACAGAAAACCAGCAGTGAAGCATCACTGTGATAGCACAGTGCTGCTTCACGCCGGCAGCAAAACATAGGTTTTGGATACCGGAGGCCCAATCCGGGGGAAAGGGGGTTAAAGGTTGACAGCGCACTTGTAATTCCAGTGGTGTCGCGGGTGTCTATGGGCGGCGGCAATCCCTTATCATTAGGCGATCCATCTGCTCGTCTGCCAAATGCCACAGCATACATAGTCATAGAACAAATGCTGTTCAGAATGGGTGGTAAAACACGTGGTTAGGTTAAAGTGATATATTTCACAGATACACCCTGTACAATGGAGCACTCTCTTTTATTTTAATTATTTTGATGTCGCACTTTAATTTTGTTGACAGTTTCGGCTCATTTGATAAATAAGGAGATTATTGGATGTCCATCAAGTTAATAGGATATGATTTTTTTGGGTACAGCAATTTTTTGTAATTTATTCTTAAGTAAATAATGCACTCAAAATTTTTCGACACTATTCAGGTAGGACTTGAACCCACGATCTTTTGTTAACCGGGCAACTGCTTTACCGACTAAGCTATAGGAGACTTTGGAATGTCGACGAATTTTGTAAGTGCTTTTTGCTTTGCGTCGTTTTACGTCGGAATACTTGTATCTAGCTCGCTTAAATTAGAAAACTCTAACCAAACGCAAGAGAGTGAAAACTCGTCAAGCGTCTTTTAAAAGACGTCTTAAGATTTGCGAGAACATATATTACTACTTGTGCGGATAAAGAATGGGATCAGAAATGGCGGCGCATCTATACACTAAATAGTGTGCGAGCGAGAAGTGACTAGATGCGCCGCCATTGCTGATCCCATTCTTTATCCGCACAGGTTGTACTATAATATATATTCACACATACACCCACGCATACTCTTACACACACACACGCACATGCTTACACACACACACACACACACACACAGAGAGAGATACATAGTTACACACAAACACATACACATATCAATAAAGCCTTCATAGAGTAAAATACTGTTCAATATTGTACTTTGACACAAGACGTGAGAGCACAGTTTACTGAAATACAGGTTCATCAAAGCCCAGTTCAGCAATAGTTGCTACATGCAATTAATGATGTAAACGGCATTTTTTTTTATATGAGAGGTGGCAGACGAGCACACGGATCACCTGATGGTAAGCAATTCCGCCGCGCATGGACACCCGCAACATCAGTGGAGTCACAAGTGCGCTGCCAACCTTTTCCCCTTACCCCCCATTGGGCCTCCGGTAACCTCACTCACACGGCGAAACACAGCGCAGGCGCTGCTTCATGCCGGTCTTCTGTGAGGCAGTGGTATCACTCCGGTCGAGCCGGCCCATTCATGCCTAAGCGTGGCTCTCCCACATTTAAATTTATATACTTTACCATGTGTTTGTAAAACTTTGTTTGCAATAAAGATTTTATTTATTATTATGCCTCTTTGCGTCGCTTGTCCTCAATGTTGACGACCGTGGTCCCGATAAATATTTTTTCCCGGACTGTTTTCCGCTAGGTCACTCTAACCTAGCGGAAACACTCTGACATCAAAATTTTAATTCTAGAAGACCCCTCGCTTGACCTATTTGTGATTCCTAACCTTAAGTGTGTGTTGCATAAGTTTTGAGGTGAAACATTTCGATTCGTCGTCTTAATCTTAACAAAAATAAGTGTTTGCTGTCGTTCCCCGTTTTGGGGCCCCATGTATCCGGCAAGAACCGAGACCAGTTAGATTCGTTGAGGGCTACATAGTCGACGGGAGCTTCCAAGGATAGAACCAACAGGCCACGCTGGAGGACAACAGAGTATCTGGCACGACAGTTCTGGACCTGCCAAGGACAAGCTTCCGGAGGGCTGCGTCGCGTTACCTCAATCATAAGTTAAGTCCCATACTTACCTAGAACAATCTTTTAAACCTAACACAGAGTTTCGGTTGAGCTAGGTCAGACACGCATTCTCATAATAATATGCAATAGCAGAGTCGTAATTCCCGCCAGCTGGATCCATTGTTAATACCCTTAATCTTAATTTAATTTAGTATTTGTCATATAAAATCAACCGCTGTGTAGATATAATATGTACTTAATTTAAGCGTTCAACTTGTATTCCGGATTATATTGTAAAGGCTTAAGATTAAACTAATTAAAAAGGCATTAAAGTGTTTTCCTTCACACACCTAAAATAGGCGCCCTGGGATCATAGTCTCTCGCTCTGGGGCTGAGTGGCCGGTGAGGTAGCCCAGAAAAAGGGGTTACAAATTGCCGTGTGAAAAAACAGAGTGTGGTGTTTAAGGTTGTCCTGATTTTATCGAACCAGCGCATGGGGCTTCTGCCTCTAGGCCTTCTCCCGCTCACCTTTCCCGGCAGAAGTAGCTTCTCCATGTCGTTGTCAGTTAGACAACTACTGAACACTTATACCACAGTTATAACAACAGCTTCTTATACTGTGTAAAAACTGCATCCGCCCTTAAAAATTGCTACACCAAAAAAAAAACAGGTGAATTAAGCAGTTTCATCTTAACTGGGCAGGGCACATAGCGAGGAGAACAGACGGCCGTTGGGGCGGAAAGGTCCTCGAGTGGAGGCCACGTTCAGGAAGTCGCAGCCGTGGCAGGCCCCCCACAAGGTGGACCGAGGATCTGGTGAAGATCGCGGGAATCCATTGGATGCGGGCGGCACAGGACCGCTCTGTGTGGAGAACATTGGGGAAGGCCTATGTCCAGCAGTGGACGTCTATTGGCTGAAATGATGATGATGATGATGATGATCTTAACTGGTGGTAAAATATTTGTAACAATATTTTCTATTTGTAACGATATTTGTAGGTACCTATAATATAATATTACCTATACTATTGATGAAACTATCATCGGCTCACGGCGAAGCAAAAAGCACTTACAAAATTCGTCGAATTACCAAGGTCTCCGGTAGCTTAATCGGTAAAGCAGTTGCGCGATTATCAAAAGATCGTGGGTTCGAGTCACACACTAACACTTTCGAAAAAAAATTAAGTGCATTATTTACTTAAGAATAAATTGCAAAATATTGATATACAAAAAAATCACATGTATCCGCCCTTGCTTCAAGACACGTCTGCTCCAAGTCGATTCTAAGGCAGCATAAAGGCCTTAATGAATATAAATTATACGTTTCATTTGTCGGTTAAATGGTCGAAAGCATCAAACGCTTACCAATATACGTATTGACGTATAGGAGCGAAGTGGAGAGCTCGAAAAAGCCACATTTGTATAAGAAGATTGATGAAGGCCCGGGAAAATGGTTCCGCTCAGGAATGCTCTATTCCAGGAAATGTATAACATTGTAATGTTGAGGTGAGTATGTTTTATGGGATAATAGATATGCATGGAATAATATAGGGCGTAACCTTATTCGCATCACTTTCAGACATCATCTTTTTTACCTTTTTTCATTCATCGGAAGACTTTCCGATTACAATATAAGTTACATTTTCTAAATTGTCTGAAGACCCTTGTTTAATAATAACAATAAATAAATTCATACAACATCTCATACATTACGTTGATTCCGTACTAAGTCGTTTGTTTAAGACTAACTTTACTGAACTAATGGTTTAAAAAGTAACCAACCACATAATTTTTTATATGCGTGGTGGCAGACGAGCAGACGGATCACCTGATGGTCAGCAATTCAGCCGCCCATGGACACCCGCAACACCAGTGGAGTCACAAGTACGCTGCCAACCTTTTCCCCTTCCTCCCCATTGGGCCTCCAGTAACCTCACTCACACGGCGAAACACAGTCTTAAGTCCATTCATCATCAGCAACCCACACTCGTCCACTGCTGGACATAGGTCTCCCCTAATGCACGCCACTGCTCCCGATTTTCGGCCACTCTCATCCAGCCCACACCAGCCAGCCTCCGAATGTCGTCATCCCATCTTGTCGCAGGGCGTCCTACACTACGCTTACCGTGTCGCGGTCTCCACTCAAGGACTTTATGTCCAATAATTAGCTTAAAAGAACAATATTTAGATTAATTACATGAAATAGGCAGTCATTTTGACTATTCGTTAGACATTGCAGTTGACTATAGTCAATTTAACCAAAAGGTAACTGAGGATCAAAAAGTCGGCCCTAAATTATAAGTATGACAACACATTAGCGATCTCTCTTATTTCGCGGATGTTCATGGGCGGCAGTTGATTACTTTCTATCAGGTGACTCGCTTGCTCGTTTGTCCGCCTCTAGCATAAAAAAATAGTCTGAATCTGCTAAAGTATTACAAAAAGAAAACAATCGTGTAATGACCACTATACCTACTTATTCAACGCAATTTCTGCCATAACATGACTATTATCAGTATGGACTTATTAATTCGTCCATGCTATCAGTTACTAACTATCCCGTCTATATGACATATAAATTAATTTCTTAGAATTAAGATTTATGTCTGACATTGAGATCCATTTCGCACACTCGCCAAGTCGCCAGAGGTTGTATTGACGATTTTTCACGTAAACTTCTAAAGTCCATAAAGTAGAGGAATCAATTTAGTATAATTCGCACCGGGTTGGCGGGTTACCCAAATAAATAAGCCGCACCAGCGCCAATCAAAAAGTAATCTAATACCGCTCAGAGCTCGATTTTCACAGAATTAACTGTGCATTTTTGAGGATTGGTAGACTTGCACTAGGGTGGCCTTAAACTGCTAATGGATGGGACAGATCCCGCCACCAAACCATTGGTCAGGTCACTCCTTGCATACGGACCATATCTTGGGAGACGCTCACCAGGTACATTATAAGATCCCTTTCATATGGGATATAAAAACACTTTTATAAATTATTTTACTTGACATGAGCAATTCTTCCTCGTAAAATAGAGTAGAGCCATATTAAAAAAAAAACAACATTAGTGTTTCACATTATACGTAGTTTTTCTTTGAATAAAAACCTTTTCGGTAGCTGAACCTTGCTTCTGATAAAACCAAAGAGTCCTAGCAGACAGTATCATACATCAACAACACTTTATGCAACATTTTATTTAAAAAAATATGAATTTAACACGTGATAATAACAGAAATAACACAGGATTTTGTGTGTATGTGTAGTACCAATTTTTGTGTTCTCACAAAATAGATCAGTGGTCATGTCCTTGAAAGTTTTTGGTAGCTTCAGTGCACTAGCCTTTTCCATTTAGTTCGGTTCTCGGCTGTCCTTAAGGCAGTAACGATGGGAATCCCAATGATCGTCGTTACTTGGTCACACCACCGACTGGGTCGGCGGTATAGCTACAGTAAAAAACTTGATTGTCCTATGTCTGTCAAAAAATATGGTCACCCCATGTATACCGAAGCAGCGATTTATAATTCTCCAGGCAGTTTTACGGAATGTAAATTAAAATGACATTAAAACGCGAAGTTGGTCGGTATCGGAAATATTGGATTTCTTAGGAAAACACGAAATACGGAGTTTTCGGCCTCGTGGAGTTCCGTGTTTGAATTCCAGCTGAAAGTAAAGCTAGTGATGTATGGGATTTAGTTTATCGATTTGCGCGTAAGGTTTACTCAGACGGGACTATCGCGGGTAAAAAATCCATTAGATGGCGTGCTGCTGGACTGAAGTCAAACTTCAACAGATAAGATAAGAAATAGAATAGAAAAAAACAGAAAAAAACGTACAGAGACAAAAAGTTGCGGCCAACACGGCTCAGCCTCAGTATATGCTGAAACTGCAATAAAGTGCAGCTGCTTTGCATTAGGAAAAATATAGAAAATATTGACATGCAATATAGGTACAAAACCAGTAAAACAAAATAAAAAGTGACAGATACAAAAACAAAGCTAACTATTTCTTTGTTTTGTATATGTAATTTTTCATTTTCTTTTTACTTGTATATATTGAATTTCAATCTTTTATAATATTTTTTTTTCAATGAAAAGGCGTCACCCAAGGTCCAGCCTGAAAATCAGCGCTGCAGCTGCTGTGTGTGGCAGTTGCAGCATATGCTGAGGCTGAGCCTTGTTGGCCGCAACTCTTTGTCTCTGTACCTTGTTTTCTCTGTTTTGTTCTATGTGTAATGTGTTGTGGTCAATAAATAGTTTCTTATCTTATCTTATCTTAACTATAAAAGCAGCACCCATCATTGACAAAGAAGATCCTTGGACTTTTATATATTTTAATCCAAATATGAAAGTGCCGGCCAAAATAAAATTTTGCTGTATTCTGTTAGGACTTGTCCCCCCTGGTGTTCAAATGTCAAGATTTGGCAAAAAAAAATGTTTTTGTATGTTAGCTCACTGAAAATGTATGAAAATGTTGATTTTTGAACTCAAATAATGACCCTACAGCTTTGATCCCTTAGTCCCACCAAAAAGAGGACGTCCTTAGGGGAAATTGTCATTCCTGGTATAGCCGTGTAATGAGAAGAGAGGAAGAGCATGTAACCAAAAGAGCAATAAGTGGGAAGAGGACCAGAAGACGGCCGAAAAAGAGAAGGATGGATTGTATGAAGAATGACCTGATGGAAAAAGAGATGGACGATTTGATGACGAATGACAGGGACGTATGGAAGAGGAAGACATACTGCGCCGATCCCAGGGATCTGATTTGATTTGAATACCCAAGAAACTCCTCGAGGGCATGATACTAATGAAAACACATTTTTTTCCCCTAGAACCATAGGGTCAAATCTAATCTTAAAAAAACCTTCCATACAGATTGCATCAATCAGCTGATCACTTTAATACCTAGGGGTGTATTTTTTTAGATTCGACGCTCTGTTCCTTGTGTTTTGTAATAAGGTGGCAAGATTTGTAGAAAATTTTTGAATGGATCAGGGCAGGAGGATGATGATGTACCTATACAGATAATCACTTCCAAAATAACTAAGACCATTTCAATTCTACGTCTGTGAAGCTTCTTATACAATTACTCAAGATTCAATTATTCTATTGCATAAATAATTGAATTCCAACGAAAGGAACGCCGTATCATTGCAAGTGGGGGGGCTATACTCCCACCCAGTGACGTGCTCACCGCGCGGGGCCCTTTTTATGAGACACCTGCAACACCTTTAGAGTCGCAAGTGCGCCACCGGCTTTTTAAAAGGGACGCCCTTTTCTTGAAGAGCCCATGATCCAGAAATACCGCAGGTGAATAGTTTCAATATAGCACCAGGAGCCCAATTCTGGGGATTTCGATATAAAAAAAACATGGCGTATATCACCTGAAAACCATACAAAAAAACTATGTTTTAGTGATATATGTCATATGAAAATAAATGTCACGAGCATGAGAATTGGGCTCCATGAGCCCAAAAATCGGTATATATTGCAAAAACTTATTTTTTTTGTATGGTCTTCGTGCGAGATGTCGCATGTATTTTCATATCGAAAATCCCGAGAATTGAACTCCAGATGGTAGACGATTGCGTGGTTAACCCACCTGAATTGGGCCTCCGGAACCCGTACTCACTCGCCCAATTTTAATGTAGCAGATAAACAGAAACATAAAGCCATGAAACTGCAGCTGCATGAAGCTGCAGCTTTTATGTAAAAGAAGACGCGAACGTAAGTACTCCATTTCAAAAGGCCAGCAACGCGTTAGCGATCTATGATTTTGCAGATATCTTCATGGGGTGCGTTGATTACTAACCATCAGTAGACCCGCTCGTTTGTCACCTCTAGCATAAAAAAGAGAAATAAATAAATATTGGCCCTAAGCAATTTAAAATACCCGAAGTAAGTAATCGACGCGGGTGCAGTTCCCTGAAAAGCCCCAGAACCCCCTTAAGACGTCCCCCCTCTGATCCTGAAACCGAGGAACGAAACATAAATTAATAAATCGGGGAAGCCATCGCTACTGGAGCTGACTTTTAACTTGGGCTTTTAAGTAAAGCTTAGGGTGGTAAATGTTAAATGATATTGGTAGTGTACTCGGTTTGAAATATTGACGTTTTGATCAAATTACGGGAGTAAATTTAGAATGGAGTTGCATATTGAGAGAGATTTCAGTTTCGGAGCAATGACGAAGTAGCTTGTAAGAAATTCTTACTCGTAGGGACATTCATGAGTGTTTAGTATGATGCCGAATCCAGGGAAAAGGAGGAAAAAAAATACAATAAATAATGATAAAAAAATAATATTTTCGTTAACAAAGTTTGACTTAAGTAGTTTGTGGATGGAGTCTCCATTTAAACTGAAAAGCCTGTCCGCTCGTGACCACCACGGCTGCTGTAACGTAGCCGAAACGTCGAGCCAAATATGTGAGTACACAATGTTGTTTCACATAATAAATATCGTGTTAATCCCCGTATTGATACATTATAGTGAAAAGCCAGTGTTTGGAATTCACGACCTTGAGGTCTGCTCTCTTGTGACTCCACCGGTATTACGGGCGGGGGCCGTCTGCTCGTCTGCCTACTATCACATATAAAAAAAACTATTTTAATTTTTCAGTGTACCTTCTAGCTGTATCTATATAACTCTGAAATTTTCAAGTCTATGTGCATTGTAGTCCCACTGTTTCTGCTGTAAGAAAAAACATCTTAAGGAGAACTGCAAGTTTCGAATAAGCCATTGTGAAAACAAAATTGTTTCATTGTGGAGGGATAATAGCACAGTATAATAAGAGTTTTCCTAAAGCTTCTGTTATACTGTGTTAATAGTATGGATTAGAAATGACGTGTGACAGAATTTCTACTAAGCTTTAGGGATATTCACTTGCAAATGAATTCACTAGTGCGTTATACAGTCTTAGTTTCCTAAAAAGTTTCTACACTAAACTCTGCTAATGAATCTCATTCACTCCCGTAAAGTACGTGATAAAATAGTGGCACCGCGGCGACACCCACAGCTGGATTAAACTAAACGGATTACACGCTCCACTAAAACAGAACATTTAAAATCAAGGCGTCAACGTACCAAAAATTTAATCCTTTGAAAAAGCTCTAGCGACGTGAAAGAATTAGCGAGCTGGCGCGGTGTACAGTCGTGTGCAGTGATGCGTCTTGGCACTTTCAGTGCTAGATCTAGCACTATTTTCGTAACGTCCTTTTATGTTGCACTTATCGCCTTTTTAGCACCATTTTGGCATTACTATGACGTCAATAGAAGCACACAGGATTTCTCGAAAGTCATATATGTAAAATTACCTTCGGCGATCTCGTAGACGGATCACAAGATGGTAAGCGATAACCGTAGACATCCGCAATACCAGTGGAGTCACAAGTGGACTGACAGCTTATTCTCATTCTCCCGGATTGGGTCTTCGGTACCTTCACTCACTCGACGAAACAGCGCAAGCGCTGCTTCACGCCGGTTTTCTGTGAGGCCGTGGCATCATTTTGGTCAAGGTTACCTATTCATGCCATAGCGTAGCCCTTCCAAAATTACTACATTATTAATAACACAATTTTTGAAAATTCATAATAATTCTAACAACCACATCTCATACGTTGATCTGATTCCGTACTAAGTAGCTTAAGCACTTGTGTTACAGATATCAGACAACAGAGGAACACAATAATGGTTTAAGTTCTTAAATGTCAATGTCACACATGACACCCAGCCGCTATTTGAACATCGAGCTGGCAACACTGGTTTTGTGTACGTGACTGTAGCGATTTTCATTAAATAGCCGACGGCGCGGCGTGCATTATTATGCAAATGCGGGAACTGCGTGCGCCCGCTCTCAGGTTCGACGCGGCTTCCCTGCCAGCGGGATGGCACTAAATAGCGTTACAGTTATCACGCTTCGAAGGTAAAGCATCGTTCTCTCAATGCGAATGCAAATAGAATAGTACAAAATAGCGTGATAGCGTTATCACGCTCTGAAGGTAACATATTGGTCTGAATTTGCTATTTCAGCAAATTATAAGGCAAAAGCGTGACAAAGATAACAGGAGTTGAATGTGAAGCATCCTTCTCTTTAAGCGAATACGAATAGGATGAGATGAAATGACGAAATAGTACGGCCAGCATCAAAAGTAGCTAAACACTTTAGTACCATGTCAAAGTAACTGTTCTGACTATTATAGTCAGTTTCTAAGGGGTACGTACAAAATGTTACTTCGACATGGTACTAATGTGTTAAGCTACTTTTGATGCTGACCATCACGCTCCGAAGGTAACATTTTGGTGTGATATGTGATAAATTCACCATTCCAATTATCCCACTAAACAGCATGAAAAAGTTATCATGACTAGACCTTATCGATTTTGAGGCTGCATATCCTACTATGATCGCCATGTCACCCTGACTTCGGCTTGACGCAGTGAATACCAGCCTTTCGCAGATCGTCACTCCATCTCTAAATTAAAATAACACTTTCTCCCGAATTAAGAGCACGTTTACCGTATTTTTTTTATGTGATAGGTAGCAGACGAGCAGAGGGATCACCTGATGGCAAGCAATTGCCGCCGCCTATGGACACCCGTGACACAAGTGCGCTGCGAACCTTTCTTTTTTTGCATTACTTTGGTAAATTGACATTTGTTTATAAATACTACTTAGTTTTTTAGATTTTCGCTTTGCATTATAACTATAATGTATCAATACGGGGATTAACACGATATTTATTATGTGAAACAACATTGTGTACTCACATATTTGGCTCGACGTTTCGGCTACGTTACAGCAGCCGTGGTCACGAGCGGACGTAGCCGAAACGTCGAGCCAAATATGTGAGTACACAATGTTGTTTCACATAATAAATATCGTGTTAATCCCCGTATTGATACATTATAGTTAAATACTACTAGTTGACGTAGTAGGTCTGATTAAGAGCTATAGTTATTATATTTGCTATTAACCTGACGAAACCCAAAATTTTGGATAATCCTCAGTGGTTTATGCAATGCAATAAATGTGATTGTTTGTTAAAAATGTTATGTGTGTGATAATAACATCCTCCAAACGATTACGGCTACGACGGGCAATCTGAACGATCAGCCACGTACGCGGGATATCTTATAGTGCTCAAGTGAATGCTCAAGTTTTGGCCCGAACCCGGGGATCGCACCCGGGACCCTTTGCGCAGCCGTCGCTTTAAAGTGCGACCCACTAACCACAGCGCTACCGAGGCAGTCATGATGCATAAAATTTAATAAAAATCTAGCCTAAGGCCACCCCACGCTACGTTCACTGAGTCGCGCAATTCATTAAAGAATTCCTATACCGCCATGGTTATGCGTTCTTTGTCAGATATGGCCACTGGCCATCTCATTGGCATAATGATTCTTTGATTTCTGATAAAAGTACCTTTCTCTTTCCCCCACCATTTCCGCTCTAAACAAAACCTCGACTCAATAACTCGAGACTCCAGTTTATGAAAATCCAAGCCCCAGCTTCGCTTGACTGAATCCACCTTGGCCTTTCTTTGTTTTTCACTCGTATTTTAAAATTCAACTTATATTTTAAGGCAGTTCAGTTTCGTCTTTTCCGGGTGGCGAATGGGAATGCTTTCAGTTGGCGCTTGGCATCTTAATACAAATGAAACTTCAGTGATTTACGAGAAATGGACTCGAATGCTTATTGTACACTTTACTTTAAATTATAGAGCTTTTGTTTCAAGTAAGGCAACTAAATTGAATTTTTCATCATCATATTAGCGATTTGTCCTGGTTGCATCCCAATATGTTGCTTCGGAGCCCGGAGTGTGCTTTTCTACTCCGACTACTCCACTTCACAAACGGTTGTGTGCATCCCTAGTGGTCAGTAGGTGTCGATATCAGATCGAAATTATTCAGAAATTATTCAGAAATTATTCATGTTATATATGTCGCTAAGCGACATTGACGTCAGAGGACTAACAACAAAACGGAATTCAGGACTAAATTTTTGTCCCCGTCCTCGAAATACTCAAGTGAAAATTCTAGTCAGCCACAACCCGGGGATTGACCGCAGGATCCCAAGTGCAATCGTCAGTGTTATGTTAGTACGACCCACTGTGCTAACGAGACAGTAAAAATGACAGTTAAATAAGGTCTTAACATGATAACAATAGGGAAACTACGCTAAAAATATATC
This sequence comes from Marasmia exigua, assembly GCA_019059595.1. NCBI lineage: Eukaryota > Metazoa > Arthropoda > Insecta > Lepidoptera > Crambidae > Marasmia > Marasmia exigua. Next base: position 3,476,850 of record CM032479.1, on the reverse strand, counting down.
TTGATAATCACTGGTCATCAAACTGAAATAAAGACGGTAGTTGAGCTATTACATTAAGAATAAATTTTAATATACGTTTTATAGCTGTACGAAGTAGATACTTTGTTTTCTGGTACAGAGCTCTTTGTAAAGTGGACCACGTTCCTCGCGATTCTTAGAACCAGCTGCCGTTTTTTAACTCGTGGTTTTAGGTTTCCATTTAACAGCATCCATTAGCGAGGCGCATTAGCCCTGTGTTTGCTGAGCAAACTTCATTAGCAGACCCGCATGGTGCATTTAGACAAGGTAGTTCGTATATTTAGGGGAAATTAACAAGCGGCGAATGTACCTTTAACTGTTTTCTAACTACATTTTTAAATATCACGCGAAAGTATTCGATTTGTTCGTAGTTTTAAGTGGTCTCATCTTTGGGAGAGCCATGTTTCTGCATTGACCACAGTCATACCATGGCTTTCCAGTAAACCGGCGCTAAGCAGTACAGTTTTACCAATTTTATAAGTTACACCGATGTGCCTGCGCAGAAGTCTTATTTTCGAAAACTGCGGCGAAATCTTAATGAATCACAACGCTCCATTTACGCGCGCCAAAAATTACAATTTCTTATTGGTTGATGCGTCAGCGCCATGTTCGGTGCGAATGCGGTTAAGAGAGAGAGATAGCATTCCTCTCTGGATTTATTATAATTAATCTTAACTGTAGCGCAATAAGGTCTGTATTTCAACTGCTTTCGCAATCGTAACTCTGCGTAGACGAATTTTACCGATGTAACTTATAAACGTGGTACAGCTGTATCTCAGCTGTTTTTTGCCGAGAGAGTGTACCGGAGGCCTAGGTAGGCTGCGTGTCTATGGGCTGCTGCTCGTTTACCACCTATCACATGAATAAAAAAACTATTAAGTATTTGTAGCCTAAGAGACTAAATTACGAGTGATTGTTCTGTACAATCGATTGGCCATGCTCCGGATCTCTCTAAGATTGTATACGGAACGAGAGCATATAGAAATTCGTAACGCACCATCAAGGAGACATACGTTAAACAATGGACTGCGATCATGAAACTGGAAAACACGCGTTTTAAACGGCAATGTATCATTTTCGGGAAAAAAAGTCACAGAGTGTGAAAGAGATCCAACCGGCCCTGACGCAGATTCTATACGAGTGCGGTAGAGAAAAAACGTCGCCCAGCACGTCACAGTTTAGTACTGTCTTCTTCTTCGCGTAGTCTCACAAGTATGGCTTTCTATGAAAATGCAGTCTGTTTAGTGTGCATGTCTATGACTGCGATAGGCTACTTTTGACATATTTTACTATTGACACCAAGAAGTAAGTGTCGATAAGTAATTACTTTTGACATTTACTTTTTGGTGTCAATGGCAACTACAAAGTTAAAAAAACTTCAAGACAAATAAAACTAACAAATACGCGGGATCCTTTTAATGCACAAACGTTAAGAATTCCAAGACAGCGATTCCAAATTTAATTTCGTTCTTTGCGGAAAGGGATTGGCTGGCAAACAACGTGATGGCATTAGCTGGCCCCGAGTGCATCACGTGACGCCGCGCACGCGAGTTCCCGCCAAATGTAATATTGTCGGCCATTGCGGTTTTTCTTCATAGAATAAAAAAGATTCTCGATTGTTTTTTTTTCGGTATAGGTATGGTTTTGGGTAAAAAATTACATTGACAGGGAGTGTTCTATGTGCGGACTCCTAAGTCTATGATAATGACAATTCATAAGACAACATTATGTAGATCCAAGCCAAGCTCCTTATGAACGCATAGTAGATCAAGGATTATAGACAGGGACTAATATGGATGAATGTGGACATATGATTTTATCAATATTATTAATATTGTGGCTGACTCAATGAGATTTGGTTAATTAGTCAGACACCAAACAGACCGCTATCTACCTATGTATAGCATTTCATCTATATTTCTGTTTATTTCATTCGAACTCGAAAATAGAAAGTTCTCAAACTTACGCCGAACAACGCTACAAGTCGTAGTCGTACAAGCTGTAGCCCGGAACCAACAATCGACGAGGAAAATTCCTCTAGACTCATTAAGTCCGAACTTCCCCAATCAAAGTATTGTTCCTCGAACGGATCAGAGAATGCCGGCAAGAGCAAGTTTAGTACACGTGCACCGGTGATCACGCGCGTTCCAAACTTGAATCGGAAACTACGTGATAAAGAGTGCACTTGTACCGAGTATGCGGCAAACTGAGTTTGATCGATTTCAACGTTCCATTCTTGAAATTTTTGAATTAGGTTTTAGTCTGATGTGAGTAAATGGTAGTATAGAGTAAGAACGATAAGGTCAAAGGAAAAAGTTTATATGTTTTTAAATTATTATAATTGAAGAAAGTAAGAAAAGTCAAGTGGGTGTTTGGATCAAAATTTGAAGTAGAATTAACCAGACGGAAGAATATCAGACAAAACATACATCGACCTGACCACAAAGGTCATAAAATATGTCAGTGTATGTAACTAAATAGACCAAATTATTATGTATTCTTTCCAGAGTACTTATTTTGATACACCATTTAAGTAAGGATTAAAAACTGACAAATTATTTATGTTGTAAATTTTTGATGCCAATTCAATATTCTCAGTGTTCACTTACTCCCAATAACTTTAAGGATATAGTTTATTTTTAAAAAGCTAATTTCAATAAGGGCAGCGAACAGCGATAGTTTTGACCGAATCCCTCACGATCCTTGGCGCGTAATCTCCGAACGTACATAGGGTTAATTTGAATTCGGCTTTTGGAGATAAAAGCATCCCTTATCCCTTACATAAACAGGGTGCGTCTCGTGCCTTAAAAGGGAGATTAACTAGTTCAGCCAGATCCCGGGAATAAGGGACACCTACTTTTGACACTGTTTTTGTGGCAAAAGTTTAAAAACAGTTTTTATACTACATACGTGAAACGAGCCGAATTATTATTTATAAACAGTGTCCGCTTGGCTTACTTGTATTTATCATATTTGTTACATCCTGGATCACGGTATGAGTGCTCCAAAACGGCACTTTTGACGCATCTGGGAATGTCACGCTAAGATAATGGAAGTATAACTTAAAGTTTTCAGTTTCTCTAAAAATTGTACTATTGCCAGCTCATAGCGAATCAAGCACTTACAAAATTAGGTAAGGATAAAGATTTTTTTAATTGACCACAGAACTTAAATTTAACCATAATTTTAGAACGCGAAATTTAAAACGCGAAAAAAAAAAGTGAATATGCGAAAATGTCAAAACAGCATCAGTTCCGTTTTTTGTCACGTGCCAAAAAACCAATATCGGACTTTAAACACGAATGACATTTATTATACCCAAATAGGACAGATTCTATGTTCTAATGATTTTTCAATAAAATTGTATTTTATTTATTCTGTAGCCAACGGCTTAGATCAGCTTAGATACGCGTTTTAGTCGTTTAGTTGGTAGCAAAGAGAATATAATCACTACGGTATATGAGTCAGCAATTCCCATTAGTTATTGGCACTTCCATACAAACCCCTGTCTGTCAGTGCTGTCAAAAATATCGAGTTATACTTTTTAGCCAACCTTCTTACTGCCTAAAACCAATTCAATACCAACCATCAGATCAGCAGAGTAAAATAAACATTTGAGTTCATCATTTCAGCCGATAGACGTCCACTGCTGGACATAGGCCTCCCCCAATGTTCTCCACACAGATCGGTCCGGTCGGATCTCATCATTTCTGATACGATCACGCAGGGAGACTCCGAGCATAGCCCTCTCCATTGCTCTCAGGGTGACTTTGAGCCTCCTTAATCGGCACATTGTAAGCGGCCACGTTTCGGTTCCGTATGTCATCACTGGCAACACACACGCATTAAAGACTTTCGTCTTGAGACACTGCGGTAGATCTGCCGAAAATATGCTGCGTAGCTTCCCGAACGCTGCCCAGCCGAGTTACGAATCCAACTCGACCTCTTTCTGGAAGTTGGACTTACCAAGCTGGACTTTTTGTCCGAGGTAGATGTACTCGTCTATAACCATTTGAGTTGTTAATGTTCAAATACTTCACTACATGGCGTTGTAACTGAATTCTATTCACCCAACCAATTAAATAAAAGTTGAAAAAGACTACAATCCCCATTCAGATTCGAACCATCAACCTTTGAATCCAGACTTCGCTACCTAAGCCACTCTGTCAGACAGGCCAAAGTAGGCGAAATTTGTAGGCGAAAGATAAATTATGTCATGTTTTGGTAAATTCAAAATGGCCGATGTTATATAATTGTCAAAAATGAGCGCGCTTCAGTTCAGCCAACCTGACAATAGCCAAATGTAACACGGCTAAATTTAAGGGTAGTATAAAGGTTTAATAAGACATAGAGAATCAACACGAGCATTACTTCTTTTTAATTTACTAGGATATATTAATTGGGTAATGTTACCATTAGGGTAATGACTTTTAATCTCGCAATAATGTCTAATTTACATTTTCTTGGAGTGTCGACGGACTGGTAGGTAGAATAGCCAGAACGAGGAAGACCAAATCCCAATCAAATGGCTATGTTTTTTTTATTGCAAATTATTGCTTTAACCAAAACATAATAAAAATATGAAGCCAAAGGGTCTTATTGCACTAAATGTTTGTTAAGCATTTTTTGAATAAAAACATTGTTATAAAGCAATTTTCATTATTTTTCGACAGTTTTGTATGATTTTTTATGATTTTGTTTTAAACGTCAAAACCGTCGCACCGTTTGAGCAAACAAAGGTTTATTTAACGTTTATGAATAAGGCCCTGAGTCTTCTGTATATGTGGTACAGGCCACCTTTATTCGATTTATTATCCGTCAGCCGTCACCAAGAGACGGGTGTGCCATTTCAGCTCGTATTGGCGCCCCTCGTCTGAACTGATAGGGGAGGTGTCTGGTAGCACGAAAATAATGTGCATATTGACAGGCCTGGTCGGGAGGTGGTTTTTAGGGTACCTACGTAGCAGATATGTAGCCCTGTAAATGAGTTTCTCGATTTTTTACGCTGCCGAAACATGAGACACTAAAGAGCATGAAAAAAAAATCTACGAAAAAAACCGCCTTCAAACCACGAACTACAAAGAGTAAAATAAGATTTTTAACACTTCATACACTTCAGGTAACATTTTATAACAGTCATCATCATCATCATCAGCAACCCACACTCGTCCACTGCTGGACATAGGTCTCCCCTAATGCACGCCACTGCTCCCGATTTTCGGCCACTCTCATCCAGCCCACACCAGCCAGCCTTCGAATGTCATCATCCCATCTTGTCGCAGGGCGTCCTACACTACGCTTACCGAGTCGCGGTCTCCACTCAAGGACTTTACGGCTCTAACGGCTGTCAGTTCTGCGGCTAATATGACCAGCCCACTGCCACTTCAGTTTGCTAATTCGGTTTTATAACAGTACACTCCAAAAAAAGTGCTGCTGAAATCGGCGCCTGAACCCTATTGAATAATTGAAGATATTAGTATCTAAATTCTAGATCTAGACATTGGTAACATTATTCTTCCTGTGTACTGTTAAAAATGTAATTAATAACTTACTGGTCTGAATTTATTACTCTGAGCGTCCTTCGTGTTCTAGTTTGACTTACCTGGAAATAAAGAAAAGATACAATTAAATAATGCTAATATTTATTTAATAAATAAGGTACATATTTAATAAATAAGGTAGCGATCCCATTCTGCACTTAACTATTCTAATATAAAAATATAATAGTAGTAATCAAACCAATGAACGAAATTTCACACATTGATTCTCTTTCTTTTTCGACATTGAGATCTTCACGAAACGAGGCTATACCTTCCTAAAAGGCCAGCAACGCATCTCCACTCCCTCTGGCGTGGCTGATGTCCATGGGCAGCGGTGATCACTTACCATATGGTGACTCGCTGACTCGTTTGCCTCCCTTTCTCATAAAAAGAAATCTATTCCACAGCATATTATGAACATACCTACTTTAAGATGCTACGAAATTCCAAGAAGTTAAACAGTAGTCTTAACTTCCCGTAAATAACGGCGCACTTTATCGCAAATACCCAATAGAACGACCTATAAATATTCCAGTCCGTAGTATCGTTAGAGAGGTCCACTTTTTATGACAATATTGGTTTGACACCCGCGAATGCCATTTTTTTGTTGTTTTGTTGTTTATTTTTTTGTGTTTTTTTTAGTAATATAATTTTAATGTTTTTTTAATTGATTATGTATGTATCTCTATGTTATTATTTCTTTGTTTTGTATATGTAATTGTTCAATTTTCTTTTTACTTGTATACATATATTGCATGTCAATCTTTAATAATATTTTTTTTCAATGAATGCGTCACCCAAGGTCCAGCCTGAAAATCAGCGCTGCAGCTGCTGTGTGTTGCAGCTGCAGCATATGCTGAGGCTGAGCCTTGTTGGCCGCAACTCTTTGTCTCTGTACCTTGTTTTCTCTGTTTTGTTCTATGTGTAATGTGTTGTGGTCAATAAATTGTTTCTTATCTTATCTTATCTTATCACTTTAGAGACGGACCAACGTCATGACAACTCGAATAAATTTGAGTCTCAAGTAGGTTCACGGCATGCACACATACACATCAACGTCGAATTCGACGCATGTTTTTTTTTTGTTTTTATGTATGTGATAGGCGGTAGACGAGCAGACGGATCGCCTGGTAAGCGATTGCCGCCGCCCATAGACACCCGTGACACCAGTTGAGTCACAAGTGCTCTGCCAACCTTTAAGCCCCCCTTTCCCCTGAATCGGACCTCCGGTACCCTCACTCATGCAGTCAAACACAACATAGTGCTGTTTCACGCTGGTTTTCTGTGATTCGGTTTCGTGTGTGATTATTAAGAACAGTTCTTAATCTTAGTTACTAATAGAATCGCATTATTTATTTATTTATGGAAGTATCCCTCGTACACATTTGGTGGAGAAGTGTCCGAGAAATGTATGTTATGGATAATGGCAATTAGGAAATATTTGAAGAGTCCGATAAATCCACATATTTATCGCATCATATTCATTTACGTGGCATACAACTCCTGCTTTTGTCTGTCAAGTACAGGCCAAGTCTCCCTTACAAAACCCAACTACGACAAAAAACGTCGCTGAAAAAGTATAAAACAAGCCTTCGTTGTCAATTTATGCAATATTCACTATGTAGAGATAAAATTTCATGTTTGGAAATCCGCAGTCACACGTTGTCAAAGGGTTAGTATATTTAACGTGTGACTACGCCTTTCCAAACATGAAATTTTATCTCTACATAGTGAATATTGCATAAATTGACAACGAAGGCTTGTTTTATACTTTTTCAGCGACGTTTTTTGTCGTAGTTGGGTTTTAGTTTTTTTACTTTTATTTTATTTGTACTATTTTGGTGTCCAAGTGCTAGTAATATATATATATATTCAAAATGTACAAGTCAAGCGCTTTCAAATGATACCAAACACGGCATATTTATCATAACTTTATTTTTTTACTCTGTATGTTTTGTCCGCTAGAGGGCGCCACATTAGATTTTGTGAAACTTCATATAGCCTATAACCAGCGGACGATCAAGACGCTTATAATGATATGTCATTTGTCGAATTCTGATAAGTAGTTAAGAAGTTACGTGGAAACAGATGAACATACATACATACATACATACATACATACATACATACATACATACATAGCCTGTCAAAATCATAACCCTCCTTTTGCTTTGCCGTAGTCGGGTAAAAAGAACCGGTGTAAAGATAGACTTATAGGCCTTCCAGTTAACCACCATTTTTGGGGTTACGGATGACGCCTGTCACTTATCGCCATTTGACTTCTCAATTGATGTCGGATAAAACCTTTGAAAAGAGTCCGCAGCATATCCTAGCGGGGCTCATCTTTCTAAGATATCTATATTGGAAACGGTCACACCTTTTTATAGAGTCAATACATCTTCCCACAGTTCATCATCGTCAGCCCATTTAAGTCCCCACTGCTGGGGCACGGGCCTACCTCAATCACATGAGGGGTAATTGCCATACTCACCACGCTTGGCAGACGGGTTGGCGAGGGTTTAGATATAAATGCAGAGTTTTCCTTCTCTGGGTGCTGATGATCATGCCAGCAGCTTTACCTTAGTCGCCTTTTACGACACCTCGGTAAGAGTGAGGGTGGCCTATTCTACTCTACCTGGGACCACACGGCGGAAGTTTAACATAATTTTACCTTAATTATACAGCTTATTACATCACATTTCTGGTTGGAACGGAGGCTCACACTAAAGAGAGCCATTCTCAATAACTCGCAAAGACTATAACTCGCGTTGACATCACTGGTCTGTTTCAAGAGGTAAGTTGCAGTAACTGTGCTAACAGCGGGGTATTCCGTAATTCTGTAATTCTATCAAATGAACTGCGGGCGAGATTAAATTTTTGCTGCCCTCACGCTACGTGGACTAAATGGAAAACAGTAGTAGCTTAAATCGTTGGTGCGCTAGACTATTTTAAAGATCTTCGACCGTGGGAGAGCCACGTTTCGGCATGAATGGAAGTGATACCGCACGGTCTCACAGAAAACCAGCGTGAAGCAACACTGCTGAGTTTCGCTGCGTGAGTGAGGGTCCCGGAGTGAAGCCTTTCTGGAACTCAAAAGAAGGAGTCTTGTTTTCTGGATAATGCCGGGAGAGTAATGATTTTTTTTTTAATATTTTACTACAACTTATACTTTTTTTCGTAAACTAATTATCAGAACAGATATGAACGCTCAAAAACCTAAAAATCTCAGAAACTATTTCCAAAAACCGAGAAAAAGTCTCTAGAGACTGGACTATGCAGACTATGCGCGTTTTAGAGACTGGTCCCCTGTTGGATCGGCTACACTAGGCTGGTGGAAAGCGAGGACTCAGGTGCATCTACCTCCTCGAGTGGCCTTGCTGGTAATCAGTTCTGTCCTGATTCCAACTTAGGTTGGTATTAGGCAGAAACTTCCTGGGTAATGACGGGTAGTAATTCATTCGTGGATTGCTACATGTTAGCCGAAGGATGCACATACGACGGACCGGCCCTGGCGTGCGACCGCGCCGAAGCGCACTTCGCTACAGGGCCTATATTGTCGCGCCGAGGGTCTGAAGACCGGCGTCTTCGCGTCGTTCCCTGACGGTGCACGTGAAAGCGGGTTAAACCATCGCACAGCGGGGTTGCAGGCGCCATTTTTTTCTCCGGACCTGGGGATGCTGTGTCCGGCTCCGCCCGCGCGGGTTGTGCGGCGGTTTTCCGGCGGAGCACATTGACGTCGGCATCCCCCCTAGAGTGGAACGCCTTCTGGCGTAGTGGCCGCAAGGCCACGTTTTGGGACCTGCGCTGTAAGTTCGCAGCGAGCGGATTGCGGTGGCAGGTCGGAGTGTCTCTGCGTCGCGGATTTTCCCGGCTCCGCAGCCAACGGAGTCGGTTTCTGCGACGCGTTGTTGTGTTGGAAGCCTGCGGAATCCCTGACGCGCACTGCGTTGCAGCCAGCAGTGTATGTGCGGGGAGGGGTGCCCGCAGTCCTCCTCTCTGAGGTGCTTGCACTGCAGCCAGCAGTGTGGGTGCTACCTGGGAGGTTGAGCGAGAGAGGCCGAGCTGGCGAGCCTCTTTGCCCTGACCGGGCGACGGATGAAGCCTCCGTGGCAGTCCTCACCCCGGTCTGAGTGTTTCCTGGGCGGGGGATGGAAACGCCTCAGTGTTTTTATTGGGTATGCCTCCGGACGTTCTCTGATTAGTAGAGACCTAACCCGGAGGAGAGCCCCTCTCCGTGTGCATAAGGTGCATTTCCACTGGGTCACCAAAAAAAAAAAGGCTGGTGGAAAGAGACTGGCAGATTTTATGATCCTAAGTTTGGTCTTATCTCTGAAAGCGATTTTACAAGACAAAATTTAGTTAAAGTATATTTGATAACACAATGCTTACAACAATACACTTTTTTTCAGGGCAGTTGTACAATAAGGCAACTTATTATCTCTTGCGTCTGCAAGTAACCCAGTAAAATATATTTTCCCAGATTAATCCAACCGGCTAGTAAGCTCTAGATAAGATTCCGCTGCAAGCGGCGAGTTCACAACGAGATCTTAATTCAAGAGTCTCCACAACTTGCGTAGTCCTTAGCTTGAGGGCTCCTCAAATATTGGATTATTATAGCGTCATCTAGATATCTCTTGGAACGGGGACTAGAAAAATCCTCAATATTTTTTTTCTTGTACAGATGGCAGAGTAAAAGGGTTGCGAAGGGCAGACGGCAGTCGCTTCATTTTAATTACCACCCTCCCTAAATTCTGAATCGTGGTCCGAGCGTTATGTCTTCCAAACCGATATTTCGGTCATGGCGGCCAATCTCAGAGATCGGCCATCGACGCAGGACATATTATTGTTGTAGTTGTCTGATATCTGTATGAGATGTTGTGAGAATTATTATTATTATTTTTGTTGAGAATTTTTCTTTCTCGAAACATTGTTCAAAATATTTCGGTATTTATTATTATTATTATAGTGCACAAGTGTTTGTGCAGACACAAGTGCACTATCTATTCAGTTACCCTCATATTTCGATGGGACACCACTGTGACACGACCGAGGAGAAACACTCAGGTACAAATATTGACCCGACCCGAGGACCGAATCCGGGACCCCAAGCGTTTCCTTCGCTTTAAAGTGCGATTCAAAAACCAGAGCGACAACATTGGACTCCATCGGGAATCACACGCTAAGATGAGGAGAGATGGCAGACAAGAAGACGGATCCCTGATGGTAATCAATTGTCGATAGACACACGTAACACCAGAGGAGTCACAATAAGTGCCGCCAATCTTTAAAACTTCACCTCGGAGGATCGGATCTCCAGTATTCTTACAGACGCAGCGAAACACAGCGCCGGCGCTGTTCCAGGCCGGGTTTATTAACCTATAACTCTGGTTAAACTAGTTTGAAGTCAGTACAGTAATGAGCACCGGATCAGAAATTACTTCCATCGAGTTTGGAGTCAGTTATACTTACCCTGTGTAAATCAGCCATTACGAACCAAGACGCGCGGTCTCTATTTCAGAAACATCTAGGAACAATACTTTACTGCCGCACTCAGTGACGTCAAATTAACTTTAATTGGTACTTAAGAAAAAATATTGACACTTTATTTCAATACGCATAAAGACTTTACATAATTAAGTAAGCGAACATTTAGCTTAATTGACGTCTCTGAGTGCGGCAGTTAGTATTATATAGTCTTTGTTGAATGTTCGTTGCATATCTAATGTTGACGAATGATCGATATAGGAGCCTGTATCCATCGAAGAGGGTAGGGCAGACAGCCCGCGGCCATAATCCGTTATTGCTTCGTAAAACACGACCTGATGCCCTGCTGTGTCGCGTTGCCGAAATATGTATATCAAACAGAATTAGGACTAAGCACAGTAAATACAACAAAAGTATGGAACCTGAGGGACAATTCTCGTGCACTCTACATTGAAGTCGAATTTATAGATTTCATACATTCGTCCATACAAATCTTTGACTGGTTTTCAATGTCGAGTGCTTGAGAATAGGCCCACTGTTTGAACAATATCACAGTGGGTCGATGATGTTGCTAAAGTCGGACGGACTGCATGTATCCGAGCAGCTCTGAGAGCCTAGCAAAACAGTCAAGGAATTCGTAGCGTGCCCAAGAAATACTTTGTCACCTTTTAATTCTAAGTGAGAGAGTGAGAGAGAATACAGTTTTGCTTACGAACGATATAGAGAGCTCTTCAGTTTTCATACAAATTACTTATGATACGCATACGCTACGTTCTTCGAAGAGATCGTGCTAGCTAGATCTTCAGGACCAGGTACGTTGACAACCAAAGAATAGAGGTTAGCCTGATGACCAAAGAAAAAGTTCGATGTAATTGCAACGTGGCTTCTCCTTAAAGCAATTGCGAAAATTGGCTGATCAGATAGAAATATACTCTTTATTGCACAGCACACAGAACTTATTAACTAGGTATACAGAGATTCAATGTATGATTTAGGCGGTAGATCGGTCGAGTAAAGAACATTAGAAGATTGGAAGGAGAGGATGAGTTAAAGAAAGCGGAGGGCCATAAGCGAATTGATTTAAAAGTGACTGCCTGATTGGAATGGGAAAGGAACAAGTTTAGAAAAACGCTTATGGCCATAGACTATCAATCAATTGGACACATATCAAGTATAAGTACATCGGAACCACCTTCGTCTTGGTCCCTAATGCAATCTATGCGGACATATTTTGCACGAGACAATAATCGTGATTCGATGATAAGATGGTCACCATACCGATTACTGATTTCTTGCGATTGTTTGTGTCAATCCCTATGAGCAAAAATTCCGATTAGCGCATTACGCAATTCATAAGATATTTTTACAAATTTTATTTGTAATATCTATTTTAAGTTATTGTTCTGATTAATTGAGTACTTGTTATTTTGGAAGAATAAGAACACAAAAAAGGTTAATGATTTTTACAACTTAATATTTTTATTTGTAGGAAGATGAATGCATGATACGAAACGTTTGAACTGTCCTATTCACCTTTAGATACTGAATGGATTTTAAACACAAATCAGTGTGAATTTTGTGGCATATCAGAAATCCAAGTAAGGCGACTCACTGCTATTAATTTCACTGCGAGCTGGTTACATACAGCTCGTCGACTTACCCGCGTGTTTGCCAACCGTACCTATGGGATGTTAGTGTAAGGACAGACATGTAACGTGCACATATTTTATTTGTTTATGGCTTTCCCGGCGGCCACGCGTGGCTGCACAACTAACAGCCGGAATGAGAAAATTGCGCGATTTTCTGCTCTACGGGGTATCTTATTCAATGTTTTTAGAATGTGAAACGATCACGTTAAACATATTTACTTAATTTCAGACGACAGGTAGGTACTTCAGAGAAGTCTGTACTTTGACTCTGATAAATTTTATGAAGGAATGAATGAAATTTATTGTAGAGATAAATTCAGGTCCTACATAAAGGACAATACGACAAAAAAGTATTACCCTTTTTATATACACTTTTCGAATAAAGATAAATGACCCATATTTTGTATTTTTAATTACATTTATTTATTTATTTTATTTATTTATTACTTATACAAATAATGGACAACATTTCAAAATTGCGAAGCTCTGAAACAAAAAATACCATTTCTTTATTTACTTTTCCCCTGCGCGAATATATATTTATTATTTTTTTTAATTGCTTATTTACTGAGAAAAAAATTAAAAACTAAAAAACGTAAGATGACGTCATCGGACGGCAGAATGTAAAATATTTCTTTGCTTAGCACATTATAGTTTTAAATTTACGAAATGCCAAACCCATGACATGTAACTGTCAAAAAAAAGACAACTTGTCAACGTTGAATGTATGAATGACGTTGACAATGTTGACACTAGTATTATTTACCTTTGACAGTAGTACCTTTTTTTTATCAAAACAATGATAAGCAAAGGAATATCGCTGTATTCAGCCGTCCGATGACGTCATTTGGCGCTTACGTCTATTTAGAATAAAAAGAATTTCAATAATTATTTTATGCATGAAAATGGACAAATTTTGAAAAAAGAAAAAATATGGGTCTGTTCATTTTATGTCTATTTTCATATAAAAAAACAATATGGACATGTTAAAAATATGAAATGTTGTCCATTACAAAATTGTAATAAGGCTCGGTACAATCATAAGCATTTAAAGCTTTACCGTGTACATGTGTGATTTTATTGAAATATATATTTTTTTAAATTAATAAATATGCCGGAAGTGACGTAGTCCTGAGGCTCAACGTATTGTGATGTCGGTGCTATATGTACAATAAAAAATCTTAGGCGACTGGACATTCATTATTTGACGTTTGGTTTTTTTGAATTAACTTTTTTTTTATTCAACGTGGGCAAAAGCGTTATTAATTTGTCAGGCCAAGTGATGACGTCATAGGAGGATTTGTGCCTTTTTTTTCTCTATAAATATTTTTCAATAGCCATGCCTTAATAAGTCTCTTACAGGAAGGTGTTTACATTGATGTTGGTCTCTTTAAAGTAATCCGGTTATGGATATAAAGTCCAATAAATTAATTATTACATACATAAACCGTGAAATATATGTAACGTATATTGTGTAATGTGTATTCGTCACCCGTCGTGTCACAGCAGTGTCCCATCGGAATATGAGGGTAAGGGAATAGAGAGTGCACTTGTGTTTGCGCACACACTTAAGCTCTAAAATATATCTTGCGTACGTGGCTGATCGTTGAGATTGGCCGCCGTAGCCGTAATCGGTTGGAGGATATTATTATTATTATTATATGTCACCGTGAAACTGTAGGTATTTTGGTTATTATGCCCTCTTCTTCATCTTATCATGGAATTCCCAGTTGCGTTCAAAGCTATTGCATCGGAACACGGGGTACGGGTAAATCATGATTCAGGATTTAGGAAGCCTGGTAATTACAATGAGGCGACTGCCGACTGCCGTATCAGAAATGATGAGATCCGCAGGAGAACTAAGGTTACAGACATAGCCCAAAGGATTGCATGCCTCAAGTGGCAATGGGCAGGGCACATAGCGAGGAGAACAGACGGCTTTTGGGGCAGAAAGGTCCTGGAGTGGAGGCCACGTACAGGAACTCGCAGCCGTGGCAGGCCCCCCACAAGGTGGACCGACGATCTGGTGAAGATCGCGGGAATCCATTGGATGCGGGCGGCACAGGACCGATCTGTGTGGAGAACATTGGGGGAGGCCTATGTCCAGCAGTGGACGTCTATTGGCTGAAATGATGACTGCCGACCCTTAGCCAGGGGAACTAGATTAACTGGATCACGGTTACACGTTCCGAATCATTATTTAAAATATTGTAGGTATCCATAATTTTGAGAAACTCTTCGAGGCGCGCAGGTTTCCTCACGATGTTTTCCCTCACCGCCGAGCTAATGGTAGTATGTTTTTGAAATATTTGACAACATCACATACATAGATCTGACTCCGAGATAGGTGGTAGCTCAAGCACCTTTGTTACGGATATCAGAATCGTGGGATTACAAATATATACATATAATACTGTTCTTTGTAAATACATAAATATAATACATAGAAAAAAAATTGCCGTGTGGTCCCCGGCAGAGTAGAAAAGGCCACCCTCACTCTTACCGAGGTGTCCTAAAAGGCGACTAAGGTAAAGATGCTGGCATGATCATCAGCACCCAGAGAAGGAAAACTCTGCATTTATATCAAAACCCTCGCCAACCCGTCTGCCAAGCGTGGTGAGTATGGCAATTACCCCTCATGTGATTGAGGGAGGCCCGTGCCCAAGCAGTGGGGACATAAATGGGCTGACGATGATGATGACGATGAATACATAGAAAAAACCCAGGCCAATACAAACAGATATGTTCATGCACACAAATATTTGTACTGTGTGGGGATCGAACCCGCAACCCTTGCAACAGAGGCAGCGTTCACTGCCACTGTTCCAAACGGGTGTCAATAATATGCACATAGATTTAAAAATCGAGAGGTGTATATACTCGGATTAGAACCACGACACCTCGTTTGGTTTGTATGTATCTTGCAATTAATTGTGATCAGAGCAATACAGTATGGCATTGAAATTTTCCGTTTAGGATGTGATAGATGGCAGACAAGCGGATGGATCACCTAATGGTAAGCGAATGCCGTCCGTAACATCAACAGTGGAGTCACAAGAGCGCTGCAAACATTTTCCTCTGTCCCGTGAATGAGGTTTGTGGTATCCTCACTCATTCGGCGAACCACAGCGAAAGCTAGTGGACGAAATGTATTTAATACATTTTATTTTTAAATCCAATCCGGCTCTTAAGCGAGGAATAAGCTCTTTTCTTAAAGATCACCAAGTCGTATCTGGCATGACAGATGCGTTGCCGGCTCTTAAGCGAGGAATAAGCTCTTTTCTTGAAGATTACCTTAACACCATCGTTGGTAGCTGATTCCATAGTTTTACTACGCACGGTAGGAAGTGGCGTGAGAAGCGCACAAGTGATTTGGGTGAAATTTGGATTTTTTATTTCGTGTTGCGTGCCTTGCCGGCCTTAAAATGTAATGTTGTCAAACATTTATTTATTTTCAAAGCAGACCCTTCCTATTTCGTAAACACATTTCAGTTCTCATTGTAATTCGTGATATACGGCCTCCGTAAAGCCGCCTCGTAAAAACCGCGCAGTTTTCGCTGTGCACCGAGACGCGGGGTTACGGTTACCGGCCAAATTGCATGTAGGTGACGGAACACGGGTAGTTTGGTTGAAATATTGTTACAGGGTCGTTTCACTTATTGCTATTTTCCTTAGTATGAAGAAACCATTTCAGCGGTTTTCGTTAGAAAAGTAGATGTAGCTTTAAAAAGCAATCCAGTTTCGGTAGATGTCACTATGCATTTTAACATCGCGTTTGTAAAGCGTGTTTCCGAAACAATGACCTCAAACCGCCTGCACACATTAGCAATTTTAAAAAGAAAGTATGGGAAATAAATCAGAGATCTATTACATAGCAAATAAAATTACTCCTGGTATTTTTTTAATGTGGCAGGCTTAACGCTTAGGCATGAATGGGCCAGCTCGACCGGAGTGATACCACTGCCTCACAGAAGACCGGCGTGAAGCAGCGCCTGCGCTGAGTTTCGCCGTGTGAGTGAGGTTACCGGAGGCCCAATAGGGGGAAGGGGAAAAGGTTGGCAGCGCACTTGTGACTCCACTGGTGTTGCGGGTGTCCATTGCTTACCATCAGGTGATCCGTCTGCTCGTCTGCCACCTCACATATCATATATATATATATATATATATATATATATATATATATATATATATATATATAATATTAATTGTCTCCCTGACTGATGCTCGAAGGTGGCCTTACGACATAGCCTAGTTTTAGGTCGTTTTCCTCTAGATGGCACTAGCACTGGCTAGCCGACTGATGCCTCTATCTCAGTAGATATAAGTTACTCTTTGTATAGTTACACCTTACGTGGTATAGCTAACAATGTAACTAGGAAGTGAAAAATAGAAAGTTCACCATAATAATCCGCTGAGATGAAGTTACTTAAATACATACAAATTGTAGTAATAATCCCTAATGTAACGCAAAAATCGAAAGACTAACATCGAGGTTTTATCAAAATCAAATCTGCTCCTTCCATATTCTACGCGAACCCAAAATAGATAATATTATCTGTAACCAAGTTTGGCATCCTCATTCGTCAAACAGTGACGCTCATTGCTCCAGCAGCATTACCCAAACTGTCTTATGTTGAGGGCCCCAGGAGCCCAATTCTCGGAGACATGATATTTTGTCATCATACGATATATTGCAAAAGCAATATATTTGTTGTATGGTTTTCATGTGACATCCGCCATGTATTTTTAAATCGAGAATTAAGCTCCAGGATTGTGTATAACTGTGTATAACTCAGGACTGTTAATAATTAGCTGGGCCCGCGGTTTCACCCGCGTGGTGATCGAAATATCGTTCGATTTTGGGAAAAAAAAGTCAAAAGTAAAGTATGGGTGGTCGTTTAAGGTTCAAATTTGTTACTTAACTATTTTATTTGTTTACCTTTCATTACTTTCATTTCTCGACTACGAACTGGTGTCTGTAATACCTAAATGTTACTGTAGAACGATACGGTTTCCGCAATACAAGCCTCGTGCTTAGTGCAGAAACCAACGGCATTATTGTTATATGTACACATTTTACTGGTCAATAAACTTATTTCTATTTCTATTCTATATACCTGTAACAATGCAGAGCAAAGGCCTTGATAGAAATCAAGTCATCACTACTATGATAGGATTAGGTCAATCACCACGCTTGCCAAACTACTGGTTTCCGGCAAGAACAAGATTAATGGGGAAGAACCGGATATATCTCTCAGACAGACATGGGCGCCATTGGATATGGCTCTTTATATTGTAATGTTATGAGGTATGGAAATAGACTATGTGATTGCATGTGGTACATGATAAATAGAGGTTGGAATAAGATAGGGTTATTTTGGTAGGTCCTTACACTGATTGGGGACTACGGTGCGGCGGCCTCCTCGTGTGGCCCTTTCAGTAGTATTTTTGCTCTGTTTGGAGCTGCTACCGAAAGGGTCCTGGCGTCCCTGGGCAACGGCGGGTAGTAATCGGCATCACCCATTGCTACTCGACGGCTAACAGCTGCACACACACGGGAGGGCTCCTGGAGTCGTTCTGTCGACCCCCAGTTGAGCCCCCCCGGGGCCTAGGACCAGCCTCACGGTTTGGGGCATCGGAAACCCCTCTCCTGTGGCCTTTTTTTGTTCTGGGCCCGGGGCCCTGTCCGGCGTCACGCTACGCGTGATAGCGTTTTCGACGTGGGCCCCACTGGGTGGAGAGCCTTTGGGCTCAGCGGCCGTAAGGCCATGTGCTGGAGGTCCGGCGTTGGGTCGTCTAGCCAGGATGGCTCAATGTCGACCGGTGGTGCCAATTTTCTCGGCTCCGCATCCAGCGGAGTTGGGTTTTGCGGCGTTTTTTTGTTTTGAAGCCCTGTGGGTTTTATTTCCCCAACCCACTCTGCACTGCAGCCAGCAGTGTATGGGTGGGGAAGGGTACTCGCAGTCCTCCTCCCGGTGGTGTTTGCAATGCAGGCAGCAGTGTCGGGCGCACATTCGGGGGGCGGTGTTTGGTGTGGCTGTGGAGAGGACCTAGGTCCGTTGACGGAAGTTTGTAAGAGCCGTATTCGTGAGCATCTTTCGCATGAGCGGGTTCGCGGTGGCAAGTTCTTCCTATAGCCCGCGTTCCCCGCTCTGAGAGTTCTCCGGCGAGGGATGGATAGGACTAGGATCACCTAGTAAGCGATGCCGCCACAGGTGATATGTTAAAGTCTATCGCGGTAGATAGAGAGTATGCTATTGGTTTTTCTATGTGATAGGTGGAAGACGAGCAGACGGATCATATGATGGTAAGCGATTGCCGCCGCCTAGACACACCTGCCACGACAGTGAAGCCACAAGTGCGCGGTCCACATCGAAACCCAACTCTGATCAAATTGAGACCTCCGGTTTGCCCTCACCACCCAGGCACAGACGAGTCTCATGCTGTATGTTATGAGGACGTTGTATTACCCCGGTCGAGTGGGAAGGCATTCCGAAACGTGGCTCTCCCTCAATCGATTACTATTGAGATATCGCCCCTTTTGGGATCAGTGGTAGTGACCACGGCTGCTGTAACGTAGCCGAAACGTCGAGCCAAATATGTGAGTACACAATGTGTTTAACATAATAAATATCGTGTTAATTCCCGTCTGGATACTTTATAGTTATAATGCAACGCGAAAATCTAAAAAAACTATCCGTAACATAATTAGTGCTTGAGCTACCTATCTCGGAGTCAGATCAATGTATGTGATGTTGTGAAATATTTATTTATTTATCTTAAAATATTCTATAGAGGCATATCTACTTAATTCTTTCGCTGCATGAATCAGTGTAAGGACCTACCAAAATAACCCTATCTTATTCCAACCTCTATTTATCATGTACCACATGCAATCACATAGTCTATTTCCATACCTCATAACATTACAATATAAAGAGCCATATTCCAATGGCGCCCATGTCTGTCTGAGAGATATATCCGGTTCTTCCCCATTAATCTTTTTCTTGCCGGAAACCAGTAGTTCCCAATCTTTGGGGCGTCATAACCGCTGAACTAAACGAGATATCTACGGTTAAGGTTAATTTGGCAAGCGTGGTGATTAACCTAATCCTATCATAGTAGTGATGACTTGATTTCTATCAAGGCCTTTGCTCTGCATTGTTACAGGTATATAGAATAGAAATAGAAATAAGGTTTATTGACCAGTAAAATGTGTACATATAACAATAATGCCGTTGGTTTCTGCACTAAGCACGAGGCTTGTATTGCGGAAACCGTATCGTTCTACCAGTAACATTTAGGTATTACAGACACCAGTTCGTAGTCGAGAAATGAAAGTAATGAAAGGTAAACAAATAAAATAGTAAGTAACAAATTTGAACCTTAAACGACCACCCATACTTTACTTTTGACTTTTTTTTCCCAAAATCGAACGATATTTCGATCACCACGCGGTGAAACCGCGGGCCCAGCTATTATTACACAGTCCTGAGTTATACACAGTTTACACAATCCTGGAGCTTAATTCTCGATTTAAAAATACATGGCGGATGTCACATGAAAACATACAACAAATATATTGCTTTTGCAGTATATCGTATGATGACAAAATATCATGTCTCCGAGAATGGGGCTCCTGTGGCCCTCAACATAAGACAGTTTTGGGAATGCTGCTGGAGCAATGAGCGTCACGTTTGACGAATGAGGATGCAAACTTGGTTACAGATAATATTATCTATTTTTGGGTTCGCGTAGAATATGGAAGGAGCAGATTTGATTTTAGATAAAACCTCGATGTTAGTCTTTCGATTTTTGCGTTACATTAGGGATTATTACTACAATTTGTATGTATTTAAGTAACTTCAATCTCAGCGGATTATTATGGTGAACTTTCTATTTTTCACTTCCTAGTTACATTGTTAGCTATACCACGTAAGGTGTAACTATACAAGAGTAACTTATATCTACTGAGACTAGAGGGCATCAGTCGGCTAGCCAGTCATAGTGCCCTCATCTAGAGGAAAACGACCTAAACTAGGCTATGTAGGAAGGCCACCTCGAGCATCAGTCAGGGAGACAATTAATATTATATATTATTATATATATATATTATTATATATATATATATATATTCTATATATATATATATAATATATATATATATATATATATATATATAATATATATATATATATTATATGTGATATGTTGAGGTGGCAGACGAGCAGACGGATCATATTGTATGGAAGCGATTGCCGCGCCCATAGGACACCTGCAACGCCAGTGAAGTCACAAGTGCGCTGTCAACCTCTAAACCAACTTGCTCACATTGGACCTCCGGGTGTCCCTCCTCACACGGCCAGGGACGCGTCTTCATGCTGTATTTCTCTGAGGCCGTTGTATTACCCGGTCGAGTGGGAGGCATTCCGAAACGGCTCTCCCTCAATCGATTACTATTGAGATATACGCCCTTGGGACAGTCGGAGTGACCACGGCTGCTGTAACGTAGCCGAAACGTCGAGCCAAATATGTGAGTACACAATGTTGTTTAACATAATAAATATCGTGTTAATTCCCGTCTGGATACTTTATAGTTATAATGCAACGCGAAAATCTAAAAAACTATCCGTAACATAATTAGTGCTTGAGCTACCTATCTCGGAGTCAGATCAATGTATGTGATGTTGTGAAATATTTATTTATTTATCTTAAAATATTCTATAGAGGCATATCTACTTAATTCTTTCGCTGCATGAAATCAGTGTAAGGACCTACCAAAATAACCCTATCTTATTCCAACCTCTATTTATCATGTACCACATGCAATCACATAGTCTATTTCCATACCTCATAACATTACAATATAAAGAGCCATATCCAATGGCGCCCATGTCTGTCTGAGAGATATATCCGGTTCTTCCCCATTAATCTTGTTCTTGCCGGAAACCAGTAGTTCCCAATCTTTGGGGCGTCATAACCGCTGAACTAAACGAGATATCTACGGTTAAGGTTAATTTGGCAAGCGTGGTGATTAACCTAATCCTATCATAGTAGTGATGACTTGATTTCTATCAAGGCCTTTGCTCTGCATTGTTACAGGTATATAGAATAGAAATAGAAATAAGTTTATTGACCAGTAAAATGTGTACATATAACAATAATGCCGTTGGTTTCTGCACTAAGCACGAGGCTTGTATTGCGGAAACCGTATCGTTCTACAGTAACATTTAGGTATTACAGACACCAGTTCGTAGTCGAGAAATGAAAGTAATGAAAGGAAAACAAATAAAATAGTTAAGTAACAAATTTGAACCTTAAACGACCACCCATACTTTACTTTTGACTTTTTTTTTCCCAAAATCGAACGATATTTCGATCACCACGCGGGTGAAACCGCGGGCCCAGCTAATTATTAACAGTCCTGAGTTATACACAGTTATACACAATCCTGGAGCTTAATTCTCGATTTAAAAATACATGGCGGATGTCACATGGAAAACCATACAACAAATATATTGCTTTTGCAATATATCGTATGATGACAAAATATCATGTCTCCGAGAATTGGGCTCCTGGGGCCCTCAACATAAGACAGTTTGGGTAATGCTGCTGGAGCAATGAGCGTCACTGTTTGACGAATGAGGATGCCAAACTTGGTTACAGATAATATTATCTATTTTGGGTTCGCGTAGAATATGGAAGGAGCAGATTTGATTTTGATAAAACCTCGATGTTAGTCTTTCGATTTTTGCGTTACATTAGGGATTATTACTACAATTTGTATGTATTTAAGTAACTTCATCTCAGCGGATTATTATGGTGAACTTTCTATTTTTCACTTCCTAGTTACATTGTTAGCTATACCACGTAAGGTGTAACTATACAAAGAGTAACTTATATCTACTGAGATAGAGGCATCAGTCGGCTAGCCAGTGCTAGTGCCATCTAGAGGAAAACGACCTAAAACTAGGCTATGTCGTAAGGCCACCTTCGAGCATCAGTCAGGGAGACAATAATATTATATATATATATATATATATATATATATATATATATATATATATATATATATGTGATATGTGAGGTGGCAGACGAGCAGACGGATCACCTGATGGTAAGCAATGGACACCCGCAACACCAGTGGAGTCACAAGTGCGCTGCCAACCTTTTCCCCTTCCCCCTATTGGGCCTCCGGTAACCTCACTCACACGGCGAAACTCAGCGCAGGCGCTGCTTCACGCCGGTCTTCTGTGAGGCAGTGGTATCACTCCGGTCGAGCTGGCCCATTCATGCCTAAGCGTTAAGCCTGCCACATTAAAAAAATACCAGGAGTAATTTTATTTGCTATGTAATAGATCTCTGATTTATTTCCCATACTTTCTTTTTAAAATTGCTAATGTGTGCAGGCGGTTTGAGGTCATTGTTTCGGAAACACGCTTTACAAACGCGATGTTAAAATGCATAGTGACATCTACCGAAACTGGATTGCTTTTTAAAGCTACATCTACTTTTCTAACGAAAACCGCTGAAATGGTTTCTTCATACTAAGGAAAATAGCAATAAGTGAAACGACCCTGTAACAATATTTCAACCAAACTACCCGTGTTCCGTCACCTACATGCAATTTGGCCGGTAACCGTAACCCCGCGTCTCGGTGCACAGCGAAAACTGCGCGGTTTTTACGAGGCGGCTTTACGGAGGCCGTATATCACGAATCACAATGAGAACTGAAATGTGTTTACGAAATAGGAAGGGTCTGCTTTGAAAATAAATAAATGTTTGACAACATTACATTTTAAGGCCGGCAAGGCACGCAACACGAAATAAAAAATCCAAATTTCACCCAAATCACTTGTGCGCTTCTCACGCCACTTCCTACCGTGCGTAGTAAAACTATGGAATCAGCTACCAACGATGGTGTTAAGGTAATCTTCAAGAAAAGAGCTTATTCCTCGCTTAAGAGCCGGATTGGATTTAAAAATAAAATGTATTAAATACATTTCGTCCACTAGCTTTCGCTGTGGTTCGCCGAATGAGTGAGGATACCACAAACCTCATTCACGGGACAGAGGAAAATGTTTGCAGCGCTCTTGTGACTCCACTGTTGATGTTACGGACGGCATTCGCTTACCATTAGGTGATCCATCCGCTTGTCTGCCATCTATCACTATAAAGTATCCAGACGGGAATTAACACGATATTTATTATGTTAAACAACATTGTGTACTCACATATTTGGCTCGACGTTTCGGCTACGTTACAGCAGCCGTGGTCACTACCACTGATCCCAAAGGGGCGATATCTCAATAGTAATCGATTGAGGGAGAGCCACGTTTCGGAATGCCTTCCCACTCGACCGGGGTAATACAACGGCCTCATAGAAATACAGCATGAAGACGCGTCTGTGCCGTGTGAGTGAGGGCACCGGAGGTCCAATTTGAGCAGAGTTGGGTTTAGAGGTTGACAGCGCACTTGTGACTTCACTGGCGTTGCAGGTGTCTATGGGCGGCGGCAATCGCTTACCATCATATGATCCGTCTGCTCGTCTGCCACCTATCACATAGAAAAAAACCAAATAGCAGTACATCTCTATCTACCGCGAAGGACTTTAACATATCACATGGGTGGCGGCAATCGCTTACTAGGATCACCTAGTAAGCGATTGCCACCCATGGACACCCACAACACCAGTGGAGTCACAAGTGCGCTGCCAACCTTTAAACCCCCTGTTGATTACGCTTAATGTCCCTAGCTTAGCGTCCCTAAAGCACGCCAATGAAAGAAAACACATTTTTTTGTAATTATTCACACCACATATATTAGACAACCACAACTACCAAAGCTACTGTTCTTAATAGACAATAGAAGATAGTATCAAAAGTTAAAGAAATATAAAAGGCATAGACAATAAAAAAAAGGATGGTTGTGGCCGTCGCCAACATGCTTTCCCCCGAATTACGTAGCCAAACACAGCACAGTGCTGCTTCACGCCGGTTTTCTGTACGGCCGTGGGTATCACTCCGCTCGAATCGGCCCATTCATGCCGAAGCGTGTCCTTTGACAATAAAAATCAAATTTGATCAATTCATTTACAACAGTGGAAAGCCACGCTTAGGCATGAATGGTCCGGCTCGACCGGAGTAATACCACGTCCTCACAGAAAACCGGCGTGAAGCAGTGCATGCGCTGTATTTCGCTGCGTGAGTGAGGATACCGGAGGCCCAATCCAGGGAAAGGGGGGTTAAAAGATAAGCAGCGCACTTGTGAAACCACTGGTGTTGAAGGTGTCCATGGGCGGCCGGTAATCGCTTACCATCAGGTGATCCGTCGGCGCGTCTGCCACCTATATCATGAAAAAAAAAAAAGCTATCTCACCCGTATCTAACTGAAGCAATACAGACTATGACGTATTCGCGTGAAAAATAATCTACAAATCAGAAAGAAATCGAATAGCCCCGCTTGAGTCGTCGATAAAAACCCCGTCCGGCGCTTTTTGCCCCGGGACAGGGAAGGGGCGTGCCGCCGCCGTCATCGCCGCTAATGATCACGCCTTTGTTGGCGATCACACCCACACTGACAATCCATACTGTGGCTATGTCTATGGGATATTAAAAAAGTTTTATCGGTATGATTCATCGACGTATGAGCAGGACCATTCTTGTGTTCTCGTTATTTCGACCGACGCGAACAGTTGCTGTCCTAACTTATTTTTTTCACTAATCACCTCCACTCACACTAATCAATGTGAATAAAAAAAAATCTCATCATCGTCATCGTCAGCCCATTTAAGTCCCCACTGCTGGGGCACGGGCCTCCCTCAATCACATGAGGGGCAATTGCCACACAGCCGTGTGGTTCCCGGCAGAGTAGAATAGGCCATCCTCACTCTTACCGAGGTGTCGTAAAAGGCGACTAAGGTAAAGCTGCTGGCATGATCATCAGCACCCAGAGAAGGAAAACTCTGCATTTATATCAAAACCCTCGCCAACCCGTCTGCCAAGCGTTGTGAGTATGGTAAAAAAAATCTATTAAGTTTATTTTTTTAAATAAAGGGACATAAGAAATATATAACATAAGTTTCTCCTATTTTTCATCTTTGCCCTTTCCTACTTTAAGAAGGGTCCTTTTTTAGTTTATGTTTATTTATTATGTTAATTACATTTTGGTTTATAACTCCGTGAGATTAGCCGCCTTAGCCGAAATCGGTTGAAGGAGTCCTGGGTAAAATTATGTTTCGAATTTTTCAAATATTTCTCGGGTTTATGATCACCAATCCGCATTAGACAAGCGTGGTGATTAAGCGTGTAATTTCATCATAGTTTCGATGACTTGATTTCTATGATGGAAGCCTTTGCCCTGCAGTGGGACAGTGTAAAGGTTGATACTTTACCCTCACTAACTCAATGAGACAGCGCAGATGCTGCGTCACGTCGGTTTTCTGTGAGGCCATGGTATCACCACAGTTAGCGTTCTTATCCAATGAGCTAACATTGCTATATATTGATATAAGCTCTTCAAGCTTAACTGCAGGACATAAAATATATACCATGGGAGAGTCGACCAGAGTGATACCAACGGCTTCAAAGAACACCGGCTTGAAGCAGCACTGTGCGGTGTTTCGCTGCGTGAGTGAGGGTACCAGAGGCCCAATCCAGAGGGAAAGGAGGTTTACAGGTTGGCAACGCACTTGTGACTCCACTGGTGTCGCGGGTGTCCATGGGCGCCGACAATCGCTTACCATCAGGTGATGCGTATCTCGTCAGTGAACTATCACATAAATAAATATATATATTTAAATCAAAACGTATCGAGACACGAGTCGAGTCGTCAGAATATTTCATATTTACTTACCACGCACGAAACAGTTTGTTTTCCAGATGTTTATTTATTACGACGAAACAGTCCGGTAAATGACAGAGAGATAACTCCGCATCAAAGTTAAGACCAAATTTATTGAAACATACGAGCGAAGTTTGTCATACATATTCCATATTTATTACTTTTTCACGCACGAACGACACAGTTTGTTTACCAGCAGATGTTTATTCATCACTGAGACGGCATAGTACCGTAAACGACAGTGAAATAGCTACGCAACAAAACTTCGTGACATGATTAAATTACATATGACCGTAGTACACACATTTTTTAGCATAATTTGTCCCACAGGTGGGGAAAGGCATTGCATATTCAGCATGACTTTTTTGAATACCCGAGAAACTTCTCAGGACATTATAGTAATGAAAACAATCATTTTCCCATAAAGAACATACGACCTAAACTGAAAAAAAAAACCTGCTGATCTTAAGCCTCCTTATTAATAATTGTGAACTAAGGATAGTCCTGGAACTAAGTTCGTGCCAGCCATTTTAACAATGCAAGGTGGAACAGGATCACATGAACTTTAGTACAGTAATAACTTTAGATCGCGATTGATAATAAGGTGGAAGAGGAATGCGAGTAGTAATTGAATCTTAAGTTATGGATATCTATGGCACAGCGTGACGGACGCATGTATCACATGTCCTAAATGTTATATTGTATAATGTAAATTAGTCCTAATAGTTAGTTAGGTTTATAATAATATAGTTGGGCCGAAGAAGGAGAAGTGACACGTGACAGTGAACGAATCAGATCGCGCGTAAGGTTTGGTTCATCATCATCGTCAGCCCATTTATGTCCCCACTGCTGGGGCACGGGCCTCCCTCAATCACATGAGGGGTAATTGCCATACTCACCACGCTTGGCAGACGGGTTGGCGAGGGGTTTGATATAAATGCAGAGTTTTCCTTCTCTGGGTGCTGATGATCATGCCAGCAGCTTTACCTTAGTCGCCTTTTACGACACCTCGTTAAGAGTGAGGGTGGCTTTTCTACTCTGCCGGGGACCACACGGCCAAGGTTTGGTTATTGCTTACTTACTATTTTACGAGTTAGTTCAGTAAGTTTATCACTCTACGAAAATGTGGACGTAAAATAATAAAATTTATCTCCCGATTAGAGTTCTACGAAAGTTTATAAACTTCCTAGTAAATTGATAAACTTACGGATCTTGTTATTTTCCGGTGACATATATACAACAAAAGGCCCAGATCGTTTATGCGCTTGCTAAAAGCGGCCATCATAGATTCGATTTTTGCCATTTTAGATAGCGAGAAAACGCTAGAGGGACGATAACTCCATTTTCCGGACCCGAATCTTGCATCATTGTTCAAGCGTACCCGGGTTCCGAAGCGACAGCTTTAAACGCAACTGAGAAATACACGTTAAGATGAGGAGGAGGGGACGAAGACGCCAAGGACCTCCAGTCACTAAACGTGTATGACTGGTCGGAATTGACCAAAACCTAACCTAACGGAATTGTGTCCTCGGAGGCGAACTTCGCTAAGCTGCGTGAGTTCGCGGCCCCAGAAGGGGGAGAAACAAATTTTATTTTATTTATTTCATTAATATAACTATAAGTCTTTTTGTTACTAACAATCTATGGATCAAAACACTGTATGGTCTAAAATAAACAATTTTTATTTTATTTTATTTAGTTACACTAATGCACCGAAAAACAAATAAATGGCTTCGAAACCAAACGAAAGTCGCAGGGCTCACTTATGTGGAGGTGGGCAGGACATGTCGCCCGAAATGAAGCATCTTGGCGCAAGAGTCTTCTTGAGTGGAAGCCATGGGGAAATAAAAGCCCTTAGGGAAGACCTTAGATGCGCTTCTTTTTTTTTATGATATATGTGGCAGACGAGGACACCTGCAACACCAGTTATATTGGGCCTCCAGTACCCTCACTCACGCAGCGAAACACAGCGCATGCACTGCTTCACGCCGGTTTTCTGTGAGGACGTGGTATTACTACGTCCGAGCCGGTCCATTCATGCCGAAGCGTGGCTCTCCCACTGTAAAGCGTGGCTCTCCCACCGCTCTCGCGCTGAAAAGATGACGTGAAGGGGTAACTGGCCCAATCTGGATGTAAAAAGCTCAATGTCGGAAAGAATGGAAATGCTAAAGGTGGCCTACACCCAAGGAGTTGAAACAGGCTTAAGAAGAAGAAGAAGGAGAGAGAGAGAGACAATAAGAGAACAGCACACAAAAACCTCTAAGTTTTAACCAAAGGACTGAAGAAGTAAAGTTAGTGATACACGTGCTCATTTGTAGCATGCTTTATAAGCATGCTAAATATGAGCATGTTTAAGGAACTGTCCACATTTGCTATCAATAAGCATTGCTATTACGCATATTTTAGCATGCTTAAAAATAAGCAAACATGTTAACACGTGCTTACACCCGCACACGGTAGCATGCTTAACAATCGAGCGTGCGTTTTTTGCTCAAAATAAGCATGCTTATTTGTAGCACGTCGATCCACACATGCTACTAAGAAGCACTTGATCAAAAGAAGCTTTAAGCATGAAAATAACCATGGGCGGTGAGGTTGCGGCTATATCCTCACTGCTTCTTCCACACTGTGACGTCACGTAAGGCTGGTACGCATCGTCTGGCGCCTCGGTCTTCACTATCAATCATGGCCTTAAATCTATTTAGTGATTACTTTTTTGCCGTCGCCGTGTCTTGTTTGTTCGCTACGAAAAAGTGACGATGGACGCTTTCTCATTACTTAAAACGCGAAAGGTTTTAGGGAACACATCTATATAAATACGAGAGGTCAATAAACCTTATGGGGGACGTCATGCTACAAGCATGATAGATAATCATAGTAAAAAGAAAGTCAACCAGCCCTGTGACTACGGTCGGTAATGACCCCTTTTTTTATCCGATCATTTAGACTTTCTGTAGAATTTTAATATTACAATGTACAATCGACAAAGTAGACCACTTTTTGACCTTAAAGAATTGGAATAAAGTCGAAAATTACTCTACCGGGAACTTTGTCGATATTGTACCTATACCTTTACAATGTAAAATTCTTATTCGTCAAGGGTGTGTGGGCTGTTGGGAGGAACTTTAGGTTGGTCCTAGGGGCCCATACGCTATTTATGCTACCTTTTGCATACCTACTTCTAATGTTTATTGGAGTTTCTTTTTTAAAATTATAATTTTATTGCTAAATGCCTTTGTATTAATTGTACATTATGTTTAATTATGCTTTTTTAATTTATGTGTGTCAATTTGAATGCGAATAATTTTTTTACCTATCTATCTATTTTACGTGATTACATTTTCCCCCGAAATGGGCCTCCGGTACCCTCATGCACGCAGGGAAACAGCAGAGACGCTACAATAAATAAATATAAATATTTCACAACATCACATACATTGATCTGACTCCGAGATAGGTAGCTCAAGCACCTGTGTTGCGGATATCAGAATCAACAGTGGGATTACCAATATATACATAAAATACTACTAAACGCTGGTAAGTAAGACCCTGGTATCACTTCGGTCCTTTTCCAGTGGTTTCATCAAAAAACTTTTTTGAGGGCGTGGGTTCGAATCCGCGATCCTACTGTCTTTACCATTGTTCAAACTTCACTAAACGGTACGTCGCGTCGTCCGGAGAACAAGTAAATTATTTCCTCCTCATCTTAGCGTTCCCAGTTGCGTCCAAAGCTGTTGCTCTGGAACCCTGGGTGCGCTTGGACCATGATTCTTGATTTGGGGAGTCTGGTAATTACAATGAAGCAACTGCCGTCTGACCTAAATGGTTGCGTAGGACAGGGAACTAGACCAATCGGCGCTATCGCGTGCGAGAAATCCGCAAGATGGCGTACTATAGGACTGAGGTCCATCAACAAGGTGATTGGGTATTTTAGACGTGATATGCCAAATTGTCATTTTACGAATAAATCAGTCAATGATGTTGAAGTTAGACCTCGGTTCTCAAGCACGCCATCTAGCGGATATTTCACACGTTGAATCATGGTTAACTGTTTCAGAAACTATATGAAACGTGCAGGTTTCCTCACGATGTATTCCCTCACAGATGAGCGAATGGTAGAAATACGCACATAGATTTGAAAAATCCATGCTCGGATTCGAACCCGGACCCCCGTATGGAAGGCGCATTCTGAACTACTGAGCTACCATCGCTCTAAGTAACTTATTCCCTATAACTCTTATTCTTCATACTTAAAACACTTTCAATGTATGCAGACGTAGTTCAACAACTTGTATGCAACTTCAAGCTAATATCTACTCTCCATCACACAAGAGCATCTCTCCCACACGACACGACGCCATTTAAAAACTTACCTCACCCACTTTATAATAAAGTGTAGTTTCATATGCAAGTTTTTTATTTTCCCCTGTGGGGCACGCTTCGCAAAATACCGAAGTTTCTTAGTAAGCCAGAATAAAATAGTTTTTAACGTGATAATATGGAAACGAGACAATTTCTAAGCATATTTTAGTAGACTATGTTTTAATTTTGGGGTAGGACGTCCATCGGCCATGTAGAAAGGCACCCTCGAGGTCCAGGTAGACGTGAGGCGTATTTATCGTAACAGATAAATATAACAGATATTTACAAGACGTAACATAACAACTGTTACTCCATTTATAAATACCTGTTATGAAATAACAGCAATGAAAATACGTTTACAGTAACAGCAAGGTAGTATTTTAATAACAGATATACCAATACCACAAAATAACGTCATCTGCCCTGTTCCTTCCTGGAATCTGTTATACGAAATAACATTTCATCTCTCACTCTGTTGTAAGAGAGAAACAGGGAAGCCAACTAGTATTTAGCTCTGGAGCCCGGGGTACGCTTAGACCATGATTTAGGAAAATCCTAACAAAAGTCTGGTAATTACCTACAATGAAGCGACTTCGCAACCCTTAACAGCCAACTAACAATACAACCAGACCAACCACATCACATATAACAGATAGTATGCAATGCTATTTATTATACAAAATATAACAGGCTGTTATTTGATAACAAGTATTTGGAACAGATAAATTTAAGAAACAGACAGTTGCAACATACATATAGATTCACCGATTACGACTCATCCTCAGGTCCAGGCAGGGAGACGGAGGAATGAAATCACCTGTTCCGTTTGACTCACTTCACGTTTATTACCGCTCTGTTAGGTGTCCTGTTTTGACAAAATTGCTGCAAACGGCTCGAGGTTTTTGTTTCGGTAGCACGCTTTGCTAGCGCGATGTAATTATGCATAGTGACATCTACCGAAACAAAGCCGAACCGCCTACTTTGATTGCTTTCTACAGCTATGTGGACTATAAGGTAGGACGGGTAGGGCACACCAGCGACGCCGATGGATTGAAATTGTTAGCATCTAAATCGGATATCTCATTAACAATTTCGAAGTTCGAGCATCTCGAAAAGAACTTATACTATTTATTCAATACTTATTATTCACTTTTTGGTCTGATTCCTACTCGAAATATGAATTACCGCCAAAAACGGCCACTTTCGAGTGAGTGCAAAAACAGAGCAAAAAGTTAATTATAAGTATTGAATAAATAGTATATATTCTTTCTGACAGGCTTGAACTTCGAAATTGTTAAAAAGATTAGATAGAAGTTGCTATCAATTTAAATCGATTGGCGTCGCTAGTTAGGGCCAACCGTCGCCTTAAGGTGACGAGTAGGGCACACTAGCGACGCCGATCGATTTTAATTTTTGGCTACTAAACTGGTTCTATTTTAATCTATTCGGGGTTACAATCTCTCGGCAAACACTTATACTATGTACTAAATAACCCAAAAATTAAGTATTTTGGGTCTGCTTTTGTACTCAAAATTTGAATTACCGCCAAAAGCGGCCACTTTTGGCGTGAATCAATTTTTCGCGTACAAAAACGGACCCAACATTTGTGCATGGTTATTTAATCAATAGTATTAGTGTTTGCCGAGAGGTTGTAACCCCGAAATTGTTTAAAATAGATCCGGTTTAGTAGCTAAAAATTTAAATACCTACCCGTCACCTAAAGAGCGTGGCTGGAAGTTTCTTTCAATAGGAAAATACAGGACTTTTCTTATTAAAACTGATATTGTTATCGGATTGATTTTATTAAAGGACATCTTCTTTTTTGGTCCAAGTGCTTACCAGTATTTCTTTTAGACCAGTAATTTTGTGCGAACGCCTGTATCAACGCCTTAGATTGTTTTAGTCGAGGTAGTCTTTTCCGCAAGGCGCTATTGGGAACAGGACTGGGTAGCCTTAACTTTTCCGTTTTGCCAAAAAAAAAGCCAGCCCTTTCACTTATAGTAATGTATACTTTTACAGCCAAGTGTAATTTGCATAATGCCATAAAGTCACCTACATATCGGTACCCGGTATCTTTTACGAGTGAATCTGTAGATTTATTACACGTGTATACATATTTTTGGAGTTGACTGTACAACACTACTCGCACAGTGTAGACTAGAGTTGCCGCGAATAGTCGTTATAGCGAATAGTCGAATACCGAGTAATCGCCATTCGCTTTGGCGAATAGTCGAATAACTCGGCCTTACTATTCGACATAAATAAGGCACATTAAACATAATTTTTATTTCTATTAAATATAGCATTAAACTTC
The DNA here is from genome assembly GCA_019059595.1 of Marasmia exigua. Classification (NCBI taxonomy): domain Eukaryota; kingdom Metazoa; phylum Arthropoda; class Insecta; order Lepidoptera; family Crambidae; genus Marasmia; species Marasmia exigua. The sequence goes on along the minus strand of CM032479.1, from coordinate 3,443,641 downwards.
GTATCATTTATTTGTTACATAATTTTAATAATAGTTTTAATTTTAAAACCTATTTTTTTTAAGTTGTGGGAAATAAAGCTAGAGAAATCTGTTTCATGTGTAACATGCATTCGTAATTCGTATATATTTATTTACTTTATTAAATGCTGGCAACCCTTTTCGTGCAGAAAAAAATAGTTTTTTTGCATCACAATCTGCCTCTGGTGGATTTTAAATATTAAATAATCAACCAAACAAAACCTTATGAATGACAGGCACCGGAGAGAATTTTAAATTTTAATATTTAAATTATTGATGTTATGTTTAGTTTTATTAAGGAAAATAATAAGGAATGATTATTTTTACTTATTAGTTTTATTTGTTCGTTATAAATTTATTGTGACAACGTCCTAAAGTATATACATATTTTTGGAGTTGACTGTACAACACTACTCGCACAGTGTAGACACAGAGTAACAAGTGCTATATGGAAAACTCTTGTTATACTGTGTGCAGTTCAGGTCGCGTCGCAGTTAAAATATATGAGCAATGCCCGGGGGACACATTACTAGTGGCCGAAACTTTGGTAAGCGTATTTACGGCTTGAATAATTTATCAACGTGGATTATAAAGAGGAAATATTATTTTAAAACATGTTTTCGTCAGTATAATCGACACTCGTGACTCAATTACGTTGAGACACTTGGGACAGTTTGAACTAATACGTTTTTTTTACAGTAAATAATAATATCCTCTAACCGATTACGCCTACGGCAGCCAATCTCAACGATATGGTGCTCAAGTGTGTGCGCAAGCACAAGTGCACTCTCTTTTCCCTTACCCTCATATTCCGATGGGACACTACTGTGACACGACTGGAGAGGGATCGGGCGCTGGACGAACAGCTTAACGTGCTTTCCTAGGCTCGGGGGTACAAGACCGCCAACTTGCAGACACCGGACTGCCACTAAAATTTTTTTTACCGAAAATTTAGGTACAGATTTTTGGCTCGACCCGGGAGCGAACGAGTTTAAAGTGCGACCCACTAACCACTGCGCCACCGAGTCAGTCCAATTGGAGGTTGTACATTGAATATACTAGCCTCAATGAGAGTTATTTTTCATTTTTAAGAACTTTACAACAATTTGCATTTTCCAGAAATATGGAATGTTGAACATGGTAGCAGTAATCTAAATAGCATTAAAAATTTGATCCAAAAAAATGGATAAAACCTGACAGACTAATGCACGCCACTGCTCCTGATTTTCGGCCACTCTCATACAGCCCACACCAGCCAGCCTTCGAATGTCATCATCCTATCTTGTCGCAGGGCGTCCTACACTACGCTTACCGAGTCGCGGTCTCCACTCAAGGACTTTACGGCTCCAACGGCTGTCAGTTCTGCGGCTAATATGACCAGCCCACTGCCACTTCAGTTTGCTAATTCATATATTTGTTTAATATATAATTTTATAAAGCGTGATTTATTCAAGGTTATTTCCTAAAGAATTACAATTTACAGTATTTTTGAGTACCTACTTGATGTGCAGCATCTAAACCCAACAACATAATTACACTTTCAGTTGTGTTCTGCAATTTTTTCCTCTCTATACCAATAGGCTTGGGCGACATTAATCCAGTTAGCAACTTTCATAATATGAGCGTGCTATTAGGCAAGTTTACACCGCCGTGTGTCGACATCTGGCGGTCAACGACTGTTTGACTAAGTTGAGGATTATTGTCTTGTTCAAGACTTTCGAAGGTAGGGAAATTAAGACTGCCGATTAAGAAAGAAAAATACGGTTTACGGTTTAAGACATTTATTTCTCAAAAAGAATACATTATTCACTTATATGAGAAATACGAGATTATGTGGGTATAGGTATAATAAAAATCCATGCTCTTAATGCGCAGCGCGCGCACATTCCAAAGCGTTAAAGTATTGAGTAATTGAACGCAACATTTAAAAACTCCAATGTTTACATTTCGTTCTTTCACATCATATGAGAATATTTTTACATAGTATTATTTTAACATAAAAATAGCATCTACATGAAACAATTTTGAAAACATATTATAATTATAATTACATTAATAATGAATTTTAAAATAAAAAAAAAAAATAGAAATGTTTTCTCTTTTTTTTTATACAACGGCTGTGGCAAAGAAGCGTGCGGCTCGCCTTATGGTAAGCGACTACCAAAGCCTGTGGACGCTTGCAACTTCCAGAGGACTTGCATTCGTGTTGTCGACCCTTCAAAAACCTTAACTGTCCTTTTTTGATGTTAGGCCTTTTTTATGCGTTATGACCACAGACGTGCATCCTAATCAGACTGAGCCTTTTCATAGAAAGCTTACTTGAAAAACCGCGCGAATCCGTTAATACTGGAGTGACGTGCTGAAAAAATATTTAATAAGTTACCACAAAATCTTGTTGATTTACACCAATGCCTAAATTTAAAATACATGTAAAAATTATTTAATGGCAAAAGCCTATTATACAGTTAATGATTACATAAATGACAAGAATTTGTGGAAATGATAAACTGTACGCCTACACCCATGATCCTGTACTTATAAAATTTTGGCGATTTAAAAGAGTAACTGCCGAGTTTCTTGCCGGATCTTCTCGTCAGAATCAACTTTCCGATTCCGGTAGTAGAATCACATTATATTTATTCATTTCGTATCGACATATATGTGTAATTACATGTATAATATACATAGTTATAATTTATATTTTTCATATTAACATAAAAAAAAATGTATGACGATTTGTAAGAGCTGTATATAAGCCTATGCAAATAAAGTACTTTTGAATTTTGTTTTTTTTTTGTTGGATATGGATGCATTAAAGCTGCGTCAGGACCGGTTTCATCTCTTCCACACTCTGTGACGTTTTTCCGAAAATGGCACATTCCGTTTAAAGCACGCGATTTCTAGTTACATGGATGTGGCAGACAAGCAAACGGATAACAAGATGGTAACCGATTGCCGCCGCCCTAGGACACTCGCAACACCAGTGGGATCACGAGTGCGCTGCCAACGTTTACCAATTCCTCCGATTGGGCCTCCGGTACTCACTCACTCGGCAAAATTCAACGCAGTCGCTTCTTCACGCCGGATCACTCCGGTCGAGCCAGCCCATTCATGCGTGGCTCTTATACTCTGATCACGGTTACTTGCCACGTGGCAAAAGTTTTCGCGTGTAAAAACGGACCCAACATTTGTGCATGGTTATTTATTAAATAGTATAAGTGTTTGCTGAGAGAGTGTAACCGAAATTGTTATAAAATGGATCCGGTTTAGTAGCTATAAATTAAAATCGATTGGCGTCCCTAGTGTGCCCTAACCGTCATCATAAATATGTAAAATGTGAGGATTAATGTATCATTGAGGCCTTCCAGTCTTTTAGAGTTATGGAGTTACTAGGGAGTTAAAGATTACAAAAGAGTGATATAACTCTTTCCGTCATTAGAGGTATAACTCTGTTATCTTTTTGAAGAGTTATTCTGCGCATCTCTGATGTCAAAGTGACATCTGACATGTGGTTATCTTTTGACGCCATATGTAACATACAATGCGTGAATGGATGGACGTTTTTTTGTTTTTTTTTTACCTAATTCAGCAATATTTCCTTGATTTTATAATGGAATGCTGTACACTGTCCTAGCCAATTCCTGGATATGTCTTTTGTAGGTCATAATAGAGCTATAAAATTCCTCTGGCCCTCTCTATTATTAATTTCGACGCGAGCCTCGAATTTATTCTTTCAGCGAATAACGAAGCCTTGCGGGCAAAAAAACTGGACAAGTGCGAGTTAGTCTTGTAAATGGAGGGTTCCGGAGCAATTTTTCGATATAAATATCAACCGTGGGAGAGTACATATTTCGGTCACACAATGCGAGAAGGAATTATAGAAAAACTGATTGTCGTTGGGAACACCGAAGGCAGTAGATCGTGCGGTCTTTCACCGACAAGGTGGACCGATCAGTTAAAAGACTCGTCGTCCTCCAAATTCTACGTAAGAGATGCGCTAGACAGACACCGGTGGAGGCAGATCATCCGCTCCAGGTGTAGACATGATGCTGACCACGATCCTCAGACATGAGGGACCGATTGAAAAGAGAAGAGTGGGAGAACCTCGCTTCGGCTTTAATGGGCCGGCTCGACCGGAGTGACCATCACAAATAACCGGCGTGAAGCAGCGTCTGTGCTGTGTTTCGTGAGTGAGGATGACGGAGGGCCTAAAATGAGGGGACGGGGTTTAAAGGTTGGCAATGCACTTGTAACTCCATTGGAGTTGCGAGTGTCTAAGGGCGGCGGCAATCGCTTACCATCAGGTGATCCGTCTGGTCGTCTGCCACCTATCACACACACAAAAAAAAATCAGACAACAGTACAAACATTGACCTGACCTCTACGAAAAAATAAGACTCGATGACAGAGACTGACTATACGGAGTGTCTGCGCGAGAGACACGACTTTATATACTGCCGAGCGTAGGTCAACGAACTCTTCGATGTCAGTAACAGTTAAATGCGACTAACAGAACGTCAGTCGTTTCAACATTTTCCCATAGAAAAATATTGTACTAACGCCCTCCTGTCCTGTCTAAGTCACCGAAGTGCCTTCTGATCGTAGTCGTACTGTACTGTATCTATCATATTTGTTCTTCAGGTGATCTGTCGGCACGTTTCACACACTATACATATGTCTCTGAGAAAAAAAGGTATAGACGAACATTAAAGTTATTCTATGAGGGCTTTTTCCTTTGAGATCGGGATCCCTAAAAAATGTTAAAATCAAGACAAAGACTTTCGCCAACAATTTGTCTTTAGCCGGCTATTTTCCCGCAAACTCATTTGGGGGCTGAATAAGTGAAGTGAATTTATTAACGGGTGACATTAAGTGGGGCACAATTAAAAATAAAATGGCCTTAATATAATCTGCTATTAAAATAGAAGAGAATCCTACAATACTAGCTAGATGGTAGATCAGTGAAGGAAACCTGCACGTCAGCTGTATATTGGCTCTCCTGATTCTCATGGTAAGCAAGAGCAGAGCCCACTTTGTAATTACAACGGAAGCGATGTCAAGACCAGTGCGTCCTTCCGGTCATGACTTACGGTGCCAAGACGTGGACACTCACGGCTGGACTAGTCCACCGGTTCAAAGTCGCTCAAAGAGCTATGGTATGGGCTATGCTCGGAGTATCTCTGAAGGACCGCATCAGAAATGATGTAATCCGACAGAGAACCAGAGTCACCGACATAGCCAACCGAATTAGCAAACTGAAGCGGCAGTGGGCTGGTCACAAGATGGGATGATGACATTCGAAGGCTGGCTGGTGTGGGATGAGAGTGCCGAAAATCTGGAGCAGTGGCGTGCATTAGGGGAGACCTATGGTCAGCAGTGGACGAGTGTGGGTTGCTGATGATGATGTCAAGGCATCACCTCTGTTGGGGCTGCCATACTGGCGAGATGCTTCTTCACGAGGATCAATGGGAGGAAGCCTTTCATACGCCTTTTATTTTTTTTTATGTCAAAGGACGAGCAGACGGAGCACCTGATGGTAAGCGATTTCCGCAGCCCATGGACACCCGCGACACCAGTGGAGTCACAAGTGCGCTGAAAACCTTTAATTTTCTTATTTCTTTTTTGCTTATTTCTACCATTGGCTCGGCGGTGAGGGATAACATCGTAAGGAAACTTGCACGCGTCGAATAGTTTCTGAAACGTGTAAACATTATTCAGTTAGTGTGATTCCCCTGTTTAAGGGTTGCGAAGGTCAGACAATAGTCGCTTCACTTTATTTACCAGACTCCCCAAATTCTGAATCATGGTCTAAGCGTACTCTGGTCACCAAAGCGACAGCTTTGGACGCAACTGGGAATCATGTGACCTTCACAACCTTTGAACTGTTTTGTAGAAGAGCAAGGAGGGGGAAGAGACGCCGAACAGATGCGCGACTCCCTCCTCTCCGAGGAAGAGGCTTGGCGCGCGCTACGGGGGTGCTAGCGCCGGCATTGCATAGGCGTCTTCACCAGCTCGGTAGGGACGGCTCGGCGCTCCCGGCTGGCCCTGTCGCCCCCTCTAGTCCGTCTGGGGGAGGTATTGCAGGGCCTGCGCTGTAAGTGTCAACACCTGGGGAGGAACGTGTAGACAAAGTTGATCAACTAGTGCACATGTCTCTTCCCCACTCTGGCGAAGAAGGAAGCGCCGTTGGGGATTTAGTCGGTAGGCCTCTGGCCGGCTTCTTGTTAGAAGAAGCCCCCGCCAGAGGAGAGCCCAACATAACCCATCCGCCCCCCCAGTGGATGGGTATGCACATGGCAACGTTGGGGAACCAGACCAACTGTCTCACAGTTACAAGTTCAGAACTGAATGCACGGTGAGAGCTCAGAAGAGCTTTTCTCCCATTTATCCCCCTTTCTTTCCGCTTGCCCTTTTCCATCACAGAGCTACACGCGCCGCGCTGTTACCGCTTCATAGTAGAGACCATCAAGAAATGGAACTCGTTGCCGGCCATGTATTTCCTCCTTCCTACAATATGGATTCCTTTAAACGAACCGTGAAGAAGCATCTCGCGCGACAGTATGGCAGTCCCAACGGAGGTGATGCCTTGACATCGCTTCCGTTGTAGTTGGAAAGTGTGCTCTGTTCTTGCATACCATCAGGATGAGGAGAGCTATATACTGTGTCACCTTAAAAAAAAGAATCTCAAATATTGTACTTATCCACAATTTTGGGATAGCATCAAGGACGTGCAGGTTTCCTCACGATGTTTTCGCTCACCGCTGAAATAACGTTGTTAGTAATATGCCCAACATACATTTAAAAATCCAGAGGTATGCTCGGATGAAGCATGACCCCTGGTATGGAAGGCGCGTTCTTATCCACTGAGCAACATCACTCTATCGCATGGGCCATTGCAGAGGATTTTGAAAGTTTTGTTAGTGCAAGTATAATTTGTAACTTATTTTTAAATCACTGTCGAGCACTCCAACTACATTGCTTTTTTTTGCATTGAAACATAAGCATTTTGATAAATAGTTTTTTAGATTTTCGCGTTGCATTATAATTATAATGTATCAAGACGGGTGTTAACACGATAAAAATCGACAAGCGAATAAATCGGCAATAGCAGAACATCTACTGGAAATGGGAGTTAATCATTGGATGGAACTACATGACCCGAAAATCCTCTCCACCGATCGTCATTATCATACCAGGATATTACGTGAAGCAATTGAGATCAAGAAGTATAAGACTTTCCATCGGGAGGATGGATTTAAAATATCATCGACATGGCATCCAGTGATTAACAAGTGCAAACCCCGTGCTGGGCCGTTACTAACGTTACTAAACAAACACCGATACTGTTAGTGTGTCGGAGTAGCTTCACTTACAATTCATCTAGTGGCGAATTAATATCAAAAAATGTGAGGGTGTCTGAAGATTCACAGCCCGGCCCCAGCAGACGACGCCGTGCTCCGCCAGTCCGCTTGTGACCACGGCTGCTGTAACGTAGCCGAAACGTCGAGCCAAATATGTGAGTACACAAAGTTGTATCACATAATAAATTTCGTGTTGATTCCCGTCTTGATACATTATAAACATAAGCATCACCATCATATTCGCGTTTTGTCCCGGTTGCATCCCAAGCTGTCGCTTCGGAGCCCGGGGTTCGCTTTCCTACTTCGACTCCCTCACCTCGCACGGTCTTGTGCATCCCTAGTGGTTATTTTATTAGCACTCATGTCATCCTTTACGATGTCACGCCACACTTTTTAGGTGTACACAAATCTCTCATAATGGAGAGGGCTATGCTCGGACTCTCCCAGGGTGATTGTTTCAGAAATGATGAGATCCGCAGGAGAACTAAGATCACAGACATAGCCCAAAGGATTGCATGCCTGCAGTGGCAATGGGCAGGGCACATAGCGAGGAGAACAGACGGCCGTTGGGGCGGAAAGGTCCTCGAATGGAGGCCACGTACAGGAAGTCGCAGCCGTGGCCGGCCCCCCACAAGGTGGACCGATGATCTGGTGAAGATCGCGGGAATCCATTGGATGCGGGCGGCCAATGATGATGAACTCTCTCAGTTCTATAAAAATAACTATTTTTATTTCGTCACTTACAGGTCAAAACATCAAAACAGATAGTTATGTTATCTTTACATCATAAACCCGTGTTTTGTAACGCGATGGTCCATCATTTTCGAGGGCTTATAGGACCCGGGTTAAAGGATTACTCATCCTCCGGTCCCATACGTCACTGCCAGCTATGTGGGCCGAATAGGGCATGTGGGCCGAATCGGGCCGAATCTCGGCACTCTTCGGCGGCTGTGTGTTGTAATATTAATGTGGGAATTATGGCATTACTTCGCGAGGGTTATTTTGTTGTGACCATGATGGATTGGGAGTTTGACGGAGAGTGATCATTGTGGAGCCGGCACGATAGTGTTTTGGTAGATAAACTTCTCGCTTCAAGGGGCGTAAAAAACGTTCATGGATTTTTTGCACTTCTGGGATTTGGAGGCAGCCCTATTGTGAATACCACACCATGAGACAGTTGTAGGTTTGAATCACCTATTTTTAGTCACGCAGGAAAAATGCTTTAAACACCGTCCGATTAGGTCAGGGGGCCTCCCAGGGTGTGTGAGACTCCCTTTAGACGGATGACTTAGGCGAGGCCAATGGTCACTCATCAGTCCATTTGACCCCGTTTGCGGCCAACGTCTACACAAGCAAAATAGGCGGAACTCCTAGAGTCTTGAATCACCTGATGTTAAAAAAAATGTGATTCTGTTCTTTCGAGGGCATGTTGAGCAGCATAGTTCATATAATGTGGCTTGATTAGAATAACAGCCACTGGTGTAACAGAAAAATGATCTTTAGGTCTATAGTAATAAAAACCTATGTAATGAAACTTGGTTCAAATGATTAACCTTATGTCTATTGAAATAGAATATAAAATTTCTGATAAAATAAAGATTCTGGCATTGGGCCACCATTGGGTCACAAAGCTATGAAAGACAAGTGTTATATCGCATTGGTCTTATGAGGGTGGTACTACCCCCGTCGAGTCGGCCCATACACGTTTTACTGTAAATAATACACGTTAAGGGGGTTGCCACACTGGCGGATTGCAAGCGTTTTCAAATCGGAGCGACGACGCAGCGAAGATGTTGCGGCTGCGCAGCTTACACGCTGCGGATGCGCAACGGATACGCCGGCGTTTTTCGCGTGGCCGCCACAAAAAAACAATGGCATTCAGAGTTATCTCTGCGGCGCATTCGCAGCGTGAACACTGCGCAGCCGCAATCCGCCAGTGTGGCAACTCCCTTACTGTATACGAGTACAATACACAACATGGCTCCAACTTTTAACAGTATTTAGCTTATATGACGTGGTGAGACATATAAGCTTAGTACTGTTCTCTCTTGACCTGTCTAGAGGCCGCCTTACCAAAGAAGTGCCTTGAAAAGCGCGATTCAGTCGCCATCAACATTCTTATATGTTTTTAGCGACAAGGAATATAAAGTTCCGTCTTATACCGCGAGCCTTATTTCGGAGCGCGGACTCCAATTACGGACTAAAAAATTTGGAAATTCTTATTTCTGCCGCACCATCAAGAAATAGAACTCATTGCCGGCGCATGGATTTTCCTCTTCCTACAATATGGATTCCTTTAAACGAAGCGTGAAGAAGCATCTCGCGGGCCAGTATGGCGGTGCCAACGGAGGTGATGCCTTGACATCGATTCCGTTGTAATTGCAACTTGGGCTCTTCTCTTGCTTACCATCAGGCTGAGGAGAGCTAATATACTGTGCCACTATAAAAAAAAACTCTATCTAAATTTTTTCACAACTTACTTATATACTCTTGGTAAGGTTTTGAATCTACGTTCCTAGGATACAATCCAATCCTGCAATACGCGACCAAAAGTTAACGGAAACGATTGTCGATCATAAAACAGAAATACTTCCAGCGAAACAGCCTCCAGGGCACTAAAAACTTTCGATTGAAATAATTAGGGCGAAATAAGGCTCGAATTGTACGCAGTCCATTAGTGATGCGACATGAGGCAAATTTCACAAACCACTCGCATCATCATTGTCGAGGACAGACTAGAAAGCAGATGGCGTTCTTTTGTTCGTTTCTGCTTCTTGTCAAAATATTGGTTTGGATAATTACTGATTTTGGTTTGTGCTCCTCATCTTAGCGTGTGATTCCCGGTTGCATCCTAAGCTGGCGCTCTGGAGCTCGGGGTACGCTTGGACCATGATTCAAGATCACGGTTGAATCACTGTACTAAATCACGGTTACACGTTTTAGAAAATATCCGAAACGAGCATGTTTCCTCACGATGTTTTCCCTCACCGCCGAGCTACCGGTAGAAATACGCACGTAGATTTGATAAATCCAGAGGTACAAGCTCGGATTCGAACCACAAACCTCCGTATGAAAGGTAAGGAACCACTGAGCTAACATCGCTCCATTTTGGTTTGCATCTATATTTATTTAATTAAATATATATTTATCTTTCACATCACTGTTATCTTTACAAATCCGCAGGAAGAAATTTGAAAAAGTCTTTCTCTTTAAATTGTTGAACGGCCACATAGACTCGCCTAAACTTCCGTCAAACGTAAATTTCATCGCAAAAGCCCGTTTACCTGCACATTCCTCACGTAATATGAAAATGTTTGTTCCGCCTTCAGTTCGCAAAAAATACACACGCAATAATTATTTTAATCGCAGTCTTAATCTGTATAACGCTCAATTTTCTCAAACACACTTATTTAGATACTCCCTTTATAATTTTAAGTCGAAAGTGTCAAGTGCATTTCTAAGGTAATTTACGTAATGCAACATTAATAAATTATATTGTTATGTTAGTAATATTTTCAACACATGGGTACTTATGGGTACTTATGTATAAGACTTATATAGGTACTTAATACCCTTTGTCAACAAGCTTTTTGTAATTCATGTAATAGATAGTATTTTTAGGCACTCTTTGTCTTAATATTAGTACATAGAAGTTTTAGTCATAATATTGTAATGACTGTTTTGTGCCAAAATAAATTAAAAAAAAATATGTAAAAATGAGCTCCTGCATCGTAGAGTCGCAAGGCATGGCTGCCTAGAGTCCGCACCACGAAAGAAGTTTAGCGGAAATACACGACACTAAAATTTGAGATTACTAGTGTCTATGAACATAAAGCTGAAATTTGAATGTTGATGGTAACTCAAGCTCGCAAGCTTGAGTCGCTTCTTTGGTTGCACGGTCTTTAAACATCAATTTTGCCCTCGATTCCTCATTAAGGTCGGCCCGTACGCAAGACTAATGATTAGAAATCATTGGAGTTTTCATTGACAATCGCTAGAGTGATATTCAGGTGAAAGTGTAAATGCCTCGAGTGACAAAAATGTATACTGAAATACCTACCATCACTAGCTCCCTAATCCCGGCTGATCGTAAAGTGTTATCTGGCATGGGGATTACTTCAAGGAATTAAAGGGCTGCTTACTACTTTAAGCAATAAAGTGTATATCTATCTCATCATCATCATCATCAGCCCATTTAAGTCCCCACTGCTGGGGCACGGGCCTCCCTCAATCACATGAGGGGTAATTGCCATACTCACCACGCTTGGCAGACGGGTTGGCGAGGGTTTTAATATAAATGCAGAGTTTTCCTTCTCTGGGTGCTGATGATCATGCCAGCAGCTTTACCTTAGTCGCCTGTTACGACACCTCGGTAAGAGTGAGGGTGGCCTATTCTACTCTGCCGGGGACCACACGGCCTATCTATCTATATCTACTACATGTGCGGATAAAGAATGGGATCAGAAATGGCGGCGCATCTATTCACTTCTCGCTCACACACTATTTGCGTCTATACTCGCACTCATGGGGTGCGAGTATAGACGCCATTTCTGATCCCATTCTTTATCCGCACATGTTGTATCTCTATAACGGCTATATCTATATATCTAGATAATAATGGTTTCCATAGTACAAGGGAAAACCTTAGTTTGGGACCAGGACAGTGTCTCAATTTATTATAATTTTATTAGGTATTTATTATTAATAGATATTCACGTACATACAACGACTCGTTGGGTTACGATAATCTCCCCTTATCCGATTTAATAAGCAGTTTTCTAATTAGTAGGTATTTATGAATTTCAAGTGATTCGCTAAATGGCGCAATCAGGCTAAATGTCAGGAACCCAATTCTCGTGCTCGTGCTCGTGATATTTTGAAAACATGGCGGATATCACCTGAAAACCATATAAAAAAACTATGTTTTAGTGATAATGTCGTATGAAAATAAATGTCACGAGCACGAGAATTGGGCTCCTGGTGTGGTATGTTATTTCATATGGTCCCTAATTTCTGGGGAATTTCTTCTAGGTTTATTACATAAAATAATATGAATAAATACCTAATAGATGTAAATAATAATGTTTTTATTTAGAGTGTTCATAACTTTATGGAACACTGCCGAGGTTTGTTATTCCTGACTGTAATCTGGACTGCTTTTAGGCAAGAGAGAACAGGCATCTACTAGGCAAACGGATATCATTCTAGACCTCATCGTCGCTTTCCTACAGATACGTGTACACTAAGGGCTTTATTCATAAACTTCCAATAAACCTTCGTTAACTAAAACGGTGTTATAGAACAGTTTTGAAAAGTACACAAAATTTCCAAAATGAAAACAGTTTTAGCTAACAAAGATTTAACAAATATTTATGAATAATGGTTTGTTATATTTTATATATGTCAGCGGACAATAACAAGATCAGTTAGTTTATCAATTTACTAGGAAGTTTATAAACTTTCGTAGGATTCTAAACGGGAGATATATTGTATTATTTTACGAACACACTCCACTCTGATTAATCAATTTCCGATGTCACACGGAAAATTTATAAACTAACGGATATCTTTTCGTAAAATTTTATAGGGTTCGACCAATCACTGAAACTTTTTTAAATAGGTAAAAAAACACACTGCTCTCTGATTGGTCAATGTTCATAGCGGCAATGCCAATCAGATCGCGCGTAGCGTTTCGATATTGCTTACTTATTATTTTACGAGTTAGTTCAGTATGTTTATCAATGTACGAAAATGAGGCCGTAAAAAATACAATTTATCTCCTGTTTAGAATCCCTACGAAAGTTTATAAACTTCCTAGTAAAGCGATAAACTTACGGATCTTGTTATTTTCCGGTGACATATACATATCTCTGGGCTTAACGCGTGTCGTAAACACGATCTTGCATCACGTCCCATCGAACTGGCGACCATTGTATCTCTGCCCTCGGGACGTCCCGCTGTCGAACTGTTCCGCAAACCGCTGCCAGAACTCTAATTAAACGTAATCGGTTGCGGTCAGCGGACATCAATAGTGCAGATGGATCTGTGAGGTGCAATTTATACACATAGAGTCCACGCCACGAAAGAGTGCTGTGAAAAGCTCGCTTGAATAGGCATCAACATTAAAATCTGAGGTTTATGGTCATAGACACAAGGAATCTCAGATTTTAGTTTCGTGTTTTTCCGCGAGACATCTTTCTTGGCGGGGACTTACTTTAGGATGATGAATCGTATAAAAGGTGTGTCTTTTTTTTTTATATGAGAGGTGGCAGACGAGCAAACGGATCACCTGATGGTAAGCAATTCCGCCGCCCATGGACACCCGCAACACCAGTGGAGTCACAAGTGCGCTGCCAACCTTTCCCCCGGTAACCTCACTCACACGGCGAAACACAGCGCAGTGTCTAAGTTTTAATAAATTTAAGACAGAATACTGTAAGACTACCTCGGTGATGTAGTGTTCGTGGGTCGCACTCTAAAGCGACGGCTGCTCTAGAGGTCCTGGGTTCGCTCCCCGGGTCAGGCCAAAAATGTGTACCTAAGTTTTCGGAAAGAAATTCTTAGAATCAGCCCGTTTGGAAGTTGACGGTCTTGTATCCCTGTGCCTCGGAAAGCACATTAAGCCGTTGGTCCTGCGCCCAATCCCTCTCTGGTCATGTCACGCTGACCAGAGCGCACTTGTGTTTACGCACACACTTAAGCACTATAATATATCCTGCGTAAGTGGCTGAACATTGAGATTGGCCGCCTTAGCCGAAATCGGTTGGAGGATATTATTATAAGGTCCAAGTGGGGAACAGTAATGTCAAAAGTTAGTAACGTTTTAAGTTAAAAGTTACTCTTTTATCTACTTATTTCTGTAAAATATGTGTGTGATTGGTGGCAGATGAGCATTAGGCAAGCGTGGTGATTAAGCCTAATCCCATCATAGTAGCGATGACTTGATTTCTATGATGGAGGTCTTTGCCCTGCAGTGGGACAGTTTAAAGACTGATACTTTACTTTGGGGAACGTTAGTTTATCGAGTGGTCGCTTCTCCTAGATATCTTCTCCAAGTATTGGTTTAAGCTCTCATGGTCACTGACATTCTAATAATTATTTAAGAGATTTCTACTCTGCATCTTGCTTTTGAGTATCCGAAATTTCAGCGTTGTAGCAAGATTTACAGCGCATTAGTGACTGGGTGTCCTTGGGCGGCGGTAATCGCTTACCATCATGTGATCCGGCTGCTAGTCCGCCCCCCATCACATAAAAAAATGTGTTACTCATGCATGCGGCAGCACAGCCCGTCCGGCGTATAGCACTTCCGCCATTAAGTACAATTAATTATATAAAGCTTTGTAATGCGTAAAAATAATAAAATAATTAGTATAATATTTACATAAGGATTAAAAGGATCCTACTAGCAAAGAGCTACTTACAGTGTTAATGACTACCTTATCTGATAAAACGTTATATAATTTAATATTGTGACATTAAAATAATGATCTAATTTAATTTATCCTAATGTAATTTGAAATATAATTTATTTAATTTGAGTTATATTGTGACCTATTTGTAATCTGCTGAATGTATCCCATATAATGTAGCGTAATCAATTCAATTTAATTTATAATTCCTAATAATAAACACTGGCCCAATTTTGCATGCCGTTTTTGGCCAAATATGGCGAACCATTGTACAAAACTTAACAGCTTTTATACCTACCCATATTTTGCAAATAAAGAATTTGCATTTGTATTTGTATAAATTTATCTACACATAATTTTATATAAATATTATTTAAGGAAGTTAATATGATTAGTTTTTAGTTTGAAGTTAGATTTGGCGCGCTCGTACTGTATAAAAATGAGTGTAATAGTAATTCAGTGTTCATTTCTCTCTTGAATTTGTAATAGAGTGTTACTCTGCTCGAATGACAAGTGATTATTATCGACAAGTGTTATTATTTCGCCACTCAGACCTACTCCTTTTAAAAAATGGCATCACGTTAAAACTTAGCAAATCATAGCAGAGTGTTGTGAA
This sequence comes from Marasmia exigua, assembly GCA_019059595.1. Classification (NCBI taxonomy): domain Eukaryota; kingdom Metazoa; phylum Arthropoda; class Insecta; order Lepidoptera; family Crambidae; genus Marasmia; species Marasmia exigua. The sequence goes on along the minus strand of CM032479.1, from coordinate 3,428,237 downwards.
ATACAAACTAATTCAAGTTAACACAATTTAACTGCATAATTTTCGAAAACAACCTTGTAACAACACAATCAGAACAGTCCACATTTAAAGTTAGACACACAACCTCATCTCGTCATTAAACTTTGGTGGGAGCGAAAAATGTAATCATATTGTGTCCACAGAGTCACGGATACAGAGGGCCTAATTTGAACCAGACATTACTACCGAATCGGAGTGTCCCTTCTTTTCACGACCGCTGCGTGTCTTCTTTGTTTGGATTAATAGGTACATCCCCGTTCGTTACGGGATATCTTCGAATTAAGCCACCAGGGTAAAACAGCCACGGACCTACGAAGTGAACAAAACAAAAATTCTGCAAAAAAAAAACCACCTTCAGAAACCACGAGCTGCAAAGTGTAAAATAATATTTTTAACACTTTATTTCAAATAACATTTTATAACAGTACAGTCGAGAAAAGGTTTTACCGAAGTCGGCGCCTAATCCATGCCACACTTCGGCATAAATGGGCCAGTTAGGCCGGAGTGATACCACGGCCTCGCAGAATATCGGAATAAAGCAGCAATGTGCTGTGTTTCGCTGAGAGAGGAAATTTAGTCTCCCGACTGCTGCCAACAGCGTGTTGTGAATGATGAAATCCTAGCCTGTAGCGAAACGACTGCTGCCTAACCTTCGCAACCCTTAGACACAGGGGAACTAGCCCACTTGAACACATTCTGAATCATTATCTCAAATATTGTAGGTCCGCCACAATTTTGAGAAACTATACGAAAGGTGCACGTCCGAAACGATGTTTTCCCTCACCACCACGAGTTAATGTGAGAAATAATATGCGGTGCGCGCTCGGATTCGAACCACGATCCCGGTGTGGTAGGCGCATTCTTAGCAACGAGCTACCAACGCCCTAAGCTCATTTATCGCTGGCAATAAAGCAGAGGTGTTCATGAATAATGGGTATAAAAACATTTCTAACACCAAACAAAACATTTTTACGAACACTTATTGAGGGACGAATTTTCTCGAGCGTCAAACCCTCAGCCCTCCGGCTTAGAGGGCGGCAACCCTCAGGTTAAAAGCGTACATTCAAAGCTCAGAGGTTAAGTAAGATTTGGCTCTCAAAAACAGAAAAAATGGGTAAGAGTAATTTATTTTTTTTACAGCAGGGGTTCCGTCATAACAACAACTCGTGAAAACAATTCGTGTTAATTGGTAAGTTTTTGGCGAGCGTACTGAAACATCTTTATCAAAAGAAAGCAGGGGGTTTAAAGGTTGGCAGCGCACTTGTGACTCCACTGGTGTCACTGGTGTCCTTGGGCGGCGGCAATCGCTTACCATCAGGTGATCTGTCTGCTCGTCTGTCACCTATCACATAAAGAAAAGAGGAAATTTAGTCTACCGACTGCTGCCAACAACCTGTTGTGAATTATGAAATCCTCATCTTAGCCTGTAGCGAAACGACTGCTGCCTAACCTTCGCAACCCCTAGACACAGGGGAACTAGCCCACTTGAACACATTCTGAATCATTATCTCAAATATTGTAGGTCCGCCACAATTTTGAGAAATTATACGAAACGTGCACCGAAACGATGTTTTCCCTCACCGCCGAGTTAATGTGCATATTTCTAAAATTATGCACATAGATTTGAAGAATCCACAGGGTGCGCGCTCGGATTCGAACCACGATTCCGGTGTGGTAGGCGCATTCTTAGCAACGAGCTACCAACGCCCTAAGCTCATTTATCGCTGGCAATAAAGCAGAGGTGTTCATGAATAATGGGTATAAAAACATTTCTAACACCAAACAAAACATTTTTACGAACACTTATTGAGGGACGAATTTTCTCGAGCGTCAAACCCTCAGCCCTCCGGCTTAGAGGGCGGCAACCCTCAGGTTAAAAGCGTACATTCAAAGCTCAGAGGTTAAGTAAGATTTGGCTCTCAAAAACAGAAAAAATGGGTAAGAGTAATTTATTTTTTTTACAGCAGGGGTTCCGTCATAACAACAACTCGTGAAAACAATTCGTGTTAATTGGTAGTTTTTGGCGAGCGTACTGAAACATCTTTATCAAAAGAAAGGCAGTGGAGTAAAAATAGCAATAAAAATGATAAAAAATAGAAATAAAGTATATTACGTACCGTTTGCACCAAATCCAATCCGGGGGATAGGGGGGGTTTAAAGGTTGGCAGTGCACTTGTGACTCCACTGGTGTCGCAGGTGTCCATGGGCGGCGGCAATTGCTTACCATCAGGTGATCCGTCTGTTTGTCTGCCTACCTATTACATAAAAAAAAACAAATCAGTGACAACATGAAACGTCAAATTTAGAAACAAAACAAAAACCAAAATAAAATAATTAACTTAAAGAGGTCGGTTTGCCACAGCCACCCTAAATGTATATATCTAAAATGCTAAGTATTGAGCTTATTATGTATGACGAGTGCAATAACATATTCATTCAAAATTAAAAATATGAAAAATATCAATTTCAACCCCCACAAGGTGGACCGACGATCTGGTGAAGATCGCGGGAATCCATTGGATGCGGGCGGCACAGAACTCATCCTTGTGGAGAATATTGGGGGAGGCCTATGTCCAGCAGTGGACGTCTATTGGCTGAAATGATGATCAATTTTAAAATGTATCAACAACTCTTACCACCTTATTACAAAACACAAGGAACAGAGCGTCGAATCTCGCTGCTTGATGCAATTTGTATGGAACGTTTTTTGATAAAATCCATACAAAAAAACTTTATTTTAGTGATACTTATTCATATGATGATAAATGTCACGATTCCGAGAATTGGGCTCCAGGAGCCCAATGTTAAAAAATTAGATACGTCCTATTAGAATTACGTCGACGATTTAACAGTATATTATAGAGAAAAAATATGTGTTTTCATTAGTATCATGCACTCGAGGAGTTTCTTGGATATTCAACAAATCACGGTGTATAGGTACCTAGTACTAAGCTTGACTGCCTCGGCGTAGTGGTTAGCGTGTCGCACTTTAAAGCGACTGCTGCGCCTGGGATCCCGGGTTCGATCCCCGGGTCGTGCCAAAATTTGTACCTGAGTGTTTCTGTTAAGAAATTCTTAGTGTCAGTCCGGAGTCTGGAAGTTGGCGGTCTTGTACCCCCGTGCCTCGGAAAGCACGCTAAGCCGTTGGTCCTGCGCCTGAACCCTTTTCGGTCGTGTCACAGTCGTGTCCCATCGAAACATGAGGGTAAGGAAATAGAGAGTGCGCTTGTCTCTGCGCAAACACTTGTGCACTATAATATGTCCTGCGTCGACAGCCGATCTCTGTGATTATTATTATTATGTTTGTCAGTTGTTCCATAACTACGGGCAATTATGTCCCGGACTTTTGGAAGGCGTGCGTGGGGCCGAAGCCAACACGTAGAGGCCCGTTCAATTGACAGTTTTACTATAATGTGATGTGACACCAGCCGGCGACTATCCCTGTATACACTACAGAAGTGTAGCCAAGGACAGTCCCCGGTTGGTATAAAACTATTGAAAATAATGAAAAATTATTATTATTATTATTATTATTACTAGGCTTTAGACGCATACGAAACCCACACGCTAAGATGAATGAGTTGTCGACGGTGAAAGTCAAAGCGATTACAACCTCTTTCATAGTTTCACCGAGGAACCCTAAATGAATGGCGCCAAAATATTTATTTACATTTCCAAAGGGCCATTATTTGACATTCCTCGTTTTATCTGGACTCTTGAACCTTCCTCACAAAAGATCCCCACAATCGGAGGGAGATGACATTATTCTTCGTGGACTCAACAAAGCGGGCATTTACGTAATATTAGAGCGGCCGTCTTGGGTGTTCTAGCCCTAATAATTTTATAACGAGCCTGTATTGTGCCACTACACACACACCTCCCGACGTGTTCGGTTAGTGCCACGGTCGTCCAATCTTTTAGATGGCCCAAAAATGTAACAGTGCATTAGCACTGCACCAATAGTACACCAAAAATGTAGCAGTGCATAAGCACTGCACCAATAACACACCAAAAATGTAACAGTGCATAAGCACTGCACCAATCACAAGTCAACAAGAAAACACAACCTGAATAAAAATATGATAAATATGAAGAGCTTAATATGCTGAATCTAGATCTGTTATCAGAATTTTCATATCACGTCAAGTTATTAAGTTACGGAAGGTCGAAAATCTGAAAAGTAGCATTTAGTGTTTTTTTGGGATTTATTTAAATATGTATCAATTGGGATGTAACAAAATTCAATAGATATTTTGAAAATAAAAACCCCAAATTATGAAATGCTTTTTAATTTATAATTTTACCTGATTTCCCTGCAACGCTACAGCCAATTAAGCTATCTTATGTTTTTTCCATTACAAGAATTAATTGATGATTTGTATGCGCTATAAGTACACGGATGTTGATATGAATATTACTCAATATAGATTAAAGACTACAAAATAAATCTTATTGATATATATAATTGAGAAAATGAGCTTTACTGATATACCGAAAACATTTTTTTAAAGTGCTTGTACTTGTTTTAAAATTGCCAATGAAAAAGAATCTAAAACCAAATTTTGAGATATTTGACTCTCTATAAATCAAATACTAAACGAGGTATCAAAATTTTGAAAACAGATTCATAATCAGAGAGTGCAATTTAGTAAAATTATGGACCTCTGTTATTTGTTACGAAAAAAAGTTAAAATTTTGTTGACTAGTGAACACACCAAAAATGTAACAGTGCATAAGCACTGCACCAATAACACACCAAAAATGTAACAGTGCATAAGCACTGCACTAATAACACCCCACAAATGTAACAGTGCATTAGCACTGCACCAATAACACGTGTTATTGCCGAAGCTCTCTTAACCTGTGACTGATTGACTTATCAGCGCAAATCGAAACTACTGGACTGAAATATTTTGAATTTTTTTTCAGTCTAGTAGTTTTGATTAAATTTATAAAAATATATTTGTTACAATTAAAGCGGAGAATAAATGGTGGTTTCTAATTTCTAAATGCATGTTAAGAGGAGTTATCACAAATAATGTTCTAAGGTGATTAAGTATACAGGTGAAATATAAACAGATATTCCATACAAAATGAAACGCTCATAAGGCAATAAAAAAGACATTTCCCACACAGCAAAACAGTATAAAATTTCCGTATAAAAAATCTGAAATTACTAACATGAACATGCAAGAAATTAACTAATAAAAGGGCTAGTAGACCCAAGGCGGTATTCCGAACGGCATTACACAGAAAAGCTTCTGAGGGCTTGTTTGTTGAGAGTCGCCTGGGACGAAAGGCGGGATCTCGCTGACAGCTGACCTGCTCAACCACGTCACGGACGACACCTGTTGTCCTGCCTTATCTGTAGACTAGACTAGTAGTACTAGCTTAGACACAGGTACGATTTGTTTCAGAGCCGCTGAGGCGAAAGGCGGGTTTATCTCGCTGACAGCTGATCTGCTCAGCCTCGTCACTCATCATTTCAAGCCAATAGAAATGATGTTCAAGTCTTACACATAAATAGAGTCACTGGGACGAAAGGCGGGTATATCTCGCTGACAACAGGAGCCCAATTCTCGTGCTCGTAATATTTATTTTCATACGACATATATCACCAAAATACAGTTTTTTTATATGGTTTTCAGGTGATATCCGCCATGTTTTCAAAATATCACGAGCACGAGAATTGGGCTCCATGAACTGCTCAGCCATGTCACTGACGACTGGTGTAGCGGGTGTCCATGGGCGGCGGCAATCGCTTACCATCAGGTGATCCGTATGCTTGTCTGCTACCTTTCATATTAAAAAAAACTAGTCTTAGAAATATCTACCACCAGGGAAGAGTCGGCAATTCGGTATGATGATGAATGATACCAGGGTCTTGCAGTGGAATATAACCTTAATTTCAGAACATTTGATAATCCCTATTCTCTCTCTCTCCATTCGATTCCCTCACTGCTGAGGGTCGTGACTCCTTCCGATTTTGTCGACCAGCTGTCGCCATCAGGCTGCGCTCCACTGCTTCGGTGTAGGGCAGTGCTTATCAGGATCTCGAGTTGTTTCGCTATCTGGTCTGACCATCGCTGGGGACTACGGCCTCTCGGTCTTCTCCCTTCCACTGTCCCTGTTACAATCAATTGCTCCAAGTTATCCCCACTCCTTCGTCCTAATGTGTCCAAAATATTGCACGATACGTCGCAAAGAGGTGGCGAACAAGCACTGAGTATCCTCTATTTTTAATTCTTTGAGAATCGAGACGTTTGGTGCGGCAGGCAGTCCATGGTATTTTTAACATGCGGCGCCAGCACCACATTTCAAACATTGATATCTCTATCAAGTGTTAATAATTATGACGTCCCGTAAAAAATCTGAACACATTTCAACCCTCGCAGGATGGGTCACATTTCAGGTGGGAGAAGTAAAGTGTTCATTACGCTCTCGACACAAATGAATTTTCGGCAAACAACCCGCTCGCTCTTACATAAATGAGTATTTTGTACTATTTACGGACGGTAATGACGGAGACTAAATATATCGTTGCAACATGATCTATACAAAGTGAGTGGCTTAATTAAAATGTGTTTTGGCATAAAAAATGTCTTTAAATAGCTTACTACGGCAATAGATTTACTAAATTATTGATAATAAAAGTTGTGATTACGAGTATACTGAATTTTAGGAGGTTAACGAAAAGTTATAATGTATCAATACGGGGATTAACACGATATTTATTATGTGAAACAACATCGTGTACTCACATATTTGGCTCGACGTTTCGGCTACGTTACAGCAGCCGTAGTCACGAGCGGACTGGCACGGCGTCGTCTGCTGGGGCCGGGCTGTGAATCTTCGGACACCCTCACATTTAAAAAAAAAAAAAACGCTCGTGACCACGGCTTCTGTAACGTAGCCGAAACGTCGAGCCAAATATGTGAGTCCACAATGTTGTTTCACATAATAAATATCATTACTATATACATATATACATACATTAGAGTTATAATGCAACGCGAAAAACGAAAAACTATTTAACGAAAAGTAGTTCAAACATCAACATAATGACTGACCGGATAGCGCAATTGGTATTACCCCTGCCTCTTACGTCAAAGGTTCGTGGGTTCGATCCCCACCCTGGACAAACATTCGTGCGATGAACACTTGTGTTTGTTCAATGTCTGGGTGTAATTTATGTATTTAAGTATTTATTTGTGTTCCTCTGTTGTCTCATACCTGTAACACAAGTGCTTAAGCTACATAGTACGGAATCGGGTCAACGTATGAGATGTTGTGAGAATTATTATTATAATAATTTATTGGGCTTCTTCCCAAAATGTTATTAATAATACTTTTTTTTTTAAAAAAGGCCAATCAAAGTAACCTTACTCCGCATGATGGTAATCGGCCGTGAAATCGAAATATGAGGTTGGCAGACACAAAAGAACAAACAAAGTACCCATTGAGTCTGTCTCTCACCCTGATGGCCTGCTGAGATGCCGCTTCACACCCCACCTAAAGACCCCGGATTGTATGAATACTTATGTATAATTTAATTTCTCGCCCGATTTCTGTTACTATTCATTGGGTTCATTTAGGTTTAAAGTAAAAAAAGGAAAGTATCAATATATATACTGTCCCACTGCAGGGAAATGCCTCCATCATAGAAATCAAGTCATCGCTACTCTGATAGGGATTAGGCTTAATCACAAACCCGAGTTATGATCGAAAAATTCAAAACATATTTTTTGCTTGACCCGAGAATCGAACCCAGGGCCCCGAGATCACGGTTCGGTGCTTAAACCACTAGACCAACAGGGTGTTTACTATCTTAAAATAAATAATAATAAAACGCGTTACATCCTAGACCTCATCGTCACTTTCCATAAGGTGAGATTGTGGTCAAGCGTTAGCCTACAGTATCGTAAAAAAAAAAATTCGACCTGACTTTGCATTAGAGCTCTTAAAATGAAGGACCAAATGTAATGTAAGTATAACATGAAACATTTATTTACGTTTTTGAAAAGACCCTTTAACTGAAAAGCCCTTTTGTGACAACTTAAGAATTATGATATCGCGCCCTTATACACTTGAGTGTCCTTTTTGTGAAGGAATCACTCTCAAGGAGAGGTCAGGTAGGGATGCTAGTTGATTGTCGTATCGATAAAAATATCGATATAACACGCATCAACCGAATCTTCAAAAATGTTCATACCTAAAAGTCGAGTACCTATGTAATGAATAAACCTAGAATGAACCTATTTCAATCATTATTTTACCACTTGAAAGGTACATTATCCTCCATTAATTAAAGTTACGTGAAATTACTACGTGAGTGGGCGTAGCAGTAGCGCTTAGGTTCAAAATATTGTATGTCTAATAGGGTATCTTTTCATCATCATCATAATTATCATCATCAAAATTAGCAATTCACGATGAATAGCAGGAACTCCTGCTGGTCTGGATGCTGCTGCTTGTTCTGACAAGCAAACTATCGATTATAACTATCGAAAGAAAAGAAAGAAAGATAGAAAATATTTATTATTATAGACATCACAACACAGAACATATAGCAACTCTACCCCCTCGATATACTCTCTATATCGATACTCTAGATCTATTTTGTGCAGGTCTAGAGCTAGGGAATTGAGTATGTATCTTTATTATCGATAGAGCATCGACGCGACTGAAGTAAAACGACGATTACACGAGGCGAGCGCTTTGATCATATGGTTCGATATCATCGATTCGTAGTATCATAGTTGTCGTAGTATCGATATCATCGATTCTGTAGCTCGTTAATGTGCATCTCTAGAGCTGGGCATCGTGAGGTGTTTCTTTATTTCCGAGAGAGGGCGTCACACTCGACTGAAGTTAAACGACAATTACCGAGTTGTTGGTTTTATGTTTACGCGTTTTTATTTAGACAAAATTGGATTTTTTATTTGATCCCTTTAGTAATGCTATCCTTTTTTATGCGCCAAATAAGGCTTGAAGTGCCGACCGAGATAAGCCTTACAGTAAGCCCTTATTTCCTATCTGCGCGACATTTCAATACCAGCCAAAGTATATGGTTGTTAATGGAATATGAGGCGCCTACCTAGCGTCCATGGAAGCGGCACTACTACCAGGATAAGGGGACTCAAATAGGGAAACTCACATCTCACAGCAGCAGTGAAATGGATTATGACGACCCGTTTGGAACAGTAGTATTGAACGCTGCCTTTGGTCCAGGGTGGCGGGTTCGATCCCCGCACAGTACAAACATTTGTGTGCCTCAACATGTTTGTTTGTATTGGTCTGGGTGTTTTCTATGTATTATAAGTACGTATTTACAAAAAAAATGTATTACATGTATATATTTGTAATCCCACTGTTGATTCTGATATCCGTAACACAGGTGCTTGAGCTACCTATCTCGGAGTCAGATCAATGTAAGTGATGTTGTGAAATATTTATTTATTTATTACTTTTGAGCTTAGATAACATCAAAATAGCAGAAGATAGATGACCCGTTTCAACCGCTTAAAATAATTAGCTCCCCGACATCTAATTGCACACAGTTGCGATTTGGCGAGTCTGACAAGCGGTCGTGTCACACAAAAATATTCTTTGTTTTAAGTGGGATAAAGGTTATCAAAATGCTTTCGTGCGTTACAAAAATATTCAAAAAGAAATACTTAATCTGATGGAATGACATTTCACTTATAAGTAGAAGAAAAGTTTTAATTGCTTATGTTATTTCAAAATTCATTGATGTTTCTTTTTTTTTTTTTTTTTTATTATGAACTGTAGGCTAACGCTTGACCACAATCTCACCTGATGGAAAGTGACGATGAGGTCTAGGATGTAACGCGTTTGCCTAGGAGATGCCTGTTCACTCTTGCCTTAAAGATGTCCAGATTGTAGTGGTCCGGAAAAACAGACCTTGGCAAGGAGTTCCATTCCTTGGCTGTCCGCATTATGAACGTGGAGGCAAATCGCTTCGTTTCGGTCACCATTTTGCAGAGCGAGATAGAAATATACGAGATATTAATGTGTGACGAGTTAAATCTTTTTGACAGGACTCAACTCTGAAGCGTAGCTGCGCAGCTACGCTTAACTCACTCACGCTGATGTCAAAAAAATAGGTTTGTCTTTCTCTTCCAATATTGTACAACTTTAAACAAATGTGTCATTATAGTAGTGAGTTCGTGTACATGTAGATGTGCATCAAGCCGGTTTTCAGAAGTATAATTAAAGGGACGTGCCTTATCTTCCGCTATTTTTTATAATCAAAGCTTTTGAGCACAACTTTTATATTAAACAGTTAACAACTTTTTCCTGCCTACCACAATGACACTTACAAGCAGAATAAGTAAAAATGTATATATTAAAAAGAAAAAATAAAGGAACAAATTCAAATATAAAATCTTTATAAAATCATAAATATTACAAAAGAGGTCTGTCGCCAACAATATTGTAGTCATAATAATAAAAAAATCCAATGAGCCCAATACTCAAGATTGGAAAATTAAAAAGATAAACTGACGACAAAAACTACTAGTTTCAAAAAAATCGTGCACAGATGCTACGACAGGATATAGTAGAACAGTTGTAAATGTTCTAAGAAATTGCTACGAAATCCGTAGCCATATTTTCGTAGCCGCCTGCGCAGCGTGCTACGAACACCTCCGTGCGACTACGATCGTAGTCAGTTGTAGCGAGACATCTATAGTGAAAAGATTAATTGATTTCGAAACTTCAGTTCCCTTATTACAAATCGCGAACTAAGAATAGTCCCGGAACAAAATTCGTGTCCAGCCCCTTTTAATATTGCGTGCTGGAACGGGATGGCATGAGCTTTAGTACGGTAATAACTTTAGATCGAGATTATAATAAGGTCGTGTGAATTAATAATACCATTGTTTACAAAGAATTCGCTACCCTCTAACAGGAGAACCAGGCCAACTGAATCATGGTTACACTTTCCAGAAACTAAACGGAAAGTGCAGGGTTCGTCAAGATATTTTCTCTCACCGCCAATCTAATCGTATGGTAGAAATAAGCACATAGACCAGAGGTGCAAACACAGATTTGAATATTGTCCACACCTATGAAAGGCTCGTTCTTATCCACTGAGCTACTATATCTCTTTAAGGTGACGCATTGACGTAACTAGCGCCGCCAGTAGATTTGTATTAACTGTGGCGATTTTGAGATATTTAAAAAAAAAGTGCAACGGTGAAATTCCTTAAAGTATTCAGGATTTTTTTGAGATGTTCTTGTGTAAAATTATATTCATACATGTAACCTTAATTCTTATTATTGCCTAAAGTGGCCACTTTTAGCAATTATAAAAGTTATAGTAATTTGCAGAAAAAAATTATAACATAATTTTGTCTCTAAAAATGTTGAATACCTTTCTCTATGGATTCAAAACTGTACATTTAAAAAAATGTCTCATAATCGCCACCATTAACACATATCTATTGGCGGCGCTAGTTTCGTCGATAGGCCTACAACGAAACGTAAACTAAGACCAAGACTTTTCACACTATTTTGTGCGTCTCTTTGTTAGGATGCGACAGGTATATTTCGTCGGTCACGGGACGATTTCCTTGTAAACCCTCAGACTTGAAATCGACTCTTTGCTTAACGCAATAGATCCTATTGGCTAATGGCTGGTCGGCTAACCACCGGCAATTTATAGTTAATAAACTGGAGTTAATGGGGCGCTCCACTCCACCTGTAAAGCCTTTAGCGCTTTTAAAGCTGTAAAATGTACTCTTATACTGCTGGTTTGAGATGGATGTGAATGCTACGTGCTGCCAGGTAATCGGTATGTAAGTAAGGTCTTTGAACTTCAATTTAATTATAAGACACAAAGCGATGACAAGAACGACGATCAAATTACTTAAGAGTAATACACTCTTTTAGGATAGAACATTTTTAGTATCATTATAACTATCACTCCCTGTTGATTTTTTTTTAATGTGATAGGTGTCAGACGAGCAGGCGGATCTCCTGATGGTAAGCGATTGCTGCCGCCCATGGACACCAGCGACACCAATGGAGTCACAAGTGCGCTGTCAACCTTTAAGCCCCCTTTTCCCCGAATTGGGCCGCCGGTACCGTCACTCAGGCGTCACAGCACAGTGCAGTAACAGTGGGCGGCATAAATGGGCCGGCTCGACCGGAATAATACCACGTCCTCACAAAAAACCGGCGTGAAGCAGTATTTATGATATAGGTGGCAGAGGAGCCGACGGATCACCTGGTGTTTATTTTTAACATATGGCAGAAAAACGAGCAGACGGCTCACCTGATAGTAAGTGAATTACCACCGCCCATGGACATCTGCGACACACGGGGCATCACAGATGCGTTGCCAGTTCTTAAGAAAGGAATAGGCCCTTTTCTTGAAGGTCACCAGGTCGTATCTGTTCGGAAACACCACCGATGACAGCTGTTTCCAGATTTTTACTGTGCGTGGTAGGAAATGACGTGAGAAACGCACTGTAGTCGATATAAATCCATCCAAGTGCCGTGGATAGAATATGGCGTTCTGACGTGATGTGCGGTGGTGAAAAATTGCAGCTGGAATAAGGCCGAACAGCTCCTCGGAAGATCCATTGTAAATGCGATAGAAGATGCACAATGCGATATGCATAAAATGGTAAGTGAAATATTTTAGGTATAAGATATTTTCTGAATTTATTTTAAGTCCGAAAATGCATTAGGACATGTAATTAAACATTAACCTATTTTGAACATTGCATAGTTGTCTTATGAAATAATTTCGCAAGAAACAGAGTTGAACAAAAGCAATTTTCACACAACAGTGCTCTATATTGCACAAAACACTCATAAGTGTGTCCCCTACTGTGCCGGACTGAAAGTAATTTAATTAAAGAAAACAACAGTGGAACTCGCCGCTAACTCGTTACCAATTTTGGCAAGAAGCCTCCTCACTACCACTGTTTAACTGCAGTGGGTTAGAGCCGCCATCTGTTGGTGGAAACTAGGACAACAGCAATGTTTGGATTGCTAGTAACTTTACTTATTACAGATGCTGAATGACCTGGCTGACTCTTCTAAATGCATCGGCCTACGGATGAACTTGGACAAAACCAAGGTCATGTTCAATGTCTACTACGTCGTGTCTTCGTATCGTCGATACCACAGTGCCTAAAGACGAAAGTCTTCAATCAGTGCGTCCTACCCGTCATGACATACGGAGCCGAAACGTGGACACTTACGGTACGGCTGGTCCACAAGTTAAAGGTCGCTCAGCGGGCTATGGAACGAGCAAAGCTCGGCGTCTCTCTCCGAGATCGAATCCGAAATGAGGTGATCCGGCAGAGAACCAAAGTCATCGACATTGCTCACCGGATTAGCAAGCTTAAGTGGCAGTGAGCTGGCCATATTAGTCGCAGAACCGAGAACAGATGGGGTAAACGAGTTCTGGAGTGGAGACCGCGTCTTGGCAAACGTAATGTAGGGCGCCCTCTGGCTAGGTGGAGAGACGATCTGCGCAGGATGGCTGGCAAGAGCTGGATGCGAGAAGCCTTGGATAGATCATGCCTCGTCGGCGCAGTAGGTAGTGGTCGCACTTTAAAACGACGGCTGCGCTTGGGGTCCCGGGTTCGATCCCCGGGTCCGGCCAAAATTTTTACCTGAGTTTTTCTATAAACTAATTCTCAGTGCAAGCCCGGAGTCTGGAAGTCGGCGGTCTTGTACCGCCGTGCCTCAGAAAGCATGTTAAACCGTTGGTCCTGCGCCCGATTCCACTACGGTCGTGTCACACTGGTGTCCCATCGGCATATGAGGGCAAGGGAATAGAGAGTGCGCTTGTGTTTGCGCACACACTTGAGCACTATGATATATCCCGCGTAAGTGGCTGATCGTTGAGATTGGCCGCCTTAGCCGAGATCGGTTGGACGATATTATTGTAAGGTCCAAACGAGTAACAGTAAGGTCGAAAAAAGCGGTTTTGTCAATTTCTTAGCTATCCATTTATCTACAAATATCTGTAAAAATGTTATAGGTGGCAGACGAGGAGACGGAATTCACAATGGCAAGCCGACCTTAAGGTGATACCGCGACGATACTAGCGGCGCCAAATGATTTAAATCAATTGTGGCCAATAAGAGGCATTTCTTTTAAAGTGAGCAATGCATACTTTAAGGATAGTATTAATATTTATTTTTCATAGTTTGATAGTCTATTTGATTTGATCACGGATTTGTTTCGGATATATTTCTCAAAATTTTGAATAGGTACCTACTATATTTGAGACTAGTGGCCTGCCCTCACTTTCTTTCAGGACATTAGTTCCACTTCATACCAATAGATGGCGCTAGGTGCCGATTACATCACACTTTTCCTCGCCGCAGATTTAGTGTTAGAAATTTGCAGAAGGATTGGAGAAATCTAAGAGGCCTTGGATACGAATCTACGATTTTGCGTTCGGAATGCGAGCGTTCTTATCTACTGAGCTAACATCCCATCGACGGTGGGAGACCCACGCTTCGGCATTAATGGGCCGGCTCAACCGGAGCGATACCACGCAGCCACGGCCTCACAGAAAATCGACGTGATGAAGCACTGTGCTGTGTTTCGCTGCGTCAATGAGGGTACCGGAGGCCCTATCCGGGGGAAAGAGCACACTTGTGACTCCACTGGTGTCGCGGGTGTCCATGGGCGGCGGCAATCGCTTACCATCAAGTGCTCCGTCTGCTCGTCTGCCTCCTATCACATTAAAAATTTTTAGTCTGTGGGTGTGTGAGTAAATTATTTTAAATAGTTATATAGCTTCATGTCACTCACTGAACTAAATATTAGTGCTTTTTTGTTTCGCTATAGCTCGTCAAGCCAATTTTGACGTCAGCAGAAAATATTCAAAGAAATACAATGAATAATGTCACTTAGTTTCACGTACAAAGTGTGATATGACAGCTACCCGTGCAAAGGAAAATTACTACAGCTGGAAACTTAAAATCAAAATGTACGATGCAACTATAAATAATTATTCAAATGTATCGTATAAACTGACTGGCCTACTTTCCTATTGTCATGTTAATTTAATTTTTCACAATGGCGTCAAAAATCTTTACAAATAAACGGCGACTAATGAGAGAGATAGTTGTCAACCCGGAAAAAACTTAAAAATGTATGTCAATTCATTTTGACGACCCGTTTGTAACAGTGGTAGTGAACGCTGCCTATGGTCCAAGGGTTGCGGGATCGATCCCCGCGCAGTACAAACATTTGTGGGCATGAACTTTTCTGTTTGTATTGGTCTGGGTATTTACTATGTATTATAAGTATGTTTTTACAAAAGAAAAGTATTACATGTATATATTTGTAATCCCACTGTTGATTCTGATATCCGAAACACAGGTGCTTGAGCTACCTATCTCGGAGTCAGATCAATGTATGTGACGTTGTGAAACATTTATTTATATATATTTATTATTCATTCCGTGTTCAGGGTGGGTTAGAAACTACATCTTCCTCTATTCTATCAATTAAACTATTGTTCTTGGAAATAAGTTAACTAATTTTGATATTTTCTGAAAAGCGTCATCATGATTCAGTTGGTCTGGATCCTCTGATAAAGGGTTGCGAAGGTCAGTTGGCAGTCGCTTCATTGTAATTACCTGATTTCTCAAATCCTGGGCTCCAAAGCGACAGCTTTGGACGCAACCGGGAACTACACGCTAAGATGTAGATACCTACAATATTTTAATGCGTTATTAACAAAATAATAAATTGCAAAAAATTGTTATAGCAAAAATAAAAGTATTTTGATAGCAATTCATTCTGTCAATAACGCACTTGAAATTTCATGTTGTTTCGTGGATTCCATTCCCGCCTAATTCTAAAGCATGGCAACCCCAAAACCTAGTTTAGTTACATGTGCAGACGGGTTTTGGCATCGCCCGCGTGTTTACGTTTCCTTTTTGGTTTAGCCAACGCGATCCGCTCTCTGCTCAACACATTTATAAATATTTTTTTGAGTAGGGTTCTCTGTTGTGAGAAGGAAATATTTTGTGGGTTGCGTTTAATCCTTTTTATTTATTTACTTGGACAGCCAACTAGGTCATACACCTTAAAACCTAAAAGATACATTTTTCATATCCAAGCGTTGGTGTGGCCTTAATTACAAGTTGCCACGGAAACCACAAACTCAAGTTGGGAGCATAGGCTTAACTAAGCTTCAGAAAAATGCAACATTGTAGTCGAGAGAAAATAAGAGGGCATAATGGGGACTATATATGGGGACTCACGGCTGGGCTAGTCCACCGGTTCAAAGTCGCTCAAAGAGCTATGGAAAGGGCTATGCTCAGAGTATCTCTGAAGGACCGCATCAGAAATGAAGTAATCCGACAGAGAACCAGAGTCACTGACATAGCCCACCGAATCAGCAAACTAAAGTGGCAGTGGGCTGGTCATATTAGCCGCAGAACTGACAGCCATTGGAGCCGTAAAGTCCGTGAGTGGAGACCGCGACTCGGTAAGCGTAGTGTAGGACGCCCTGCGACAAGATGGGATGATGACATTCGAAGGCTGGCTGGTGTGGGCTGGATGAGAGTGACCGAAAATCGGGAGCAGTGGCGTGCATTAGGGGAGATCTATGTCCAGCAGTGGACGACTGTGGTTTGCTGATGATGAATGGGGACTATCGCGTGCGAAAAATCCGCATGAAAAAAGATGATGTACTATAGGTCTGAGGTCCATCTACAAAGTGATTGGGTATTTTTAGACATGATATGTCAAATTGTCATTTTACGAATAAATCAAACTATGATGTTGAAGTTGGACCACGGTTTTCAAGCACGCCATCTAGCGGATATTTCAAACGAGTTAGCCCACATTTGAAGCAGACGTTACGACCGAATCCTTTGTTTGGATGCGATAGGTATAGTCCCAATCGTTACAATAGAAAGAAGTATTATATTTGAGCTAAAAAATAAAATAACATCTATTCTCGTTTCAAAAATCGTAAAGCTAAAATCAGTCATCGGTCCAAAAATATATCTTTCAAGATTATCATAAGCCTCTTAAGCAAATCAAGGAGAAATGCGTTATTTCAATCCAGCACTCAGATTCCCCGTCAAAATGTGAGCGCTTCCCTAATGAGCCATGGGGCAGTATAAATGTTCGCAGTACATAAATAAAAATAAATACCATAAATACTCGAAGGTGGTCAGTGAACAAAGGTAGTTCAGTGATTCAGAACGCGTGTTCCATACGGGGGTTTTTGAAATCTCGGCCATTAGCTCGGCGTTAAGTCAAATATCGTGAGAAAGCCTGCACGTCTCGGAGTTTCTCGAAATTGTGGATACCTATAATTTGAGATAATTATTCTGAACTTGTAACCATAAATCAGTTAGTCTGGTTCCCCCAGTCACCAAACCAGACTATGGTTTGGTGAGCTAATGGTAGAAATATACGAACCGCGACCCCTGTAAAGAACCACTTTGACTGCCTTGGTGGCGCAGTGGTTAGTGGGCCGCCTTTAAATCGACCGCTTCGCAAGAGGTCCCGGGTTCGAGACATGGGTCGGCCAAAAATTTGTACCTACGTTATCGGTAATATATTCTTAGTGGCTGCCCGGAGTCTAGAATGTGGCGGTCTTGTGCCCCCGTGCCTCGGAAAGCACGTTAAACTGTTGGTCCTGCGCCCGATCTCTCTCCGGACGTGTCACAGTAGTGTCTCATCGGAATATGAAGGTGAGGGAATAGAGAGTGCACTTGTGTTTGCGCACACACTTGAGCACTATAATATATCCTGCGGACGTGGCTGATCGTTGAGATTGGCCGCCGTAGGCGTGATCGGTAGGAGGATATAATAATTATTGATCCACTTCGTTCTTATCCACTGAGATAGCATCTCTCTACTGGAAATCATTACACTGGGATGGGTAACCATGGGAAAATGCAGAGGAAAGAAAAATGATGTTAAATTTAAAATGGATCCACTTTCATCCATCATGGCTGCTGCTCCATGAGTTGGTCGGGCGGAAAAATGGCGAATTGTTGGTGGTTTTTTTTCACCATCCACATCATGAGTGTTAATATTTCAAATAAAATAAATGAGGCTATATCATATGAAAGCCGAGTATCAGAACAGATGGCGAAATATGTTTTGACAAAGATCCTCGTTTAACCGGCAAAAAGGCCATGGTAAATAGGTACTCCTAACTTAACATAATGAACTAACGTGTATCCTAGACTTTATCAGGTCAAGTGTTAGTCTATTTGTAGCCCAGAGATAATACTAATAAAATAACATCAACCCATAAAAAAAAATTACTAAGCATATTATTACATTGATACAAGGGTTGCGGGTACGATCCCCGCACAGTACAAACATTTGTGTGCATGAACATGTTTGTTTGTATTGGTCTGGGTGTTTGCTATGTATTATAAGTATGTATTTACAAAAGAAAAGTTTAAGAATAAGAATATATATTTGTAATCCCACTGTTGATTCTGATATCCGTAACACAGGTGCTTGAGCAACCTATCTCGGAGTCAGATCAATGTATGTGATGTTGTGAAATATTTTATTTATTTATTAAAGTCGCTTTCGTTGTCTGTCCCTGTATCCCTATATATGCTTTAATCTTTATAACTACGCAATGGATTTTGAAGCGTTTTTTTAATAGGTAGAGTATGTCGACAGGAAACGAGCGCCTTCCATACAGAGGGTCGTGGTTCGAGTCCGAGCAGGCACCTTTGGATTTTTCAAATCTATGTTCGTATTTCAACCATTAGCTCGGCGGTGAGGGAAAACATCGTGAGGAAATCTCCACGTTTCGGATAGTTTCTGAAACGTGTGACCACGATTTAGTTGGTCAGTTTCCCCTGTTGCGGGTTGCAAAGATCAGACGGCATTCGCTTCTTTGTTATCATCAGACACCCCGAATCCTGAATCAAAGTCCAAGAGTACCTGGTACCTGGGTTCCTGCTTTTGGACGTAACCGGGAATTGCACGCTAAGGTGAGAAGTAAATCAATAGGACGAACGCGCTGCCTAACTAAAAGGCCGCTAAGTCACAGCGACTCCCTGTTGTTTAGTGACCTTTTAGTAAGCGGACGGCAGCGCGTGCGTACGGCGCTTTATTTTGTGTTCAGATTGGCCGTTAGGCGTTTGCGCGAGTTTGACGTGTTGTCAGAGATTGAAAACATGGACGACGATTTTTATTATTAATCGAAAACTCAGTCAAGCTGCCGGCGTTGTCAAGGCGTTAACATCCTGTGAACTTGACTCTAAACTCGTTAGCGAGTGTGTCCTACTCCTAAACCAGCTTGGCAATGCCAACATCGTAAAGCTGATTTGGGTACCGGGACACTAAAATATCAGAGGCAACGAAGTCGCTGACGTGCTTGCCAAGGCCGGGGCAGAGAGCCCACTACTCGGACCGGAACGAATAAGTGGCGTTCCAGTCTGCATGGTCTTCCATTTCTTTCAAATAATAATAAATCGAAAACTCATATTTAAGTGGGAGATGTTAATAATAAGAATTGGTGTGCACGAAATGCATAAAGAAAGAGAACGGTATGGAGAATTATACCAGGAAACAATCCCGCAAGTCTCTATGTGTACCGGTGCTGGTCCCTAACTACCGTTTCTAGCTATAAGTTTATAAAAAGTTTATAAACGGTTGAACTTACCTGACGTCGCGACTGAATCGCGCGCTCCGCCGCTAGTTCGACGTGAACACACACAAACATCTTCACGCGTTTGATATTGACGCGAGCGGCGCGCGCGCGCTAGTCGCTAGCTTGTCCGCTACTTGGACGGCACGTGCGTTTAGTATGTGAACACTTCCATATTACGCCATATGTTTGATATTTCGCGACCGCGCCCGCCACCGCGCCCGCGAGTCCACGTGAACAAGCACTTAGTTAACCTTAAATTTCGAGAAACGCGCGTCGTCATCAGCGTGTCATCGCCGCTGTAAAACGACACCATGTGCAAAGGCTTTGAATCCCTATCAATCAAATTGCAATATTCGTTACTTGTTTTTATGATCTTACGCCTCCACTTGGCATGTCTAGCATAACCCTGGCATGTTGCCAGAAGCGTATCAGATTACGTTCGAGGAGCTATTCGATCTCATCGGATAGCTCCTCGAGGGTATGAAATGTTAGGTCGGGTTGTGCTTTTCATAAATTATTGTTGGGTGAAAATAGCTATTGCATTCAGGTTTTCGAGGTTTGGCTCGAATGGCCGAGATCGTGTCGACATGAATCTGATTGGTAGTGACGTGGTGCAGTGTTTGAGAAATGTAGCCAGCTATGGTAATGTTTATGGAAGGTTTACTATTGAATCACATAGCATAATTTAAAGAGAAATAGAAGAGTTGTTGAAATATTGTGAACGATAGTACTAATCAGTAAATAAGATAGCGCCTTCCATTCGTGGGGTCATGGTTCGAATCCGAGCATACACCTCTGGATTTTTCAAACCTATGTGCGTATTTCTACCATTCGCTCGGCGGTGAGGGAAAATATCTTGAGGAATTTTGAAACGTGTGATTATGATTCAGTTTCAGAACCAGATCGGTTCCCCTGTCACAGAGGGTTGCGAAAGTCAGACGGCAGTTGGTTCATAGTAATCCTAAATCCCGAATCGTGGTCTAAGCGTACCCCGGGCTCCAAAGCGACAGCTTTGGACGGAACTGTGAATTACACGCTAAGATGAGGAGAAGATAGTGTAGCACGCAATAAATATATTGATTGATTGATGTAAGATCCGTTGAAATAAAAATTGGCGCGCTCTTAGAATGGCGCGCTTCATGAAAGATCTTATTCGAAAAAAAAAAGGGGGGAGGCGGAAGGGCGAATTTAAAGGTTGGCAGAGCATTTGTGACTCCACTGGTGATTATGGGTGGCCGACATTCGCTTATTATCAGGTGATCCGTTGTCTGCCACCTAACACTGAAAAAATAAATTGGCCCTGAAGAAAAACTACTTCAATCCTCAAGTTGAAGTTGTCACTTATTAATATTGGGGATGATTTATTGTTGACCACATTAGGTTACTAATAACCTCACCTACCCTTTTCGATTTTCACCTATCACCGTGCGAATCTTTTTCCAGCCACTTACCTGAAACAAAAACATATGATATAAATTAACACGAACAGTAAGCGATAAACAACGGTATAAATAAACTTGCATGGCCGCGAGCAATTGCTCATTCTCACAGCTTGCTCGCATGGCCACATTTTTTGTTCTGCACAGGTTCCCTAATACCGAGTTAAACTCGTATAAGTAATACTAAACACGATGGAAGATGCGAGGATGATGATGATGATAGTGAGGAAGATTGTGAGACTGAGTGAAATAAGCACATCAACGTAGCCAAGTATATTAGACGTAACTCTTTACTGAAACGACTCAGTGATCCGACTCAGCATCAACAGTGTATCAGCACACCAACGTAGCCAAGTATATTAGACGTAACTCTTTACTGAAACGACTCAGTGATCCGACTCAGCATCAACAGTGTATCAGCACACCAACGTAGCCAAGTATATTAGACGTAACTCTTTACTGAAACGACTCAGTGATCCGACTCAGCATCACAGTGTATCAGCACACCAACGTAGCCAAGTATATTAACGTAACTCTTTACTGAAACGACTCAGTGATCCGACTCAGCATCAACAGTGTATCAGCACACAACGTAGCCAAGTAGATTAGCGTAACGCTTTACTGAAACGACTCAGTGATCCGACTCAGCATCAACAGTGTATCAGCACACCAACGTAGCCAAGTATAATTAGAAACGTAACTCTTTACTGAAACGACTCAGGGATCCGAACTCAGCATCAAAAGTTGTATCAGCACACCAACGTAGCCAAGTATATTAGACGTACTCTTTACTGAAGACGAACTCAGTGATCCGACTCAGAATCAACAGTGTATCAGCCACCAACGTAGCCAAGTTATATTAGACGTAACTCTTTACTGAAACGACTCAGTGATCCGACTCAGCATCAACAGTGTATCAGCACACTCAACGTAGCCAAGTAAGATTAGACGTACACTCTTACTGAAACGACTCGAGTGATCCGACTCAAGCATCACACCAGTGTATCAATCACACCAACGTAGCCAAGTATAATTAGACGTAAACTCTTTAATGAGGAACGACTCAGTGATCCGACTCAGCATCAACAGTGTATCAGCACAAGCACAACCGTAGCGCCAGGTATATTAGACGTAACTCTTTAACTGAAACGACTCAGTGATCCGACTCAGCATCAACAGTGTAATCAGCACACCAAACGTAGCCAAGTATATTAGGACGTAACTCTTTCTGAATACGACTCAGTGATATCCGACTCAAAGCATCAACAGTGTATCAGCACAACCAACGTAGGCCAAGTAATATTAGACGTAACTCTTTACTGAAGACGACTCAGTGATACCAGCTCAGGCATCAACAGTGTATCACACACTCAACGTAAGCAAGGATATTAGAACGTAACCTTTACTGAAACGACTCAGTGGTCCAACTCAGCATTAACAGTGTATCTTGTATAATGTTCGCTCCGAATGTAGTCATTCGACTCAAATGGATCTCGAGTCGAGTCGAGTGAGTCGAAAGATCCAAATGAGCTGAACGATCCGAGTGAGCCGAAAGAGCGGATTGATCCGAAACAGCTGAATGATCCGAGTAAGCTGAATGAGCGGAATGATCCGAATTCATTCAAAAGAGTAAATTGTGGGCTGTCCGGGGTGAATAGGTAACCGTCTTTCTATGTATTTCACGGGGATAAGATATAGGTATATTTACATGGCACACATAGGATTAATTATTAATTCGTAACAAAATCAATAAATCACGGATCTATCTGAGAGTAGATGTTCCAAATGATTCAAATAAAGCGTCTCACTGTTCCGCATCTTTGCACTGATCCAGATGCACATGTTCCAATCTTTTGAAAGATACGTTTTTTCCAGGTCTATTTATGGTCCAGGTCCATATGTTAGTGTATGGACATTCATAATATACTTATATTATGAATGTCCATACACTAAATTACGAGTAGATAAGAAGGGCTTTACATGGTAAATGAGTAATTGTACTCT
The DNA here is from genome assembly GCA_019059595.1 of Marasmia exigua. Lineage (NCBI taxonomy): Eukaryota > Metazoa > Arthropoda > Insecta > Lepidoptera > Crambidae > Marasmia > Marasmia exigua. The sequence goes on along the minus strand of CM032479.1, from coordinate 3,405,125 downwards.
GTAGTAGTAATAGCATAGGAAAAAGCATGCTATTTTATGAATAGCAGTAATTAATGCTGTATTTCTGTTAAACAACCGAGTGATTATCAGTGGAAACTTGGCCCTTAATGTTTTTTTTCTGTGACTGTATCCCTAAATCTAGCTGTAAGTTTTCCAAAAACTTGTAAAATAAAATAAATAAAATAGCAAAACACGTAGCATGCTATTAAATGAAAAATAGTATGTTATTGAAATTATCGAAAAATAGCAATAATCGCCAACATTACTTAGTATATAAGAACACGCCATCCATATGGAAGGTCGCACCTATTTTCGTATTTCTTCCATATAAATGTATGTAATGTATATATATGTTAATATATACATTCTTGTAGAAAGAAACCCATAATACCACATACTCCAGGCTCTCATAATGGGATAGATTGCTGAAATCCGCACAATTGGCAGGAGCATACTAAATTGGACTGGTAAACCACTTAAGCCACGATCCAAATTATCCAAAAGAGCGGATGGACAATCTTCACTCCAATAATGAAGTGGTAACAGAATTCCCTTTTCTGTACTCTTCCTCACCTTATTTGTAATGAAGCGGTAACAGAATAAGTACCCAAGTTAGACACGGGAGTGACACACTTCGGCATGAATGGGCCGGCTCGACCGGAGTGATACCACGGCCTCATTGAAGAATATTATTTAAGACTTTGTTAGTGTAGTAATTTAAAAAACATTTTAACCCTTAGACAGGACCGTTAAGACACAACCTCGAAATGCAAAAGAACTCAAAATGAATAAAAAGTTAGGTAGTTAATATTCACTTTTTACCTAATAATTAAAATAAATAAATATTTCACAACGTCACATACATTGATGTTACGGATATCTGAATCAACAGTGGGTTTACAAATATAGAATACTTTTCTTTTGTAAACACATACTTATAATACATAGAAAACACCCAGACCAATACAATCAGACATGTTCATGCACACAAATGTTTGTATTGTGCGGGATCGAACCCGCAACCCTGGGACCAAAGGCAGCGTTCACTACCACTGATTTCTATCACTAATAATAACTACTAATTTCTATCCTATTTCGAAGCATTTCACATTCTTTCCCGACGCAATCAATTGCTCAGCTTATTAGAATTTTCAAATGTTTTCTACAATTTTACATAAGTCCAAGGGGCAGTAGGCAGCGTTCTACATTCATACGTACGCCTTAAATGCTAAAGTCTCTACTCCAAAGACCGATATCTGGCTGTTACGCTGTATATTCTGTGCTTTGTTGATTCTACAGTGAACGTGGCAAGCCCGCTGCCACTTAAATGTGCTTATTTCTCTAGCTACATCAAGGACTTTTGTCTTTTGACGCATGCTCGTTCAAGAAAACAATTCACCTTCAAAGTGAAACTCGTAAACTGTCTCAATTACGCCACTTTGCAAACGCCAAACCACAAAATATGCTTTGCCAACATTTCGTCAGTGCTATTTGGAAACTCGGAAAAATTCAAGGCGCTTACAAAAGCGTGCCGCACGGATTCCGGGCTGGCTTTCCGCGGAAACTGTGATTTGGTTGTGAGGACTCGTGGAAATCGTTACTGTACGGTTTTGATTAAAAAACAATGAAACCAGTTTTTTTTTAATTTGGAGGAATTACTCGTGTGCATGTACCGTATACCTGTAAACAGCTGGTTTGTATACGTAAATGTGTTAGTTTTTAAATTAGTTGGGTTCAATTTTAAAAGTAATTAGTAACAAAACAACCCTTAAGGTGACGGGTGGGTAGGGCACACTAGCGACGCCAATCGATTTTAATTTTTAGCTACTAAACCTGATCTATTTTAAACAATTTCGGGGTTACAACTTCTCGGCATACACTTATAATATTTATTAAATAACCATGCACATATGTTGGGTCCGTTTTTGTTCGCGAAAAATTGATTCACGCTAAAAGTAGCTGCTTTTGGCGGTAATCAATTTTTCGCGTACAAAAACGGACCCATCTTTGTGCATGATTAAATAATAAATAGTGTTTGCCGAGAGGTTGTAGCCCCAAAATTGTTTAAAATAGGTCCGGTTTAGTGGCAAAAAATTAAAATCAATTGGCGTCGCTAGTGTGCCCTACCCGTCACCTTTTTTTTTTTTTTTTTTTACATTATAGCGGACAAACGAGCAGACGGCACACCTGATGGAAAGTGATCACCGCCGCCCATGGACATCTGCAACACCTGAGGTATCACATATGCGTTGCCGGCTCTTAAGAAAGGAGTACACCCAAGTACAGTAACCTTAAACGGGCATAAAAGATTGAGGAACATAGATTTCCGGTCGTGTCATGATGACAGATAAGATTCAAAATCTGGTGGCATCTATTTTGTCTTTGCCGCAATATCAGGTGATCCCTCGGCTCGTCTGCCACCTATCACATAGAAAAAAGAAATGATTTCACATGTTACGGTTACAGTTGTAAAATATTTTTTAGGTGAGTTTATGATGTGATAGGTGGCAGACGCGCAGACTGATCACGGGATTGTAGCCTAGAGGTATAGGCGTTGATCAAAAGGGCAAAGGAACCAGATAATCGCTAATTAGTGATTACGCTGTCACCAGATATGATGACGTAACGGACCGCTACGTCATCAAATTGATGCTTTGTTCCATTGTCACAATGAAGTGACGTAACACGAGGGTCGATATGCCCACGAAACCCAAGTATTTAACTTTCTCGCTACGAATTTTCAATTCAATTTATTTACTCGAAACACAGTAAATAAAATGGTGTTTTCAATAATTCTTTAAAAATAGTTTAACATGTTTCGCCAAATATGTTGGTATGTAAATATTTTGTAAAATGGTTAGACAATTACACAATTATAAAAACACAATATTATAAAAACGTTTATCCAGTAGCCATGCATACAACTTTTTATTCAATAATGGACGATTTAACATTTTCAAACTTACGGGTATTTTGTTATAGATAACAATAATTCTCACAACATCTCATACGTTGACCTGATTCCGTACTAAGTAGCTTAAGCACTTGTGTTACAGATATCAGGCAACAGAGGAACACAAATATATACTTAAATACATATATTACACCCAGACACTGAACAAACACAAGTGTTCATCGCACGAATGTTTGTCCAGGGTAGGGATCGAACCCACGACCTTTGGCGTAAGAGGCAGGGTCACTTCCAATTGCGCCATCCGGTTTTCATATAAAGTGTAGTTCTTGGAGCATATTCCATATATCCACTTCCTAACAACACGTGCTGGCTGTCCAGCGTATTGCCATCCGCATACCATCCAGACAATGGCGGCGCGCACCATGAGGTTTGGCTTCTCGTTCCTGCCCCGAGCCATCAAGACATGGAATGCCCTCCCAGCTCATGTGTTTCCTCCTTCATACAATCCAGGGTCTTTAAGGCGGGACGTGAATAAATAACTGTAATAAATCTGCTTACGTAATACTTGAACGACGCCATATTTGGATTTCACGACTGCTTACCATCAGGCGGAGTGAGGTCATCCTGATTGGCCTTTCTATAAAAAAAAAAAACCTAGACATAAATAATTTTACGCGTATTCGGCCGCTACAGATACACACGTTTATCTCAAAATATTATTTGGTATTAGATAGATAGATAGATACACTTTATTGCACAAAATTTACAGATCTTAGTCTAAGTTATTATACTAAAACAATGTAGGCGGTCTTATCGCTAATAGCGATCTCTTCCAGACAACCTCAAGGTAGAGGAAAAGTAAAGCGAATTAAGAAAAGGGGTACGGCACCCTCACTCTTTCCGAGGTGTCATAAAAGGCGACTAAGGTAAAGTTGCTGGCATGATCATCAGCACCCAGAGAAGGAAAACTCTGCATTTATACCAAAACCCTCGCCAACCCGTCTGCCAAGGGAGGCCCGTGCTCCAGCAGTGGGGACTGAAATGGGCTGACGATGGGTACGGCAGTGCAAGTCAGAAAAAGAGAAAAGGTATTGTGTCAGGTTTAAAAAAAAATATGTACGACCATATTTACTTTACTGGTAGTCACTTCGTTGTGCGATTACTTATTTTTTTGCTCGCCTTGGTCCAGGAATAATGAGTTCTTTTTATGTTTTCCTCCATAAGTGAGCCTCGCCCGTTAGCCTTATCTTCCTGGAAATATTACACCGTTCCGCTACGGTACGGAAACGCTATGGAAGTTTCTCAAAATGAGGTTGGTAGACCCCTGGGGTTTCAGTTCACATTCATTTGATGGTATGCTTATGGTTCGAGACACTTAATTCTCTAAAATATACAGATTAACTTATAAGATAAATACAAAATAAGACTTAAAATGGTATGGCAACGAAATTATATGGGACTTGAAGCGAGTAAGCTCATTCTTTAGCACAGACAAACATTTGTGTGCATAAACATGTCTGGTTTTATTGGTCTGAGTGTTTTTTATGTATTATACGTATGTATTTACAAAAGAAAAGTATTAAATGTATATATTTGTAATCCCATTGTTGATTCTGATTAATGTTACACAGGTGCTTACGCTACCTATCTCGGAGTTAGATCAATGTATGTGATGTTGTGAAATATTTATTTATTTATTGTTAGAGCATTCTTTAGGCTTAATACTGAACCTTACGAGTTGCGTAGGAGCTTTCGATTGAGTGCTTGCCGCATTTTGGACCACTTGTTCCCCTATAAGGGGTTCTATGTAACGTAAGCAAGTAGAACAGACTTCTTGCTAAGTGCACTGCCCATTGACACTTGAGGCATGCAATTCTTTGGGCTATGTCTGTGACCTAAGTTCTCCTGTGGATCTCATCTGATACAAGGAGACTTAGAGAAGAATAAAAAAAAGTATTGGTTTCTAAATGTGATGCGATGCGGTTTGGAATTTCTACAGGGGTACCCGAGCTGTACGTTTGAAAAACTCTGCCCAATAAAGACCAACGTGATCCGGTTTCTTAAGCTTGAATTTCAAATAACGCTGAGATTAGGTACATTAAAATCTTAAAATAGAATAAGACTGCAAAGTTTTTTTTTGTATGTGATAGGTGGCAGACGAGCATACGGATCACCTGATGGTAAGTGATTGCCACCGCCCATAGAAATTGCGACACCAGTGTAGTCACAAATGCGCTGCCAACCTTTAAACCCCCCGGATTGGGCCTCCGATACTCTACACTACACAGTGGTGTAGACGCCGGTTTACACGGACTGCATCTCAAAACCCTCGCCAACCCGTCTGCCAAGCGTGGTGAGTATGGCAATTACCCCTCATGTGATTGAGGGAGGCCCGTGCCCCAGCAGTGGGGACTTAAATGGGCTGATGATGATGATGACCGCCAAAATGGCCACTCATGGCGTTAATCCAAATATCGAGTGCAAAAACAGATTCAATAGTAGTGCTAAATAATTTAAAAAATATTATAAATGTTTGCTTAGAGAACCCCGCTCCGAAATTGTTTAAAATAAATCCGGTTTAGTTGATAACAATTTAAATCGATTAGTGTCGCTAGTTAGGGCTACCCATTCGATATTTTTTTGCAATAAAAACCATGCTTAGGATATTCTGAAGACAATATTAACATTTTAGTTTAGTAATGCCTATGTATTAGATTAACAGGAGTGTATAATTCACTTCAATGCGAATAATTTATTTCAGACAAACATATTTCATACACATCATTTTTGAAAAATTAGTCAGCTCACAAATAGTTACTATTACATACAAATTATCTACATTATTTTGATTATTACACCATAAAATATTATATTAAATAGAAACAAAAATAAAATAATAATACCAAAATGTCAATTTTAAGATTTAACATGATCGGTTTCATGTGTTTTAAATATGGACAGTCCGTGCGCCTAGTTATAACGCTCAGAATGTCATTGGAACTGCCACGGAGACGGCCCATCATCGAGGCTGTTCTCTTCCGAAGGATAGCATGGAAGCCATCAGTATGAGCTTCGGCGACCATACCCGATGCACTGCAGTACCACGGCAGCCCCAACAGCACCCTGAACGCGTTGCATAAATAAAATAAAAATGATTTATTCAGGAAAAACACTATAACAAAAAATAAAAATTCTCACATAAGGTAAAATGGTTACCACCACACAATACACGTGTTTTAATCCTCACCTAAACTAATGGGATGAACCCATTCTTTATCACATCAATAAGCAACGCCCACTATCCATCATATAACCCGGATAACCGTGAGATCCGGTTATGAATGCATATCCGGATATCCGAATTAATGACGATATTAGTACAACACTACGTCATCCATCAAGACGAGCAATTATACCGGGTTTGACCGGGTGATTACGCCCGGGTCAGATTTGCGTTTCAGCACGGACTTATGTACTGTAAATCAATCAATTCAATTGTGGGATTAGTTTCGGGCAAGCTGTGGTGGGCACCAGTATGGCACTGGCCATAGGTTTTAATTATACACTAGACAAGCGTCTGTGGCGCTCATTCAGCTGGTCTCACTGATGACCAGCGTCATGGCCTTTGTCTGGGCTGTGACGTAAGCTGAGTGAGGGCTATTTATACTAGACGTCATAACACACCATAATATTCATTTGGCACTGTCTGGGCATGATTGAATATATTTTTGTTCTTTTTTTTCCTTTTGTTTTTATTTATATGTATTTTTAATTGTTTTATGTTTTGTTTTCTGTTTGTGCCAAATTGTGTTATGCTTACAACTGCTATAAGTTCTGTGTTGTGATGTCTATAATAATAAATATTTTTATTATTTCTTTCTAATAGGTAACTGCAGCGCACTTCGGTATTTTTTATGTGATAGGTGGCAGACGAGCAGACGGGTCACCTGATGGTAAGCGATTGCCGCCGCCCATGGACACCCGTGACACCAGTGGAGTCACAAGTACAATAAACTCCCTGGTTGCGTCCACAACATTACTATATTATTGCCATTCAAATTTAAACTGCATGAATTCTTGGTTCAGAGTTGTTAATATGCTGTCAGCTTTTATCTGCCCAATCATCATCATCATTTCAGCCAATAGACGTCCACTGCTGGACATAGGCCTCCCCCAATGTTCTCCACACAGATCGGTCCTGTGCCGCCCGCATCCAATTGATTCCCGCGATCTTCAGAACCAATCCCACAGTAATAAGTTCACCACACCTCGAATATTGTATGCCAATTAGGCAATCACAGTGAGATTATTGTATTACTTTAACAAGGGCATTTCATGTATACCTGTGATTCACAATAAAGATTTTATGATTATAACCGTGGGAGAGCTACGCTTCAGCATGAATGGGCCGGTTCAACCGGAGTGATACCACGGCCTCACAGAAAACTGGCGTGCATCAACGCCTGTTTTGCCGAGTGAGTGATGTTTACAGCCTTCGATTCAGCATAAACGCACTGAAAGTGTCACCGCGGAATTACTATTCATAACCCCGATGGCGCAGTTGGGAGTGGGTCGCACTTATCGCGAGGGCTGCGCTTGGGTCCTAGGTTCGATCCCCGGGTCGGGCCAGAATTTGTAACTGAGTTTTTCTAAAGGAAGAAGTCCTTTGGACACGCAGTCGTTTATTGAACACTAGTGTTTGTTCAGTGTCAGGGTGTCCTATCCATTGAATCCATTTATTAGTTCTAACCATAACATAAGTGGTAATTGTAGTTTATGGATGTCATCATCATCATCAGTCCATTTAAGTCCCCACTGCTGGGGCACGGGCCTCCCTCAATCACATGAGGGGTAATTGCCATACTCACCACGCTTGGCAGACGGGTTGGCGAGGGTTTTGATATAAATGCAGAGTTTTCCTTCTCTGGGTGCTGATGATCATGCCAGCAGCTTTACCTTAGTCGCCTTTTACGACACCTCGGTAAGAGTGAGGGTGGCCTATTCTACTCTGCCGGGGACCACACGGCTAACAATCAAAGTGCATTAAAACTCGCTCACAACCACACAATCCACTCACGCACCAAGCACATCGACATCAGGCACCATTTCATTCGCGAATCACTTTCACACCACAACATCAATCTCATGTACATATCCACACATGACATGATCGCCGACATCCTCACCAAACCTTTGCCGAAGCTGAAGCACAACAAGTGTACAGTAGGGTTAGGTTTAGGTTAAGTCGCGTGTTATTTTTCTAATCTGGAGAAAATGAAGAGTTTTCCTTCTCTGGGTGCTAATGATCATGCCAGCAGCTTTACCTATGGATTTATTTATTATTTATGGATGTAAAGTTGCTTTATTTTCCAAGCAATAAAATCGAATCGACACATACATACAATTTCCGTACAACGTTACCAGTATATTCATAGACAAGAATTTTGTCCCTGATGTTTTGGCCTCTCTTTACAACCCAGCATCAAAAACACCTATGCCCATGGCATTGAGTTCAAAATTGCACGAACCTTTTTGTTTTTTCAGCACCAGGACAGCAAATAAAAACTTAATGGCGCTTTTACTCACTAATAAAATTATATGTAACAGAACTGCTGGTCGAAAAGTACTTTATTTGTTTAATGGTAGCCGTAAAGTTATACAAAATGGCCACGGACGAAAACGTAAATAACACCTGAACAGTAATGGATAGTGTCCGCCTTTTAACTGTTGTAAATGGTAAAATATACGTGGAAACTTAATATATGGAGACACAGTATTTCTTTTATGCTAGAGGCGACAAACGAGCAAACGGGTCACTTGATGGTAAGTAATCAACGCCGCCTATGAACCTCTTCGAAATCAGAGAGATCGCTAATGCGTTAACGACCTCTTATAAAAGAGTACGCTCTATTCTAGAATGTTCCTAAACTAATTTGCTATCGGGAAATACTCCTGCAACCATACCGTTTCACAGAACTTATAATACGACGAATTTGACGACCCGTTTGGAACAGTGGTAGTGAACGCTGCCTCTGGTACAAGGGTTGCGGGTTCGATCCCCGCACAGTACAAACATTTGTGTGCATGAACATGTCTGTTTGTATTGGTCTGGGTGTTATATATGTATTATAAGTATGTATTTATAAAAGAAAAGTATTATATGTATGTATTTGTAATCCCACTGTTGATTCTGATATCCGTAACACAGGTGCTTGAGCTACCTATCTCGGAGTCAGATCAATGTATGTGATGTTGTGAAATATTTATTTATTTATTTATTTATAATAATAATATCCTCCAACTTAGCCGTAACTAACTTGCCGTTTTTTAACACGTTTTTGGATCCTAAATAATTCATATATTTAGGATCCAAAAACGTGTTAAAAAACGGCATTTGTTATTATGAACTGTAATAATATAACTACTACCAGATTGTATAAATTATTTGTGACCAGTACCAATATTCAAATTAGAATAAGCCGTTTTAAAACCTTAAAGAGAAGTTTCTGTTACTGAGTGTAAATATGCAAAAAATCTGGCCATTTTAAAATGAAAAGGGTTTTTGATGTTAACAATAATTTCCTCGCCAAAAATACTTCCACGATTAAAATTAAATTACCGGTCCGCATAAAAATTCTTCATTTTATAATACAGAGTCTGATGTATAAGTAATTAGTTTTCAATGCGGTCATAACAATTCTAATGGCCGCCGACTAGTGATGTAACTTCACACTTCTAATTAAACTCGAATTACTCGATTATGTCCCGATTCGACCAATCTTTTTCCGTTAAATTCGTTCAATGTTATTATTGGATCAGATGTCTTGAGAATGACAGCACTATACCATAGATTTGTATATCATCGAATCATATGGTATGACGGCGTTATAATACCGTAGATAAAAATTAGACGAATCGAGACTAATAAGAATTATTCATCTGGGTGTAATAACACCAACCAGACCAATCGATCGATCATCGATTAACTTCGATTGACTGGTCTGGTTGGTTGGTTATATAGATCGATGGATACAGTTCGACTAAACAATCGATTGATTCCATTGATCGACGTCGATGGAAGGTCTGGTGGCTTTAAACGTTCCAATGGTCTGGTAGAATCTATCGATTGGCTTCGACTTTATATTCTGCCATCGTTCGACGATGGATCAATTGGTAATTTCAAATATTTAAATTTACTTTAGGATCAGAACTACGATGTATGCGATATTGTCTCAAATTATCATATATATTTTTTAACTAGCATCGTCGTTCATCAGTCCGTTATCAGTCTCACTAGAGACTATTTTAGTACCTAAACTGACTAAATGATAAATTGATCGAGTAAGTAATTGACTCGAGTCGCATCACTAACAACCGGGCCGTAATTCCGGCCGTTGTTGGTTTCCGTAAGTAATTTATTTCCGGTCAATACGGCGTCCTTACATTTTTGTAGCGACCTCTTTATATTTCCGGAATAATTTGAGCTTTCGTCTTTATTATTGAGGAAGGTATTGGATGATGTTTTGTTTGTAATAATTTATACGTTGGATTTGCATATTTTCCTAATTTTGAGAAGCGTCTTAGAGCAGACTGTAGTTGGGAATACCTTTCAGTTTACGTGTGTAATCAAACCTGTCGATCGAGCGCATCGTTCGATGGTAGAATGGATAAGTGGATAACAATGAGATCGATCAATGGTAAAATGGATTAATCAACGTCAATCGTGATTCTACCAGACCGATTGATCGTTTATACTCGTAGTTACTACACCTACCGATCGACGTCAATCGATGGAATAAATCGATTGTTTAGTCGAACGGAATCCTCCGATCAATAAAAGTTATCATACCAATTGATTGATGCCTTCAAACGACGATCGATCAATGGTGTTGTCCCTTAGTAAACTTTTCAGGGACTTGCTTTGCGTTATGGTTATCAGATTCAACGAACACCTAAACACTAAAAGTAAACTAACAGCCTTGTGTTTTCTTGCACCCTCTGTATTTCAAACATTTGCTACGAAAACCGCTTCTCACAAGATCCTTAGGTTACAAAAGTGGTGAAAAAATTCCATCTATGCACTGTGCTTCAAAAGCAATTTTATCCAGGCAGCTGACTTCCAAAGAGGATTTCGCACTTCTCAAGTGCTGTAAAAAAATCCGCAAAACTCCTGGCTCAGGCTCCAAGTAAACCCCCGTTCATTCGGATTGCAAAGATGAGGAAAAAAAAGAAATGCAAGAATTCGCCCCAACTTCGGCAGGTGTCGACTGAAATCAAGACGAATTTCATCAAGCTTTTTTTTCTTACTGAATTTGATTTTTAAATTTAAGTTTGTGATTGGCTTTAAAATTTTAATTAGGAATTGGATTATGGGACTGAATGTACAATAAAGAACATTCGACGGCTAAGAAGTAAGATCATCTATCTCCGAAAATCGTACATATACGTCTAAAATACTTTCGTGATGTACAATATACAAGTAGTGTGCGACTGTGGCATTGTGGTTATAAAATAGGTGGCAGACGTGCATACAGATCACCTGATGGTAAGTGTTTGCCGCCTATGAACATCCGCAACACCAGTGGAGTCACAAGTTTGCTGACATTTTTTAAACTCCCCTTCCCTGCGGATTGGGCCTCTAACACCCTCACTAACTCGGCGAAACAGTGCTGTTTCTCTGACGTTATATTGTAAGCTTGACTGGAATAAAAAATATTAAATTATTTTCTGATTGGCACCACGTACGTAGTTGTATGGTGAATGTTTTTGGGGTTCGGCACGCAAAGGGTAAAAACGGGATTTTATTACTGAGACGTCGCTGTCCGTCTGTCTGTTTTGTATTTTACCCGAAATCAGCCGATTTTTCTTGATTTTTCGTCATCATGATTATTATCATTTCAGCCAATAAACGTCCACTGCTTAACATAGGCGTCCCCAAATGATCTCCACACAGATCGATTCTGTGCTGCCCGCATCAAAGGGATTCTCGCCACCTTCACTAGATCGTCGGTCCACCTTAAGGAGGGCCTGCCACGGCGTCGATAAGCGGCCTCCACTTGAGGACCTTTCTGCCCGATCTCCTCGCAATGTGCCCTGCCCATTGCCACTTCGAGGCATGCAATTTTTTGGGCTATGTCTTTGACCTTGGTTCTCCTGCGAATCTCATCATTCCTGATACGAACACGCAAGGAGCATACTTAATTTTACGTAATACTCAATAATGTCCAAGCCAGTTACTGGACAATACTGGACATGTCCTTTCTGTGTTAGTGGACCAATTAATTAGCTCTCCCAATTTAGAGCATTCCACAGATAATCCCCGAACAAGTTAATTAAGTACACGTGTATGCTTTGTCCAAACTTGGCTGTTGTTCTCCCTTTGTCCCACAATGCAGACACTTGGCCGATTGTGCGCGCCAATTAGAAGGCTATTGTCCATATTGGGACGCACCCTTCGGTGGTGTCGGTAGAGGATGTTCCAATAAATTTACTGATTTGCGCATTTCTTTAACAGTATTCACTGTGATCCCAATTGGATTTTGGCTATGCTCGCATTGAAATTACAATACTTTTAGGTTCACAAGTGGAAATGACTAAAAAAAGACAATTTTAACGAACGGTTTTAATTTGAATTTTATCATTTAACAAAAACATCAAAATATGAGAAAACTTTTATAATTCCAACAGAAAACCTTTCAAACCAATGAAATTGCGATTGCACACTTGCTATAAATTTTACATAAGTAAAGTAAATAATGAACTCAATGAAAGACTCATCTAACAATGACTCGAATAATGACTGACTGAAAATAATGTCTCGCATGACCGATTCTTAGATCCATGCGCTCTGAGCGCCGATAAGCAAATGGCCCGCTGTCCGATCAGCTCGTCTATTTATTGGCTCTTGCTGTTCGTAGCGGCTCGGGTGGGGTTTCCGCCAACAATCCCTTAAAGTTTATCACTAAAACTGTTTGCCACTGAAAACCCACTGGCTTTCTGGATAAAATATTATATTTTCGCTAAAGCAATTCTTTAAGCGCGTTATTTACTTACTTCGTGGATTAAAAAAGCATTAAGTAGTTTTTTTTTTGTTATCGTTGATAATGACCGATGGACCGTGGGAGCCGACTACCTTCTTATGTCATCTTACCCAACATAATATAAATACACGTTGGTGTTAACCTATAATACATTTATACAAATCAATCAATTTTTTCAATCGATTCAATTTAAATTTCATAAAGGCCTGCAACGCACTCTTGGATGTGACGGATGTCAATGGGCGGCGATGAACACTTACCAACAGGCGACTCGCTTGCTCGTTTGCCTCCCAATCGCAAAAAAATATTAAGATCCCGTGTAACAGATAGTAACGACCTGATGTGTGTCTATCTGTACTTAATTCTACAGTAGTAGGCGTGAAGCAGCACAGTCCTGAGTTTCACTGCGTAAGTGATGATACCGAAGGCCCAATCCGAGGGAAAGAGGGGGTTTAAAGGTTTGCAGCGCACTTGTGACTCCACTGGTGTCGCGAGTGTACATGGGCAGCGGCAATCGCTTACTATCAGGTGATCCGTCTGCTCGTCTCCTATACAAAAAATACTTTTAAAAGCTTTTTAAGAAGCTACTTCAAACTTAGCGTCGATTTTCAAACAGGTAACTTTTATTTTTCATTAGTGTTTAAATTTTCTGCCTTCACATTTTCGTCGGCAAATTAAGTTTGAAAAACATTATTTATATAAGAGCACGGTCAAGCACACACATAGAAGCCACGCGTAAAGTTTTAAGTAGAAAACTTCGGAGTATGTTACGTTTTAACATCTCGGTGGAGTTCTCAAACCGCTGAATCAGACAAGTGTACACTTGAGTTAATATTTCTTAAATTAAAATGTAATTACTCCAGTCCGCTTGTGACCACGACCGTTGTAACGCGGTCGAAACGTCAAGCTGTGAGTAGATGATATTAATGCTTTAATATGGTAATTCTCCCCAATCTCCCCAAATCCTGAAGCATTGTCTAAGCATACCCAGGGCTCCAAAGTGACAGCTTTAGATGCAACAGGGAACGCAAAGATGAGGGCCTATTATAATGGGTTCGTCTTTGAACCCTTTGGGTACAGAAACTCTAGAACGATTGACCCATTGTTCAGGCTACTTTTAATGATTCACAGGGGCGTGATAAATATATGCAGAGCCGTGATCAGAGGGGCTCATACACCGTGCTTTTTGACCGTAATTAGGCCCTTTGTTCCTTGGGGAAAAATGTTTGTCTTCAATTCAATTCAAATTATTTATTGCATATCACATTACAAGGCATATATTTATCATTAGAATAGCGCCCTAGCTAAAGGGAGTAAGTCGGCTAAAAAAGCACGGCGTATATTCTCCGGGTCTAGCTACTGGGACCCTTTATACTGTAACAGAAGATAAGGTGTACAATTACCGTCTAGAAGTTAGTCTTGTACTTAGTTCTTGAGACTTAATGACTTAATTTAGGTTCTAAAGTTCGGCCATTTTGATACTGTAACGTAAAGTACCTACTTTTGGCTTATTTACAGGTCTAACTAAAAAGGATTTTAACCCTCTATAAAGCAAAGGGAATATACTTCCCACCAGATTTAGAACCTTTCTATATTTATTGTTACAACCTGTGCGGATAAAGAATGGGATAAGAAATGGCGGCGCATCTATTCACTTCTCGCTCGCACACCCACGAGTCCGAGTATAGACGCAAATAGTGTGCGAGAAGTGAATAGATGCGCCGCCATTTCTGATCCCATTCTTTATCCGCACAGGTTGTATGTAATTTTCCTTAATTTAATGTTTATTTTTATTGTTAAAATTTATTTGTTAATTAAGTCCTTTATTCTTTTCGTTTTCGCCTGAGATACATGATTTTCCTAGTCTAGATTATAAGTATCCTGTTGTTCTAGTGATTTTGCAATTAAGTTTTATTTTATTTTATATCTGTCACGATTACAGAAGAGCGAACATCAATGGTTTTTTTTATTGACTTATGCCTTTTAAGGATTAAAGCTTACCACATTGAGCATAGCATCGGCTGGGCTCCGGAATTAAAACAATAAAAAAACATAACCGCGTATACAGTGAGTATATGTGAACAAGAATTAAAAACTTTGGTGGAAATTGTAAAAATAATAATAAAATATTTCCGTGTTACGCCAATTCATTTTTCGAACGAAGACTTATAATATTATTGACTGAATAAGCATGTCGTCGTTGAAGTTCTAACACCACGTAACTCATTTTAAGCAACTATTCAGGAAAGCCAAAACATTGATCGGAGACTTACGTGCTATTTTCATTAGAATTCAATTGTTGACTCCCGTTCTGTTACCTTTTCAACATTTAAAAGATTAACGAATGGCATCAAAATGTCATAACCGCCACCAGCAAATTAGTAAAAAAATAAAAAACTAAATTGTGACTTACGTGGTTATTTTAAAGCGTAGGTCATTTTATGACTTCTGCGCTGTTAGTTTTTCGTAATTTTAAAGGTTTTTATTGGTCGTATCTTGATTGTGATTGGGCGAAATGACACGTCTATCGATTCTCTAGCGAAAGGCATCAAAATGTCAAAACCGCCAAAAATGACTTACGTGGTGTTAGAACTTCACTGACGATGTACTGACATCATATATATCATAATATGTATACTTCTGCCATCCTCAATTTCATTTGTTAAACTACTTTGTACTGCCTTCCCTTATTACGAATATGATATTTCTTTCCTCTACCCAAAGGTTGTCTGGAAGAAATTGCCAAAAGCGATAAGACCGCCTTATTGTACTGTCTGTTGCTGTTGTTGTATCGTGCTTGTATTTTATTTTTGTGCAATAATATCTATCTATCTATCATAGGATGCGAAGGAGCAACAAGTCTGCAATAATAACAGGCCAGATTGGCGCCCATTAATTACAGCCCATATACACAACACTCATGTACGTACATGTGTCCAAGTGATTAATAATATTTAGGTGTAGGTGTGTACTAAAAGGTAGAGACAGAGAAAAAAATAACTTCGATAGAAGCCAACAATACTCACAAAAACATCGTTAGCCCATTTAAGTCCCCACTGCTGGGGCACGGGCCTCCCTCAATCACATGAGGGGTGATTCTCACTCACCACGCTTGGCAGACGGGTTGGCGAGGGTTTTGATATTAATGCAGAGTTTTCCTTCTCTGGGTGCTGATGATCATGCCAGCAGCTTTACCTTAGTCGCCTTTTAGGACACCTCGGTAAGAGTGAGGGTGGCCTATTCTACTCTGCCGGGACCACACGGCGTCGGGCATTATCACATGGGCTGACGATGATAGAAAACAAAAGAAGGAACAATAATGTATGTTCTAATGTGGGATATAAACATTCGTGCAATGAACACTTGTGTTTGTTTAGTGTCTGGGTGTAACATATGTATTTAAGTATATATTTGAGTTCCTCTGTTGTCTGATATCTGTAACACAAGTGCTTAAGCTACTTAGTACGGAATCAGGTCAACCTATAAGATGTTAAAAAAAATTGACAGTTATCACTCAAGTTCTTATGCTTCCTAGGAGGGTTTCTATATAATAAACTTAAGGAAACGGGTAGCCCTAACTAGCGACACTATTCCTTTTTAATTGTTAGCTACTAAACCGGATCTATTTTAAACACTTTTTAAACACTTATACTATTTATTAAAAACCATGCACAAATGTTGGGTCCGTTTTTGTACGCGAAAAATTGATTACAATAAATTAATGACACTTTTAGCGTGAATCAATTTTTCGCGTACAAATGTTGGGTCCGCATTTGTGCATGGTTATTTAACAAATAGTTTAAGTCTTTGCCGTGAGGTTGTAGCCCCGAAATAGATCCGGTTTAATAGCTAACAATTAAAATGGATTGACGTCTCTAGTGTACCCTACCCGTCACCTTAATAAAGAATTGGTCGTTATACTCACTGCCAACACGAGAATCTAAAAAATACTTTCATACTCAAACAATGGTTATTAAACTTGGACTACAATACTAGAGATAACTCGTATTATAGAAAACCGTACCCTTTTTAGGGTTCCGTAGCCAAAATGGCAAAAACGGAACCCTTATAGTTTCGTCATGTCCGTCTGTCCGTCTGTCCGTCTGTCCGTCTGTCACAGCCGATTTACTCGGAAACTATAAGTACTACAGTGATGAAATTTGATGGGAATATGTGTTGTATGAACCGCTACAAAAATATGACACTAAATAGTAAAAAAAAGAATTGGGGGTGGGGCCCCCCATACATGTAACTGAGGGATGAAATTTTTTTTTTCGATGTACATACCCGTGTGGGGTATCAATGGAAAGGTCTTTTAAAATGATATAAAGTTTTCTAAAAAACATTTTTCTTAAAGTGAACGGTTTTTGAGATATCAGCTCTCAAAGTCGTAAAAAGTATGTCCCCCCCCCTCTATTTTTATAACTACGGGGTATAAAATTCTAAAAAAAAATAGAGGTGATGCATGCTAATTAACTCTTTCAACGATTTTTGGTTTGATCAAAGTATCTCTTATAGTTTTTGAGATAGGTTGATTTAACTGTAATTTTGGTTAAGTTATTGTGCTTACACTGAAAACGATGGCTGAACCTTATAAGATAGATCAAAAAATATACTACAGTATTGTACACCTTTAAAAATCCGCGATGATATAAAATCTTTATAATGTATATTTGCTGCTACGGAACCCTTTGTGCGCGAGCCCGACTCGCACTTGGCCGGTTTTTTAAAAAGGCCGGCAACACATTAGCGATCTCTCTCATTTAGCGGATGTTCATAGGCGGCGTTGATTACTTTCAGGTTACATCAGATGACTCGCTTGCTCGTTTAGCCACCTCTAGCATAAAAAAAATGCTAAAAGTAATATCATAAAAAATTATAATAGTAGTAAGTACATGTACAAATAAATATACTTACTTGAAATATACTAATTCGTTTACACAATCAATAAAATTAATGTGAAAATAAAAAATATTATAATGCATGCGGCACAACACAAATACAACCTGTGCGGATAAAGAATGGGTTCAGAAATGTACCTGTACATAAGTTTAAGTTGCATGTAAAAACTGCCTAATGCAGAAAGACTACTATAAAGTAGATGATTATTTGAATGATAAGGATTCTTGGACATGTTGATCTCTTCGCCTGTCCTCTAATGTATAATTCATTTCATAATTTTTCTTTGACGATTTATCTAAACGATATTGATTATAAGCATTGTATATCATACTGTCACTGTAATCATAATTTGTATAAGAATGAATATTGTAATTACCATATTATTTGAAAAGAGTAACTACTGAGTTTCTTGCTGATTCTTCTCGGTACAAATTGTCATTCCGAATCAGCGGTAGATTACATAATATTTGACATTCATAAATGTTCTGTATGGACTTAAATTGAATAAAGACATTTTTGATTTTGATTTTGAAATGGCGGCATCTATTCACTTCTCGCTCGCACACTATTTGCGTCTATACTCGCACTCGTGGGTTTGCGAGCGAGAAGTGAAAAGATGCGCCGCCATTTCTGATCCCATTCTTTATCCGCACAGGTTGTACACACACATACACTCACCCGCACACGCGTATGTTCATACAAACAAGCACACTCACACACACATGTAATCATACTTGCATACAGGTATACTATAATCGTTCTAAAACAGTTCTGGTAACAGTTTACTGTCCTAAAACTGTCAGAGATTGAAGGTCTGGCGATATGTCACACAGGGATTACCGTAGCATAGACACCTGGAGCCCAATTCTCGGGCTCGTGACATTTATCATCATACGACATATATCACCAAAACATAGTTTTTTTGTATAGTTTTTAGGTGATGTTTTCAAAATATCACGAGCACGAGAATTGGGCTCCAGTCTCTCACAAAGTAAATAAATGTACACATATAACTATGCCGTACTAAGCCGTGTATGTAATCTTTGTACCTTTGAGAAGAGGAAATAAAGTGATTATTTATTTATTTAATTTACATTACCATGGAAGGCATAGCCGTGTGGTCCCCGGCAGAGTAGAATAGGCCACCCTCACTCTTACCGAGGTGTCGTAAAAGGCGACTAAGGTAAAGCTGCTGGCATGATCATTAGCACCCAGAGAAGGAAAACTCTGCATTTCAAAACCCTCGCCAACCCGTTTGCCAAGCGTGGTGAGTATGGCAATTAGCCCTCATGTGATTGAGGTAGGCCCGTGCCCCAACAATGGGGACTTAAATGGGCTGATGATGATGATGATGATGGAAGGCATTTATTATTGACTCAAGCGCTTGTACAGTGGCGGACAGGTCAAGCTATACAAAACTGTCAAATTTCCTCAATCGATTTCGAACTCGATGTTTAACAGTATAAGGTTTATAATCGAATGAAGAAATTTGACAATTTAGTATAGCTTGATGTGTCCCCCACTGTACTATGAGAATGCCAAGATAATTAGTTCAGAAAGCGCGCTCCCACATAGTTAGTGTAGTAACTACTAAAGGACCCGCTTCGTATATTGTTTGAGACTTGCTCGTGTCGTGCGCTTTGTTGCCATTGATACTCAGTAACGCGTATGGTAAGACTAAGTTTGTTTAACTAAATAGGGTAGATTCATCTATCAAAATTAAATTACTGAAGTGTGCCATATATAGAGTATATCTGTGAACATTTACATCCCTTTAACCGCGTGTTCTACCAACCATTCTGAACAACATTTGTTCTACGACTTTTCGAAATTAGTCGAACATTTTTTCGACTCCCCATACAAAATTATCAAGTCACGTGACCAACTTTGTATGAGAAGTTGAAATTCTTTTATGCGAATATCCAAAACTAATAGGACAAATGTCGTATGAAAATTGGCCGTGTGGTTACCGAGGTGTCGTAAAAGGCGACTAAGGTAAAGCTGCTGGCATGATCATCAGCACCCAGAGAAGGAAAACTCTGCATTTATATCAAAACCCTCGCCAACCCGTCTGCCACGCGTGGTGAGTATGGCAATTACCCCTCATGTGATTGAGGGAGGCCCGTGCCCCAGCAGTGGGGCACGGGCTGATGATGATAGAACAAATGTTGTTCAGCATGGTTTATAGAACACATGGTTAAAGGGATGTAAATGTTCACAGATACACCCTGTATAGAGAGCGTCCCAAGACTCTGGGTCATGAGGGATAAGTACCCACCTTAAATGTTTGAAATAGCGTTTATTACTTTAAAAAAGCTCACATTTTTTTTAAGAAGCTTTCGCTTTGGCGCAAACTTTTAGCGCTTATATTACCGTTTGAACGTGGGAGAGTTCCACTTCGTCATGAATAGGCCATCATCGGTCAGTCATCATCATCATTTCAGCCAATAGACGTCCACTGCTGGACCTAGGCCTTCCCCAATTGGGACGTGAAGTAAGGTTCTTTAACCCGTACTCATGTTCCCTCCCCACTCTGGCGATGAGGGAGCGTCGCTGGGGTTTAGTCGGTATGCCTCTGGCCGGCTTCTCGCTAGAAGCCCCCGCCAGAGGAGAGCCCGACATAACCCGCCTGCCCCCCGGCAGGAGGGTATGCATAAGGAAGCATTCCCCAGCGTCAAAAAAAAGCCTTCCCCAATGTTCTCCACACAGATCGGTCCTGTGCCGCCCGCATCCAATGGTTTCCCGCAACTTTCACCAGATCGTCGGTCCACTTTGTGGGGGGGCCTGCCACAGCTTCCTGTACGTGGCCTCCACTCGAGGACCTTTTTGCCCCAAATCCTGAATCATGGTCAAAGCTTATCCTGGACTCCAATGCGACAGCTTTGGATGCAACTGGGAATTACACGCTAAGATGAAGAAGACAGTTTATGCATAATATTGCACCTGCGCGAAGCCGGATAATAAAAATGACGCAAACGTTAAATATTCAGCGGAACGTTCTGGAATTGAAAATGAGAGGAAATTGACAAAATAAGTAAGTAAAGAAAGAAACATCAAACCGCGCTCATTGAAGCAGAACAATGAAATAAAGTGCTGTGCTTATTTCTCTTTGAATGCAGCGAGCGCAGCGCGAGGCTTGCATTTTAAATAGACGCCGGATTGAATGCTCCAGAATAACCTGTATTACTTCATAATGTATAATTCACATTAAAAATTAAAAAAAAAACAATCGAAGCATCCGTTCGGGAGCTACGATGCCATAGACACACGCACGGACGCACGCACACACGCACGCACAGGCAGTAGATTATGTGTCTTTGCATTAAGTATTTAACGGTTTATTTTATTTCATGGCTGACCGGATGGCGCAATTGGTAGTGACCCTGCCTCTTACGCCAAAGGTCGTGGGTTCGATCCCCACCCTGGACAAACATTCGTGCGATGAACACTTGTGTTTGTTCAGTTCAGTTCGGTGTCTGGGTGTAATATATGTATTTAAGTATATATTTGTGTTCCTCTGTTGTCTGATATCTGTAACACAAGTGCTTAAGCTACTTAGTGCGGAATCAGGTCAACGTATGAGATGTTATGAGAATTATTATTATTTTTCATTAGGACAACCAATAAGATAAAATAACTAAGATAACATGACTTAGTGCGGAATCAGGTCAACGTATGAGATGTTATGAGAATTATTATTATTTTTCATTAGGACAACCAATAAGATAAACACGGGACAAGCGAAGAAGAATTCACCTTACTTAACACCTGCCACGGAATGCAATGTACATTCAATCATCATCAGTCCATTTAAGTCCCCACTGCTGGGGCACGGGCCTCCCTCAATCACATGGGGGGGTAATTGCCATACTCACCACGCTTGGTAGACGGGTTGGCGAGGGTTTTGATATAAATGCAGAGTTTTCCTTCTCTGGGTGCTGATGATCATGCCAGCAGCTTTACCTTAGTCGCCTTTTACGACACCTCGGTAAGAGTGAGGGTGGCCTATTCTACTCTGCCGGGGACCACACGGCCAGGTACACAGGTACGGTACATTCAATCATATAAGGGTTAAAAATAAACAAAACTGAGTCCCTGGGCGGCGGAAATCGCTTACCATCAGCTGATCCGCCTGTTCGTCTGCCTCCTATGGCATAAAAAAAAACTTTATAAAAATTGTATATATACCTAATATTTAGAATAATAATAATGAATGATATATGACGTTGAAGTTGAAAATTGGTCAACAGTTACACTCGAGCTGAAGACTCGTGACTTCTTCTTCTTTAGTCATTTTCAACCTCAAGAATGTAGGCCTCCTTCATTTTATGCCATTTTTGTCTATCTTGGGCTGTTTCTATCCACTTTGTTCCTGCCAGCCTGTTAATGTCGTCACACCAACGCATTTGAGACCGGTCTCTACTCTACCAATAGCTCCATACTGCTGCCTTTGTTGGGGCCTGCTACACTGCTGGGGACTCGGGGCCATCTTTTCTTTTGTGTTTTCATATCTTTTTTTTAAGTCAGTGTCATATTTTATTTCTACCGTCTGCCACAAGTTACATTCCATTAGTGAGTGGTAAATAGTAGTGGTTTTGTAAATGTACAGTTATCTTGTTTATCAAGTCCCTGAATTAAGAATATAAGCCGAAACCGCAATGCTATCGATCACTACATCACTCGGGAATAACACGGAATATTCACGTCATTAGTGCTGCTTAAAATTCGGGAATATAGGGACGCTAGTGCCGCGCCTATTAGCGACCGCAGAAATCTACGAAATTATCGAGCAGTTCTTTTAGGGCTGGCACTGCCCGTGTTGGAGGAGGTTGTTTTGTATATCCTCATCTTATGGTGTTTTTATTTGAAAGGTGACAGGCGAGCAGATGGATCACCTGATGGTAAGCAATTGCCGCAGCCAATGGACACCCGCGACACCAGTGGCGTCACAAGTACGCTGCTTTTAACCCCCCTTTACCCCGGATTGGGCATCCAGTACCCTCACTCACGCAACGAAACACAGTGCTGCTTCACGCCGGTTTTCTGTGAGTTTTTGTGTGTGTAATTTCCAGTTGCATTCAAAGCTGTCGCTTTGGAGCCCGATGTACAATTGGCCTGTGATTCAGAATTCGAAAAGTCTAGTAATTACCATGAAGCGACTGCCGTCTGACCATCACATTTACATTTTCAATTGGTAGTGACCCTGCCTCTTACGCCAAAGCTCGTGGGTTCGATCCCCACCCTGAAAAAACATTCGTGCGATGAACATTTGTGTTTGTTCAGTGTCTGTGTGTTATATATGTATTTAAGTATATATTTGTGTTCCTCTGTTGTCTGATATCTGTAATACAAGTGCTTAAGCTACTTAGTACGGAACCAGGTCAATGTATGAAATGTTGTGAGAATTATTATTATTTACACAATCAGGATCATTGGTGAAGATAGAACCCACGACCTTTGGTGAATGAGGCGAGGTCTGGCGCCATCGGGCTAGTCAAAATCCCGTCTGTGGGATAAGGTGGCCACCACGGGTAAGTCGGTTCATATACTCCACTCTGTGTCTTTCCAAGGCAAGTGAATGAGGATCCGTGACCCCTGTGACATCAAGAATGAAGTTTGGTCAAACCATGGGTACTATAAAGTAGGCCAACATATGGAGTTTTATTCGGGTCATAACATAGTCCTTAAATTTGGACAGAAGCCCGATCACATCCTTTCACTTTCTTCAGCCAACAACACAAGTGCTTAAGCTCCTTAGTATGCAATCAAGATAATGTTTGGCTGTAGGAGTACTTTCAGACGGCTACTAGCAAGGAACCACAAGAGAAGAGCGTACTCCTTTTCAAAAGACCGGCAACCCGTTAGTGATCTCTCCGATGCTCATGGGTTGCCGATGCTGATTACTTACCATCAGGCGACCCGCTTGCTCAATTGTCGCATAGATTTTTTTTTTTACAGATGTTGTATGAAATCTTTTTTTATAATATGGCTCTACTCGAAGATATCTAGCCAATGTCAAGTAACTTATTGAGAATAAGCGGGTAGTCAACAGTCAAAGTCACAGTCGCTCAATAAGACGCCGGTGTTTTGCGTTTCATCGACCTACGGATTCTGCCGATACCACTCTAAACACTATTATATATTAGGTCCAAGCAAGTTGTCACGTGACAGAAGTATTTATTATTACCTAACTTAATGCTTGTAGAAAATGTAATAACGAGATAATAATAAGAAAGCTGTCAACCCTACCGCAGTCATTGATGCGCGAGCCTCCGCTAACGATGCCGCCGCGCGACCGCACGCCGAATGCAAACATCCGAATTTAATTCTAGCTCTAATGCACGCCGCTGACAGCTGATACGTGCGTAGGGTTGCCACTCTACTCAGTGACTTATTCAATACCAGAGATACTTTTGAAATTGTACGAAAGGTGTTTTTTTAAAGCTTAGTTTCTACTTTCTTTGAGGAAAAATTTGTTTTCATAACTATTATGCCCTCGAGGAGTTTCAGACCAAGACTTTATGACTATTCAGATAGTCTTGGCCTCTATCTGAAATTTTAATATAATATATTTTATTTGAAAAACTAAGTCATAACTTACATTTTTAATACAAAGTTTGGATTTTAACTTGCCAAATTATGTTCAGTTAGGTATTTGCAAATGGAAATATCGAAACAATGAAAATGACGGGTCAGATGTCGCTATTTCCCTTGCCACTGTATTATGAAAATACCAAGTTAATAAAAGAATCTCTACAGACTCGGCTAAATGGACTTATTATTATGATTTATTTAATTTTTCTGAGCACCGAATAAGAGAATGAAAATAACGAATAAAATAATCGAAGTGGTACGAATTTCGCCGGGGATCACTAATGAACGAGTTAATAATTATATAAAACATTTTGTATTACGATGTTTCGCGTTTTTCTCTAAACACAAACAATTATGTCTTGGCATATAAAGGAAAAATACAAATAATGGAAAAAAATATTCAGAGGGAGAATTATTAATAAAAGAACAATATCAATTTATACTTTTTCTTTGATGTTTTTCTTTTCTACAGAAAGGAAAACGTTTGACTGATAACAAAATGGTAACTGAAAATCATCATCATCATAATCATCAGCAACCCACACTCGTCCACTGCTGGACATAGGTCTCCCCTAATGCACGCCACTGCTCCCGATTTTCGGCCACTCTCATCCAGCCCACACCAGCCAGCCTTCGAATGTCATCATCCCATCTTGTCGCAGGGCGTCCTACACTACGCTTACCGAGTCGCGGTCTCCACTCAAGGACTTTACGGCTCCAACGGCTATCAGTTCTGCGGCTAATATGACCAGCCCACTGCCATTTCAGTTTGCTAATTCGGTTGGCTATGTCGGTGACTCTGGTTCTCTGTCGGATTACATCATTTCAGATGCGATCCTTAACTGAAAATAACTTGAAGTAACTAAATCTTTATGAATCAATTCATG
This sequence comes from Marasmia exigua, assembly GCA_019059595.1. Lineage (NCBI taxonomy): Eukaryota > Metazoa > Arthropoda > Insecta > Lepidoptera > Crambidae > Marasmia > Marasmia exigua. The sequence goes on along the minus strand of CM032479.1, from coordinate 3,379,788 downwards.
GTTTCATTTTTTCAATTGTAGATTGTATCGAAACAATGAAAATGATGAAATGATGAAATACAGATATTACCTAGCTTTTATGTTTTGTATGTTGTGCAATAAAGATTATCTATCTATCTTTTTCAATCTGCGATTCTACATTTATTTTATTTAACGTCACAAGATAAACTTACAATATAATAATATGCTACGCATATTTTGTTCAACCCTATGATAATAATAATAATAATTCTCACAAAATCTCATAGGTTGACCTGATTCCGTACTAAGTAGCTTAAGCACTTTACAGATATCAGACAACAGAGGAACACAAATATATACTTAAATACATATATTACACCCAGTCACCGAACAAACACAAGTGTTCATCGCACGAATGTTTCTCCAGCGTGGGGATCGAACCCACGACCTTTGGCGTAAGAGGCAGGGTTACTACCTATTGCGCCATCCGGTCAGTCAAACCACCCATACCACTAACAGCTAAGGCAAAGAAGTACAAGTTCTTATTGTTTTTTTTTTATATAATATGGCTCTTCCCGAAGATATCTTGCCAATGTCAAGTAACTTATTTAGAATAAGTAGGTAGTCGACAATCAAAGTCACAGTCACTCAATAAAACGCCGGTGTTTTGCGTTTTATCGACCTACGGATTCTGCCGATACCACTCTAAACACAATCGCTGGTTTTAAGACTCTATTAGGTCCAATCAAGTTGTCAACTCACTCTACACACAATAGCAGTGTTAAAAACGATATAATTCAATGATTCTTGTTGCACTTCATTGTACAAATAAACACCAAATTATTCACTAAAAACCACTAGAAACTAATTTATAACCTTTGAATCGCATCAGCCCACGTGGAGTGTTTTAGTCCTACCAGAATCCGTTCTTATTGTTAATCGAAGAAAACAGATGACAATGCTCAACACTAGGTCCTATTGACGTGATACGTCACGGGCAGGCTTTTGACACTGACAGCGGTGCCTATTGAGTTTCGCGCGTAAATCTGGGCTCGCTGAAAGTGATTATTCTGACCACGGAATCAACTAAAAGTAAGATTCTGTCTCATATATAAACTACCACCCAGGAGATATCGATCAACATTTTACCACAGTGAAAATCGGCTGTTTATTTGAGTTAGCTGTCGCTTCGGAGCTCGAGGTCCGCTTTGCTATTTTAACTCCTCCACTTTGCACAGTCTTGTGCATTATTGTGAACTATCGATAGTCTATCGATAGTGGACTATCGATAAGCAACACTACTGTGCATCCTTAGTGGTTATTTTAGCACGTATGTCATTCTTTACGATGTCAAGCCACACCTGTTAGTTCTATCCCTTCTGCCTGGACCCGGCGGTTGTTAATTAGCATTTGTTCTAAAGTAGGTATTAATGTGATTCGGCTACGTACGCCTAAGGTCAAAACCAAAATTATTTCATCCAATCTGCATCACGTTACGAGCCTATAACGAAACACGAAAATCGCCGATTCCCTACATATTAATTCTCCGAACAATCACAGTTCCTCCGAGATATAATATGACATATAACATTGTGTACTGTGACTATTGTTGAGAGGATTGTCCAGAGCATCTGCGTTGTGGATTTTCCCTGCTCCGCAGCCAGCGGAGTCGGTTTCTGCGACGCGTTATTGTGTCGGAAGCCTGCGGGTTTGTCCCTAACTCGCACTGCACTGCAATCAGCAGTGTAGCAGTGGCAGTCCTCACCCCGGTCTGAGTGTTTCCTGGGCGAGGGATGGAAACGCCCCAGTGTTTTTTTTGGGTATGCCTCCACACGGTCTCTGATTAGCTGAGACCCAACCCATAAGGTACGTTTTCACTGGGTCCCAAAAAAAAGCAAAAAAAAAGTTCCGACCTCGGCATTTGCTGCTACGGCATTATCAGCGGTCCCGCAGCAGCGCTGGTATTCTGCTGGGACCTGGTTGCGAGTGAGTGTATAGGTAAATAAATAGACATAAGTATATATATACACGTATAATATATAATATTAAAAGATATGTGGACTATGTGGAATTAATTTATGACTTTTGCAAATTCGCATAAAAAATATCGACCTTAAAGTCGGTCACTATAGTAGTAGGAGCATTATTATAGTAATTCTATGAAGGGAAGTCGAAAAAAATTTCGACGAATTTCGAAAATTCGAAGAACAAAAGTTGTTCAGAATGGTTGGTAGAACACGAGGTTAAAGGGATACAACCTGTACAACACTTACAGAAGCATATGTTCCAGGTCAATATTAACTGGCCGAAACGTGCAGGTTTCCTCACGGTATTTTCCCTCACCGTTCAGTTAGGTAGCAACGCCATCCCTCATGTACATGTAAACGAGCCATCCTGTATATTATTTAGCATTTTCATCAGCCGGAACGGTGCTCCATATCCCCGGAACATTTGCTTCAATATTTTAGCTGAACGGCGCGGCGCGACTTTGCGAGTACACTCAGTGGCAAAACCAGCTGTACTCGTATTCCGAGGAGTTAAGGCTTAACAGTCGCCAAATTTGTATCAACTTTAGCTGACTGTACACTCCGATGAAATATGTGAAGTTGTACAAAATGTGGAGTCAGCGATAGAACAATTTGAATTGTGCCAACTCGAAAAATGGCTACGAAATACTACACTAAGGCCCAATTTCACCGCTCAAATCAGTTGAACTCGGTTTACGCGCTTAACTGGAGCACAATTCTTGTAACGTTTACCTTATTACCAGGTGTAGTCGGAATAGGAGATGGCCACGAGGACCCACGTGATTACGTGTCATCATACGATATATATCGCAAAACATAGTTTTTTGTATATGTTTTTTCAAATGGAAAATCCCGAGAATTAGACTGCTGGAACCCAATTCTCAGGATTTTCCATATGAAAAAACATGGCGGATATCACCTGAAAACCATACAAAAAAACTGTGTCTTTTAGTGATATATGACATCGTATGAGGACAAAAAAAGAATTGGGCTCCTGAGCTTCTTTCTCAAGTTTTCGTTTGCATTGATCGCGTTTCAGCAAAATATCAGATAAGTAATATCAGTAATACAGAACTTTCCTGAGTCGCTTATAAGGTGACACAGGCACCCTTGCGACGCTAATCGATTTTAATTTATAGCTACTAAACCGGATCTATTTTAAATAATTTCGTGGTTACAACCTCTCGGCAAACATACTATTTATCAAAAAACCATGCACAAATATTGGTTCCGTTTTTGCACGCGAAAAAATGATTTTGGCCGCCTTTGGCGGTAATCAATTTTTCGGGTACACTTTGGACCCAACATTTGTGCATGATTATTTAATAAATAGTATAAGTGTTTGCCGAGAGGTTGTAAAAATAGATCCGGTTTAGTAGGTTAAAATTAAAATCGATTACCGTCGCTAGTGTGCCCTACCCGTCACCTTAATTGCGTATAATTTCATCCTCCGATGAAATCGGCCCTAAGAGGCAAATCTAACCGACAATACCCTATTTTTCATGGGAACGGTTACATAAATAAAAAAGTTATACGTTTAATAGCTATATTTTTACGAAAATTTAATAATCCGTAGGTATGTGCTTGTCTTTTACTCATAATCAAGCATTCTGATAAATAAAGACAAACTTCAAACTCCCGTTTTCCCATGCAAGCTACGCTAATATAGTATTCTTATGGAGAAATTGAAATTATTTTGAAATTGAAATTATTTATTTAGGTACCAAAAATGAAAATTACAAAGCAACATAGTACACATTTCTCAATGCGGCACTTATAAAGGTCTCCGCTCAGCATCTGCCACGGACACGTGAGGTCCCCGTCGCGCTGGTGTTCTGCGGATACCTTTCTTTAAAGGCGCACGCATTACAATGGTGAAAGAATTCCTTTTTTAAACTGCTCCTGTAGGTACGTAGTTTTTAGGAAATAGGTATATATTTGTAAAAAAGTTACATTTGTACGTTTCCTCTTTATAAGATTAGCATTTTTTTATGTGATAGGTGGCAGACGAGCAGACTGATGATGGTAAGTGATTGCCGCCGCCCACTGACACCCGCGACACCAGTGGAAACACAAGTGCACTGCAAACCTTTAAACCCCCTTTTCCCCTAAATTGGGCCTCCGGTACCCTCACTCACGCAGCGAAACACAGCACAGTGCTGCTTCACGCCGGTTTTCTGTGAGGTCGTGGTATCACTCCGGTCGAGCCGGCCCATTCATACCGAAGCGTGGCTCTACCACGGTTGTAGATATAGATGGTATTCAGGGCAAAATTAATTAGCATTTTCATTACCCCAGAACGTTGTTCCACGTCCCTGGACCATTCGCTTCAATATTTAAGCTGCACATCGCGACTTCGAAGTACACTCAGCCACTAAATATGTGGACAACTGTATGAATTATTCGTAGATGTCATTCAGTGCTGCACAGTTTAACGTGGTAGAGCCAAGCTTCGGCATGAATGGGTCGGCTCGACAGGAGTGATACCACGGTCTCACAGAAAACCGGCGTGAAGCAGCGTTGTGCTGCGTTTCGTTGCGTGAGTGAGGGTATCGGAGGCCTAATACGGGGGAAAGGGAGGTTTAAAGGTTGTCATCGCACTTGTGACCCCACAGGTGTCGCGGGTATCTATGGGCGGCTGCAATTGCTTACCTTCAGGCGATCCGTCTGCTCGTCTGCCCACCTATCACATAAAAAAGTCTCGACCGCTCTTGGCGAGCAAATTCAGAAATTAATTGAAACGTAAGTTTGAAATCATTATATGTAGCCCAATCTTCTAAGTTTCTTTCATTCAAGTTCATCCTTGTTTCGCTTTCTAAGGCTGCCGCGTCTAAAAGAATTTAAAAGATTGGACTACCGTCTCTTGACCGAAAACGTTAGAAGGTAGGTGGGGATGCCTTTTCCCTGCAGAGGGACAGTACAGGCTTAAATAAAAATTATAATTATTTAATGTAGCGTAGCCAAATTAAAAAAAGCGCTAACCATATTTTAAATACTTTACCATTTCGCTTATCAGGTGATTTGTCTGTTTGTCTGCCACCTATCACATAAAAAAATGTGTTTTACGGCCACACTCAGAAACGTCATTTAAGCTAATGTTCATTAACTTTAGTATCGGTAGTCTTTATGCGTATCAAAATAAGTGTCAATATTTTTTCTTAAGTAGCCAACTAAGTTAATCAACGACTCAGTGTGGCAGTTAGACCATCAGTGACTAATGACTAAAACATTTTAACTATAATGTATCAATACGGGGATTAACACGATATTTATTATATGAAACAACATTGTGTACTCACATATTTGGCTCGACGTTTCGGCTACGTTACAGCAGCCGTGGTCACGAGCGGACACGGAGCGTGGTAGCCGAAACGCCGAGCCAAATATGTGAGTACACAATGTTGTTTCACATAATAAATATCGTGTTAATCCCCGTATTGATACATTATAGTTATAATGCAACGCGAAAATCTAAAAAAACTATCTGACTAAAACATTTGACGCCAAAACTTCTATTTGTAACATAACTAAATGTATGCTTATTTATGTCGTGTAGTGTACTTCCACGTAAACTTGACCACAGTTATGTAAAAGCTATTGTACAAGTTTCGCCATTGGAGTCTGAACGCCGGATCGCAATGTATTAGCTGTGTTGAATGTTGTATTACCTAACTATGCCAAACTCGCAACTATAGGCAGAGATGTTTCGTTCGATGGAAAATGGCTGAGTAAAATAAAAGGCCGATGGAGTATTTTACCTACAAGGTGTATCTGTGAACATTTACATCCCTTTAACAACATGTTCTACCAACCATTCCGAACAATAGTAGTTTTCAATGACTTTTCGAAATTCACTGGAAATTTTTTCGACTCCCCATACAAGATGACCAAGTCACATAACCGACTTTGTATGAAAAGTTGAAATTTTTTCATGCGAATTTCCAAAAGTGGTAGAACAAATGTTGTTCATAATGGTTAGTAGAACAAGTGGTTAATGGGATGCAAATGTTCATAGATACACCCTGTATGTAAGCAATATTTTTTGAACTTGGATAAGTTGGTCTAATGGTTTAAGTACCGGGCCGTAATCTCGGGATCTTGAGTTCGATCCCCGGGTCGAGAAAAAAACATGTTTCAAAGTTTTCAAACATTGCTCGGGTTTGTGATCACCAATCCGCATTAGGCAAGCGTAGTAATTAGGCTTACCTAATCCTATTATAGTAGCGATGACTTCATTTCTATGATCGAGGCATTTAACCTGCAATGGGACATTGTAAAGGCTGATACTTTTTAAAACTTCCTCCTGCCCTTGTCAAAAAAAGTAGTTAATATAATGTGGATTTATTTTCTGCGTGTGCAATTTTTGACGAAATCTCTCTGACGCTTTTATTTAGGCACTATTTATGTAATTAAATTCAAATGTGGCTATTTAAAATTAAATTGAGACAACGTCCAGTGATCGGATTTAAGGGGCCGGCGCACAACCTATTTCAAATACAAACGTACAAAATAATTTGTAATTTGAGGATATCTCGACGTTTCCAGTTACTGTTACTTAAGGAAGTATTTATATATGTCTCGGTTAGCACCTGTTCTTAAAAATATTTACCTATTTTAAACATCGGTGCTTACAAATGGATTAAAGCTGGGCGGATACCTACAGGAATAAGCCAGCAGCAGTACCTACAGTAAAACTATATTGGGGAGGCATAAATAAAAAATACAACACTAATTCTCGTCACCACTATTCGTCGCAAACACCTCCAACAAAAGAGTTAAACCTCCATTTTTCTCATATCGCCCTGCTGAGATTAGCGCTCGCCCATTTCATTATTAAAGGCAGGAACATTGGTCGGTGCGCTCCGCCAGTGATGCCAACTCGATATTGTGAATCAGTACCAAGTGCCAAGTGAAAAAGTCATCATTATCAGCGGCCAGTCTCAGTTTCGCCATTTCAAAGTCTTCGGTTTGACGCATCATTATTATTTTACCTACAAAGGCTGGATTGGCGACAGGTGGTTGAGAACAGAACAGAATGGCGAATTCTCGTGTCGGAGGCCAAGATCCACTTCGGGTCGCTGAGCCAGTGTAGTAGTAGTAGTAAAATCCCGGTTTCATACTAAGTTTTTTTGACTAGGGCTTCGGAGCCCGGGGTCTGCTTTCCTACAGTATCTCCTCCACTTCGCGCGGTCTTTCGAATTCATTATAGTGAGATTATTGGCAAGCATGTCATTCATTCCTTACGACGTCAAGCCGTAGCTATTTGGGTCTACCAATTCTTCCACGACCCCGCGGTGGTGTCTTCGGTTTGACGAATCCAGTCTATATCAGTAGATTTTCGCAGATCCTCATTCAATCTAGCCAGAGGACCTAATGCCACTTTTTGCCCTCTGCCATGTGAAAAGTGCTAGAATAATGTACATGGTGGAAGTTTCCGGCATTCGCTCTAAGCTCTAAGCAAACTCTCTTGGTGCGAACAGCCAAGAAGCGGAATCTTTACTTAGGATTAGATCAGTGAACTAATCCCTGTGGATATATAAAAAAAATAAGCTGATGACCAATAAAAGAGACTAAAGAGCTAAAAAATTTTATTGAACAGAAATTATGTAGAAAAAATTATGTGGTTACTAAATTAGGTTTTCTATCATTTCCAACTTTCAAAGTAGCTTTATGTCATAAATATGCTTAGACAATGAAGCCAGAATATAGCTGAAGTGGTGCTAGGTGCTAAAACATCGCATCTACGATGTGGCTGTCATTGTCGCTCGTGAGATTGTGGCTAACGATGGTCAACAAAGGCTTATGAATATAGTGCTAGATCTAGCACCAAAAGTGCTTAAATTGGCAACACTGCTCCCGGTTCCCTCGCAAATATTTAATTTAGTAGCGTTTGTTGTGAACCGCTGGTTTTTATTCAGACTCTTATGTTTACCAGCAAATATTGCGCTAGGAAAGTCTATTAGGGAACGGGGCCTCGCACCTCGAGATAATATCTAACGTTATTAGATGCCGAGGGTTGCTGCTAATATCTGACATCACATATCGGCGAAGATCGGCTGCCTAATTGGTGAGCTAAACAGGCTAATCAAACAGTGACGCGTAGGTTGACTGGTAGAGAATGCTTCTTGGCATTAAGTTCGCCTTATTGTATCAAAATTTGTGCAATAAAAGTTTTAAATAAATAAATAGGTCAACAAGCTCTTGTGTCTTTTTATTTTCTGACTCAAGTACATAACTAGATAAGCTTAAGTAGTCTGCATTATCAAAGAAGTCACGTGAAAAGCGTGCTTCAGTCGCCATCAATGTCCATAGACACAAAGAACATAAAATGTTAGTTCCATGTTGACCGTGGGCTAACCACGCTTCGGCATGAACGGGCCGGCTCGACCGGAGCGATACCACGGCCTCACTGAAAACCACTGTGCTGTGTTTCGCTGCGTGAATGAGGGTAGCGGATGCCCATACTGGGGGAAAGGGGGGTTTAAAGGTTGGCTGCACACTTGTGACTCCACTGGTGTCACGGGTGTCTATGGGCGGCGGCAATCGCTTACCATCAGGCGATCCGTCTGCTCGTCTGCCACCTATCACATAAAAACAAAATGTTTTGCCGCGGGACTTCATTCGCGGCGCGGACTCTATGTATTAAGTCAATAAATTTATGGACGGAACCAAACCAAGTGCGATTAATTTCTTCAAACAATAAATGCATATTATGCATTCACACGTCAAGCCATATTAGTGAGAATATTCACTGGCTAAATCTCTTATGACGTCATACTCGCTCGGCTGAGCAGCTGACGCTGATGTGACGTAGGTGTTACAAGTGGTTAACCTGAGGACATTAATAAAATACACAATATGGTTTTACCATAGATATGGCACCCAAAGCAGACTAAGCCTTTTCATAGAAAACCATACTTGAAAAACCGCGCGAAGTCGTTAGTACTGGAGTGACGTGCTGGGCGAAGTTCTTTCTCTACCGCACCCGTATAGAAATGCATTAAAGCTGCGTGAGGGTCGGTTGCGTGAGGGTACGCCGTGTGATCCCCGGCAGAGTAGAATAGACTCACTCTTACCGAGGTGTCGTAATAGGCGACTAAGGTAAAGCTGCTGGCATGATCATCAGCACCCAGAGAAGGAAAACTCTGAATTTATATCAAAACCCACGCCAACCCGTCTGCCAAACGTGGTGAGTATGGCAATTACCCCTCATGTGATTGAGGGAGGCCCGTGCCCCAGCAGTGGGGACTTAAATAGGCTGATGATGATGAGGGTCGGTTGCATTTCTTTCATACTCTGTGACGTTTTTACTGAAAATAGCACAGTCCGGTTAAAGCGCGCGTTTTCGTGTGCTGATGCGGCTCGCGCGATGTGTCTCCACTTGCTGCGTCTTGGGAGTTATGGACAATGGATGTCTATGTTACAGCCCTAATGAGGTCTGTCCAAAGCGTTGGCGAGCGCCCGCGCGACCGCTTGGCTTCCACCTGTCTCTGGACAAGGAGTCGCTCCATGGAGTGTTCGTTGCGAACAATGTGGCCAAATTATTTGAGGATTCCGAATTGCACAGTGATGATAACCTCATGATGATGAACATGAATACATAAATGTATACGATATTATAACACGAAACAAAAGAAATAAAATTATTAATTACAAAACGCGTCAGACGCAAAGGATAGGGTATATAACTTCGGTCGTGGATTCCGTTCTTTGTAGGTAATCAAATTCATTTTGTTGATTGCTAAATATCTTATCTCTTATTTAAAAAGTATCGGCAAGCCACTTGAGACTCATCCCTGGATCTGCTTAAGGTGACGGGTAAGGCACACAAGCGACGCGATTTTAATTTTTAGCAACTAAACCGAGTCTATTTTAAACAATTTTGGGGTTACAACCTCTCGGCAAACACTTATACTATTTATTAAATAACTATGCACAAATGTTGGTCCGTTTTTTTTTTAATTTGATTACCGCCAAAAGCGGCTACTTTTGGCGTGAATCAATTTTTCGCGTACAAAAACGGACCCAATATTTGTGCATGGTTATTTAATAAATAATATAAGTGTTTGCCGAGAGGTTGTAACCCCGAAATTGTTTAAAATAGCCCCGGTTTAGTAGCTAAAAATTAAAATCGATTGGCGTCGTTAGTGTGCCCTACCCTTCACCGAACTACCGGTTAATAAGTGGAGATAAGGTAGTTTTAGTAATCATTTTAATAAAGCGTATTGTTGTATGTTTCAAACCCCTTCAATCCATAATGCATGTGCAAAACAAGCAGACAAAGGTCAGCGGCGCAATCAAATCACCATTGACCAGTCACAGACAGGGTTTCCGAGAAAATTCCCAACTACTTAAGGTGACGGGTAGGGCACACTAGCGACGCCATTTGATTTAAATTGTTAGCATCTAAACCGGATATCTTTTTAACAATTTTGAAAATCAAGCATCTCGAAAAGAACGTATACTATTTTTTCAATACTTATATTATTAACTTTTTGGTTTGCTTCCTACTCGAAATATGAATTACCGGCAAAAACGGCCTCTTATGGCGTTAATCCAAATTTCGAGTGCAAAAACAGATCAAAAAGTTAATTATAAGTTATAAATAAATAGTATATATTCTTTCCGAGAGGCTCGAATTTTGAAATTGTTAGAAATCTGGTTTAGTTCCTATCAATTTAAATCGTTTGGCTAGTTAGGGCCACCCGTCACCTTAATAAAACCATTATGTTAAAATGTCACGTAAAAAAACTTTTGTTTTGATATTTATATATTTGTTGTGGTGTATTCCAAATATTTTTAATCGAATCAAGTGTTGCTAATAGGGTTTGCAACTGAAAAAAGCAGGAAATTTCCCGGGATATGGCAAACCCTAGTTGCTAGTAAATTTTACTTAAAACTCGAAAATTCAGAATTAAATGTTAAAGTATTCACAAGTCTTTCAATAAATATAATTGATATCGTAACCTTATCCCATACATTTTTTTTGGGATCGGGGGAAACTCGCCCTATTAAAGCTCTGTTCCAGAATTTCAGGATTTTTTGGCTGGTTACTGTTCTAATCTAACTTCACCAATATTTTTGGTTTTGTAGAGTTCAGTTTGTATTACCGCCACAAAAATATTTGTTGGATTAGGTTAGAACAGTTCCCGGCCTGTCGTAAGAGGCGACTAAACGGGCTTTCGGAGTACGTGAGCGTATCCACTGCTGGGGAGTGGCTTGCTCAGCATACGACTCCGCGGGGGACGACATTACTGGGAGTCCTGGTAGGTCGTACAGCGTTGAAAGGCTGTATTGCGCCAGATAGCGGTGAAGCGGCGAGCGCGATTAGCGGTACGGTCTAGTCCCGGCTGTGCGGTTTCCGACCGCGATTGCGCGGAGAAGGATACGCCAGGGGTTTTAGTTAGGGTTTGAGTCCCACACACCACCTTGTTCCCTACATGTAGCAAGGTGACGACCATGATGGTTTCCCCTGGAAAAAAAAGGCCAGCAAAAAATCATAAAATTGTGGGACGAGTTTTAATAGATTGTTTTTTAGATTTTCGCGTTGCATTATAACTATAATGTATCGAGACGGGAATTAACACGATATTTACACAATGTTGTATCACATAATATATAGTAAAATATCGAGTTTTGATAGGGCGAGTTTCCCCCTAACCGTTTTTTTTTATGTGATAGGTGGGAGACGAGCAGACGGATCACCTGATGGCGACACCAGTGGAGTCAAAAGTGCGCTTTAAACCTTTAAGCCCCCCTATCCCCCGGATCGGGACTCCGGTACCCTCACTCACGCAGCGAAACACAGCGCTTGTGCTGCTTCACACCGTATTCCTGTGACCTCCACAGTATTACTCTGGTCGAGCCGGCCCATTCATGCTCAAGTGTGGCTCTGCCATGCGTTAACACTACAAAAGCGATCCGCCATAATCGCATTATTATTATTATTTAAAAATTTAATATTTAAACGATACAATAGGCATCGCGTCGATTATTTAACCTCATTGCCTAAAACAGCGTTAACACAACCGCATCCAATTCTATTCTAATTAATATTTATCGCGCTGAATACCGTACTCCCCAATTACAAGGAACATAACAATGCTATCCCATAGGATCATCAGGCCTATCGGCCCATCTAAATTGGCCGGCGGTCGAGAGGCACACGTCACGATAGGAGAGGATAGTGAGTAGTGACGTCAGAGGGTATCTGTCAATCGGGTACACTGGTTAGAAACTTGGAGCGTTTGTAGGAAACGTGGTATCATTGACATATTTTGTTGATTCCAGGAAAGTTTAAATTTAGGGTACCAAATCGGAAGCCTCGCAAACCTTTTCAACCCCTTCCGCAGAAAAGCGTATCCTGCCCTTTTAATCATTGAGTAATATGAGTAATATTTCACACATCACATACATTGATCTGACTCCGAGATAGGTAGCTCAAGCACCTGTGTTACGGATATCAGAATCAACAGTGGAATTACAAATATATACATATAAAACTTTTCTTTTGTAAATACATACTTATAATACATATAAACAATGCAAAGAGACATGTTCATGCACACAAATGTTTGTACTGTGCGGGGATCGAACCCGCAACTCTTGGACCAAAGGCAGCGTTCACTACCACTGTTCCAAACGGGTCGTCGTCGTCTTATGGTTCCAACTCGTCCATTTCCAGAATGGGCCGTCTTTTTAACCAGATCAGTGGTTCCGTAGACTTTCTTTTTTGTTTTCCCGGGGGAAATTCGTTACGCATACCCGTCCGCCGGGGGGCGCACTGGGAGGGGCGTTAAGGACAGCCGAGGGTGAGCAGCCGTTTCCAACGAGCACTGGAGGTGAGCGGTGCAATGCCGGCACTGGTACCCCCGAACCGTGCGCTTTGCACCTCCAAGGAGGAAAAGGAGACCCGCATATTGTCAGCGTCTCCTACCCCCCCTCGCTCTTCCGACCGCATTGGCGGAAGGATCTTCCACCCGCACTCGCTCCGCTGCTTCCTTTCCTGCCACTTCCTCGCAGAAGGTGGCGAAGGCCTTCCAGGCCTCCTCCCTTGCCAGTATAGCTCCTACTAAACTGCCAAGGGTGAGGTCCTGGCCGACCTACGCTGGCGCTGCTGATCCCACGACGGACAATATGCAAGCGTATGTTCCGCCGTGTCGTCAGCAGCACCGCACTCGTGGCAACAGCACCGCACCGCACGAGCGAGGGTCGAACTGCTCCTAGCAGTTCCTTTATTCGCTTTCCTTATTAATACACATTTGCTAGAATAGTCATTTTCGAGATTTTTGTGTACCTTATTTTTGAGTTTCCGATATGACTGAAGTTTTTGCGGGTAATTTGTTACTGGCAGTCAAATCAGTCTATCCTCCTTCGCAGTCGTCCTATTACTAGTCGCACCTGCTGCGGTACCACTGTTCACAACTCACTATACAAACAACGCAAACAGACATGTTCATGCACACAAACTGTTTGTACTGTGCGGGGATCGAACCCGCAACCCTTGCACCAGAGGCAGCGTTCACCACCACTGTTCCAAACAGGTCGTCAAATAAATATCACGAGATCCAAAATATTATCCATACACTGTACTAAGTAGCTTGGGTACGGACAGTAGAAGGATTAGCAATTAAATACGGATACCAAACAGTCACAACTAACAAGTGTAACAGTTGGTCTGGTTCCCCTGTCAAAGGGTTGCGAATGTCAGACGGCAGTCAGTTCATTGTAATTACCAGACTTCCCGAATCCTGGATCATGGTCCAAGCATACCCCGGGCTCAGAAGCTACAGCTTTGGACGCAACTAAGAACGCTTAGATGAGGACTAAACAAACTCAAGTGTTGGATATTTGACTAGGCTCGAGATTTTAAAAAATATGAATATTTTATCAAAATATAGGTAAATATGTGCCAATAGCAAAAATTCTCAATTAAAAATATAACGTCTAGACGGTTTTATGGTCATTCAAAGATTCACGGGCAAGTCAATTTTAAAAGTAGGAAAATATTAAAAAATAATTATACCTTTGAATGACCCATACAATTTGCACCAACTATTATAATAGAACCATTGACATAAACGAAACATTTGATATAGCTACCATACAAAATTCAAATGAAATGCATACAAAATACTTGCCTGTGACGTCACATCTTAGTAGCCATTTGTATGGGGCGTTTTGAGTTTGCCCAAAATAAAGTGATTTTAAAGTTATGATATCTCAGATAGTTTAAATGAGAATCAAGAAATTCTTTCAACGAAGTTTCTATAATTGAGAGGTCTTTTGATTACAAAAATTAAAAAAAAAATTGTCACATACCGTCAGAGTGAGAATCGAACACAAGAATTTTGGCATACGAGGTCTCTACCAAATGCATCATCGGGCTAGTTAAAATATTCTGTCCGTAAAAATTGTAGAAAACCATTTAAAAATATCTCAGAAGGCCAATTCTCATGCACACGACATTGAAATCGAATTAGAGAATTTAAATATTTTTGACCGTGGAAGAGCCACAATTCGGCACGAACGGGCCGGCTCGACCAGAGTGATACCACTGCCTCACAGAAAACCGGCATGAAGCAGTACCTACTGTGACGTGTTTCGCTGATTGAGTGAGGGTACCGGAAGTTCAATCCGGGGGCAAGGGGGGTTTAAAGGTTGGCATCATCATCATCATCAACCCAATTAAGACCCCACTGCTGGGGCACGGGCCTCCCTCAATCACATGAGGGGTAATTGCCATACTCACAACGCTTGGCAGACGGGTTGGCGAGGGTTTTTATATAAATGCAGAGTTTTCCTTCTCTGGGTGCTGATGATCATGCCAGCAGCTTTACCTTAGTCGCCTTTTACGACACCTCGGTAAGAGTGAGGGTGGCCTATTCTACTCTGCCGGGGACCACACGGACAAAGGTTGGTAGTGCACATGTAACTCCACTGGTGTCGCGAGGGTCCGCAGGCGGCGGCAATCGCTTACCATCAGGTGATCCGTCTACTTGTCTGCCACTTATCACATAAATAAAATCGTTCGAATTCAATGTCGAATGCACGAGAATTCTCGTCGCAAATAGGCCCTCAGTAACCGTTTTCCCTTCACTTGTAACTTGGACCGTGGGGTAGTTTACATATTGTGTACGTAACCCGGCTAATAGCCGAATAATTTGTACTGTCTGCTGACTCAGGCACGGGGTCCGGCCCACAGTTGACCAGGGCTTGGGTATAGGTTTAGATGAGAGATACAAAAGGAGCTTTCTGTAAGTAGCCTATATACTGCAAAATGTAAGAGTACTAAAAGCCACGAAGTAAATCACTTTTTCTAAAGAGACGCCGAGCTCTGAAGCGACGATAGCTTTGGTCACAACCGGACAGGGGCGGCTTTAGCCCAAGGAGCGCCCGACTGCAATCAATAAATAACCTGGCGCCCTCTTGTTTCAACATGCGCGTACAAAATGGAACACTTTCATGTTCGACAGCCTATATGCAGACGCTTCATTATAATTAATACTAATAATAATATAATAATTCTCACAACATCTCATACGTTGACCTGATTCCGTACTAAGTAGCTTAAGCACTTGTGTTACAGATATCAGACAACAGAGGAACACAAATATATACTTAAATACTTATATTACACCCAGTCACCGACAAAAAAACACAAGTGTTCATCGCACGAATGTTTCTCCAGGGTGGGGATCGAACCCACGACCTTTGGCGTAAGAGGCAGGGTTACTACCTATTGCGCCATCCGGTCAGTCAAATCACCCACTAACATACCACTAACAGCTAAGGCAAATATATACTTAAATACATACATATATAACACGCAGACACTGAACAAACACAAGTGTTCATCGCATTTGTCCTGGGTGGGGATCGAACCCACGCCCTGTGGCGTAAGAGGCAGGGTCACTACCAATTGCGCCATCCGGTCAGTCAATTATCAGACATCCCGAAGCCTGTATCAAGGTCCAAGCGTACCCCGGGCTTGGAAGCGACAGCATTAGATGCAACTGGGAATCACAAGCTAAGACGAGGAGAACGATCAGTACTCGCGCCCACTCCTTGCGGAGCGTTACTGTATGTGATAATGATAATAAATATTCACAACATCACATACATTGATCTGACTCCGAGATAGGTAGCTAAAGCACGTGTGTTACGGATGTCAGAATCAACAGTGGGATTACAAATATATACATATAATACTTTTTTTTTTTTGTAAATACATACATAAAATACATAGAAAACACCCAGACCAATACAAACAGATATGTTCATGCACACAAATGTTTGTACTCTGCGGGGATCGAACCCGCAACCCTTTGACCAAAGGCAACGTTCACTACCACTGTTCCACGGGTCGTCAAAAGTCGTATGTGTAGCGAGGGGCCCTTTAACTTCTGGCACCCGGGTGCACCTCATCCCCTGTACTATAGGCGAAGACGCGCTAACATGTTGATACAAAGTTCTTGACACCAGTTCAAGTCTCGAAGAATAACCTGTATGTAAGAATAATGTTCTTTTGTTATAAGCGTACTTACAAAACTGAGGAAGTAGATATAGCTAACGCCTCTTACCTGAAACAAAAAAAACATTATAAGTCAATACAAATAGCCAATTCTTTTTAGTGCATAACTTGTTTTTTTTTTTTGGTACAACGGCTCCTGGATACTACTGAGGCTGGATTAGACGAATCTTAATCCAAAACTTATTCTGTGGTAAAGCGCTGTCATTTCAAACAATTTTGAAGTTACACTTTCGATTTATCAACGGGTAAAGATTGGTCGATTCGACCCTAAGTAACTTTTGTTACGGATATTATCAGACAACAAGAGTAACTATTAGAAATATAGTATTTTAATGCCCAAGTTACACCTTAACTGATACTGAACAAATATAACTGTTCATCACACGAATGTTTGTCCGTCCTGGGTGGGGATCGGACCCGCTTTTCCGCCTAACTTTACGAGGCAGGCACTACCAAGTGCGAAATATTGGGGCAGTATCAAATAGAGACTTCGCCGTTTTCTTTAAATGACATTTTCTGTTTCTTTATGTGATAGGTGGCAGACGAGCAGAAAGATCACCGGTAAGCGATTGTTGCCGCCCATGGGCACCCGCGACACCAGTGAATGTATTTTGTTGTCTGTATTGTGGTCAATAAATGTTTACTTACATAAGTTTTCGTTTGCATTGGTTGTGTTGAAGCGTTAATTACGTATAATTTCCTTTAAGCCCCCCTATCGCCCTAATTTGGCCTCCGGTACTCCCACTCATGCAGCGAAACACAGCACAGTGCTGCTTCACTCCGGTTTTCTGTGAGGCCGTGGTATCATTTACATAAATGAGCCATTCGTAGCAGAATACTCTACAATAATAGTGCGTGCAAGCTAATGTGTGCGCCCCAGATCGACCTCAGCGCCTTTTCATTTGACGCCTAATGTCGCGTCGACGGCGCAGCTCTGACGTCACGGCTCATTACTGGCTGTTAGCTTGATGAAATTGTAAGTGAGAAATAGCTATCCTTTTTTTAGCTATTTTCTCAGGGATGCCTATCAAGGCTACTTTCTTTTCCAGATTTTCAGAAGTATGTACTATGTTACTACTTAATAGCCTATTTAGCTTTTCGGCACATGAATTCAAATGTATGGCAAGTAAGTACTAGCCTATTTATTGTACCACTATAGGGCACATATCGTCGACCTAATAGTGTAGGATTGGTGATCGGAAGATGCATGGTAAGAGATCGATATTTGAATTATAGAATGACGTGTGAGAGTGAAATAGACGACGTATGGCCGACGACTGTGAAAGGCGTAAAGACGTAGGATTGTTATATATTAAAGAAGTAGAACTATTCCCGAAACCAGTGGTGTTATTTATTCTGTCCCACATTTGGTATCTAATTTTTTGACATTTGGTATCTGGAGCCTAATTCTCGCGAATATCGATATGAAAAAAATGGCGGATGTCACATGAAAACCATACAAAAAAAATAACACGCAGACACTGAACAAACACAAGTGTTCATCGCATTTGTCCTGGGTGGGGATCGAACCCACGCCCTGTGGCGTAAGAGGCAGGGTCACTACCAATTGCGCCATCCGGTCAGTCAATTATCAGACATCCCGAAGCCTGTATCAAGGTCCAAGCGTACCCCGGGCTTGGAAGCGACAGCATTAGATGCAACTGGGAATCACAAGCTAAGACGAGGAGAACGATCAGTACTCGCGCCCACTCCTTGCGGAGCGTTACTGTATGTGATAATGATAATAAATATTCACAACATCACATACATTGATCTGACTCCGAGATAGGTAGCTAAAGCACGTGTGTTACGGATGTCAGAATCAACAGTGGGATTACAAATATATACATATAATACTTTTTTTTTTGTAAATACATACATAAAATACATAGAAAACACCCAGACCAATACAAACAGATATGTTCATGCACACAAATGTTTGTACTCTGCGGGGATCGAACCCGCAACCCTTTGACCAAAGGCAACGTTCACTACCACTGTTCCACGGGTCGTCAAAAGTCGTATGTGTAGCGAGGGGCCCTTTAACTTCTGGCACCCGGGTGCACCTCATCCCCTGTACTATAGGCGAAGACGCGCTAACATGTTGATACAAAGTTCTTGACACCAGTTCAAGTCTCGAAGAATAACCTGTATGTAAGAATAATGTTCTTTTGTTATAAGCGTACTTACAAAACTGAGGAAGTAGATATAGCTAACGCCTCTTACCTGAAACAAAAAAAACATTATAAGTCAATACAAATAGCCAATTCTTTTTAGTGCATAACTTGTTTTTTTTTTTTGGTACAACGGCTCCTGGATACTACTGAGGCTGGATTAGACGAATCTTAATCCAAAACTTATTCTGTGGTAAAGCGCTGTCATTTCATACAATTTTGAAGTTACACTTTCGATTTATCAACGGGTAAAGATTGGTCGATTCGACCCTAAGTAACTTTTGTTACGGATATTATCAGACAACAAGAGTAACTATTAGAAATATAGTATTTTAATGCCCAAGTTACACCTTAACTGATACTGAACAAATATAACTGTTCATCACACGAATGTTTGTCCGTCCTGGGTGGGGATCGGACCCGCTTTTCCGCCTAACTTTACGAGGCAGGCACTACCAAGTGCGAAATATTGGGGCAGTATCAAATAGAGACTTCGCCGTTTTCTTTAAATGACATTTTCTGTTTCTTTATGTGATAGGTGGCAGACGAGCAGAAAGATCACCGGTAAGCGATTGTTGCCGCCCATGGGCACCCGCGACACCAGTGAATGTATTTTGTTGTCTGTATTGTGGTCAATAAATGTTTACTTACATAAGTTTTCGTTTGCATTGGTTGTGTTGAAGCGTTAATTACGTATAATTTCCTTTAAGCCCCCCTATCGCCCTAATTTGGCCTCCGGTACTCCCACTCATGCAGCGAAACACAGCACAGTGCTGCTTCACTCCGGTTTTCTGTGAGGCCGTGGTATCATTTACATAAATGAGCCATTCGTAGCAGAATACTCTACAATAATAGTGCGTGCAAGCTAATGTGTGCGCCCCAGATCGACCTCAGCGCCTTTTCATTTGACGCCTAATGTCGCGTCGACGGCGCAGCTCTGACGTCACGGCTCATTACTGGCTGTTAGCTTGATGAAATTGTAAGTGAGAAATAGCTATCCTTTTTTTAGCTATTTTCTCAGGGATGCCTATCAAGGCTACTTTCTTTTCCAGATTTTCAGAAGTATGTACTATGTTACTACTTAATAGCCTATTTAGCTTTTCGGCACATGAATTCAAATGTATGGCAAGTAAGTACTAGCCCATTTATTGTACCACTATAGGGCACATATCGTCGACCTAATAGTGTAGGATTGGTGATCGGAAGATGCATGGTAAGAGATCGATATTTGAATTATAGAATGACGTGTGAGAGTGAAATAGACGACGTATGGCCGACGACTGTGAAAGGCGTAAAGACGTAGGATTGTTATATATTAAAGAAGTAGAACTATTCCCGAAACCAGTGGTGTTATTTATTCTGTCCCACATTTGGTATCTAATTTTTTGACATTTGGTATCTGGAGCCTAATTCTCGCGAATATCGATATGAAAAAAATGGCGGATGTCACATGAAAACCATACAAAAAAGAACTATGTTTTAGTGATACATATTCGTATTATGATAAATGTCACGAGCCCGAGATTTGAGCTCCAGGAGCAAAATGTTAAAAAATGAGATACGTCCTATTAGAATTAGATCGACGGTATCACATTGAACAAACACCTCGGTGACGCAGTGGTAGTGCTGGGCAATAGGTCGGGCCAGAAAATTTTGTACCTAAGTTTTCAGTTTAAATTCTTAATGTCAGCCCGGAGTCTGGAAAATGGCGGTATTGTACTCCCGTGCCTCGGAAAGCACGTTAAGCCGTTGGTCCTGCGCCCAATTCCTCTCCGGTAGTGACACGATGGTGTCCCATCGGAATATGAGGGTAAGAGAATAGAGAGTGCATTTGTGTTTGTGCACACATTTGAGCACTGTAAACAGGGGCGGCTTTAGCCCAAGAAGCGCCCGACTGCAATTAATAACCTGGCGCACTTTTGTTTCAAAATGCTCGAACAAAATTGAATACTTGCAACATGTTCGACTACCTATCCCGAATCCTCTAGGATGGTCTAAGCGCGTACCCCGGGCTTCGAAGCAACAGCATTGGACAAAATTGGAAATCACACGTTAAGATGAGGAGAACGATCAGTACTCGCGCCCGCTCCCTGAGGAGCGTTACAGTGGAGGCTCTATGTGAAGGGAAGGGCTCTTGGCGCCCTTGGGTGCACCACACCCCTGCACTATAGGCAAATAGGCCCCTGACTATAATATCCCATGAAAAACAAAACTTGTCAAAAAATCCAAGTCTCGTACTCAGTTGTTCTGCCGTGAAAAGTTGTGAGATCTATGTTCCCAAATCGGTTATTAACTTTGCAATCGGTTAGCCGTGTGGTCCCCGGCAGAGTAGAATAGGCCACCCTCACTCTTACCGAGGTGTCGTAAAAGGCGACTAAGGTAAAGCTGCTGGCATGATCATCAGCACCCAGAGAAGGAAAACTCTGCATTTATATCAAAACCCTCGCCAACCCGTTTGCCAAGCGTGGTGAGTATGGCAATTACCCCTCATGTGATTGAGGGAGGCCCGTGCCCCAGCAGTGGGGACTTAAATGGGCTGACGATGAATCGGTTATTGAATATTTGACTCGGCCATTGCATGAAAACAACAGAGTGCGAGACTTGGAATTTGTGAAAAGTTTTGTTTTTTATGGAATATCATTTCTTTTTATAGTCCACCTACTTTCTTTCTTTCCGGTACCTTCGTCTTGAACTGCAAACGTTATAATCCTATACAAGCAAAGTTATCCATGCAGTTAGTGTTATTTAGAAAACGGGACCGAAATTACAAAAAAAAATAAGTTATAAGTACCTATGATTAAGACACTAATTTCTATTTTGAATTCTAAATTTGAAACTTCTATCTAGAACTGCAGGAACTTTTGATGATCGGTGAGTCAGTCAGTCAGTGACAAATTCAAATCTTTAACAAGTAGTCATTCTTAAACTACTGGTTCAAATTGACTGAAATTTTAAATATACCGTGTTTATACAATGCCTGATTAGTTACTGAAAATTCAGGCTTCTTGTTTTATCCACAACGAAATTACAGGAGGGTCGAAAATTAGCCTGAATTGCTACGAGAAGAGGATGGTACAGCCGTGCCGCTTTTTTTAATCGCCTTGGCGGGGGCACAACCGTACCCCCAGATATCCTGCGTAATTAATAATCCTGTTGATCGTTGAGATTGGCAGCCGTAGCCGTAATCGATTGGAGGATTATTTATTACAATACCGTGTCACTTATCGATAACAACGTTATTATCATAAATCGTGAATTTCTTACGACGTTGACGTGGGTCTCAGTGCCCTCAAAGGGTACAGGGTGGCCAAATTCGTCTGTATTTACGCAATGGGGGTAAATATTGAGTGGACTAAAGGATGACGTATCAGAAAAGATTGATACCATTTGATAAAAAGAAATAGCTATACTTTCACGAAGATGAGATGAGATCATCTTATTTGAAAAAACCCCTGACACAACTAAAGCTCTTTCATTTGATACCTATAATGAGGCAGTTGGAACAACAAATAGGTTATTCGTCATTTTCTGACGGCGGCCATCTTGGATTTGAAATTTTATACAATTAATATATTCTGCTACTCAAGCTCTTTTATATGATACCCATATTGTGGGAGTAGCGTTAAAATATAAAATCCAAATCTTTGTGACGGCGGCCATCTTGGATCAAATTTTATCCAACATAGCTAAGAACACTCCCTCTTTATTCATCTTTCAAACAAAAAAAAACAAAATCAAAATCGGTTCATTTGTTCGGGAGCTACGATGTCATAGACACACACACACAGACACGTCGAACTTATAACAGCCCGTCGTTTTTGCGTCGGGGGTTAAAAGGGACCAATTTTATGAAGCACGTTGATCCTTGAACTTTTTATTTGATAGGTGATCAGTTGCGGAAAAGCTACTGTTACACATGCTCATTTGTAGCATTATTAAAAAGCATGCCAAATATATGCTTGATGAACTATCCACATTTGCTATCAATAAGCATGCTATTAGCCATCTATTAGCATACTCAAAAAAAAAAAATATTGCAAATAACTTAAATCTATTACAAACTTATGGGCATAATCTTACATATTAGTACTTATATTTGACATTTTGCCTGAACTAGGATACCCTGTGTTTCAGGCTAAAAAATAGGTCCTAGAAAACTGTATTGGTAAAAACAATAAATTACAACTTAAACTTGATGTTGCAAATTATTGTTTATATTATAACATTAACTTGGTCACACGTCCGAGTGCATTGACGAATGAAATATCAAATCCCAAAAATAAGCAAACCTGGTGGCTTAATTTTAAGCCTGGGCAATATATCTCTATTTATTTATTTAGGACAAACAACAAGACATACCTTACAAACTAATGTTACATTTTGTAGGTAACGTGTACACAGTGCTGCCTTACTTATACTCTGCCAGGGAAAGTACAATATAGAAGTAGTTGGGAGCAAAATAATCTACAGAACACATAGTAGTGAATAAATGAGTTACAAACAAACAAAAAAAAAACAAATACTAACTTTTATGAACTAATGTTATCATTTTTTTAATCAATTTAGGAGTAAGGATATTTATTTTTTTACATGATATAAAAGTGGTCCAATAAGAAGTTTTATGATTCAGAGAACATTCAGGTGAATTCATTTAAAGATAGCTTGCCTAGATTTAAAAGTATCTTTAAATAAATAATAATTTTAAAGCTATCTTTAAATAAATCCACTTCAACGTTTTTACTGATACAGCTATAGAGCGCTTGTAACCGATTTAGAGGAGAGATCTTCGGGTAGAGCCATATCATAAAGGTTCCCAAGAGAAGTGTTTGGTACCCACTAGCCACTTACGCTACGTGGAAGTCGTGTATACGGTTTTTCTTGCCTCAGCAAAAAAATCAAGTTATGAGTAGGCTTAATTTTAGACCAAGAACAAAGAATGCAAATGCAAGCTATTATTTTAACTTGTCACTTTAAATTCCTGCACCGTAAAATTCAGCCTTAGAAATGAAATTTTATTTAAGGTATGCTGTACAAAACATTTTTGAAGACATTTTCCATACACATATACATTGTCTGTATAACATGTGTTTTATCTTCTACCCACTAGTTTGATTTACAAGAATGATAAAAATTACTACTCGAAATATAAAAAAAATCGTCAAATAATGTTATTAACAACTAGTGGCCCGCCCTCACTTCGTTTTGGGAAATTAGTTCCACTTTATACCAATAGATGGCGCTAGGTGTCGATTACATCACGGCCTTACGTGTTATCGAATTACCTATAAGTGTTGCCACTGTCGAGCGCAAGAGATTGCGCGCACAGCAATCGCTTCTTCGCACTTCGTCGGCCGTTTGAGTGCCAGGATGTTTGCCCGCGCGGGGCAGTTGTCCTTTGCCCACTTGCGCGAGATTGCGTCGTACCATCGACGCCCCCCCGATAGACCTTATCCGCGGGACCGAGTCCCGGCGGATACCTAGCGGAGATCGACACCAAGCCGCCCGCTGGCACAAGACCGCTCACCGGACCTCCCATCCCTCGCGGAACGGGACAATGCGGATGGGGTTAGAACTCGTCAGCGAGGCGAAGCCCAATAATAGATCGACACCCCGGTCTGTAAAAGGCCACGCCAACGACCCGTACATTATTGCACCCATTAATGCACGGCGAACGCCACCATTGAAATGGACAACAGTTCCAGTACAGTCACTCCCGACCCCTTACAGGGAGATGTGTAATAGAATAAAAATAAATAAAAACAGGTGTGGTTTTCATCTCTACAATAGGAAAAGCCAACTTTGTCAGTATTAGCATATTTTATTAAAAACGCGTTCGAAAACCGCACTCAAACGTTATCGGGAAAATCTCAATTAAAACGAAATAGATGCTATGGAATTGCGAGTTGCAAATTGCTACTTCTGTAAAACGGAACGCTCAAGCCTGTTCTACAATTGTGAGGCTTGTTTCCTGTTGACAAAAATTCAAATTGCGTATATACTTTTATTGTATTTCAAATAGTCAATAGTCAAATATTCTTTATTTGCATAGGCTTGTACACAGCACTTACAAATCGTCATACATTTGAATGACTTAAACCTATTTATAAGTACTAATGTATAATTTAGATGTTAATACATATATATGTTGATACATAAAATATACTAAAGAAATAAATAAACATAATGCGATTCTACCACCGGCTCGGAAAGTTGTTTCTGGTCGAGAAGATCCGGCAAGAAACTCGCCAGTTAGTCTTTTTAATCGCCAAACTTTCATACAATATTGTATTATCATCATACCAAGCCGTACAGTTTAATTGTTACACAAAATAAAATAAAGGAAATAATAATAACATAAATATTATGAGGTAAACCGACGCAGACCAGTCCCCAAAGGTGGCACCTGTTTACAAGTATGACGTATGTGTCAGCCATCATTTCACTCAACCATATTAGAGGGAATGTAATGACCCGCCAGATAGCGCCACCACCTCAGAGACATTTGAGTGAGCATGACTACTTAGGTTCCCCTCATAGGTCAAAAAGAGTAGTAGGTAGTTACTTATTCCAATACTAATAAACTGAAGGACGAGGTGTACAATAGTAGGTGGTTAGCATCTTGTCAATTATTGAAAAACACACTCTCACTTCAGTCATTCAAGGATCATATTGGCAACGTGACAAACAGACATTTTTCGCATTGAAATATAGTAAGCTGTATTCATTCATGAATTTAATTTTTTAAGAAATGAGCATAAACTAGGCGTGGGCGAGCCACGCTTCCTCATTGATGGGCCGGCTCGACCTGAGTGCTACTGCTGCCTCACATAAAACCGACGTGAAGCAGCACTGTGCTGTGTTTCACTAAGTGAGTGAGGGTACCGGTGGCGCAATACGAGAGAAAGGGGGGTTAAAAGGTTCGCAGCGCATTTGTGAGTCCACTGGTGTCGCGAGTGTCAAAGGGCTGAGGCAATCACTGTCCATCAAGTGATCCGTCCGCTCGTCTGCCTATCCCTTCCCTATCTATGACATAAAAAAAAACTGCCTTAACGGTCGGTAACGTAAATGTCAGAGAAGAATAATAGATTATAGAAATTAAATACTTAAATACATACATCAGATATTGAACAAACACATTTCAAGTTTATGACCAAAATGTTTGTCCAGGGTGGGGGTCGAAGCTTGACCTTTTGCGTAGGTATGAGGCACTACCAAATGCGCCATCGGGCCAACCATTTAATATAGACAAGACAGGTACTTGACGCAAGTTAAAAACATGCCAATTATACACCATGTATTTTGTAAATACTGTTTAGGAATGTGTAGGATAGTTTTAATGAAAAAAAAAAAGTTTTTTTATTAATTATTATTGATATAAACGTTAATTCTGCCAATTAAAAAAAAACAGAAGCTTTTTAGTGTCTCATTTTTTGGCAGTCCCCCCTCCTTTTCACCCTCGCCAAATAACTAAAACACTAATTGTGAGTACAGTATATATATGGTCTAATTGGTAGAAGATTCACCCGGATTGTGGAAGGTGGGGGATCGAGTCCCGCCTGAACACGAGATGAAATTTTTAAGTGAAAGAATAAATTACAAAAGATTGCTATAAAAAATATCAACTATAAACAAATAAAATCCAACATATTTTATCGATGAGTCGATGTACAAACGTCATTCAAAATTTTAATTTACAATTCATAATTATTTTGATTACTTTTATTTTTACATCATTATTACTCAATACGTATCATTAAATTTTCTTTTTTATTAAATTGTCAAATATGATTCATTCACCATGTCAAAATAAATCTAAGTATGAAATTATGGTCAATGTCAAAATTAAATTAAATGTCAAGAAATTTCAAATCCTATCATTTAGAAATGTTAATCATTTCTTTTTATTGCTTGGCTGTTTCAAAGGTTAATAAAAAAGATAAGGAATTTCTTTAACTCGAATTTCGGGAATCCGACTAAATTAAAGATAACACAAGGAAACTATGACAAAGCCCATATACTTAGTGTCTGTGCTTAATAGTATTTCAACATGATTGATTAGATATTTTCGTGGCAGTTCTAAGTTAACAACACCTGTATTGAGCCAAAGAGGTTCAATAAATGTGCCCTTAGCGATTATTATTTATGATGAAATGTAAAATATGAATAGTATGGGCCCTGTCTGACAAGTCGACATTTGTCAATAACAGACAAATTTGTAGATCCTGGCAGTTGGAGTCAAACACTCGCGTAGGCTGATGCAATTCAAATGTTTTAAATTCGTTTCTAGTGGTATTTAGTGAACCAATATGGTGTTTATTTGTCCGGTGAAGTGCCGCTAAGAGATCCTAATAAGAAGAAGGGACAACATTTCATATTTTCAACATGTCCATATTGTTTTATTATATGAAAATAGACATAAAATGAACAGACCCATATTTTTTCTTTTTTCATTATTTGGCCATTTTCATGCATAAAATAATGATTGAAATTCTTTATATTCTAAATAGACGTAAGCGCCAAATGACGTCATCGGACGGCTGAATATAGCGATATTCCTTTGCTTATCATTGTTTTAATAAAAAAAGGTACTACTGTCAAAGGTAAATAATACTAGTGTCAACATTGTCAACGTTATTCATTCATTCAACGTTGACAAGTTATCTTTTTTTTGACAGTTGCATGTCATGGGTTTAACATTTCGTAAATTTAAAACTATAATGTGCTAAGCAAAGAAATATTTTACATTCTGCCGTCCGATGACGTCATCTTACGTTATTTAGTTTTTAATTTTTTTCGCAGTAAATAAGCAATATAAAAAATAAATAAATATATATTCGAGCAGCGGAAAGTAAATAAAGGATTGGTATTTTTTCTTTCATAGCTTAGCAATTTTGAAATGTTGTCCATCATTTTAACATTGCTATTGTGTGTCGATTAAGTTGTCAGGTGACTTACTTGGATCTAATGGAGCCTTAAAACCCGCGATTGTGTTTACCGGCGTTTTATTGAGTGACTGTAACTTTGACTGACTTCGACTGTTGACTACCCACTTATTCTCAATAAAATACTTGAAAGTTTTCAGCGCATGTCGTTTAATACAATATGTCAAAATTCACTTCTAATATAATAATCTAGGTAGATACCGTCAGCAAATGTAGCGGTGTTCCAGTAAGCCGGCTAAATCGCTCGCACTGCGCTATGCGTGAGCGCAGGGATAAGCTTCGCCCAACCCGAAGCGTGATCAAGCGATTATCGCCTAGCGCTGGTACACCGGAAAATTGATTGACTGTACAGTTTAATAAATATACCAGCATCAGATAATTTCTACGTAGTGATTGCAACCTCTTTGGTACTAAATTAAACGTTAGCACCGACGCCGGCAAATAAGTCCGAAAAAACAGAGCTGTTTCTTTTTCAATTGTGTTTAACAAAAGAGCTACTTATTAATAAGGTTAAACAAAATATCACTTGAAATTTCGATAGCAAAACGTTCATGGGGGACAAATTCTCGTGCTAGAAAATTGAAGTCGAATTTGGAGATTTCATACACCTGTCTATACAAATCTCTAACTCTACATCATGTCGAGTGCTCGAGAGTAGGCTAGTCTACTGCTCCAAAATAGGTCCTCTGTTTGGAAATTACTCGTATATTGACTTGTATGGTGTCTAGATAATTGTAGGAACTCGCAACACCAGCTGGACGATTTTAATTTTTATCTTAACCTACCAAAGATAAAAATCGCTTGCTGTTCCTATTAATCATTTTGAAAAATTCGGTAGTGTTTATAATCAAGGAGCCAAGGTGCATTTTGAGCGGTTTTCTTTTAATAATTGTACTTGCAACACCAGCTGGACGATTTTAATTTTTATCTTAACCCAGCAAAGATGAAAATCGCTTGCCGTTCCCATTGATCATTTTGGAAAATTCGGTGGTCTTTATAATCAAGGAGCCAAGGTGCATTTTGAGGGGTTTTCTTTTTGACTTGTTGCTTGAGCTATCGATTCGATGGTTATCTGTCCGGGTCTGACACTTTAAATATTGGAACATAGGAGCGGGAACAATGTTCTGATTGCATCTTTGGACGATTTCTGATAATTTGTGTTCGCTTCGCTGATCCTCGGTTTGAGGAGAATTTAATGGGAAATCGATACTTATGACCGGATGGTAGACATGTTTGATTGAGCTCTTCTAAATGGTGGTGTTTTTGCACTGTCGTGGGGCAATTATTATCTGAAATATTCTTACACACTATGTCAATAACACCCTTGTATTGATGATGTGATGAGTTTCTAAATATTGTGTGGTTCTTAGTGGAAATTACTGTTTGCAGCTTTTTGCATGGTAAAAAATGAAAGGGAAGCGAGCGCCGCCGAGCTGTTTCGCCTCGCTAGAGACCGAGTAGGATATGCTAAATTGACGGCCAACCTCCGCTAGTCGGAGAGGCACTTTAAGAAGAAGAAGTAAAATAAATATAACACCTAAAATACGAAAAATTTACGCCGTTTGAATTTAAAAATAAAAACGAATATTACATTTAGTTTTTTAGATTTTCGCGTTGCATTATAACTATAATGTATCAATACGGGAATTAACACGATATTTATTATGTGAAACAACATTGTGTACTCACATATTTGGCTAGACGTTTCGGTTTGTTTGCGTTAGTAACGGCCTAGCACGGGGTTTGCACTTGTTAATTACTGGATTCCATGTCGATGATATTTTAAATCCATCCTCCCGATTGAAAGTCTTATACTTCTTGATCTCAATCGCTTCACGTACTATCCTGGTATGATAATGACGATCGGTGGAGAGGATTTTCGGGTCATGTAGTTCCATCCAATTACAAACGCAAACAGAGACCGATACTGTTAGTGTAGTGTGTCGGAGTAGCTTCACTGACAATTCATCTAGTGGCGAATTAATATCAAAAAATGTGAGGGTGTCCGAAGATTCACAGCCCGGCCCCAGCAGACGACGCTGTGCTCCGCCAGTCCGTTCGTGACCACGGCTGCTGTAACGTAGCCGACACGTCGAGCCAAATATGTGAGTACACAATGTTGTTTCACATAATAAATATCGTGTTAATTCCCGTACTGATACATTATGAACATTACATTTTTCTTAAAGGAGGACAAACGCCCAATAAATGAACTTACATTTTCGAAAATTGTAAAAAACCTTTGAATTTTCCGGAAAATGGAAAATAATGAGACTCTATGCTCCATATAACGTTATAATGGGACATGACTTTAAACTAAAAATAAAACCTATTGGCCAGATTTTCCTGCCGCTGAGCGAAGCTCACAATGTTTTTTTCTCGGTTTTCCAGCCAGTTACTAAGCATGCTAATATGAAACAAAAATTTCACTTTTTGCTTTATAGTAGCATGCTCCTTCTTCCATAATTAATTAAAACCGAAATTAACACGAAGTTTAATATAAGATACATCCTTATTTACTCTCATATTCTGCTTGACGGCTACGCTACAGCTGTGGTCACAAGCGGACTGGACGGGCGTCGTCTGCTGGGGCCGGGCTGTGAATCTTCGGACACCCTCACATTTTCAATAATATCTGAAGCCGAAACGTCAAGCAAACTAAGTGAGTAAATAATATTGTATCTCGCAATCAATTTCGTGTTGATCCCGTGTTAATTAATTGTAGTTATAATGTTACGCGAAAAACTAAAAAAAAATAATTAAATTGTGCCACTTGCACGATGTAATTGACTCCCAACGCCATCTATTGGTATACCGAAACGAAGAGAGGGCGGTCAACAATTCTCGTATAACTAACAGCAGCTGTCATGTGAGTTTCGTATTGTATGGTAATGTTTGCAAAGGAAGGGTGTCGGACCCCCTCCTCAGGTGGGGAAGGGATAACCGTAGTTTAGTATTCAGTGCGGTGTGTTACTCGTTAACTGAAGCCTTCGGTGAGGGTTGGCTACTTGAGCTACTTCAACTAGTCACATTTTTTTTTTCATATCTAGGCGACTAGTATGGAATCAGGTCAATGTAGGAAATGTTATATGAATTTATTTATAGAGAGACACACACACAGCCTTATTATTACAGATCTTCTATTGCTTATTTTATGGAGAATGCTCCGACGTTATTGCTCGGACTGATTCATCGTCATCGTCAGCCCATTTAAGTCCCCACTGCTGGGGCACGGGCCTCCCTCAATCACATGAGGGGTAATTGCCATACTCACCACGCTTGGCAGACGGGTTGGCGAGGGTTTTGATATAAATGCAGAGTTTTCCTTCTCTGGGTGCTGATGATCATACCAGCAGCTTTACCTTAGTCGCCTTTTACGACACCTCGGTAAGAGTGAGGGTGGCCTATTCTACTCTGCCGGGGACCACACGGCCAACGGTTCGGACTGATTCCTACTGCTTAATTTCGCCATCCTTTGGGACAGATGTTCCATCTCCATAATTCAAATAAATGACTGGCAATCCACAACTGAAAATTTTGGAGGTGGTTCGAACTTAGCTTAATACGGGGTGTATTTGTGAACATTCTGAACAATATTTGTTCAAAGACTTTTCGAAATTCATCGATAAAAATTTCATCTCCCCATACAAAATGACCAAGTCACGTGACCGACTTTGTATGAAAAGTTGAAATTTTTTCATGCGAATTTCCAAAAGTGATAGAACAAATGTTGTTCATAATGGTTAGTAGAACACGTGGTTAAAGGGATGTAAGTGTTCACAGATACAACCAGTATGAAAGTTGACTGCCTTGCTGGCGCAGTGAGTAGAGCGTCCCCTTTAACGCAAGCCAAAATGTGTAACCTAAATTTTTTTGTTAAGAAATTCTCTGTGTCAGCCCGAGTCTTGAATTTGGCGGCCTCGTACCCCCGTGCCTCGGAAAGCGCGTTAAGCCGTTGGTCCTGCGCCCGATCCCTCTAATAATCCTGCGTAAGTCGCTGATCGTTGAAATTGGCCGCCTTAGCCGAGATCGGTTGAAGGATATTACTATCTGTTTCGTCTTGTCGGGCTACCTACAAACCTTGTCATTGTTAAGGTGACGGGTGGGGCACACTAGCGACGCCAATCGATTTTAATTTTAAGCTACTAAATCCCGGGTATGTAATATAAAATAAATATTTATTAACAGATAAATGCTCTTAAGGTATTTTAATATTTTAAACAATGCCGGGGTTACAGCCTCTCGGCAAACACTTATAATATTTATTAAATAACAATGCATAAATGTTGGGTTTTTGGGTGCCGTGTGGTCCCCGTCAGAGTAGAATAGGCCACCCTCACTCTTACCGAGGTGTCGTAAAAGGCGACTAAGGTAAAGCTGCTGGCATGATCATCAGCACCCAGAGAAGGAAAACTCTGCATTTATATCAAAACCCTCGCCAACCCGTCTGCCAGGCGTGATGAGTATGGCAATTACCCCTCATGTGATTGAGGGAGGCCCGTGCCCCAGCAGTGGGGACTTAAATGGGCTGACAATGAAATGTTGGGTTCGTTTTTGTACGCGTAAAATTAATTAACGCCAAAAGCGGCCACTTCTGGCGGTAATCCAAAATTCGAGTGCAAAAGCAGACCAAACAGTTAACTATAAGTATTAATTACTTAATAGTATAGGTGTTTGCCGAGAGATTGTAACCCCAAAATTGTTTAAAATATTAAAATACCTTAAGAGCATTTATCTGTTAATAAATATTTATTTTATATAACACTTTCCTAGACCTTATAAAGTAGGAAGTCTCATGTGTATGTCATTAAGATACCTACATACAATTAATGGGCGACAAAGGGAATGTATGTGACGCGCAGGTCAGGGCCCCCCTCATTAGACGACGAGGGCCCCTGACCGCGACGTGGGCCGCTGTTTACCGTCCGTCTTGCTTGCAGTGTCATATGCGGGTGACAAGTTTGAACTCGTTTCCGAAGCGGGGTTAAAAGGTTACCCACATAAGCTTTTGAAGGGCACAGGAAAATATAGAAAGGAGCACAATGATAATTTTTCTTTTTTTGAATGAACTATACCAGTTACTTTATCTATAACTAATCAGAGCTCGCTATTTTGTTTTTTAAATTTCAATAAAGAGGATTAATTAAACTTCATTTTGCGTCAGAACTTGCAGACACTGTAATATAAATGTAACATTCAAAATTTTTCGAAGCTGATTATACCTACCAAAGGTGAATGTTCTAAATAACTACAAGGACGTTGACCACTTTGTTTAAGTAAACTAAGTGGAATTTGTTTTAGAAAATTAGCCTTAAGTTATAATATAATAATACTCACAACATCTCATACGTTGACCTGATTCCGTACTAAGTAGCTTAAGCACTTTTGTTACAGATATCAGGCAATAGAGGAACACAAATATATACTTAAATACATAATATTACACCCAGACACCGAACAAACACAAGTGTTCATCGCACGAATGTTTGTCCAGGGTGGGGATCGAACCCACGACCTTTGGCGTAAGAGGCAGGGTCACTACCAATTGCACCATCCGATCAGTCAAAAAAATCGAAGCATAATGCCTGGTTTAGTGCTAAGGCATTCGTATGGTAAACCCAAACTACAAACGAATAAAAAAGCTTAATAAAATTGATGCGAACTCTTTCTAACTTTTCAAGGGGTAACTCGAAATATCATTCCGATAAAATAAATGTTTCAAACCATAAGCCTAATCTCATTAAGACCCCCATCTCCAGAAAACGCTTTCCATTCCGCCCCAGGAATTATACAGTAACTTGTTTGACCCGAAAAGCAAATTATCAGATGTCGTTCGTTCCCTTCCCACGGGGTCCCGACTGCAAATTAGCCTCCTTGATTTTTCACAATTAACGGATTATAATTAGTGGGGCGGGAAGCCGCTCCTCGATCGCTCTTGGGACAAAGGGGGTAATCGGAACGGGCCGGAGAGAATTGCACCTTTCTGAGATTTGGGAAGTTCAATTGAACCAGTTCCATTTTGCAGATAATTTTGTTCCAATAGGTAAATTATGCCTTTAAATAATCCACGACACATAATTCAGACGGAAATCGAACCCACTAACCATATAACTGACGAGGAATTTTAAGTGCATTATTTTGTTAGGTTTTAAATTTATTAAATATTAACCTGATAGTAAATCGATTATCGATTTGATAAATCGATTATCGATTTGATAAATCGATTACACTACTGGCAACACTAGTGAGAAGCCAGCTTTACCCCACTACGGCGAATCGAGTCATTCTGGATCGGGCGCTCGACGGCGACGGACGTCAATGTAAGTAGTGGTGGAAATATTTCATAGGGTGCTAGCTAGAGCCCTAAGGGCCTTCAGTGGTAGATCCCATAGCTTTGTAATGTGTCAGTGTGATTAATGTGTAGTAGTTTCAGGTGTGTGGTAGCTTTCAATAATATTGTATGGACGAAATAAAGAGTGATTGAATTGTAGTAAGAGTTTTACTTCAATTCAGAAGTGGGATATGCCAGCTCACAAGTTTTATTAGCTTATTTCTTGTACAAGGCCTCACTTTTATCATTTACGCTTTCAAGGTCATTCGAAAGTCTGAAGATAACCATTGCATTTAAAGATTAGTTATTTAAAACACAATCCTTAATTATTTAGAAAACTGGCGAAATCTACCATTCGAAAAGGTGAAGGTCGCTTTGAAGGTCATTCAAACCTGCTACGGGGGCTAAAATTTTGTTATTTTGAGCCAGACAGCTCCGTTTTCGAGATAATTGCAATTAAAACTATTCTCAAATTTTCAAGGTCAAAAAGTGAATTTCGATTTGAAGGTCATTGCAAGCCTGTTATATAGTTTCACCGTAGTTTCGGTTGGGGTCTACGGGGGTGAAAATTTTGTTATTTTTGAGCTAGAAAGCTCCGTTCTCGAGATATTTGCAATTAAAATTATTTTCAAATTTTCAAGGTCAATAAGTGAATTTCGATTTGAAGGTCATTGCAAGCCTGTTATATAGTTTCACCGTAGTGTCGGTTGGGGTCTACGGGGGTGAAAATTTTGCTATTTTTGAGCTAGGAAGCCCCGTTTCCGAGATATTGGCAAATAAAGTTTAAATTTTTATTTTTTGCTTGTAACTGTTAAATTCAAAAACATACTTTAGTTCTCATCCTTATTTAGTGGTCTTTACATGAATTTTAGTGAATTTCAAGGGCAACAGTGTAACTTTTTGGTTTCGAGTTTCAGAAAATCATGCCGCATGAAGAAGAGCTTCCGCCGTTAAGACGACTATCAACGCCTCAGCGCTATCAAGATGGGCGTGGGCGGGATAGACGAAGTCGGAGTCACACACGCAGAGAAAACCAGGGTGCTCGAAGTCGTAGCCGTTTGCGAACTCCCGACCGAACGCGCGGGTATGCCGGAAGTTTACCAGCGCTGGAACATTCCGAAGCTGGTCCCAGCCAACAGGAAGAAAGACCGAGTCGAAGCCAAGTACGCAAGGACAACAGCGCTCGCCGAAGCCGTAGCCGCTCGCGCTCTCTGGAACGAAGGCGTAGCTATACTAGGAGCCTATTAGAGCGGGAAATAGAAAGGGAACGTGGACGATTGAGAGCCCTCGAGAGTCAACTACGCAGCGAACGCCTGGAGCTACATGAGCGCTATACACCGGAAAATCGTAAACGCAGGAGTGATGAAGCGGAGCAGTCAGGGCGTCGCGGAAGGAGCCAGCTGCAGACCTCTCGCCGTACATGCAGCCCAGCAGAGCGTCGTGGTACAGCAGCGGCGCCACTCCAGTCCAAACGGTCAGATTCTCCTAATTTTTCAACTAGGGATATAGTAGATATTTTAAAATCAATAAGATCTAAACCCGAGCCGTCGACAGTGGCATTGTCGTCTCAACCCAATAACCTTAGTCATAAAAACATATTACCTGATTTTGATCCTTCTTCCAAAAGTCAAACAACGGATATTTGGTTACGTAAAGTTAACGAATGTGCCACTGTCTACGGGTGGGATGAGAGGACTGTTATACATTTTGCAATGCAGAAACTCCAAGGATTGGCCAAAACTTGGTACGAGAGTCTGAATTCCATACTTTATACTTGGCCGGAATGGCAACAAAAATTAATAAATGCATTTCCTTTCGAACAAAATTACGGCCAAACCTTTGAGGATATGCTGAAACGGAAAAGTAGGTTTAACGAGCCGTTAGAGATCTACTATTACGAAAAGCTAGCCTTATTAAATCGATGTGACATTGATGGCAAACGAGCAGTGGATTGTATAATACATGGACTCACAGATAAAACTATTAGGTCTAGCGCTAATGCTTTGAGGTGTACTCAACCAGAGCAACTCTTACAATTTCTTATGAGTAACAAAGAAACGCCTTCTTATATTGAGCGTAGTCACGTGAGAGGCAAGGCAACCTCCGATTCAAATAACTCCCCTAATAATTACCTTAACAGATCTAATAGGACTAATATGAATTATGGTCAAGAGGTAGTCTGTTTTAACTGCAAAGAAAAGGGGCATCCTTATTTAAAATGCCCTAAACCTTTGATTCAGTGTGTAAAATGCCGAAAGTTTGGGCATAAGAGCGACAATTGTATACTAAATAGGCCGGAAAAAGTAACTAGGATAGATAACAGTGCTCCCGTGCAGAAAACCATGCGTATTTCTACCGCTGAATCAAACTCAAAGTTTATCAAGGAAAGCAAAGTAAATAACATCCCCTTAAAATCCTTCATTGACCTTGGCAGTGAAGTGACCTTGATCACTCTATCCGCAGCCTCTTCATTGGGCTTAATATGTGATAAAAATTCGACTCCACTCAGGGGGTTTGGAAATAGTATTGTCCAGTCTCATGGTGGGGCGGATGTAGAGATAAGTATTGATGGCGTCAGGGCGTGTGTTGTTTGTCAAGTGGTAGACGATGGTTACCTCGATGTACCGTTGTTGGTTGGACAATCTTTCACGGAGCAACCACATGTAATAGTATACAAAAATTCGAACAGTTTACAATTTTACGATATTAATTCTGAGCTACCTTTTCCACATCTAGATAAAACTGAAGAAGACGCCATTTCTATCAAACTTTACTCAGATATAGTAATTTGCGGACCTGCCTCAGTGAAAGCTTGTTCAACTAATTTGATGAACTGTAGTGTGTTGCTTCATGGGGGAATAGTAGGGAAACCAACTAGGCAAGCCATGGTTAGTGGGGGGGTATATAGTGTTAAGCAGGGATTGTTATACATCAATGTCACTCCTATATTAGGATCGTGTTTGTTATTGGAGGGAACTAACATGAGCAGGGGCACTAAGATACATATTGTGAGGCGTATAAATACATTATTGCCAGAGATAAGTTTGGAACATAAAGATATTGACGAAAAGCAGGTTAATGTAGGCGATGCGGCTAATGAAGTTCAGAGAAAACGGTTGTTAGGATTATTAAATCAATACAAGCATTGTTTCGCAACATGCATTAAGGAATTAGGATGTACTAACGCGGCAGAGATGCACATAGAACTTAATAGTTCTCGACCAGTCGTCTATAGGCCTTATAGATTATCTCACGCTGAACGCGAGAAAGTTAGAGGCATGGTTGGGGAAATGCTTGAAGCTGGGATTGTAAGAGAGTCCGTGTCCGAGTACGCAAGTCCTATAATCTTAGTGCGGAAGAAGGATGGAAATCAAAGGCTATGCGTAGATTATAGGTTATTGAACTCAGTTACAGTCAAGGAGAGATATCCGATGCCAGTCATAGAAGACGAAATCGCTCGTCTATCAGGACAAGCCTATTTTATTACCCTTGACTTGGCATCGGGCTATTATCAGGTGCCCATATCTGAAGAGTCAAGGTCACTTACCTCATTCGTCACCCCTGACGGCCAATACGAATTTAATCGTATGCCGTTCGGGCTAGCCAATGCGCCTGCTGTTTTCCAGCGCATGATGAATAAGGTGCTAGGGTCTGCCCGTTTCTCAGAGGCAACCGCTTATATTGACGACGTCCTGATCTATGGAAAAAGTATCGAGGAATGTTTAGATAGGTTAGAAAAGGTATTGGGTTTGATAGAACAAGCTAACTTAACCCTGAACTTATCTAAATGCGATTTTCTTCGAAATCAGGTACTATATTTGGGGTACGAAATTAGTGCCGAAGGTGTGCGCCCTGGCGATAAAAAGGTAAAGTCTGTTCAAGACTTTCCTTGCCCAAGCTCCGTACATGCAGTTCGCCAATTTCTGGGGCTCGTGGGATATTTTAGGAAATTTATAAGGGATTTTGCAACTTTAGCTAATCCACTTACTAAATTGCTCAAGAAGGAAGTTCAATTTGTGTGGGGACAAGAACAGGAGCAAGCGTTCAATTTGCTTAAAGACAGGTTAGTGCATAGGCCTATACTGGCTATCTATGATCCGAATGCGGAGACTGAGCTGCATACGGATGCCAGCAAAATTGGTATTGGTGGCATCCTGATGCAGCGAACCCGCAAGGATGGTCCATTTCAGCCTGTAGCATATTACAGCCGCCAAAATTCACCTGAAGAAAAGAATTTTCATGCATATGAGCTTGAAACGCTGGCTGTGGTATGCTCGCTGAAAAAGTTCAGAATATATTTGCTGGGTAGACCGTTTAAAATAGTTACAGATTGTAACGCCTTGCGTTCAACTTTCTCCAAGCGTGATCTGATTCCGCGCGTAGCCCGATGGTGGCTTCTCCTACAAGAGTTCCAATGCTCTATAGAGTATCGTCCCGGCGCTAAGATGGCGCATGTAGACGCTCTGTCGCGAAACCCGATACACGACTCTGAAGGTGCAGTTAGTTCGGCGGATGGGTTTCCGGGTGTGATGTCCATCAGCAGTCAAGATTGGCTACAGACATTACAGCTAGGAGACTCTGAACTTCGTAGAATACATGATATCTTGACCACCAATATAGACGCTGACGGGCTTAACTACATCCGAGATAATTATGTGATACGAGACGATAAATTGTACAGGTGCGTAGAGGGGGATAAAGGGAATTTGCGATGGGTAGTCCCAAAGGGAGCAAGGTGGCAACTATGTCGCCTTAACCACGACGAAATTGGCCATTTTGGCGTCGAAAAGACTCTAGAACGTCTTAAAAAGATGTATTGGTTCCCTAAAATGGCTAAATTCGTGAAGAAGTACGTTCAGGCATGCATTGAGTGTGCTTATGCTAAGAAAGGTACTTCAAACGAAGGGTTTCTGCACCCGATAGAAAAAGTGGAGGTGCCTTTTCATACCCTCCATGTTGACCACCTTGGCCCTTTTGTACGCTCAAAAAGAGGACATTCTTACCTTCTGGTGATCGTTGATTCATTCACGAAATTTGTTTTTATCAAACCAGTTCGTAACACGAAGTCCTTAATAACAATCAAAATCCTTGAAGACATTTTCTATACGTTTAGGAACCCCGATCGCTTAATTAGTGATAGAGGAACAAGTTTTACATCACACGTTTTCAAAAGATTTTGCAAAGATAAAGGGATAAAACATATTCTCAACGCAGTCGCCAGCCCAAGATCCAATGGGCAGGTAGAGCGTTATAATCGCACTATCTTGAATTCGCTTAAGGCCCAGAATCTCAATTTTGATGACAAGGACTGGGACGACAAGGTAGGCAGGGTTCAGTGGGGCATAAATAATACCTGTCATAAAACTACTGGCAGAACGCCCGCAGAGGTAATGTTTGGTACGAATATACACTCTGAGATTAACCCTAGTATGAATGAAATTGTGGGTGAGGTAAGGGAGCAAACTGATTTACAAACTATTCGTGAGGATGTGAAAGATAGGATAGATGAGGAGCAGGAAAAGCAAAAACGGAATTATGATAGGAGTAGGCGTCCACCTCGGTTATATAATGAGGGAGATTTAGTAAAAATAACGAGGACAACTTTTAACAACGATGGTAAGAGCAAGAAGCTCATATCATCTTATGTCGGACCTTATCGCGTTACTGCTGTTTTGGGAAATGATCGTTATAGAGTTTCTGCCATTCCTGGATTAACTTCCTCTAAGAATAAGCGCAATACCACTGTGGCTGTCGATCGGATGTTGCCATGGGTCCATGTGGCTGCCCTTAACGTTAATGATTGCGATGGAGATAATAGTAGTAATGA